>OY728122.1:655265435-656515435 GCA_963277665.1 Viscum album | reverse complement strand
GATTTAATTAATAATGTATTTAGATATTTACTTCATCAATATTTGGTAGTATTTATCTAATACATTATTATATATTTGTTGTGTGAAGAAAAACATTCAAATATAATGAAAATTATACTAAATAAAATATAGAGGGGTAATATTGATGAAATATTTACTATTTGGAACTTTTGTATAAATAATTTTTAATTATTTGGGTTATAAAATATCAATTGATGTAATATCTATAGACTATCAAATATTAATGTTATTTATTATCATCCTACACCAACCATTATGCATTATATCTAATTCTCTCTTGGGTTTTCATGATATCATCAAATGTTTATAGAGAGTTTGTCAACACTAACTATTCTAGTCAAAAACTAACCTGTATAAGATCTATGTTCCATTGGAATGATGAATGTAATGAATATTTCAAAGATCTACAGATAATTTTAGTCTTTGCACCTATGATTACAATACCTCATACAATAAAATGGTTTGAGATTTATAATATGAAATTATGATGTGGCTTGTTTATGTTTTCATGAATAATTTAATGGTGTTGGATTTTTCCTCAAAAAATAATATTTCTTTTGTAAATTTACTTAACACAAGATTTGGATATCATTACGAATAATTTTTTCATTAATGATATATAGTTATTATATGTATATAGATACATTTAGTATATCGACTAATAAGAAAAGTATGAAATATATATTTACTCAGAAGGAGGTTATTATGTTACAATAAATATGGTTGGATTTAATTAATGATTACCAATACATAATACCCTATCACCCAAAAAAGATGAACAAAGTGGCCAAAAAATTGAGTCGAAATGATTCATTTATCTTATCTATTATTATGATTAAAAAAGATCAAATTTTCTATATTTTTTTATTAATTTACATGAAATAGCAACGTGTGGGATGAAATAATATCTTTGTCAAATGATTTATCTACCTTTCATCCAACAAAATATTAAGGAGGCATTGAATTATTTCATATAGAATAAAGTGATGGTGGGAAATGTTATTTTTTGGCATTAATTATATTATAATTATAAGGTTTAACAACCATTTATGTGTTCTATACTTTCCAAAATTATAGAATTTTATATTAATTTTGGATCATATTTCATTTTTCTATATTTTTATCCTTTTTTATAGAGATGTATGGGTACGTGAAATAGTGTTTTTAGTGGGATTACATGAAGAGAGATTTTTCATATGTTATATATTATTGGTTGGTATATTATATATTTAGGGCTTATATATATTGTTTTTAGGGTATTCTAAATCCAATACCCAAGGATGATTAGATATTGGATAACATCACAATGTATTTTTTTCATTGGAACCCACTAAACATATAAGGGGTGAAATTTTATATGTTTTATAACCAATGTTATTACTATTTAAAAAAATATTCACAATAAGAAAAAAAATTATCTCTAGATCAACATTTTAGGATTTAAATCATTGAACTGGTAATGTTGTATTGAGTGCAACATTTTTATATAAATGGTATGGTTCACAAATTAACCACGATGTTTTCGAAAAGTCATCAACAAACATGTGATACTTAGTTGAGACTTGGCACATAAAATATTCTTCATATGGATGATATGTCCGAGAGAGACATTCAACCAATTAAAGAAATTCTATGATCATTTTAAATGTTTTTAAAAGGCATTTTTGAACCAATCCTTCCCAAAGTCAAGTTTTCTTATACTAATAGATTCCGCTATAGCCTTAAAATATCTCATTAGAAATCTTTTTTTTGGAAACGATTATTGATATAAAATGTTATGGGATGATGTTTGAAAATTAAATTTATTGGTACTTTATCTATTCAAATAAGTAGAATTGAATGTTATATCTAATCAATATCATATAAATGCATTTCAATGATGAAATAATATTATGATATCTATCATAGTAATGTTATATTGTTGTATGTTGAGGATAAAATTTATCGTTTATTTTATCAATTGATGTAGGTATATAGATTTAGAAATAATTTATAGTTAATCTATGAAATACTTACCCTTTTTTGATTATTGATTGAGAAGGAATGTTATCTGTTTTCACGTTTCGTCAGGAACACCACTGAGAAGTTCTTCAGGTGATCCATGAATCTCAAATGAAGAAGAGAATGAATAATCCTATACATGTAAAAATATTTGAGTATATACCACTGGAATAATACATTTTTTACGAGAATCATTTGGTAGGATTTTAGACCATAGAAATAAATTTTTTTCAAACAATACCACTCACATTGTCAATCTATGGAGAACAGAAAAAAAATATTAGAACATAAATGGTATCCTTAAGATTTTATGAGTTAGATGTATCAACAATCGGTTGAATAAAATATGTGTAATTTAGGGGAAGGTATTAATTTTAAGGGGGTATCATATAAAACACTGATTTGATTAGTGAAATTTGATATTTCCTAATCAATTAAATTTCTATGACATAGTGCATTTCAGGGAACAATTAGATTTTATGAATGATATTATACAATTAATATTATCATTTAATGACTATTTTTATAACTAGAAAACATGAGTTGTTATATTAAATATAATAGATTTCTAGGATATTATATATAATATTTTTTGGATGTTGAAATTATATTAATAGAAAAGTATTTATATTTTTATTAATGTCATTATATACATCAAAAATACATTTTTATGTGAGAAATATATTTTTTTCAAAAAAATAGGAAAATAAAAAAATTCTATAATTTAATTTTGACTTGAAGAAATAATATTAATTATTTAAAACATCATATCATTATTATAGACAAATTAATATTATGTTATTTTCTAAATAGAATAGTTCTTTGATGACTAGTAATAAATGATGATTTTGAATGAAGAATTTTTTTTCATTTAATGATTATAAAATATTATATATAGTTAAAAAAAATAAATGCCTAATTAGTTTATTTATATTATGGTTTATTTCATTGGAAAAAAAATTATTTTGAAAAGTGATTTAATTTTTTTTACACATATTTGAAAATAACCTTTTGAAAATAACCTTTTGGTCACTTTTATGTGTAAACGTTCAAATAAAATTATTCCACTTCAATGAATTCGTTTTGGTCAAATTTTTTACATATTTATAATACAAATAATAAATATTATATGTTATGTTAAATTATTAATTTTATAATTAATAGTAAAAAAATTTATTTCTTGCGATACTGTAAAAATGAGGTTTCTTGGGGTTAAACAAAATGATCATAGTTTGTCAACCAATTAAAACAACTTAGTCCTATTTTATAAAAATATATAAACTTAATTATTCCTCAAAAACAATTATATATTAATTTAAAAAATATTTTGTATGAGTATTACAATATTTCATGTTATTTTTGGAAATTTCGAAGTTCTGTCCATGTAGGTCTTTTCCCCACATTTAAAATAAATCCTCAAATCTTATCCACATTTCAAATAAAAATCAATGTGTATCAACAAATTCTTACATAAATTTATTTTATTTGTTCCCTCAAATTTTATTAGAGGCCATATTTTTTTAACATAAATCTTATGATGGATTTATTTTAATCCTAAGGATGTTCTTGGATGAAGCATTATACTCCAAAACCACACATTATGGAATTATATCTTCATTCAACAAAAGAAAATATTAAAAAATTATTATGATATAATTAAATTATTATAAACAAAATAATAATATTTCATAATGATTTTGTAATAACCTATATTCATTTCCTCATCCAATAAATGGAAAACGAAACAATCATTCATGTGTTTGGAGGACTACAACTTCACGAGCCACTGTAATTCATTTTCAATAACAGCCTCTCAATGCTAGGTATAATGATATAGTTATCAAATTTATATGATTAATAATATATTATTAGCCATATTTATTTATTAAATTACATCAAATGTAATACCAACAAATCATTTGGAAAAATAATATCTTTTGTGTGTATGTATGGAAAAACGCCTCCATGAATTAATGTGACACATTTTAACATTATTTTATAATCAATGTAGTGAATATTTTTTTGATGAATTTATATGATATCATTAATAAAATAATATTCTTTAAATTTGAATCAATATTTACATGTATTTCATTCCAAAAATTAATGAAAAATGAAAATATGATTCCTTGATATATTTGGCATAGTGAATCCTTTTCTAATTAAAATCATTTTCTATTTCAATCATTTATAGAAAAATAAAAATATATATAAGATTAATTTATGTGATATTTACTTCAGTATTAAAAAACTATATATTATAGAACAATAGTCAATTAAAAATAAACAGGTCAAGTGAGCTAAAAAAATCATGATAATTTAATCTATTTACAACATGAAATGTTATTTTAATAAATAATTATTTATAAAATTGTTATAAAATTATGTAATAAAATCATATATTAAATGATATTTATTATTATGTATATGGAATGTATTTATAATAAAATATTATTTATTATTCTGGATGTTCAAATGTGTACCAAGAATTTTAAGTTATGAGGAAAGTGATTTTTATCTCAGTCTTATTTCTATGGGACACTTGACACATTCACCATTCTATTCCATTATATGGTGTATATTCTTCCAATTAATATTTTTTATTATTATTTTTATTAAAATTAAGATATATAAACATCCTTATAGGAATCTGTATATCATAGGGAATATTATTAAAAAGATACCATAGTGGTAAATGTTTTATAGTATAATATAGGTATGTATCGACATTGAATATAAATGTTTATGATTATATTTTATGAATTTTCAATTATAAAACCCTTAAACTTTTATCTCCTCTATTTATTTTAAAAGATGAAACAATTTCATTTTATTTTCCTCTATTTGTGCGAAATTGTATTATGACTCCCATGATTACATTTACATCCAATGTTTAAATTTTATTTTGGTTCTTACAATTTCACTTAGGTTTCTCATGTTCATGTTTTAAATATGAGTTTTTGGGTGTTCTTGAATTAAAATTTTTTCATGGATGTTTTGGAGGTATTTGAAATCATCCTTTATTAGAGGGAAGGTATTTAGAGGAGGTACATTGGAAAATGATTATGTAACACTCCTATTGGAACAAGTTTCTGTTGTGTGCATGTTGACTATTTATCCGCTTGAGTTAGATGATTTTTTGTGGTGAAATTGATGTTTTTGGGAATATTATCAAGGTCACATGGTTGAGGAACAAATTTTTTTTAAGAAGGATGTAATTGCTCAGGGGATCACATTGTTTACACATGATATAACTAAATACAATGATAATGTATAAATCCAATCCAACACTATACAATGGTGAATTTCATTGTCTTCAAAATAGTTTGTTAAAACATGGGATCTATCCATGAATTACAATTGGGAAAGGGTATTTTGGTATTATTTTCCTTATTTTTAATTTGGATTTCTTCCCTTGGAGACCCCCTTCAAATTCTTCCATTCCAGATGCATTCCAAGGGGGGGTTTTGGAACCTAATGTTCCTCTAAGTGGGATTTATACTGAATTCATAGTGATTCTCTTCATGGATTGAAATGATATTTCTTATTTATTCTTCCCATTTCCCTTCATTCCATTTTCTCAAAGTTCTCTAGTAGTAGATTCCATGTTTTATTGATTTGAATGCCTAAGGTGGTGTGAATTTTGTGAGGGTGTGATTATTAGGGTTTCATTGGGATTTTCATGTTTCCTAAAATATTTTTGGATTCATATTGGGTGGAATTTATTTAAGATTAATTGGTTTTGGGTAGTATCCATTTATATCCACTTTTCAAATTAAATATTTCTTAGATTTCTTGATATTATCACCCACGATAATTGTTTAATATAGATGTATGATTTTACAATAATTATTATATATGATAATAGGTGATTTTATTAATGGTTTTGAATATATGTTGTCTATTTTCGTACTTGTGTAATCCATGTATTTGTGGAATTTACCTGTAGGATTTTCCAAGTGGTTTGGGATTTGTAAAATCATGGATCAGTTTTGTAAATGTTTTTGTTTCATCTAAAATGGTGTTGTTATTTTAAAAATGGATTAATGATTTTTTTACAGTGAAAGTGGGTTATGTGTAGTATTTAATGAAAAATATTCATATTTTAATGAATTGTAAGGCCCGATTAGAAATATTGCTGTGGTTTTTTTGGAAAATTCTTTTTGAATTTGTTTCATAATTTTTTGGTTTAAATTATGTGGAAATGACCTCAGTTATGGACTCCACTTGTGTAATAATTGGTTAGATGTTAGGGGACAATCCTTAAGGCGTTCAGGGCAGTTCCAGATTAAATGAATTATATGATATAATGCTTGTATGATTGTTTCATGGTTTTTATGGAAAACACTTTGTGATCATGACATAGGAATATATGAATAATATGGGGATTTTTGTGAATTATTACTACAGTAGTTCGATGTGTGCACTGGCTAGTTGCCCTTAGCATAGACTATCTACTTTTGGATTTGTCCCCTTGGCCAGGTCGGGTAGGGAGACTATCGAGCATTATGGTGCTATGATTTCATTGGGAATGGAATGAAATTGGGATGAGTAACATGTATAGAATGTTATGGTTCTCATATGAGTTCCTAGGTGTTCCTATCTTTCTCTAGTACTATTACCATTATCCTATTTCACTCGTTGTGGGGACATATTCCTTGTTCTTGGTCTTGGTGTTTTCTATGTAACATAAAATTTGATGTTTTTGTTTAATTGATTTCCAGAAGATGTTTTTAAACAAAAATAGTCTCCCCTTTAATACATCAATTCAAAAATAACTTTTACATTTATAACATTTACCCCATCATCCATTATAATATTTTATTATTTATGTAACGTTGATATTTTAAATTATCAGGGAAATGGTTTATGATTTTTGTTATTTAGAATTGAAAGTATGGGAATAAATGTTTCATATAATGTATTGAAATCATGGAATCATTTTTTCTTTAATTATGAAAAATTCATTTGGACTAGATTTATTCAGGCTTAGATAGTGAGTTTTAGTACGTACGCCTATATATCTTTCTTGTTTTTAGTTTCGGTTTTAAGTTCCAACTAGTGTTAGAACACCTCTGGTGATGGTTAGTTATAGTTTTGAGAGTTACCCTTAGGGTCACATATTGATGTTTTAGTTGTTAAGAGTTGATTTCAGTTCTCCTGTATATTTTTTAACTATCTTGTTGTATTTTTTCTTACAGAGTAAATTTGACTTCCTAATCTATTATTAGTGTAATTTTCATTTTTATTTAATTAAATGTATTATTTTGTACAACGGATATATAACACACATGAACTCCATTTGTTTTATTATATTCAATTCGATTTGAATGATCCAAAACAATCATTTCCATTGATAATATATCCATGGAACATGGATCAGATGACTGGTAAAAGTGTAGCATTTTAAAAAATAATGTGGACATAGAAATAGTATTTGATTTCATCAACTAGTAGGATCATTCCCCATGAATCCCATTTATTAGTGTCTCAGAGGAATTTATTATTTTTGGGCATTTCACTAATATAAGACCAATCTGAGATCCAACAATATAAGAATGATTGAAACTCATTACGGGGTAATTTCAAGCTCATCGAGATCATGACCAAAACCATGTTCACCAAATGGCACCATGAATGACCCACCATCATATTACTTATTCATAAGGCTTATGCAGGAGTAATAAAGGGGAATGTATCAAAACCCTATCATTATTATTATGTACATTACTTTTCTATAGAATAATGATTATAATATAATTATATTTTCTTAGAAAAAAAATTTAATTTTTTGTTTATATTTAAATTGAATTATGAAATATATTTTTATGAATTAATAGAAAATATTTTTAAAAATATTATTATAAAAATAGGGTTATTAAAAATATATTATTATATAATTTAATGAGGTAAAATGTAATTTTTATTATGGTATAAAAACATGTCTTTTCAAAACCTGTAAAATTTCAATAAATGTGGTTTTTTATTTTTAAAGTTAAAATTTTATATTTTTGAAATTATTTGGATAAAATGAATATCTTTTTAAATAGATCTCAAAATTATCAAACGGTGAAATTTTCCTAATTTTCATAGATATTTAATTTTAGGGGTAAAAATTAAATACCATATAAATATATAGTATGTTTTATGATATTATAATTTCCCAATAGTGAGGTAATAAACATTATAAAAGTGATATTAGTTAGAATACATGTTTTACTTTAAAAACATTTAATTTATTTTTTTGACATATTTTTGAAATACATAGTCAATCATATAATGACTGTAATATATTTTATGTTTTTTAGTTAATTTCATTAATAATATAACTCACCAACACAGAAGCATGGATAATGTATTAATATTCTTGGCCAATGGACTTATAAAATAATTTTTTAGACAACCCCTTTGAAAAACCATGTGAAAAACCATGTGATGGTTAGTTGTTTTGAATATTTAATTCATAGAATCCAAAACATATGTTTGTGAAATATTAAAGAATTCCCCTCTCATTTCCCAGATATAAACAAACATTCTCCCACTCCTCTTCATTAAATAAACATGGATCATGTCCATACTCTTTAGTCCCCTCACAAAAATTATCCCATGGTTCACTAAGCTACCAAAAATCCCCTCTTAAATCATTTTATGTCACACCCTCATGTAAGGGTTTCTTATATTCTCATTTTTATCTAGGTTACATTATATTGTTACACCATTTTATTTTCATAGATAAATAATGGGGTACGGTGAATTTATTATGTTTGAATGATTATAGACCCTTTTCTTTCCCATTAATACTTTCCGTGTACAACCATTACCATTCCTAAATTTCATAAGAGTTGTTCCATTTCTCATATTTCATAAATTTTTTTTTAATGTTATGCATTATTTTTAAATTTTTTATATGTTGGGACATGTATATAATTAATATTAAAATTGAAAATTTCATTTATATATGATTATAATCCTCTTTATATCTCATAAACCATTTTTATGAGATTTTATTTCAGGTCATTGGGATCTAGAAAATCTACCATGAAGCTCTATTCCGAAACAAATGTCTATGTGAATATTGAACCCTTTAACACTCAAGGGTGATCAAATTTATAAACATATACCTTTTTTTAGAGTACATAAAAGTATGCATTCAAATCCCCTTGATCGTGAAATAAATTTTGATTATGAATGAATCCATGTATTATGATTTATGTGGCACATTTAAGCATGACATTGAAATGAAAGTGATGGGTGCGCTCAGAATTATATACCTCTCCAATTCCTTGTGTGATGTTTAGTATCATGATACGACTTGTTGGGATTTTGTTTTACCTTATTACTCAATGGGAAATGTTCTACTATGATGCCTTTTCCTTTTAGCCTTGTCGTATGATGTAATGTTTTTTTTGTTTCTATATTACCATGTTATGATTGTCATGATATATATCTCCTTTTTGATCATGTTTCTTTTTTGTCCATTGACATTATTATTTTCTAAAATGTGTTGTCTTCATTATTTTATTGCATGGTTAGTCCCTTACTGGCCTTCATATCTAACCCATTTCTTATGTATGTCCTTAGGTTATCTCATGAAATGTTTTGTATTATGGAATGTTCTGGTCATGTAAAGAGTGTTTTTAATAATGATGTTGTATTTCAAGATTTATGTAGTTATATAATGTCCAAAATCATACATGACAGTATAATTCTCAATAATTCATGTTGTTTTAAGTGTAATTTTATGTCACAATATTATGCATTAAGGTAATAAAAAATACAACATTTTTATATTTGGTAATAAAGGAATGTTTTGTTTATTTTGGGATTAGAATTAGAATACACTAATGAAAGCCTTAGGGGTATGAAAATGTATAAAAAATCATCCTTAAATATTGGGGAGTATATTGTTAGTTGTTTATCAATTAAATTCGTCCCTTTCTAGAAATGAACAATTGGATGTGGCTCTGGATCAGATATATGTAGGGTTAAAACTTGAAAACACCACATTGAGAAAGACACGAATATGAGCTGATTCATGAAAATAAGGATTTCTAAACTCCATGTTTGACGCTCTTGTAGGATATGATTTGATAAATTCATAATCTATTTACCAACCATTATTATTGTAAAAAAATCACATTAACAATTAAATTAGGAAATAGATCATGGATAACATAGGTTGATTCCTAGAAATTCATATGTTAAAGAATTAAATGTAATATATATGTTTCAAATTTAATTTCATTGTATTAACCTTTATGTGGTTATTAGTTTAAAATATGTTACCCTAATTTTCCTTTTATTCAATATAATGGACGATAAGTGGAGGAATCAAGCTAAAAATCGAGGTGAAGGTCAATGTAATGTCTTCCGTACTGAGATGCGAAATCCAATGCGAGCGGGAATAAAAAATATTTTATGGGTAATATATCAGTTAAATCATGTTTTGTATGGGGACCTTTATCATGATGAAATTTCACCCCCCCCCAACCAAAGAAAAAGCTGTAATTGAGATCATAATTAGACAAAATCCTTCTAATTCAATTTATAAAATGATCCCTCAATTATTGATCAATGGATTAAATCCACTGATAAGATATTATCCATCCTTCAATTCTATGAACAAGAGAATGTTCTTCATGATTCATATCGTATAGAGGTTGAAGCTGATCAATGGTTGTAACTGATCAAAAATAAGAATCTAAAGGAAGAGATCATGGAGATGGGATCGAAATATTACTTGAAAATGTTCTTTGATAAATAATATCCTCACACTCTTCAATTTAATAAGGAATGGAACTTCCCTTACCTAAAGATAAAATTATGAAGAATCCATTAGAGCATACAAGGAAAACATTACAAAGCATTCATCATTCGCCTATGTATTTTTCGTTACACCCAAATGTAGGGTTATCCAATTCATTGGTGGGTGAAAACCTAAAATACGGAAATCTATGGTGATCCATGTTGTTGATTTCAATTAGGAACCTGTCTGATGTGCCCTCATTATTTAAATACAGATTAGTGAATCTCAAGGGTATCACCTGGAAAATAATATGAATGTGGGTTTCAATTATGGAGGTTTGTAAGAGATACCTAATGGTGACATTAATTTTTTTCGCACCGCTTGTCAAAGGTGTGGAAATAATCAACATATAAATTTCTTGAAGGGGACAAATAAATTCTTTAGGTATAGGATGTATGGGAACCTTACCAGAAATTTCCAGTAATAATAACCTGCTACTGTCACAGAGGAAAGTAATGATCCAATAAAAGCTCAAAACATTTTTCATTGCTAGAGCTATAAGGAACTAGAGTATTTATCAGAAAATCTAGTAAGAAAAGGAGTTTCAAAGGAAACCAATAACCTCAGAGGTAGAAAGGGACATATTTTCCCCTCACTACCTCCAATGTGAATCCCAAAAAAGTCATGGTGACAGGTACACTATTGATCCAATAAATTAGAATATAATTTTTTATTATCGTTCTATTCATTCTTTTATATCTCGAATTTCTGGTAGAATTTTCCAAAAACCACCAAAAATCATTGAAGTATTGATTTTCGGTGAAAATGGAAAATGGAGAGATTACAGCATCTCTTGTATATAACATACACAATATCATTGTTTTTGGATTGTTCATCACAAATAACCTTATTGTACTTCCCTTGGTAGAATTTTATTAAATTCTCCTCATTGATTGGAATTCCCTATATTGAACCTACATATATTTCCATGATAGGGAAATCACCTTCCATTTGAAAAATCAACCGCTAATTCTATAAAATTACAAGGAGGAGGATAAATCTTCTTTAGTACCATCATCCAAAATATAAATATTACTGCCATATGAGCATTCACATCTTACTCAGATGATTGAGTCTAATGAAGGAACCACCCTCAAAGAAATTACTTTTATGAGGGGTATGACCAATGTGTTTCTTGAGGAATATCCTGCTCATCCTCCTAGGAGAGATGATGAATTATCGATTAACCTTAAACGTAGGGAATTTTCAATATCCATGACTCTATATATAGATCATTTTATGCAAATCGATATGAAAAATAAAAAACATCATTAGAATCTAGATAAGGGGTTTATACACCCAAGTGATTCATCATGGGGTTCACTAGTCCTCTTCATCATGAAAAATTACGGGTCAAGGTTCCTTTGCATTTATTATCTTGATCTCAAAAAATAATGATAATGAACAAGTGTCATTTTCCACAAATTGATAACAAGTTCGATCAGCTACATAGAGACCAATATTTATCCAAGGTTAAATTTTGGTCATGATATTACCATGTATGGTTGAAAGAAGTAAACACCAAGTATACTTTTCATCCAAGGTATGGTGCTTATGAGTTCATTGTGATTCCATTCCAACTCACTAATGCTCCGTAAATCTTCATGTACATGATTAATAGATAATTTTGAGTTTACCTAAAAAATATTTCGTAGTATTTATTAATGATATTATAATATACTAAAAATATAAGAAGTAGCGTGAGGAGAATTTATGTAGTGTGGTAAAGACCTTGCGAACGAGAAAGTTTTATGCCTAGTACAACCAATGTGAGTTCTTCTTGAGGAATTCTCTTTCATGGGGAATATCATTACATGAAATGAGATACTTATGGACCCTTCAATGTCTGATGAAAATTAATAATGGATGAGGCTATAATATTTGAGGATATCCCTAGTTTCCTTGGATTATCACGGTATTATCATTGATTTGTGAGCAATTTATCATGATTTTAAAACACTCTAACCATGATAACTTAGAAAGGAGTCATGTTTTATTGTAATGATGAATTCTATGAGAGATTTAGGGGGATTCATATGAGGATTAAAACTACACCCCTTATCACACTATCCAAATATGGAGATCTTTTCATGTGATTCTGTGATGTTTTGAAAATTGTATTGGGTTTGTGTTGATGAAATGTGAAAAAATCATTTATTGTTCCCCAACGTTGTTGAATGTTCTTGGGAAAAACATTACAACACCTGTTCTAGAGATGGCTGTAGTGATATTTTCATTGAAAAATTGATTAAATATCATTGTTTTGGGGAACTGTGAAATATATACAGATTAAAAAATCCTAATGTATTTGTTCACCTTAAATGTTTTTAAAATCTGCTAGTGATTATTGACAGAGGTAAATAATGAATATGACTACTTAATTCACTACCATCCAAGTAATGCGAATAAAGTGGAAGAAACACTAATTATAAAGGGTCTAGAAACTCTTTCATGGATGAGAATTGAGAATGGGATTTCCTTTTAGACATGAATAGGATGGACATGGGAATCATAAAGAATGTAACATCATAAATAATATCAGAAATGATTTCTCAACTATCTCTGATATAGAGGTTAAAGTATAATCAATGACATGATGTTGGAATTCAGAATAAAGTGGAAACTATTAGAAAAATTAATTCCTTAGAGTTCAATGTTATTGAATAAGGAGTTGCATGATTCAGAACTAGACTATGTGTACCATCAAATCCTGAGTTAAATATGGATTTATTGGATGATGCACATAGCTCAACCTTTTTTATCAATATTAGAACCCGAAAGATATATTGAGATATCTGTGAACACTATTGATTATACAATATGACGAAGGGGATCCCAAAATATACACCATGATGTCTCGTATGTCAAAATGCAAAGGCGAAAAGAAAAACTTTTAAGGTGATGATACAAACTTTAGCATTACCTAAATGGAAATGTGAGAACATCACCACGAACATTTTCATAGGGCCTACAAAGACAGGAATATGAATCAATTATATCTATGTTTTGATAGATCAGCATACAATGTCTGCAGACATCCTTATGAATCAAGACGATTTCTCATTTTATGAAATTGAATAGATATACATAATAGAAGTGGTGAGGCTATACCGTGTACCAATATCGATTGTATATGATATATATCCATTATTCACCTCGATTATTAGTAAGAGTTTCAAACATAGTGTAAATATAGAGTTATACTTAATGAAGACTTATCAACCCCAAACTGATTTCCAATCTGAGTGGACTATCAAACAACATGAGAAAATGTTGGGGGTGTGCTCAATGAACATCAAAAGTGGATGAGATCAACATCTTCCTCTGTTTGTGTTCCCTTAAAATAACTCATTCAACTCAAAAATCTAAATATCCCTCTATAAAGACCTTCATATGATGGGGTGCAGAACACATGCATACTAGGATGTATTTGGGGAACAAAAACAGATAGGTCCTAGAATGTTCTAAAAATGGTGAAGAAGGATAAGAACATTTAAAAACACATCAAGGCAGCTTAGAGTCGACAGAGAAGATATCCTAAAAATAATTGACATGACCTATAGTTTGATGATAGAGACCTGATATTTCCCCACATATCTCCAATGAAAATTGTAATATGATTTGGGAATAAGGGAAATCTTAGTCAAAGGTAAATCATCCCGTTTGTGATCATTGACCACATCAGAGCAGTAGAAAACTGACTAGAACTCCCACATAACCTATCTCAAGTAAGTGATTTATTTCATGAATCCCTCTTGAGAAATTACATACCATACCCCACTCA
Source organism: Viscum album (assembly GCA_963277665.1). NCBI lineage: Eukaryota > Viridiplantae > Streptophyta > Magnoliopsida > Santalales > Viscaceae > Viscum > Viscum album. Next base: position 656,500,823 of record OY728122.1, on the reverse strand, counting down.
TATACTCAATCTAGAGGTTGTACCATTGGATAATGATATATCCTGTGAGAAGAAGCCAGTGTAGATATTGGATCGTAGAGACAGTGTTCAACAGAATAAGACAATTCACCTTGTCATTGTGTACTGGAGAAAAAACATCTCTGAAAAAGAAAGGTGGAAAATGTATGAGTTGATGAAACAATGTTACCCTCATCTATTATATTGTGGTAAATGAAAATATCAAGGGAAAAATGTCTTAAGGGGGGATTGTAATGAAAAAATTTATTATAAGTGATATTTCCCTTTTGATTTAATAAAATATCTTATTTTGTAAAAGGAATATATAGAAAAAATAGAGAATCCATTTTTTTATTATGTACAAATTATATTTAAATCAACATTACATATCATTACATTTGATAATGTTGTGGTTGAATAGTAATCACATGACTAATATAAATATAGGGTTTTAACAAATCATTCAACATAGAAAAATGTGGTGATGGCCTCAAATAGTAGGATTGTTCCATATGAAAAATATTTATTAGATCATCTAAGGAAGATATCATTTTTGGGATTTTTCCTACACCAAGACCAAGCCAATATCCATCAAAATAAGCACGAGGAAAAACATTTACGCGATAAGTTGAAGAACCTCAAGATGATGACCCAAACAATGTTCATTGAACAAACTTATAAAAGCCACACCATAGCACAACATACTCTAAGGGAATATGGGGGTGTAAAAATGGATTTTTATCAAGACAATAGAATTAGGATTATATACATTATATTTGTAAAGTATAATAAATATACTTTTATTTTATTTATATTATATATAACAAATATTTTTTTTGTAAAATTTTAAAAATAAATTAAGATATATATTTTTATTATTTATTAAATAATATTATAAAAAAGTATTATAATTAAATTACTTTTAATAAATATAAATGATCCAATAATTTTTATAATGTCAAATGTAGTTTTAATTATGTTCTAGAACATTTTATTAAAAATCATTTATTTTTCAATAAATGTGGTTTTTATTTTAAATGTGATAATTGAAATATTTAGAAAATTATTTGTATAAAATGAATATTAATTTCGGAATCTCAGTTTCAAAATTATTCAATGGTTAATTATTCACAATTTTATGAGCCAGTAAAATTTTATGGTAAAAATTAAATACCAAACAAATATCTATTGTGTTTTATGAATTCATAATTTTCTAATAGTGAGGTAATTAACACTAAAAAGTAGATCTAAGAAAAATATAAGTTTTTATTTTAATATATTGAAATTTTTGATTTGATTGACTTATTTTATAAATCAATAGAAAATCCTCCAAAATGTATAATATATTTTTTGATATTATGATCATTTCATTAAATATGTTCTTCACCTCAACATAATCAAGGGTAATATTTTAATATCATTGTATAATGTCCTTATAAAATTATTTTTTCCACTCCTCTATGGAAAAAACCATTGGAAAAAACCATGGGATAGTTTTCACCTTTGAGTATTTATTTTAATGAATTCCACAAAAAATGTTTGTGAAATATTAATTGATTTCACTCTCCTTTCCCATAAAAAACCATCTCAACTCCAACTTATCCCCCAAAAAATAATTGGAGCACATACTTACACTATCTTAAATTATCTATGATCCTCCCAAGGTGGCCCATTCACTCAAGAAGCTGCTCCTCATATTCTTGAGGTCACATATTCATGTTAGGTATTTTTTTATTCTCAATTTTTTACATGTTTTCATATATTGTTTCAAAATTTTATTTTAATATAAAAATCATGGCGTTAAATTCCCTTGTTATGTTTAAATGAAGATAACCCCCTTTCTCTCTCATTTATCCCTCCCATTTAAACCCACTAAAATGATGAAATTTCATACGAGTTATTCCATTTCTAATCTTTCTTCAAGTTTCATTATTATGTTATGACTTCTATTTCAAAATTCCCTATTTTAGGAAATGTATTAGTATGAACTTATTACATTCAATTTAATCTATATATTATGTGATAAATCTTTATATCATGTAAACTCTTTTTATAAAATATTATGTCAGGACGTTGGGGTTCCGAAATTGCCCCATGAGTCTCCATTGCCAAAAAATCTTGTAAGTGAATATTATACCCATTCCCTATCAATAGTGTCAATTTTTTTACACATATAACTTTTTATTTTAGAATTAGATGTATATATTTAACACCCTTTGATCATGGAATAAATTAATATGACGAATGAATCCATGCTTTATGATCTATGTGACATAGTTAATCATGGTAATGAAATGAATCTAACGGATACACTGTGTATTATATAATGATCCAATGTATTGGGTCATGTTCAGTATCACGGTAAGAATTGTTGCTAAGAGGTTTATCTGATTACCTTATGCTAATTTATCCACTATTATTCATTTTATTTTTATCATTGACATATTATTCAATGTTTTTAGTGGTTTCCACATTTCCATGTTATGATTATCATGGTATATCATGATATTATGTTCATGTTTCTTTTATGATCTATTTATATGAATATTGCATTAAATTTGTTATCATGACCATTTTATTCCCTACTAATTCTGTTAGTGGTCTTTATAGCTCACCCATTATTATGTATGTCATCATGTTATCCCATGAAATGTTATGTTCAAAGGACTATTGTGGTCGTGTAAAGGATATTTTTAATAATGATTATGTATTTCATGTTTTATGTTGTAATGTAATGTTCCTAATTTACCATTAATATAGATATATTGATCATTTAGTTTGTCATAATTTTTCTTTTATTTCACTAAATCATGATTGAATCTAATATAATGAATAGTGATGTAGTAGTAAATGCTGTTCAGATTACAAATAATTATTATTTTGGGATTCTCATCTATTATTATTATACATTCCATTATATATTATGGGAATATAATTCCCATTGACACTATTTTGTTGACATTGTTGTTGGATTCTATCCTGGGATAATTTGGAACACCTCTCAGCCCTTTACAGGGATCGTCTCATGTTACCGGTTTGGTTTCGACCTCAAATGGTTTGTGGGAAATTGTTATCAGAGAAGATATTCACTTTAGAAGACCTTAATGTATATAGAAACCTTTTTTATTTTGAGATGTCAAGGTAGAAAATTGGATTTCTATTGCTTAAGATGTAGGAAAGAGAAGGACATCAATAAATTTTTGCCATTCGGATCCTTAGGATTCCATGGGAAGTCTATTTTTTTATTTTGATTCTTGTTTATTGTTTTGTGACGGAAAATGAAAAGGGAGTAGGAAAAGTGGCCTCCATAAACTCATAAGGAATGGAAATCCAGGTGGAACTGGGGAAATGTCCCTAAAGGACTCACTAGTTGGTGGTGTGATTGGAATATGGCCATCAACCAAATACAATGTCACTCATCAACACTAGAATCCCTTTGTGAATTTTTTTAGGTCATCCATGATTCAGAGAACATTTATAGACAATCGTGTTTTAGAATTGTGAAATGATGAATTTAATGTGGTAATGACTTTTTATTAGAATGTGTAAATGGGGTTTCATAACATACATTAATGATGGATGAGTAAACTAGGATTTTGTAAAAATAATTTTTGGGTGAAATGTATTTGGTTTAATGTAAATTTGTTTCGAATAGTTTTTTTTGGAATTCATTCTAAATAAGAAGAAATTATTTTTCATCAATGAAAATCTAGTAAAAAAGATTCCTTTTAATAATTGAATTTATTAAATGAGATAATTTGGTTTTGGTGAGAATTATTCTTTTTTTCTCAGTTTCATATTGGTTTTTTGGGTGATTCAGAATTAATATTTTAGTTTTTGGTTTTTTTTCATTTAGCATATGCTCAGCACCTGATTTGGGAATACTTTGTATTTTGCTCCAGGTAACCATATTAGATTTTTTTCATCTGGTTGAGGGTGCATAACCTACTTACAGTTCATCAAAATTTTTTAATTAATTTGGGATAACACTTCCTCGATGAAAAACCATATCACAGGGTTGAAAAATGAATTCTTAAACTGTTCCACCAAAACGTGCAAGTGCCTATTTTGACTAGTAAGGCCCATGTAGTTAGCGTACATTTTGTTAAACCCTGTGGCATAACTGTGGATAGTTTTTAGGTGTCTTAAAAATGTAAATTCTTTTTCTTGAATTATATATACTGGTATTGAAATATAATTTGATGTTGGGCTTTGGTATTCATGTGCGTTGGAAATGATGATTCTTATTCATTGTTTTGAGATTGATTAATTACTGATGATTGATTGGTCTTGATTAAGTTCATTGTATTCGTTTTTCATAGTTTCTATCAACAAAATGAATTGAAGAATTTCAAAGGTGAAGCTATAGGTGGTCCACCATTTTTAAACATTCCAGTTGATCAACTAAAAGACTACATTACGTAATTTCAGAAGACGAATCCTCCTATATTTTTTTGTCAGGGGGGTAATCATGTAGAGGAAGTGTGGATGCATATTATTGAGAGAAAAATCAGTTCCCTTAAGTTACCTATGTCATTAAATGTAAGGTTTTCTTCATTTATACTCAACTGTAAAAATTGGAAATTGTGGAAGTCATTGTCTCAAAACTATCCTTGGGAAGATCTTACATGGGAGTTATTCATGTCTTTGTTCATCCAACAATACTTTTTCGAGTTGATGAAGATGATGAAGATTATGGAGATGAGCTATCATCATCATGTTTTTTGATATGTGATGGAGTTATACAATTTCATTGTATTCCTAGTACCATATGAGTTGGGGTATGTGGAAAATGATCCCTTGAAGGAACGAAATTTCATGTATGGGATCCATCATGATCTACAGTAGAAGGTGTCTGTGCTCAACCAAAACTGTTTTTATGATGTGGTGAGGAAACCCATTTATGATTAATATGTTCTAGTAGATGTTCATGAGATGGTAGAACATCCTCTAGTCTATGGGAATGGTGAAGGGAATTCCAGTCAGAGTAATGTGAAACAATCATATGCTATTTGTACTTTTGGGTGAATTAAGAGGACATCATACATCCCACCTATTACGGTGAAATATCCTAATGTGAAATATATGTGGTATATGTGGTCCAAAAACCCATCATTTAAATGTGAAATGAATACCTTCCAAGATTATGGGTTCCTAGTACCCATAATGTCGTTTGTTAAACGTGTTTCAAGGATGCGTCATGGATCCAGATCCAACTCAAAGAATGAACACCCAACTCGTTTTCAAGAGCATGGCACTATCAGTATCATTTTAGAGATTATCACATTGTAATATTTATTTAATGAAACTTTTTTATCTGGTGGTGTTTTGGGGTGATTAATTATATTTTAATTGTATGAATATATATTGTAATGTTTCTAAGAACTCCAAATTTAATTTAATCGTTTTTTCATTTAGAAACTCAGGATTTCATCTTTTATAAATGGAAGTGTATTATATGTGTATTTATTAAATTCTCTTCTTGGTCTCTAGATATTTTTAGCTCTTGATTATATGGACAGAGATTCTTAAACGACAACGATTCCAAAAATACTTCTTAGTGTAGAGATTTTCATGAAATCAGGAATCTTTCAGGGGTGTGGGGTGCATTGGATTATTTCTTGTTTCCTTGATTGAAAAATGGATGATTTAAATGTTCTTTTTGAAGTTTTTTGTATCATGTAATGTTTCTCCTTTTGGATCGGCTACTTTTTCTGTAATTGTTTGGGTTGGTGTTTCTTTTGTTTCCCTCCCCATCTTCCCCTTGTAATGGGGGGTTTTGGCCAATGTGGCAGAGTTACTTTACTTGCTCATTTTGGAATTTCCATGTTGAATTGTGTTATTTATTCAAGATAGTTGGTTCTTAATGGTTGGGTGACCCACTACAAGTCTCGATGAACATTCCTATGAGTTGATCAATTTTAGTTCCTTCTAAATGGTGTGGAGTCTGTTCCGGGCATCCCTGTTGAGGATTCAGTTTAATTGCCTATTTTCTCTTAACATGAAATGATTTTTATTTGTTACAATGTTTTGAGAATGAGATGTTTGTTACATTATGATGTGGTTGGGGTGTTCCTAGTTATTGTGCTTGGATTATGTGAATGTGAAAATCCTTAGTTTTCGATCATTCAACTAGACGATTTTGTGGCCTTTAGGGGGAAAAAGGATAATAGTAGGAATAAATGTCTCCTACATGTATTCATTTCCATCATCTAAATAGAATTATCACATTATTCATAGTATTTTTTTTGGGATATAGGTGTTCCAAGATTAAATAGGGTTATTCCTGTTTTATTGACTTACATTTTTATTCATGGATAATTGGGGTGGTATTTGGCCTTTCCATTAATAAATGTAATTTATGAGGAGGAGATGTCTTAGAAAATGAGTTCGTAAAAATCCGATTGGAACCATTTGATGTGGTATGTGTATTGGATGGTTTAACCCCTTGAGCAGAGGATTTTAGGGGTGAATAAGATGTTTTTTGGAGATATAATCTTAGTATCACAATCAAGGAACACAATTAGTTTGACCATGATGTACATGTGTAGGGAGTTTTGGGGTTTTCCACTAGTTAACTAACCATGAAGCTAAGTTATATAGCCTTTCCATTAGAAGACGATGGCAAATTATATTGTTTGATTATGGTTTGTCAGAATGTTAAAACTAATTGAGCAACCCACTCTGGAAAATTGAAATTTTGGGGGTTTCCTTCCATTTATATGTGTTCTCTCCCCATGGACCACCCATTTGAAATCCACCTAACATATATGCCATCGATGGGTATTTTTGGAACCTCCATGACCCTCTATGTTGTATTCAATGTGATTTCACGGTGATTCATCACTTGTAACGAAAGGTTAGGGATTCATTATTAGTTTCAATTGCATTCAATCCATTTTTTTCTACTCAAACCATAGTGGCCATGTCTGGAATAATTTCATTCCTAGGGTGGTGTAAATTTTGGTGTTTTTACTTCAAATGGTTCTTTGGGTATTTTATTTCATTCTAAAACCTTCGTGGAGTCATTTAAGGAGGGTTTTTTTGGTGCATATGTGATTTCAATCAGGGTCCATTTGAAAATCTCTTTTAAATTCCATATTTCCTTAATTTATATAATTTCTCACCTTATTTGATTGTTAATTACTGATATATGATTTAGAATAGTTTTTTAGTGATATTATTTGGTTTCGTTAATGTTTTTCAATATTTGGTGTGTTTTGGTTCTCTTGTGCACGCGAATATTTTGTTAAATTTCCCTGCTGGCGTTATCTATAGGGTTGTGATTTCTCAAAGAACAGTTTGGTTTTTCAATGTATTTTTTAATCTAAAAATGTGTTTGGTTTTTCAAAATGGATTTTTAAACTGTTATGGCCTTGAATGTTCATTGTGTATAGTTTCCCATGAAATTGATTTATATGTGAAATTGTTGTGAGGCCCCTTTTGAAAAATAGAAATGGGTTTCTTGGAAACACATTCATGGAATAAGTCACTCGCCTTGTTGGTTGACATAGAGGTGGAAATACCCTCGGTTTGGGATTCACTTGGGCAATAATTGTTTTACAACAAGGGACTACTCATTGCGGAGGTCGGGTTGGTGCGAGTTAGTGTGAGTTATATGGTATCATGTTTTATGGTTATTGCATAGTTTTGATGGCACACCAATTTTTTGAACATGAATTAGTAACATTTCATAAATATGAGGGTTTATGAGATTTATTTCTACATTATTTTTTATTTTCTATAGGCTAGTGGCCCACAATATGGACAATCAGCTTCGGGATTTGGCCCCTTTAACATGACTCGTATGGAGACGATCAAACATTTGTGCATTGTGATTTCATCAGGTAACACATGCCTTCTAGACGAGTCACATGAATAGTATGTTTGGGTTTTCAACTAATTTCCTAGGTATTCATGTGTTGCTCAAACACTAGTATTGTTAGCCTATTTCCATCACTGTGAGGCAATATTCCTTGTTCTTCTATTTTTGTGATTTCTTGGTATCCTTGAATATGTGGTTTTTGTTAAAAAATATTTCGAGAAGATGTTGTTAATTAAAACATTTCTCCCCAATGACAAATTAATAAAAAAAGGTGTTATCATTGTGACCCATTTCCCATTCTTCCCTATGAACCAAGTAAACTGTTATGAAAGGTATCTATATTAGATTGTGTGGGAAATGGATTACGATTTGTTTTCATTAAAATGAAAATTTTCGAAAAACCATGATTTATATAATGTATTAAAAACATGAAATAAATGTATATTTATTTAAAATTAATTCATTGATAATAGATTTATTCATGTTTTCCTACTGAGATTTAATACTCTCACATATAGAACCTTCTTTCTTTAGTTTATGGTGGAGGTTCAAGTTCAGTTTTGATATCCTCATGCGATTATTGTTTATGTGATATAGAGTGACACTCATTTACACATGGAGATATCATAGATATCAAGTTAAATTAATAGTTTTTCTATATAGTTTTTTTATCCAACATGGTGTCTTATTATTTTCATCGTAAATGATGTTCATATTGAAAATCATGATTATTTTTCATCGATCATTTATTATTTTGCTACATTCCTTTATATATGATTAGAGTAATCGTTTCCATGGATACTCATTTATTCCCCTGGTGCTTGTTGCTATCCTGGGATGATTAGTAATTTCTCTCCTTCATTGCAATAGATCGACTTAGATGATAATTTTTAGGTTGACCCGATTTAGTTTTAACAAGAATCGAAGAGGGTGTTACTATGGGAAAATATAGTTTATTTCAATAATTGGCCAAAAATTGTTTCTCTGAAATGACCATGACTTCTAAAAATGAATTATATAATTCGTTTTTCTATTACCAATATATTTGTTATGTCATTTATAAAAATGATTTATTTTATAAAATTTAATTAAAAATAATTTTATTATACTTTTATGAATGATTTAGTTTTCTATTTTACAAAACATGTGAATAGAATATTTTCATTAATGTGCAATCCCTGAGAAAAATCATCAACCATCATGACCACCCAATTATTTGAGTCATTTTGTATAGGATTCTAAATTTTTTTAAATAGACCATTATTTTTTATTGTATTATTTTATATATTTGATTTAAATAAAAAAAGGATATTACCCATTTTATTGTTTTAATGATCCTGTATATTATATATATTCACAAAAAACAAATAACATGATTGTTTCTTATGTTATACTATGGATATGATCTAATGATACAAAAATTATCCAATAACTAAATGGTTTATGACGTTGATGAAATTTTGAAACAAGTCAATTTTACTTGTGTAATGAAATAATAATTTTATGAAATGATTATAAAAACCATTTCTTTACAGCATGTTATGATTTGATAAAATTATATTGAAACCCAATTTTTTTGACATATTATACTATGATGATTTTTTTGAATACCAATATTTAATGAGATATAATATGATTACTGATTTGGGGTATTATGGAATGGTTCTATATGATTAGTTATTTGATGGATGGAACCAGTATTTTATATCTATTGAATATGCCTTTTTAAATATATCCCATGAGATAAAAAGAATCGAATAAGGATTATATCATATTCAGTAAGGGGTTTTTTCTCCTATGATATTTTGGGGAGTGATCCTAAAATTGTATAATCATCTAGTGATCCATACGATTACACTCTGATGGATATATAAATTACCCTTGAAAACTAATATATGATTTTCAATTATTATGTGTACTCCACAAATAAATGTTTTATACTGATATTGTATTCTAATGTTGTATGTTTTTGAATCATTTGTGGTTTTTTTCTTATGATCTACTAAAACTATTCTAATACACAACATTTTAATTTCTGATATATAAGATATTGTTTCCTAAAATTATGACCATGATCTCATTCGCAATCACTCTTATTATATTTATGTGATAATTGATATGTCCCTTTTTACCCTAACATGGCATCTAAGATCAGTCATTCTTATGATACATTTCCATAGTTTATGAATATTGGAATTTCATATTATATTTCTAAAAAGGGGTTTATATAAAAATTCCACTATTGAAGATTATTTGGTTCAAGTTTATATATGTTTTTTTGTATACATGGTTCCTGAGATACCAGACGTATATGATTCTTGTTTGGACTATCCTATTATCTAATCAATATTAAACTTATAATATATGATATATATGTATAAATAGTGTTTATTTGTATAAATAATTTAGGGTTAAGTATTGAAAACACAAAATTTCATGGTATCTTATATGAACCATTGTTTCCCATATAATAATGGATTGCAGATCTCCAATTGTTTCCCGTAATTCAACATGCGTACCTACTAGTTTAACATTGTGGAGCTAGATCATTATCTAATTATATATAATTATCTCTTTAGATAATAATTATTACCTATATATATATAACGTAGTTCCCTCATGTTACATAATGGAAAACATACATAAGTTCCCTATAAGAATATAAATATTTTATCATATCATTTTATCCTTACTAGTAGTGAGGAACATGGTTTTATTATCATTTTTACATTTCATCAATGCATGACAAGTGTAAAATGAATAATGTCATTAAATTTTTTGTTATATTCATAATTAATCATTTAGGAAAATAATAGTTATTTTATTATTGGATTATATCCCTTTTATTCCATATTTAACATCAAGGGATTCTATGATATATAAAAATTCTATTAAATGTACAAAAAATTATTTCATGATGAAAATACAAATTTAATTATGATATTTGATAGTTAGAATCAAATTAATTATTAAATATAGATGTAATTTTTTTATTGAAAATAACCATGATTAATTTCGAATGTATATTAAAAAAATTATTTTATAATGGAGGGAATTTTTTTAATTTTGTGTGTTATAAAACAAAATTTCTGCTCACTTTATGAAATATAATCCAATAGTTCATGGTTTGGAAAATTGAAAAAATATTCCCTTAGATCCTTTTTATGGTAATTTATACATTGTTAAAAATTAAATAAAATAATAAAATTGGAATAGTAAAATAATTCTTGAAAAGTTTTTAAAGATAACATTAAATGAAAAAAACTATTTATGACCAAAGTGGAAATCACGTCAATTTATAATATAAAATCATTGATAATAATTTTATATACCAAATAGTTTAAAATTGTAATATAACATAGAAATTCCATGAATAACTATATAAGGTATTTATTATTGTGGATTTCTCATATAATTATAATATAATTTCATTCATGGAAACTCATTAATAAAAAATATTCAATAATGTGGAATTGAAACATAATCCCCTTACAACAACTCTAGTGCTTCTTCATATGTTTGTAAAAAAAATAACAAATGTATTTATTATACATTTATTAAATAATCATAATCATATATATCATACCATGTTTTATTTTATTATAAAAACATATAAATAGATATTTTTAAAATATTAATAAAATTCATTGTTCTATCTAGTAACTACTTAGTTTCCCATGCATGATTTGGTATAGACAACCAGGTCCATGTACATTGATAATGATTCATTTTCTTCCATAATATTAATTATTTAATGAATCCATAATTATTTTTTATATACACATTTATAATAATTCCTATAAATAGGTAATAAAAAATAATTTACATCACTTCATGGACACGATTGTTTATACATATGCACGAGTAATAAGTGAAATTTTTGATGGATGGATTGAAGGAAAAATAAATAATAATTCATTATTAATATAACAAAATAATATCTTGTATAAAATATTAACTGTTTAATTCTTTCATTTTTTAAAACAATTTGAAGTCACGATGACAGTACAAATTATTCGTTTCATGGTTGTGGTTTCCCACATATAGAAACCAGTGATGTTTTATATTTTTATACGATGGAAATTAGTGGGAAAATGATTATTACATAAACATAATAACAATATAATATAATTAATATTTTTTTGAAAATATATCTTAATAGAAAAAATATATTTATACATGGTAAAATATGATATAATAGTACATGTACATTATTTATATTTTTTTCCTTTTTTTTGAGAAACCTCATTTGACTTACACATTAAGTATTTAATGTTTGAACTTTTAGAAATACTAGAATCTTTAGAACATGGAATTTAATCATGGAAGGTAATATTCTATGTAATCAATTTTTATGTTATATAATAAGGTGTGATAAAGAGAATATAAGTTGTTCCCATTTATATATAAAGATTAGGGCATTCTTTGGATTACATAACGTATAAACTTTATATAAATTAATTGTCATATGAAACTATATATAAATGTACATATTTATTTGTAATAATTATTATATGTCTAAATCACATTATTGAATAAAATTTGGATAATATTTCTTTATTTATTAACACATATTTCTATTTTTCAAACCATAATATCCATTTAGAAAATTAACACAATATTAAAATATTTTATTAATTAAAGTCCAATTATTTTTCCATAAAAATGACATATAAATGGAAAATGGGTGATATCAAAGACAATATAAAATTAAATTTTATAAACATATTATTTTTGTTAATTTTATATAATTTAAAAAATTATTTTTTATTATAAAATATATTTAATGTTTTTTTGAAACTATTCATTTAAATTGGAATTCATGAAAAAAACTAAATTTTACTATTTTATTTTTATGTAATACTATTATGTAAAATTTAACAAAAAAATAATTGAACATAATAATTCACAAAAATGTTTTAATTTTTATATTTTTAATATCATTATTGTTATTTGTCTTTTAATTTATTAAATATAGTATTAATGTTGAATAAGAATTAATGGATATTATTGAAAAATTGAAAGTTATAAATATATTATCCTGATAATAAAATTTATTCATATTTCAGCTAAATAAATAGAAATTAACTTGAACACTTGTATCCATATGAAAATAATCATATAAATTAATGTCAAAAAAGTGATGGTTTGAATTTATACTTTAACTAAAATAATATGAACATCACATTCATATAAAAATGGAAAATCATTTCCCATATTATAAATTAATGGATGATAATATTTAATCTAAAATCAAATGATAAAATTATTTTAAATGGTAGGTAAATTTAAAATCGTTATCTATATGTTTTAATCCTATTTTACATATTTTGACCTTACTGCGTTGATCATTATTTAATATTGTTAATATTCATCATGACTAAAAATTAGGTTATCCCAATATTGTTATAAAAATTATGATTATTTGATATTAATATTAGATTTCATCTAATTAAATTCAATAAATTGGTATAATTTAAATGAAAATTAAAAAAACAATATGCGTTAAAAAGTACTTTTTCTAATAAAATGACATCTTAGCTATATTTTGTTTTTTACCATAACCAAGAATAATATTTATTAACAAGAGATTAGTTGAATTATTTATGAAATAAAATAAATAAATATAATTTGAATCCATTTTTATAAAAAATACCTATGTAAAGTCTTCAAAAGAAATGATAGTTTTAAGTAAATAATAGAATATTTCATTATTCATTATAAAATAAAGATTTTCGAAAAAAATCCTTAAATTTCACAACAACACGTTTTTTATGACTATATTAAAAATGTTATCTCCTTTATCATTTAAAATTTAAACATGGCCATAAATTCAATTTAAAATAATATATCATAATTTTTTTTTTCAGAAAACAAACTATATATTTTCCTTCAAATGATTTTAGTTTTATCTGAAAAAATTTAATAATTGAAATTACAATTAACGAATTTTTTTTTTATTTTCTAGTTTATAGTATTAATAATTTTAAATATAATTTCTAGGGAATTAATGTCAAATAATATAATAATAATTTTATATTATATTGTAATTTTGTTAGACAATGTGTAACATTTAATGAATATAAAGAACCATTGCGATGTTTTGTTTAGTGATGATTTTTATTTTTTTACTACTACCCTTTTATTTGATGATTGTTTTTTATATTCAGTCAGATGAATTTTTTGGTTTTTGGATGTTCTTATATTTAATAATAAGAGAAATAACGAAGTTTCTAATTTAGATGAAAATATGTTGCTAACAACATATGTGTATGAATAAATTTTTATTTTTGTTGTAGAAAATTTTTGTAAGAGGATTATATGGGCCATGACATAAACATTACATAATCTTGAATTAAGTCATGAATTCATATTGAGTATCTTTTTAGGTTTACTATATTCGAGAGTTAGGATATATCTATTACATTACTTTTCATAAAATTAAAAAAGTATACACTTCTACTAAATATCCATTTTAAAAAAAACTCTAAAAGCATGTCTACTCCCATGTTTTAGACATCATCACTTTTCCTTGATCCCATCATGGACACTATTCATCATTAAGTCAAGTGATAAACATTTAAAAAGATGGGGTGATCATAAAAATCATTGTAAGGGTTATGGAATAATGAACGGAAACATTAACTCATTAATAAATACAAATCAATGAAACCATAATTTTCAATCACAACATACTTCATGATATTGTAAGATTTAGGAATAACCCATAGAAATCATAAATCATAAATGTAACTTGTGGAATTTGTATCATACATACATTTTATCTATCACAAATATGTTGGTAGTTACGTTGGAATACCCATCATGGTATATTCCCTAAATATTTTTATAGAATCATTAATGTTTACCTCTATCACCTTACCCAATTCATTGGATAGAAATCTCGGGCTCACCTGCCCTAGGTTTACCACAGAACCACCCATATCCGTAAATAATTCCCAATAACCAAAACATAATCATAACACATAAATCAATAATAAAAGAAGGATAACATATCAACATTTTAATCACAATATATCATTTCATGATATTTACAAAATCAACGCTTTATCAAACCATTTTCAAAACAATCAAAAACATCTAATACAGTGATTTATGAGTCAATGTGTCGCATACCACTTTGAAATTTTTGAATGAAATTTTAATTTCAAAACATTTACATCTATATAAATAAATCCTTATTACCATTTTCAAAAATATAGACATTAATTAGAAATATTAAAAAATTAATTATTAAAACATTTAATACGATATTTTAGTTAATGAGTTCATAACCAAATGAGGGACACTTGAATAAAAATAATTGAGGAATAACATTAATAAAATATTATAATATATTTAAAATAAGTATATTCATGATAAAATACATCAAAAGGAAGAATATAAATCATATAAAAGTGACTAGGTGTATAACAACAAATAAGTCTCAATGGAATGTAATTCGAGACAAAGTCCCTTGCAATGATCATATCCGTAGATTAAGGACAAATGAATTTCATAATTATATGTGAACAATAATAATACACCCAATATAAGTGGATATTATGTTTAAAACAATCCTAGTAAATTCACACATATTCATAAAATGACATAACTTGGAAGTATATGTTTAACCCAAAGAATTGAAATTAGGATAAATATTTCTCTTAATGATATTCGAAAGCCTAACAGAATCACATTAAAATTTAGAAAACGAGTTTATGAGAGAGAAAAGGGAATATCATATCAAGGATGTAAAATTTATATAAATAAGGATATATAAGAACATATAGCAACACAAGAATATGTAAAATAAAAGAGATAAAAAAAGAAGTCTTTTAAAAAGATGAGTGTGAAAGCGTCCCTTACTGATTTGTTATCATACGAAACATAAGACTCATGAAGGAAGGATCAAAAAATGAAGATTTAAATACCCATACATTAAAGTATATTAAAAAATTAATACAATCATGGGATGTGTGTACACCACAAAAAGGAAATAGTGGATAATATATCATGAATCTCATGGGAATAAAAAGTGAGAAGAAAACCACGTATCACGTTGTAATCAATCATGTCTTATGAAAAAAAGTTAATAACCACCAAATGAATCATATAAAACAATTAATATAAAGGTAATTATGATATTATATATCAAATTAATGTAAACAATACACCACATGAAATAAATAAGTGGCGAACAATGGAAATCTTATGAAATTAAAAGTGAGATAAGAAACCCCTAACCTCGAGTCGGATTTGGATCGTTCATTCCTTAATCTCATGAATAATAAACTAAACATAATTTATAATTTTCTATGAACCTTTATAAAGTTTATTTTTTATTTTTTATCACTTATTACCATGTTATAAACATTATTATATCATTTAAGTTAATAATGGTCGTTTTGTTGATATTTGGTACTTGAGTTAAAAATGAACTTGTTATATTTACATGTTGTCCATGTGGTCAAAAGTTCATTATCTCCAGAATTATATTCATGATTTATATATCATATATATCATATATATCTTTTATATATTTATATTATTGTACATAACATTTCTAGATAAGAAATGAAATGCACCGTTCATGGAGACGGTAAGCCATACGTACACATGGACGATACTTTTATTTCATTTTAATATTTAATAGAATGATAAATTAATGATAAATAAATATAATATAATTCTAGTATAATATCATATATAATTTCATTATATACATTCTTTATGAGTTCTACATATGGAATGAACACGTAATATCACTTTGAGGGGCGATAATCTTCACTTCCTCAAATAAAATTATCATATTTACCCACTGTGGAAACCATAAAGGTATTAAATAAATAAAAAATAACAAAACATATAAACAATATAAATACAATATATATCACATATAAATAATTTTCCATATTAATGGCCACCATAAGAGGTGGTAGTAGAAGATTGAACAATCATCGTTTTGTGATACAATAGTTCACCGTCCACAGAAGTGATATGTTCATTACCCCTTATATGGAGGTGTCTGTAAGTTAAGATCAAATATTTCTCATAAAAACAACCTATTATATTGAGAATACTGGTTTTGTTATAATATAATGGCATAAAAGGAGTTTATGAGGTTGGAGATGTGAAATAAAACAGAAGAACTTAAGAGAAGGCATTACCTTTAAATCAAAAATCTCCATTTGGATTAAACTAAATGGTTTAGTTGAATTGCCTTCTGCCTTGGGGAAGCATTCTAGGATGAGGATAGGGATATAGGGATATTAATTGTGTTGAGGTTTGACGAGCCAATGGGATTGATATGTTTAGGGAATTGGTTAGAATTTATGGATTTTAATAACAGGGAGTAGGGGCTCATTAGGAATGTTTTATAATATTATTTTATTATATAATTATTCTCAGTTTATAATGGTCCAAAACTTTTTAAATATGAAGATAAGATTCCTCGTGTATGAAATAAAATTATCCATTAAAATTTTACAAGTTATAGATATTGTTTTAATCAATTTAATATTATTTATTTTAATCATTGATTAATGAGGTAAATACTTTATCATTATTGTGTAATAAGTAATTTTATATATTTCAGGTCTAAAAATTATAAAAAATTATGATGATATTGGAAATAGTTTTATATTTCCAAATAATATTTATAGTAGAAGATATTAAATATATTATCCCATGTAATAATTTATTTACTAAAATATATATATTTGTGTCATTTTTGTCTATACTTAAAATTAATCAATATAAAGTGTCATTATA
Organism: Viscum album; assembly: GCA_963277665.1. Lineage (NCBI taxonomy): Eukaryota > Viridiplantae > Streptophyta > Magnoliopsida > Santalales > Viscaceae > Viscum > Viscum album. Next base: position 656,483,227 of record OY728122.1, on the reverse strand, counting down.
ATCACATGTGGATATATGGGGTCCCAAAATTGATCCAAGGATGCCCATGGTCCGAAGATTATCATCCAATTGGATTAGGACTCATTTTAAGGTAATTTTATATTATTATAAAAATATTTCATTACCATTATTTACATATTTACCCATTGACCTTGGTAAAGAAAATATCTATTAAAGAAAATATTCAAAATGTCTAAAAATTAGAGTTTCCTATTTATTGAATTTGGAAGTCCAAATTACAAATTTAGAATACATTTTACAAATTCAAAACACAGAAGTGGAAAAAATTAATTTAAAATTAATTCCCACTATTATAGCAGAAAGTGTTTTTTTTAAGAAATTATAACTATAAAACGATTCAAACCTGTTTATGTGCAATTTCAAAGTGAAATTACTTTTAATTAACAAAATTGCATTAAATTGTAAAATAAAAATATAATTACTCTTTAAATCCAATTAAAATGATAATCTAATCTTATAAATTATATTTAAAAGCGGTTTTGAATTAAATTACTTTATTTTTCACTATTCATTACGAAAATGAATTTTATTAGAAAACTACCAAAAAATTATCCAATGTAAATTTTGATGTCCCGGTTCTAAGAAGATATTTTTTTTCAAAAAGAACATATAAATGTTAAAAAATATATATTTAAAGATGTTTCTCTATCAAAATGCAGTAAATCGACCTTTTAAAGAATATTAGAGTTTTTATGCTTATAATCATATTATTTTTTATTTTAAATTACTAAAATATATTGGGTATATTTAAAAAGAATTAAAAATATGTATATTCCTATTTTAGTTAGTTTTTTCCATTCCTTATAACACAACGGCAAGGCATTAACTACCATTAAAAATAATATTATATTATTATTTTTTTAGTAGTACTCAATATGTTTTGCAACATAAGATTTCAAAGAAACCCATTGTTTCATATCAGGTTTGCCATCGAACATAGCATCCCCTTTAAAGTAAAATTGATATTTTTATCAAAACTTTTGATAAATATGATAATGTTATATTCTTTATTTACCTGGGATATTACATCCTTCCCCCCATTTTTGGAATTGTGTCCATGGAATTTTAAAATTGGGATTGGAAACTACATTTAATGTCCCACATCAGAAAAAGAGTCAATAAAAATATCACATTAAAAGAAAGAAATAGAAATACAAAAGTCACTCGAGATAGACCATACAAAGATTCAATGTAAGAAATCATGGATATGAATGTGAAAGGAACCATCATGGTTTGATGGAGAGTGGTAGTGAAATCATGATTTGGGGAATAATAACCACCATAAAATCACAAACTTGTGATGGGTTAAACGGTCATTGATTCCCCAGTATGAAAAGTTAACAAAAAATGTTTTTGATTTAAGTTAATTTTCATTATGTTTTGGAATTTATTTAAGATCATGAATAATAACTTAAAGAAACATACTTATATTTCATGTAAACATTCATCCTTTACTATATTTCTACCGTAATCTCATCTTTTCTCCAAAGGATGAGCATTCAAGATGACTTGTTCACATTGAAAGTGCAATAATAAACTTATGGAGAATCACATAATCCCCTAATTTTGTACTATAACATTCCCATTTCATTATACATTAACAAAAACAAAAATGGTTAGTACAAGATCAGATAATCCCAAAAAAGAATAATCTTTTACAAAAAGAAAAACTACTCTTAATCTCGAAATTTTTTTAATCAATACCCAAAGTTCAAAAAAGACCATTCAATAAACAAATGTCCAAAAAATTATTTAATGTGATCCAAACTATGATTGAAACCCAAATCTCAAAAGGACTTCATCACATATTCTTCCACGATAAGTCTTAACATTTACCTCCAAATAACACAAGTTACTCTTAATGCATCATAATGAAAAGTATCCAACCTAATCACATGTTCTCCATGATAGGTTAATCATTTCCATAAATAAAAATAATCATCAAATGTCTATAATTAAAACATATATTCTTCCCAAATGAAATATCAATCATTAATCGACCAATTAGATCATATAGTATTCTATTTACCTTAAGCACATAATGCTTCCAATAGAGAAAGCATCGTATAAAATAAACTTTATCATTTAATCACCAATTAATTTTAATATATTATGGATATCGATTAGATAAAACATAAGTTCCAAAAATAATCTTATAATTTATCCATAAAATCATTTAGCATAAAATAATAGGTCATACCAACTATGTAAATCACGTAGGACAGTGCTAGGCAATGCGCCCTTGTCGCCCTTCAGTTGTCGGATTGATTCTTACGCCCTTTCTCGACACGATGTGTTATCCCCAATCTTATAGGTTGTCATTTTAATAAAACACAACAATAACCATAACATGTTTTAACCTCAATGGTTTTCATATGCCTTCCATATTCATCCTAATAAATCAAGACCTCATTATCTTATATATTGTCATTTTTTAACCTCCATTTGAGAAAATAAATCTATTCCCAATTGAAAGAACATCATACCTTGATCATAGTGTCCATATGGTTTCATCATCATCCTGTTCACGTAGTTAGAAGTTCCATGCATTGCAACAATGATTTAGAGATCTTTCAGAATCATTTTCTTCCTTCATCCATATACAACTTGTACAAATTGGGTCATATGGGTTTTCCTAGAAAAACATTATTGGAAAATAATCATGAAAGACAAATAATTTCAAAACATCTGATAAAACTCGAGTTTTATAAACCAGTCCGACCAAATTTGAGTTGAAACTTTCAATCAATGGTCATATTATAATATCTTAAGAATATGATATGATACTATATTTTAATCGAAAATATAATTAGGTTATGCAAGAGACTTCTTATTCATCAACTTCTTCAAATTCATAATACGATTAAAAATATTATGATAAGGTAAAATATTTGAAAATGACATGATAATATTTAACTTAAGAGAAAATACGAGAATATTGAGAAAATAATATAGGATTAAATACAACCTGATATCCATGATGATATCAATGTTTAATGGATGTGTTTTATTCTCAATCAACTGCTTTCAAGAGAGTTTTATCCTACAAAAAAGTGTCACCATCATCTGAACATGAATTTGCAATAATTATTGCATGCATGTCATTAGATAGAGAGAGGAATGTCGTTTGAGATCCTCCTCCTACCATTTGTAAAAGACATTCCTTGATCTGAAAAATTTATAAAATAAGAAATTAACAGAAATAATAAACATAGGGACTAACCATGTGTTTAAAAAATTAACCTAATTCATAAAGTTTTCTAAACATACCATTGATACCAACTATATGGACCCAGCCTTAAACATTACATAATCTTATGTTATGTCAAGAATTCACATTGTGGATATATTCAGTTTTAGTGTTTTAGATAATTAGGTTATATCTATTACATTAAATTTCAAAAAATTAAAAATTAGACACTTCTACTTAGTATCCATTTTTTTCATAAAATAAAAAACTCTAAAAAACATGCCTAGTTCAATGTTATAGATAACATGACTTTTCTTGACAAATTCCTTGACATTATTCATCTCTGTGTCCCGTGAAAAACTTTTCAAAATGTTGGGTTAGCATAAAATGAATAGAAAGGGTTATAAAATAAGGAATGGAAACATTAAACCATCAATTAATACAAGTCAATGAAACCATACTTTTCAATCGTAACATACCTCATGAAATCGTATGATTTAGGAATAACACATAGACATCATAAATCATAAATTTAACTTTTGAAATATGTATAAAACATACATTATAGATATCATAGATTTTTTGAGAGTTACATTGGAATACCCATCATAGTATATTTCAAAAATCTAATAGTAAAAACATTTACATTTACCTCTATCATGTTACCCAATGCATAGGAGAGCTATCTCGGGCTCAGTTGCCCTTGGATTATCATGGATCCACCCGTATACATAAATTAATGACCTAAAAATATCATGGAATATTTTTTTTCATAATTCTTGGAAATTTTATGATTTTGTAGTTTTTGACGGCACCAGATTCTAAGGCCCGGTGTGCCCAGAATCAATTTCTATAGATGTTCGGGTACATTCAATAGACTTATGTGCGGGTTTTTCTATCTTATGAACGTGTGTTCAGAATTGAAATCTGAGGTCACTGTTGATCTCATAGTGCTGATTTTCGCTTAAGAAGACTTTCACCTCGATGGTAGATGATCAGGTGTGAGAGTTGGTTTATGGGTTTCATGTGGATTTAATAAAATAAAATAAGTGACAACATATTTTATTTTTGTTGAACCCATGCCTTGTTGTAATGTTTGTTAAAATCTCCACATGGTAGTTGGTGGTGGGACCGCCACACCCTAACATCCGATGGGCGTATAATTATGGTGGGGACCACCCGAGCAGCATAACCTCCTGTGAGGGGTTATGAAGTGGGGTACACACGAGGCTTAACCCCCCATTTAATGGGAGGGGAGGAAACCTCTCAAATATCCACCATTATTGAGGGAGATTCTCTTGGTCCCTAACTCCCCTTTTAATGGAGGAGGATAAAACCTCATAAAAACTCCAAATTAATTGAAGGAAACCCCTTGACCATCTTCATTTTTAATTAGGTGGGGACCACCTGGGCCTCTAACCCACTCAAAACTCCACAATTTAATTATGCCAATCTTCTACAATTAATTTGGTGTAGCCTCTCCAATTTTTAATTTTGAAGATTTGTGCCAACATGATCTTAATTAAGTGGGACCCACATAATTAATTCCCACCATCTGACATAACAGATTAAAATATATTATTTTGGAACGTTGTTCTCTTTTTAGTGGAGATCATTGGAGAATAGAATTCTCCAACGAAGAACGCAAAGTCACCGGCGACGGAAAATTCTTCCTCGGCTTCTTCCTCGAAACCCCATTCCGACATGGGATCTCTTCAACAACTCGTCATCCTTCCTCTTCGTCGTCAACGGACCGACGCAAGAACTAGGAAGTGGAAGCATACAACGAATGACGTCAACATCTGCTTCCCCCATGATGATTGAACGCTCATTGATTAAAAAGGATGGGTTGTGTTTAAAGTTGTTTAACACTTATCATCTATCGTTAAATAATCATCTTGAGATGCTTGGAATCATTCTAACGTGGAGGGTTCAGGCCGACCGAACACGGCCTGACCCCTGCGCAACATTTATGGTTTCAGAACCTTAGATCGATGGTGATGTAACAGCTGCATGGAAATGTGGCGACATCGAAGAAGATGGCGAATAGAGGTCAAGCTTCCCATGACCTCCAGGAACTGCGCCGCAGACTGAGTGGCCCCGGACCAGCTTACCCGCATGCTGCCCGACGCGTGCCCCTACTGAACCCGCATCCATCCTGGCCGTCAGCACCTTGCCCACATGCACGGCGCGCTGCCGGAGCGCCCCACACCTGTCTGACGCCCTCCCGACGACTGCCCAGCTCCTGGGCCGCCTACCCGGTGCCCCCCAGGCACCTAACCAGCGCCTAGGCCAGCTGCCCAGTGTTCCCCACACCCTTCCCAGGACAACCGCGGCCTTCCCGAGCTTCGTGCAGACTGGTTTTGTCCATTCAGGCTGAGCCACCCGAGATGGGGCCCTCGCGGTGCCGTCCGAGCCCGCCACTGGCCTTCGGGTCGAGTCTCCCATGTGGTGACTTCGGCCCGAATTGTCCACGCAGTCTGCTGGGTCGGGCCCAGCAAACTGGGCCAAACTGAGCATAATGAACCGCCCAACGGGCTGGTTCAGAACCATCGAGTCTGACTGGGTCGTGCTAGACTAGGTCGACCCAGACTGGATGGGGCCGAGTTGGTCCGACTGGGTAGGACCAGACCCGGCCCCACTAATGACCCATTGATTACTTTGGCCAAATCTTTGGAACCGAACATCTGTTTGATGAACTGTCAATAGCGCTTGTAATCTCTTTGAGAAACGGACCCTTCAAAAATATCCCATGGGAGTTCGGGGTATAGTTGAGATACAGTCGGGTTGGTTCCTACAAGAAACCAATAGGGCCCCCGGGACAAAAAGGTTAATAACTCATAGACCGGGCGTCTGATTGATGCACCGTCTATTTTCTTGAGACCCCGATGATGTGGCAGACCTTTGAGATACTTCTTCATTGTACTTTGTGACACATGGAGTATCGGCTTGTAGCTTGTGGAGAGGACCCTCCTAGAGAAGAGAGAGGAGACTATAGAGACCTAATATCTGGCTGAGACCTGATTACTACTTGTCCAATTCATTTCGGTGAGACTTGACTAGCCCAGTGGGGAGTGCTACTGTGTGAGGCGGCAGACCCATTACAGAGGAGCGCTACTGTGTGAGGCGACAGACCTGCGGTACTCGACAGAAGGAGTACCTCTGTAGGCTATTAGTGGGAGAGCTACTGTGTGAGGCGGCAGACCCATGTCGGGGAGCACTACTTTGTGCTGCGGTAGACCCGCTAAACTCGATAAGACAAGTAACTCAGAAGTATAAGGTTAGTGAGTAGCACCTCGGTGTCACGACAGGACAACTTTGCTTGACAAAGGAGGAATCCTCCATCAGTCGTGGTTTCATTAATAAAAAATCATGGTTGGGATGAGTCAATGACCTTTGTGTTTTCCTCATGATTGAGATGTGATACTTGATATCTTCGCTATATTTAAGGGAATAAACCTATGTATTGGTTATCCGTTGAACTGTTTTCCTTGTGGTTCATCCTTGTTATATTTTATGAGACCTTGAGGGCCTCTGCGTCCCTACTGAGTATCGTTATACTCACCCCTTCACAGGCTAGGCCTGCACTAAATTTTGTTGGATGCAGACGACGGACAACATTTACAGAGGCCGAGAGATATCCAAGATTGGATAGTACCCGGAGGTGGACTACTCAAAAATATGGTACAAAGAATGGACTGTTAGACGTGGAGTGCTGAGATAGACATATGTACCTACCCATCATGTAGGAATCCAGGATGACGATCCTGGTGCTGTTTCTATGTTTTAGTTGTTGTCCCATTATTTCAGTAGTACATTCTTTCAGTTGTAATTTCTTGTTGGGCTTGTATTCTGGCCCACATTACTTTCAGTACACTTGTTATACAATTTTTACATAGTGTTTGCTTCCTCTTGTACACTAGTTGCATGAGTTTACGTTTTATAAAGGCAATTCATTCCCCGTTTTAGGGGATTACGCCTTTTGTTCTAGTCGCCAGCACCTGTCCTATGGAAGGCGGGTTCGGGGTAGTCATGATGCGGGCCCCGGGGGATGGGTGATGAAAAATTTCTATCAGAGGAGTTGTTTCTACCGTATAACATAGGACTCTGATATTTCTTTTATGATAAGAAATATTTTTAAGGTTTCTAAGTGTTGTTTTCAGTTCAGGGAGTCCAGTGTTGGTGCGGGCGGCCGACGTATCCATACACATGACCCTACCTTCTGATTTCCGATATAGTGCTTGAAAACACTAATTTCATGTGTGTTTTAAAATGTTTTAATTATGTAAGCTCAAACTAGGTCACCTCACCAGGAATAGTCTTTTGATTTTTTCATATATGTTTCTTTCAGGATGCCTCCCTGTGGACGACTAGCTAGAGCCCCAAGAGTTGTATGTACTGGCCGCTCGTCGAGCAATGTGGCCTCATTGCATGTACCTGGTCCAGTTGAGGCATCAGCGAAGGCACCAGGGGTACTAGTCCTCGATGGGACACCTATGCCACCAGTGTAACACCCCAAGCTTCTACGGTACGCTTCTCTTTGAATAATGTCATAGCGTGTGTTGTACGCAACACCAAGTTCTAACACAACATAACTAATTAAACTAGCCGTTGTGAATAGTAATACCTACTTTTTGAAATCATATATATTTTATATTTCAAAATAGACTTCATTTTTGGATTCGGAATATCGAATTTAGCCTAAGGTGAAATTTTGGTACATTTCGGATAACTTTCATATTTTGATGAATAGTGAAAATTACTAAATTTTAATTAAAAACAACTTTTTTAATCAAAATATTTAATATTGATAAATTATAAATTTGAGTGGTTTTAAAGTATATTTAGAATATATTTTTACCATTTAATATAAGTTTGGTCATTGGACATAATTTTACAATTAAACCGAACATAAACAAGTGTCAATCTTTTGATAGTTATTATCTCTTAAAGACACGCTTTTTGTTTTGACAGCGGGAATTAATTTTAAATTAATTTCTGCCACTTCTGTGTTTTGAATTTAGGAAAATGGATTCCATATTTGGAATCAGGATGTTCAAATTGTGTAAATAGGTAACTTTTTTTTTAGACATTTTGAATAATTACTGCGGTAAATATTTTATTTACCATGGTTAAGGGTAAATCCGGTAAATAAGGGTTAAAAAATAAGCTTATAATAATACTAAATTACCCTAAAACGTGTCTTAACCCTATTGGTTGATACATGGTTGACCATGGTAATCTTTGGGTGTATTTTGGGACCCCATGGATCCACTTGTAAGTGATAATGACACTTTATTTTAATTAAGTTAAAATGAATACAAAAATGACACAAGCATATATGTTTTAGAAAAAAAAAATTTACATAGGGTTATATATGTTGGATTTTAGATTATAAATATTCATTAGAAAGCTAAAACGATTTACTACATAATGATATTTTATTTATAATTTTTAGACATTAAATAATGTATTTTATTTATGACACAATGATGATGCAGTAATTACTATAATAGTGAAAAATTAAAATAATTGATATTATAAATACCCAAATAAATATAATATGAAACTTTTAATTAATTAAACTAATTTTCTAGGATAATATGACATATTAGTATTGATTTAATTGACTTTGTTCGAAGTAATCATTCTGTAATGAGTTTCACAAAAATCAACTATTGAATAGTGTCAAAATTGACATAAAAGAGTTCTTAAAAAATATATTATATTATTAATTGATATTAAATTCTTAAAAATCTAAGGTTCGGCCAAGAGACTTATATCAGGATAGCTTAATCATTAATGGACCACTTGGGTGTCGCTTAGATGTATATAGTAAGTTTATTAACCATATTATATAAAAATACAAAGAGACATTGTAAAAGTGAAACTAATTAACTTAGAGTTAATACTTAACGATAAGGTTAATATAAGTACCCAAACCTGTCTAAATTCTATTGGTTGAGTGTTTTTAGACCTATCCCCACCTTAACCTTTGAATAATAAGCTTTGGAGCCATTAGAAACCGAATATGAATTTATTATAAATTAATATTTCTAGCTTTTCCAAAGGAGCCCCTCACCCCTCTTATAAAAGGGCACTCCTCCTTCTCATTTCTTCACACCTTAAAAGCATTTTGGTTAGGCCAAACTCTGCCCAAATACTCTCCCAAAATCCCTCACTACAACCTAGAGGCCTTAGTTTGATCAGAAAGCCAACCTATGGAGCCCTTTTGATCAAATCAAAAGGAAGAACCCGAAGAAGAGGTAATGATTTCACCACCCTTCTCCAATTTCATTTCTTCTTCCACTTCTTCTTCCTTTTTTCTTACCATTATAAAATAATAACTCCAGTATATTACATATACTGTGATGTTATTATAAATATGGTACAACCATATTCAGTATTCTATCCACCCTTTGAATAACATGTCATCATACGTGCGTACGTACGGCTTACCGTCTCCACGTCGTGGTGTAATTGTTATTCAATATATTATTATTTGGATGGGTATAATAATGATGTGTAACTCATGTAAATAATAAATATAACATGTTAATGATTATGTATATATGATATAACATCCATTTATATATTATTTTAATATCAAAAGAATGATATTGTCGCTCGTGCGTACGTACGGACTACCGTCTCCACGAACGCGATGAGATTCATTCTCCATCGTATCCATTAAAGTATAATTATCATTTGATGATTTAAAAATGATTTTTAAGGACTTGATATCATTCTGGATATGAATAATATACAACCTATAATTTACAAACATGTCTTACGTAACAAAACATATAAAAGAAAACAAGTAAGTTAACACCCGAAACGACGATAATTCTAAGATATTATTAACAAATCAATGTTAAAAGATCATATATGATATCATATTATTATATATGATTCTTATATAATTTAATAACAACTATTTCACCATTATACAGGAGGTTAACCTACCCCAACCAAGGAAAAGTACAAGGTAAGGGTTTACTTTACAACCTCTTCATTATCCAAGGTTGTTTATACGTAATAATCTACTGGGATCTCTTTATCATCCACATCCATGTTTCTTAAAAATGCATTTCAAAACATTTTTACTCTTTACTAGAATATGAGTTAAATTCATTTATACCCTTTTTTACTTTTATAAGTGGTTTATAAAGGAATCTTTCGGTCGTTTTCAAAACAAGGTCCTTTTTAACCTTTTCGACAGAATTAAGGTAAGAATGTTTTTTTAACTTATATGGCGGGTGCGGCTATTTTCCGCCGTTATAAAATCTTCAAAGCTTCACTTACAAGCTTATAATAATATTTTCAAAGAAAAGTTTTTATTTTATATGGATCTTAAATTATTTAAAAATAAAAGGAGATATTTCTTTAAAAAGAATTTTGATTTCATCTATGTCAACATCCTTTGATGGATTTTTAAGATTATTTGAAGTTGATTTATTATGATACAAAACTTCTATATTGTATTGAAGGTTTTTTGATATGTTTGACTGTGGATGTGCTATTTTTATACCATTCATAGTTTATGGTGAAAGTATTGACATTTCGTATGCTAGTTTTAATACTAATGATTATGTTATGTTTAAACCTTTTCATATGGGAATGCATTGGACTTAATATGTGACGGGTGGAGCCCGCTATAGCTCCTCGATGCATCGGTAGGTCTCATGAGACAAACTAGTGTCTTGGCACAAGGCCTTGACAAAATCTTATTTGTAGTCTTGGCACGAGGCCTTGACTATGTGGTTATGATAGTCTGGCATTATGCATTCCAACATTATGAAAGTGGTTATTGATTTTTGCATGTGATTATTCGATTAGTAGAATATCCATGTGAATAAGTAAATGGAATTATTTCATTTTATTTATGCCATACCATGTGGAATGTTAATATTTAAAAGGCTTTTGTTTTAGTTATACATTGCCTTAAATGTTTATTCTTATTTATGAAAGTTTCCGCTATATTGTTATCCTTACTGGGCATTTGAGCTCACCCCTTTTCTATGTTTTATTTTTCCCAGGATGTGAAGAAGTAAGTTATGAATGACCTACAGGGATTTTATGAGGGGTTAATAGTGTGGATTGTGGAAACATTATGTTGTTGTAGTAGTTTTTCATTTTATGATGTAATGTAAAACTTATGAATATATATCTAGTGTTTCCAAGGCTACTAAACCAATCGGTCTTTCGAGATTTGATCTTTCTTGTGATCATGCCAATGTTATGTAATAATGCACTGACTCTGGGTAACTGGGGTCGGGGCGTTACAGTTCGTATCATAGGAAGTTTAGTACAAACCTTGGAAGCTAGATTTAGATAAACTCTGATTAGAGCACGTATACCTAAGATGAACTTTGAGGATTAGTATAGAAAAACTTCCTAGAATTTTGGTATTGTAGAGATTTTGTGAGTTTTCCAAGCAATACATCCCTGTCTGGATACGAGCAGGTAGAGGCGGCTCTGGCACAAATGTACCAAGGGGTAAAACCCGAAAACACCGCTTTGAGCTAGACTCGAACGGGAACTGGTGCACGACAACGGGCCTTGCTGCACTCTTGGTTACGACACTCCCGGGGGATATGCTTAGGATAACTCTCATTTTCGTTACAAATCATTTTGAAGGGATTATGAGTATATTCTTTCTCAAAGAAAACATTCTTATGATTATGGATTATATCCATAAATAGTTCAATTTATGTTAAGTGTTTTCTAAGTATGGGATTATGTATTTTGATTCCTAAATTGATCTAGTTTATGCCATTGTTTAGAAATGGCGCCTAGTGGAAGAAATGGAAACCATATCAATGCACGCACTCCATGTAGGGATTGCCCTCCTGCTCAAGATAATTATAGTGGGGCTGGTGATGCAACTGGTGCTGATCAGCTAATCACCATACTGGGACAACTTACTCAGGTTATGAATAATAACCTTACCCGTATGGGGAACCCTGATCCGCAGCGTCGAGGATCAATGTTAGATCGATTCATGAGGCAACAACCACCAACGTTCAATGGGAATACAAATCCCTTAGTAGCTGAGCAATGGATATTTTCCCTAGAGAAAATATTTCAGGCTTTGGGGAGCAGTGAAAGGGAAAAAGTTGTCATGGCAGTTTACCCTCTCACTGGAGATGCTGATCAATGGTGGTCATTGATTCAGAACATGAAGGAAGATAATGAAGTATCAAATATGGAATGGATGGAGTTCAAAGATCTGTTTTTAGAAAAATAATTCCCTCGCAACCATCGAGAAGATATGGAAAGGCAATTTCTAAGTCTGAGACAGAAGGAGGATGAGAATGTCACAAAGTATGAGGCTAACATTACAAGGTTAGCGAGGTATGCTGGAGATTATATTCGCAACCCAAGAAGTAAGAATGATCGTTTCTTTGATGGGTTAAACCCATTTCTCCGTCGAGCGTTAGTCTCACAATCCTTTTCATCGTACGAAGAAATTGTCTCATGTGCTATCATGACCGAAAAGGAATTCTCTAAGTCTTATGACTTTAAAGTAAAGCAAGAGAAGAAGAGACATGCTGATCAATCTGGGAATGGAAATAAGGGGAAGAAGGGAAAGGTTGAATATCCATCTTGTGGTAAATGCGGGAAGAAACATCCTGGTAGTTGCTTGAAGGGAATGGGAGTCTGTTACAAGTGTGGTGAAAAAGGCCACCAAGCTCATGATTGCAAGGGGAAGAAGGAAGATACCAACGTTCAGTGCTACAATTGCAGGGAGATGGGGCATTATGCAAATGCATGTCCTAAGCGTTAGGAGAACTTACCTCAGAAAAGGCCAAGGGATCAAGGCCAGGCTTATGCTATCACTACTGCTGAGGTAGAAGCTCCGAAAGACGTGGTGGCAGGTAATTTAATGGTTTCCTCAAGCTTAGCAAATGCATTATTTGATTCTGGATCATCGCATTATTTCATATCTTCCCAGTTTGCTAAGAAAATTAGATATTTCCAATTTGATTTAATAAGGGAGTTGTCAGTTAAAACTCCTAAGGGAAGTATCGTTGCAACAAAGTTTTGTGATTCAGTCCCCATTAGAGCACATAAATTTTCTTTATCTGCTGATTTCATCGTCATACCTATGATTGAGTTTGATATAATCCTCAGTATGGACTGGATTTTGGACTATGATGCGAAGATTTGTTGTAAGAAGAAAGAGGTTACGATTCTTGATGATAATGATAAAGAGCACCTTATTTTTAGAGCAGAATCGTCACCACCTAATTCTTATTTAGATCCACCCCCAGTAGCTCAACTTAATTCAATTGTTGGGGAGGAAGAGAATGAAATAACTGTCGGTGAGGAAAGGAATGTTCAAATAGAGGATATACCTGTTGTGAAAGAATTTGTAGATGTATTTCCGAAAGATTTACCTGGAAATCCTCCAGAACGAGAAGTTGAGTTTTCTATTGATTTGATTCCTGGATCAAGGCCTATATCGAAGACCCCTTATAGAATGGCCACTGTAGAGTTAGTCGAACTAAAGAAACAACTAGAGGAATTGAGTAATAAGGGATTTATTCACCCTAGTGTTTCTCCATGGGGAGTCCCTGTTCTTTTTGTTAAAAAGAAAGATGGATCTATGAGGTTATGTATCGACTACATGGAGATCAATGCTATAACGATAAAGAACAAGTATCCCCTACCTCGTAGTGATGATTTATTTGACCAACTACATGGAGATCAATACTTTTCAAAGATTGACCTTCGATCTGGATACCATCAGTTGTGTGTGAAGAAGGAAGACATTCCGAAAACAGCATTTCGAACCAGGTACGGGCATTACAAGTTTACTGTAATGCCGTTTGGATTGACTAATGCACCTTCTGTATTCATGGATCTAATGAATAGAGTTTTCAAGGAGTATCTCGATGAATTTGTGGTGGTATTTATTGATGATATCTTGGAATACTCCAAAACCTACGAAGATCATGGAAATCACTTGCGCATTATCTTGAAGACTCTGAGGAGACATGAATTATATGGGAAGTTTAGCAAGTGTGAATTTTGGCTTCAGGAGATTTCTTTTCTTGGCCATATTGTCTCTAAAGATGGAATCTCTGTTGATCCTTCTAAGACCAAGGCAATCCAAGAATGTCCAGCACCTACGAGTATAACTGAGGTACATAGTTTTATTGGTTTGGCAGGTTATTATCGACGTTTCGTCCAGAATTTTGCCCGATTGGCTAACCCATTAACGAAGCTCACACGTAAAGGGGTTAAATTTGTTTGGACAAAAGAGTGTGAAGAATGTTTCGAAGAACTGAAGAGAAGATTAGTCAATGCTCCTATATTGACTCTACCATAGGGGAATGATGGGTTCGTTATTTATAGTGATGCATCGAAGAAAGGACTTGGCTGTGTCCTTATGCAGAATGATAGAGTTATTGCCTATGCATCACGACAGTTGAAAATTCATGAACAAAACTATCCTACTCATGATCTCGAGTTAGCAGCATTGATCTTTGCTTTGAAGATATGGAGGCACTACCTCTATGGTGAAAAATGTGAGATTTATACTGATCACAAGAGTTTGAAGTATATTTTCTCACAAAAAGAACTCAACATGAGGCAAAGGAGATGGCTTGAATTACTCAAGGATTATGATTGTACGATAAACTACCACCCAGGGAAGGCAAACAAGGTGGCAGATGCTTTGAGTAGAAAAGACCATGGAGTTTTGAACAATATGAGAATTGAAAGGGATCCAATTTTCATGGATCTAGTGAAGATGGACATGGGAATAACCAGGGAAGGTGAAACATCAATGCTTTTTAAAATGGTTTCCAAACCATCTTTACTAGAAAGTATTAAGAGTTCTCCGACCGATGATGAAGAATTCCAAAAGAAGATTAAAGCTTTGAATGATGGGAGATTGAGAGACTTTGTGTATGAAGATGGAATTTTGAAATTCGGGAAGAGACTTTGTGTTCCCAATATACCTGATCTAAAAAGGGAATTGCTGGATGATGCTCATAGTTCCAATTTCTCTATACACCATGGGAGCACCAAAATGTATAGAGATTTGAAGGAACATTTTTGGTGGGACAACATGAAGAGGGAGATTGGTGATTTTGTGTCAATATGTATGGTTTGTCAACAAGTGAAAGCTGGAAGGCAACAGCCTGGAGGAGTCATGCAACCTCTTCCCATACCGGAGTGGAAATGGGACAATGTTACGATGGACTTTGTCATGGGGCTACCAAAGACTCCTAGAAGGAACGATGCAATATGGGTTATTGTTGATCTTCTTACCAAGACAGCACATTTTCTTTCTATAAGAGAAGATCTACCCCTGGAACGTCTAGCAAGACTATATATTAATGATGTTGTGAGACTTCATGGAGTACCCCTATCGATTGTTTCTGATCGTGATCCCCATTTTACTTCAAGATTCTGGAAAAGTCTTCAGAAATCCCTGGATACTGAACTTCATTTGAGCACTGCTTACCACCCTCAGACAGACGGACAATCAGAACGGACAATTCAAACCTTAGAAGACATGTTGAGATCTTGCTCACTTGACTTTCAGGGTATGTGGGATCAATATTTACCTTTGGTAGAATTTTCCTATAACAATAGCTTCCATTCGAGTATTCAGATGGCACCATATGAAGCGTTATACGGAAAGAGATGTCGTACACCAACCTGTTGGGATGACGTTGGTGAAAGAAAACTTGTAGGCCCAGAACTGGTGGAGGAAATGGGGGAAAAGGTGAAAGTAATCCAAAATCACATCAAAGCAGCTCAAAGTAGGCAGAAGAGCTATGCCGATAATCGAAGGAGGGATTTGGAATTTCAAGTCGGTGATCATGTTTTTCTGAAGGTATCTCCGTGGAAGGGAGTCATACGTTTTGGTAATAAAGGTAAATTGAGTCCCAGGTACATCAGACCTTTCGAAATTCTAGAACGAATTGGGGCTGTAGCTTACCGATTGGCAATGCCTCCAAGTCTCTCCAAAGTTCACGATGTGTTCCACGTATCTCTGTTGAGAAAATACATGCCTGACCCAACGCATGTACTCACCTATGAGGAATTAGAACTGGAACCCGATCTGTCTTATTGTGAAGAGCCCGTCAAGATTCTTTATATAAGAGAACAAGTACTGAGAAACCGGACGACGCGTCTGGTAAAAGTTTTGTGGAGAAATCATAAGATGGAAGAAGCAACGTGGGATCCTGAGGAACTTATGATGAAGAACCACCCGAGTCTTTTTATATAGTAATACCCTAGAAATTGCGAGGATGCAATTATTTGAAGGAGGGTAGAATGTAACACCCCAAGCTTCTACGGTACGCTTCCCTTTGAATAATGTGATAGCGTGTGTTGTACGCAACACCAAGTTCTAACACACCATAACTAATTAAACTAGCCGTTGTGAATAGTAATACCTACTTTTTGAAATCATATATATTTTATATTTCAAAATAGACTTCATTTTTGGATTCGGAATATCGAATTTAGCCTAAGGTGAAATTTTGGTACATTTCGAATAACTTTCAAATTTTGATGAATAGTGAAAATTACTAAATTTTAATTAAAAACAACTTTTTTAATCAAAATAATTAATAGTGATAAATTATGAATTTGAGTGGTTTTAAAGTATATTTAGAATATATTTTTACAATTTAATATAATGTTGGTCATTGGACATAATTTTACAATTAAACCGAACATAAACAAGTGTCAATCTTTTGATAGTTATTATCTCTTAAAGACACGCTTTTTGTTTTGACAGCGGGAATTAATTTTAAATTAATTTCTGCCACTTCTGTATTTTGAATTTAGGAAAATGGATTCCATATTTGGAATCAGTATGTTCAAATTTTGTAAATAGGTAACTTTTATTTTTAGACATTTTGAATAATTACTGCGGTAAATATTTTATTTACCATGGTTAAGGGTAAATCCGGTAAATAAGGGTTAAAAAATAATATTATATTAATACTAAATTACCATAAAACGTGTCTTAACCCTATTGGTTGATACATGGTCGACCATGGGAATCTTTGGGTCTATTTTGGGACCCCATGGATCCACTTGTAAGTGATAATGACCCTTTTTTTTTAATTAAGTTAAAATGAATACAAAAATGACACAAGCATATATCTTTTAGAAAACAAATTGTTACATAGGGTTATATATGTTGGATTTTAGATTATAAATATTCATTAGAAAGATAAAGAGATTTCCTACATAATGATAATTTATTTATAATTTTTAGACATTAAATAATGTATTTTATTTATGACACAATGATGATGCAGTAATTACTATAATAGTGAAAAATTAAAATAATTGATATTATAAATACCCAAATAAATATAATATGAAACTTTTAATGAATTGAACTAATTTTATAGGATAATATGATATATTAGGATTGATTTAATTGGCTTTGTTCTAAGTAATCAATCTGTTATGAGTTTCACAAAAATCAACTATTGAATAGTGTCAAAATTGACATAAAAGAGTTCTTAAAAAAAATATTATATTATTAATTGATATTAAATTCCTAAAAATCTAAGGTTCGGCCAAGAGACTTATATCATGATATTTTAATCATTAATGGACCACTTGGGTGTCTCTTGGATGTATATAGTAAGTTTATTAACCATATTATATAAAAATACAAAGAGACATTGTAAAAGTGAAACTAATTAACATAGAGTTAATACTTAAAGATAAGGTTAATATAAGTACCCAAACCTGTCTAAATTCTATTGGTTGAGTGGTTTTCGACCTATCCCCACCTTAAATTTTTAATAATAAGCTTTTGAGCCATTAGAAACCGAATATGAATTTATTATAAATTAATATTTCTAGCTTTTCCAAAGGTGCCCCTCACCCCTCTTATAAAAGGGCACTCCTCCTTCTCATTTCTTCACACCTTCAAAGCCTTTTGGTTCGGCCAAACTCTGCCCAAATACTCTCCCAACATCCCTCACTACAACCTAGAGGCCTTAGTTTGATCAGAAAGCCAACCTAAGGTGCCCTTTTGATCAAATCAAAAGGATGAACCCGGAGAAGAGGTAATGATTTCACCACCCTTCTCCAAGTTCATTTCTTCTTCCACTTCTTCTTCCTTTGTTCTTACCATTCTAAAATAATAACTCTAGTATCTTAAATATACTGTGATGTTATTATAAATATGGAACAACCATATTCAGTATTCTATCCACCCTTTGAATAACATGTCACCATACGTGTGTACGTACGGCTTACCGTCTCCACGTCGTGGTGTAATTGTTATTCAATATATTATTATTTGGATGGGTATAATAATGATGTGTAACTCATTTAAATAATAAATATAACATGTTAATGATTATGTATATATGATATACCATCCATTTATATATTATTTTAATATCAAAAGAATGATATTGTCGCTCGTGCGTACGTACGGACTACCGTCTCCACGAACGCGATGAGATTCATTCTCCATCGTATCCATTCAAGTATAATTATCATTTGATGATTTAAAAATTATGCTTAAGGACTTGATATCATTATGGATATGAATAATATACAGCCTATCCTTTACAAACATGTCTTACGTAACAAAACATATAAAAGAAAAGAAGTAAGTTAACACCCGAAACGACGATAATTTTAAGATATTATTAACAAATCAATGTTAAAAGATCATATATGATATCATATTATTATATATGATTCTTGTATAATTTAATAACAACTATTTCACCATTATACAGGAGGTTAACCTACCCCAACCAAGGAAAAGTACAAGGTAAGGGTTTACTTTACAACCTCTTCATTATCCAAGGTTGTTTATACGTAATAATCTACTGGGATCTCTTTATCATCCACATCCATGTTTCTTAAAAATGCATTTCAAAACATTTTTACTATTTACTAGAATATGAGTTAAAGTCATTTATACCCTTTTTGACTTTTATAAGTGGTTTATAAAGGAATATCTCGGTCGTTTTCAAAACAAGGTCCTTTTTAACCTTTTCGACAGAATTAAGGTAAGAATGTTTTTTTAACTTATACGGCGGGTGCGGCTATTTTCCGCTGATATAAAATCTTCAAAGATTACCTTACAAGCTTATAAGAATATTTTCAAAGAAAATGTTTTATTTTATATGGATCTTAAATTATTTCAAAATAAAAGGAGATATTTCTTTAAAAAGAATTTTGATTTCATCTATGTCAACAACCTTTGATGGATTTTTAAGATTATTTGAAGTTGATTTATTATGATACAAAACTTCTATATTGTATTGAAGGTTTTTTGATATGTTTGACTGTGGATGTGCTATTTTTATACCATTCATAATTTATGGTGAAAGTATTGACATTTCGTATGCTAGTTTTAATACGAATGTTTATGTTATGTTTAAACCTTTTCATATGGGAATGCATTGGACTTAATATGTGACGGGTGGAGCCCGCTATAGCTCCTCGATGCATCGTTAGGTCTCATGAGACAAACTAGTGTCTTGGAACAAGGCCTTGACAAAATCTTATTTGTAGTCTTGGCACGAGGCCTTGACTATGTGGTTATGATAGTCTGGCATTATGCATTCCAACATTATGAAAGTGGTTATTGATTTTTGCATGTGATTATTCGATTAGTAGAATATCCATGTGAATAAGTAAATGGCATTATTTCATTTTATTTATGCCATACCATGTGGAAAGTTCATATATAAAAGGCTTTTGTTTTAGTTATACATTGCCTTAAATGTTTATTCTTATTTATGAATGTTTCCGCTATATTGTTATCCTTACTGGGCATTTGAGCTCACCCCTTTTCTATGTTTTATTTTTCCCAGGATGTGAAGAAGTAAGTTATGAATGACCTGCATGGATTTTATGAGGGGTTAATAGTGTGGATTGTGGAAACATTATGTTGTTGTAGTAGTTTTTCATTTTATGATGTAATGTAAAACTTATGAATATATCTAGTGTTTCCAAGGCTACTAAACCAATCGGTCTTTCGAGATTTGATCTTTCTTGTGATCATGCCAATGTTATGTAATAATGCACCGACTCTGGGTAACTGGGGTCGGGGCGTTACAACCAGCCCCAACAGCAGATGATTCACGCTTCTTGAGGGTGTTGCATGAGTTCCAGTACTAAAGGCCACTAAGGTTGTTGGGAGAGATGGCCCCACATGAGGCTAAGGATTAGCTGGATGATGTTGTGAGAGTCTTCAGGTTAGTAGGGACACTAACAAAGATTATGGTGATCCTGGCTGCCAGCCTCCTTCAGGCAGCAGCAGGGAGATGGTGGAGCCTAATGCTCCAGATGCATGACGAGGCGACACTTCTATGGGCAGACTTCGAGAGCCTGTTCATGGTGGAGTTTTTACTATCCCCCCTTTGAGCGGTGCTGATACCGGAGTGACTACATCTGCAATCAGGTAGCATGACGGTGGCACAGTACCCAGCAAGGTTCAACAACCTCTCGAGTTACTCCACTAATATGGTATGTGACCCATTCTTCAAGGGTTGGACCTTTGAAGAGGGACTCAGGAGAGAGATTCGAGCTTCAGTTATCTATCATAGCATCCCGATGCAGACAGGGGTGTTGGATCGAGCCCTCCTAGTGGAGAGTATCCTTATTGAGCAGTCTCTAGCAGCGAGACCCACCACTAGGCGATATGCAGTGGAGTTTTCTGTAGCTGGCAGTTGAAAAATGATGCAGAGGTCCAACATGACCAGATATTCGGGTGGTCGACCGCACGACTCAGGATCAGTAGTGTGGGGATCCCAGAGTGGAGATAGATACGGACCTATCAGGTAGTGTTAATCATGCGGCAGATAGGGTCACATGGATCGTGACTGTCTGACCTGCCACACAGACAATCCTCAGTCAGTTGAGGGACCTCCCAGGTGGAGGAAGAGGTTAGATTGAGATGGTCCGTAGGGAAAAGGCGGACGTGGAAGAGGAGCTGGCTATGCAGCTGGTGGTGGACGACGATTCGAGGAGTTGCCACCACCACCACCTGGAGGACCACCCTGACCGCATAGAGTGGATGGACAAGGGTGGGCAGAGCATCAGGCAGCTGAAGAATATGACCATGGAGCTCTTGAAGCATGTGGAAAGGAGTGGGTCTAGTTCTAGGCATAGGGGGCCTTTGTTCATGATGATTCTAGGTTCTTTGATGTCTTTGTTAGTGGTTTCCTTGTGTCTTTATACATTGAGATGCAGTAATAAAAGACACATGTCTTTGTGATGCTTGCATCCCTACCTTTTTGTGTGGTTAATAATAAGAGGTTCTGGTTAAAACCGTTGACTTGAACCTCTCATTCTAGTTTCCTACTAGAGGAGATCCAGTGACCACACACTGATGCTAGCAGTGTGACTCAACCCTTGGAGGCGAGAGTAATGGTTGGATCTCTTGGTAGTGGCGTTGAGGCAATACAATGTCATCCATGGCATGAATTAGTACCATTCATGTCAGGATTGACTATATTAAGCAAAGGATGTGGTTCATCTAGGGGAATGTGACTGTATTTCACTTATCGGTAATGGAGAAATATTAGAAACATTTTAAAATGTAGGCGAAGAAGGGGAAACCCTTCGTGTAGTTGGAGAGATGCCAACATAGCATTCAGGAGTTTAGGTAGAGGATGACTAGTGCCCCCATCTCGAGGCTTCCATGGGAAGGCATGGGGTACGTAGTCTACAGCGATGCATTCGGGACTGGACTCGGGTGTGTCCTGATGCAGGAGCAAGTAGTGATCGCATATGGTTCTCGGCAGCTGAGACGACATGAGATGAACTATGCCACACATGAACTAGAGTTAGCTGTTGTGGTCTTTTACTTGACGATGTGGCAGCACTACCTTATTGGAGAATGTTTTACCATGTACTCTGATCACAAGAGTATCATGTATATCTTCTCTTAGAAGGACCTGAAACTGAGATAGCAGCAGTGGCTTGAGTTCCTCCAAGACTATGATTTCGAGACTGTCTATACTCTTGGGAAGGAGAACATAGTAGTTGATTCCCTCAGCAGGAGATCAGGCATTCAACTACTAGGAGATGCAACAAAGTAGCTCGTAGCATTGCTGATATCCTTTGTGGATAGAGATGGAGCATCCTATCTACAATATCGTACAGTCACTCCCCCACTTCCTCAGAGAGTCAGGGAGGCGCAGCTTGGGGACACTGACTACGAGATGCATCGTGGTCAAATATCCATAGGGAATGCACCATATAGATTTTCTGAAGATGGGGAGCATGTCATCTTCTTCAGATGGTGTACCATGGTAGCAGTTAAACATCAGGAGGAGGTGTTGAGAGAATTTCACACTTCCCCTCTAGTTGTACATCCACGAGTGGAGAAGATGTACTAGGACCTTTGACGACAGCATTGGTGGCCAAGTATGAGGAAGGCGATACTAGAGTTTGTCTCATGGTGCCTCACTTGTCAGCATGTGAAGTTAGAAAACCATGTACCAGCAGGCTTGGTTCAGAACATTGAGGTCCCGAAGTGGAAGTGGGATGGGACATCGATGGTTTTCATTATGGGGCTTCGATGTACATCCATGGGCCGTGACTCGATATGGGTGATCATCAACCAACTCATCAAGTCGGCCCACTTCCTACCGGTTAGAGAGCAGGGCTCAGATGAGATCATGAGACGCCTCTATGTGCAGGAGATTGTGCGTTCTCATGAAGTACCTGCTTCTATTGTCTCATACCATGACACACGCTTTACTTCTTGGATATGGAAGGGGTTGCAAGAATATTTTTGGGACACAGATTCTCTTGAGCACCACCTTCCATTCTCAGACTTATGGTCAGACTGAGAGGACCATCCAGACCCTCGAGGACTTGCTCCGTGCATGTGCCCTCGACTTTGGTCGCAGCTTGGAGGATCTCTTACCTTTGGTGGATTTTTCACACAACAACAACTACCACTCCACCATCGGGATGGCCACTTATGAGGCATTGTACGACCGACCTGGGAGATCGACACAATGCTGCACAGACCCAGGGGAGTTAGCACTAGTGAGACCAGAGATGGTACGAGCTACCATGGAGAAGGTGCAAGTCATCCAGAAGCGGATGAAGACTACACAGAGTTGACCGAAGTCATATGGTGATAGTAGACAGAGACCACTGGAGTTTGAGGACGGTGACCAAGTCTTCCTATGGGTCTCGCCTGGACAAGGTCTGTAGAGATTTGGCTGAGGCGACAAGTTAACTCTGCATTTCATCGGGTCGTTCGAGGTCCTCGGCAGAGTAGGAGAGGTGGCATACCGCAAGGCCCTTCCACCTCAGTTGCATCGGCTTCACGACGTCTTCTAGGTGTCTCTGCTGATCAGATACGTGCTTGACCTGTCACAAATCATCGTCCATGGGGAGCTGGACATTGATGAAGGGGAGACATTCACGGAGGTCCTAGTGGACATTGAGGATCGATAAGAGTAGGTCCTGCATGGATGGTCTATTACATTGCTTCACATTCGCTGGCAGAATGGGAACCTCCTAGAGAGCACATGGAGCGAGAGGCTCAGATGCGTGCACAGTACCCATTTTTGTTTCCCTACTGTGAATTGTAGCATTATGAGGACGTAAATCCCTTGGTGGGTGTAATTTAAAGACTCTTAAATTTCAAGGATTTTTTTCATAATTCTTTAGTATTTTTCGAGCCCGCATTTTTTAATGGCACCTGATTCCGAGACCCGGTGTGCCCGGAATCAATTTCTGATGTTGTTCAGGTACGTTCAGTAAACGTATGTGCGGGTTTTTATATCTTTTGAACGTGTGCTCGGAATTGAAACTGGAGCGCATCGTTGATCTTGCATCACCGATTTTCTCTTCAAAATAATTTCACCTCGACAGCAGATGATCGGATATGATAGTTGGTTTTTGGGTTTGAAGTGGATTTAATAAAATAAAATAACTAAAAAATTATTTTATTTTTGTTGAACCCACGCCTTGTGGTAAAGCTGGATAAAATCTCCACATGGGATTTGGTGGTGGGACCGCCACACCCTAACATCCCATGGGAGTCTAATTGGGGTGGGGACCACTCGAGCAGCATAACATCCAATGAGAGGTTATGACGTGGAGTCCACACGGGGCTTAACCCCCCATTTAATGGGAGGGGAGGAAACCTCTCAACTCTTCCTCATTAATGGGGGAGAGCCTCTTGGTCTCTCACAACCCTTTTAATGGAGGATGATAAAACCTCCTCAAACCCCCCAATTAATTGAAGGAAACCCCTTGAACCTCTTCAGGTTTAATTAGGTGGGGACCACGTGGGCCTCTATCCCCCTCAAAACTCCCCAATTTAATTATGGAAAACTTGTGCAATTAATTTGGTGGATCCTCTCAACTTTTTAATTTCTAATATTTGTGCCAATGTGAACTTAATTAAGTGGGGACCACTTAATTAATTCACGCCATCTGACATAATAGATTTAAATCTATTATTTTGGAATTTTGTTCTCTTTTTAGTGGATAGCTTGGGAGAATATAATTCTCCAACGAAGAATACGAAGATGCCGGTGATGACAAATTCTTCCTCGGCTTCTTCCTTGGAACCCCCTTCCGATGTGGGATCACTTCAACGACCCTTCATACATCCTCTTCATTGTCAACGGACCAATGCCCATTCTAGGAAGTGGAAGCGTACGTCAAATGAAGTCAACATCATCTTCCCTCGCGAAGAATGAACGCCAGTCGATTAAAAAGGTAGCCCTGTGTTTTATGTTGTTTAATGCTTAATCATCTCTCATAAAATCAACTTCTTGAGCCGCTTGCTATCATTCTAATGTAGAGAGTTCGGGCCAAACGAACATGACCCGACCCCTCTAAAACTTTTATGTTTTTGGAACATTGGATCGATGGTGACGTATCAGCGGCATGGAAATGTGGCGAAGACGACGAAAATGGAGAGTAGAGGTCATGCTTCCCGCGACCACTGCGAACCGTGCTGCCGGCCGAGCGTCACCCAAACTCCCTACTTGTGAACTGTCTGGCGCATGCCACGGCCGAAACCGCGGCCAGCCTGGCCGCCGGAACCTTATCGGCATGCCCCACGCACTGTTGACACACCCCGCGCCTACCCGGAACCCTCCCAGTGCCTGCCTGGCACCCCCGTTGCCCAGGTCGTCTGCCCGGCGCCGAGGCAGGCTGCCCAGCGCACCCCACGCCCTTCTTGGCACACCTGCGGCCTTCCCGCTCCCCGTGCAGCCTTATGTTGGCCTCTCAGGCTGAGCCGCCCAAGCCGGGGGCCTCGCAGTGCCGTCTAAGCCTGCAACTGGCCTTCGGGCTGAGTCGCCCACATGGCTACTTCGGCCCGAATTGTCCACGCAGTCCGCTGGGTCGGGCCAAACAAATTGGGCCGAACTGAGTAGAATGAACTACCGAACATGCCAGTTCAAACCCTGCTAGTCTGACCGGGTCGACCCAAACATGGTCCACCCAGACTAGGTTGGGCCGAGTCGGTCCGACTTGGTCGGACTAGACCCGAGCCCACTAATGACCCAATGATTACATTGGCCATATCATTGGAAATGGACGTCCATTTGACGAACCATCAGCGGCGCTGATAATATCTTTGAGAAACAACTCCTCCAATAATACCCCATTTGAGTTCAGGGTATAAATGAGATACAGTCGGGTTGGTTCGTAAACAAAACCAACCGGGTCCCTAGGACAAAAAGGCAAATAACTCACATATCGGGCGTCCGATTCACGCACCGTCTATTGCGTTGAGACCCCTATGGTGTGGCCGACCTTTGAGTTACTTATTCACGGGACTTCATGACACGTGGAGTATCATCTTGTAGATTGTGGAACGGACCCTCCCGGAGACGAGCAAGCAGACTATAGAGACCTGGTAGCTGGCTGAGACCCCATGACTGCTTGTCTGATTCATTTCAGAGTGACTTGACTAGCCTAGTGGGGAGAGCTACTGTGTGAGGCGGCAAACCCCTGGCAGAGGAGCACGACTGTGTGAGGAGGTAGACCCATGGTACTCGATAGGAGGAGTACCTCTATAGGCTATTAGGGGGAGTCCTACTGTGTGACGCAGCAGACCCATGGCGGGGAGCGATAATGTGTGAGGCATTATAATTGCGATACTCGACAGGAGGAGGACCTTAGCTTTTATGGTTAGTAAGTATCACCTCGGAGTCCCAACATGGCTATTGTGCTCAAAAGAGGAGGAGTTCTCCAGCAGTCTTGGTACGATTAATGAAAAATCCTGGTTTGAGCTGAGTCAATGACATTTGCATTTTACCTCATGATGGAGATGGGATACTTGATAATTTAGGTATATGTATGGGAATATACCTAAGTATTGGTTAAATGTTGAATTTCATGACTTGTGTTTCATCCTTGTTAGATTTTGTGAGACCATGAGGGTCTCAGGGACCCTATTATGTATCGTTATACACACCCCTGCACAATCTCTCCTCGCACTACGTTGTGTTGGATGCAGATGACAGACAGTGTTGACGGAGGCCGAGAGCGAGCAAACACTGGACGGTACCCGGAGGTGGACTACTCGGCGAGATGGTACATGGAGCGGACCGTTAGACATGGAGTGCTGAGGATGACATTTGTACCTACCCTTCATGTAGGAATCTCGTAAGACGATCTTGGAGCTGTTTCTATGTTTTAGTTGTTGTCCCATTCGTTCATTTGTACTTTCTTTCAGTTGTACATTCCTGTTGAGCATGTATTCAAGCCCCCTTTAATTTCAGTACACTTTTTATATTGTTTTTACTTATTGTTTGCTTCCGCTTGTACTCTGGTTGTATGAGTTTACATTTTTTAAAGGCAATGCCTTCCCACTTTTAGGGGAGTACACCTTTGGTTCTAGATGCCAGCCCCTGGCTTATGGAAGGTAGGATTGGGGTAGCCACGATGCGGGCCCCGAGGACGAGTTGTGACACATAAACAATGCCCAATAAATAGAAAATATTCATTACGCATAAAACCAAAATAAAATAAATATATAATTTCCACAATGAAATCACAATATATCATTTCATGATATTGACATAATCAATGATTTATCAAAACATTTAAAACATTTAATCAAGTGATTTTTAAGTCTAAGTGTCCCATACCACTTTAAATCTTATGAATGAAATTTTATTTACAAAAAATTTACATCCCTATAAATAAATCATTCAAACCATTTTTAAAACCATTACAATAAAGATAATGATTTAGAAGAATAAATCTTTCAATCATTTAAAATGATATTTTAGTTAAAGAGTTCCAAACCAAATTAGAGACACATGAATAAAAATAATTGAGGAATAGAACTAATCAAATATTATAATATCATTAAAATACTTTGATTCATGATATATTATTTCAAAGGGTGGTATATACACCATATAAATGAAAAAAAATTTATAACAACAAATAAGCCTCAATGGAATGTAAATTGAGAGAATGTCCATTGCAAAGATCATATCCTTAGATTAAGGTCAAATAAATGAAAAAATTATGTGTGGAAAATAATAATACAACAACTATAAGTGGATATTAAGTGTAAAACAATCATAGGAAATTCCCACGTATTCATATCATGACATAATCTAGAAGTATATGTTTAACCCAAAGAAATGAAATTTGTTTTCGAAGTTCTCTAACTAATATTTGACAGCATAAAGTCGTCACATTAAAATTCATAATATTAGTTGATGAGAGGGAAAAGGGTATCTCATGATGTGGAAATACAATTAATATCAATAAGGATATATATGAACATATCCCAACACAAGAAGATGTAAATTAAAAGTCATAAAAAATAATCTTTTAAAAAGACAAGGGTGAAAGGTTCTTTTACCGATTTGGTAACTTATGAATCATACAACCCATGAAAGAAGGATCATACAATGAAGATGTAAATACACATAAATTAAAGTATGTTACAAATTGAATACAATCATGTGCAGTAAATACAGCACAAAAATGGATATAGTGTCAAATATAACATGAATCTTACAGGAATAAAAACTGAGATTAAAACCCTTTACCACCTTTTAATCATTCGATTCGTACGAAAAAAATTTAATAACCACCAATTAATCACAAGATACCATTAATATAAATGTAATAATGATAGTATATATAAAATGGAAGTACACAATACAACACATTAAATAAATATGTCCTGAATAATGGAAATATCACAGAATTAAAAGTGAGATAAGAAACCTTGTACCTCGTGTCTGAATTGACCCGTTCGTTCATTAATCTCCATAATAATATACTAAACGTAATATCTAATTGAATAATAATCGTTTTCAAGTATATTTTTAATTTTATAACACTTATTAACATGTTATAAAAAACATGAAATCATTTACATTAATAATGGATGTTTTTTCGATATTTTTTACTAGAGTAAAAAATGAACTTGTTATATTTACAAGTTGTCCATCTGGTCAAAAATTAATTTTCCCCAGAAGAATATTAATATTTTAGATATCATACATATACAATATATATATTCTATATATATATATTTTTATAACATTACACAACATTTGCAGAAAAGAAATGAAATGCACCGTTTTATGAGATAGTAAGTTGTACGTACAAATGAACCCTACTTTCACTACATTTCATTTTTAATGGAATGAAAAATTAATGATAAATAGGTATATTATCATTATAATGTAATATCATATAATATTTCAGAAAATCAATTCTTTATACATTCCACTTATGTCATGGAATAGTCAAATAACATTGAGGGTGTGGTAGACAACATTTCCTCAAATTAAATTTTCGTATTTACCCACTATGGAAATCATAAATGTATTATATAAATAAAAAAATGCAAAAGCATAGAAAAAATTAATATAATATATATCATTTATAAACACAATTCTATCTTAATGGACACCATAGGAGGTGGTATGAGGAGATTGGACTATCACCGTTTTGTGAGGTTGTAGTTCATCGTCCATAGATATAGTATGTTCTTTACCCATTAGATGATGTTCTGTCTAAGTGTAGTTGAAATACTTCTCATTAAAACAACCTAGTATAATGGGGATACCGGTGTTATTTTCAAATAATGGATTACAAAAAGTTTAGATGGTTGGAGAAGTAAAATAAAACCAAAAAACTTAATAGAAGACGTTAATTTTAAATCAGGTATCTCCCTTTGGTTTGAACCAAAAGGATTAATTGAATTGCCTTCGACCTTGGGGAAGGCTTATAGGAGTAGGAAAGGGATGTATGGAGATAAATTGAGAAGAGGTTGGATGATATGATGGTCTTTATAATTGTGTGGAATGGGTTATAAGTGAGATATTTTTATGGGGGGAGGGGCACTTTAGGAATGTTTGAAATTATTATTTTATTATATAATGATTTCCAGTTTTTAAATGTAAAAAACTTATTAAATTAAAATATATGATTCCTAATGATCGAAATAAAATCATCCAATATTAATTGGACAGGATTTTGATAATGTTTTAATCTTTATAATCTTATTTATTTAAATCATTCATCAATGAAGTAAATATTTCATCATTATTGCGTGCTAAATAATATAATTTATTTGAGGTCATAAATTTATCAAAAAATATCATGATATTGGAAATTTAGTTATCGTTCAAATGTATATTTATTGATGAAATTATAACTCATATATCCCCTTGTAATAATTTCTTTACTAGAAGATATATGTTTGTTTTATTTTTGTCTTTACTTTAAATTAATTAGTATAAAGTGATATTATCACTCCCAAGTGGCCCTTTGGGTCCCCAAATCAACCCAAGGATGCCTGTGGTAGGAAATGTATAAAAAAATGGATTCGGACTCATGTAAGTATAATTTTATATTATTATAATAATAGTTGTTTACCCTTATTTACCAGATTTACCTTTTAACGACGGTAAATAAAATATTTACTGAAGTAAATATTCATATTGTATAAAAATACAAGTTACCTATTTACCCCACTTGGACCTCCTGATTCTGAAAATGGAATCCCTTTTCCCAATTCAAAACACTGTAGTGGCATAAATTAAATTAAAATTAAATCCGACTATCAAAACAAAAAGCGTGTTTTTATAAAATAATAACTATCAAAAGATTTACACTTGTTTGTGTAAAATTTCAAGTGAAATCACATCCAATGACAAAAATTGTGTTAAATGTTAATAAAGTAATATAATTAAAATTTAAAACCAATGAAAAAGAAAATTTTACTTTATAAATAAATGTGATTAAAAGGTTGTTTTGAATTAAAATATGGTATTTTTCACAATTCATTAAAAAAAGAAAATTATCAAAACAATACCATAAAATTTACCCAATGTAAATTTTAATATCTTGATTCTATAGAATTTTTTTTTCAAATAGAATATATAAAATTGACCAAAACTAGATTTAGAGAGGTATCTCTATCAAAAAGCGGTAAATTGACCTTCTAATTAATATTAGAGTATTTATGCTAAAAATTAGATTCTTTCATATTATAAGCCACTAAAATTTATTGGGTAAATGTAAAAACATTTAACAAACATGTATATTCCTATTATAGTTTGTTCTATTAATTCACTCTAATAAATTAACTAGGCATTAACTACCATATAATGTAATATTGTATAATTATTTTTTCAGTATGACTCAGCATTGTGTGCAACATAGGATTTCAAAGAAACTCGTTTTGGGATATTATATACTCCATTAAACATAGCAACCCCATTAAAGTAAAATTAATTTTTAATTAACAAGTTTCGATTAATATAAAAAATTTATATTCTATATTTTCTTGGGATATTACACGGATGATGATGAAGACTGAGAAGTATGAAGATATAATGGTTTTTCAAAATTTCTGAACAAAATCATTTGATCATTTTTTGATATATAATTCTTTAAATCATGAAAGCATTTATGAAAAAATATATTTATGAGATGGTGGAGGGGTTTGAAGAAATCAAAATCACTAAAACGATTCAAAAAATTAGAAGGGGATATTTTCTCCCTCAAAATCAAAACAATGTTTCTATCAAAATAAAAAATATTTTTCTAATAAAATCACAACCATGTTCAAAATAATTCACAACCATTTTTTAGAAAATAAATTATGTTTTTCTGAGAAATTCGAATCCAATATTCTATATAAATCCAAACAATGTGTTGTGGAAAAATAGAACCCTACTTTATATGAAAATAGAAACGAATAATCTGTCTAAATAATAAAATGGTTTTTTTCGAAAATTAGAAACATTTTTTTGTGAAAAATGGAAAAATGATTCTGAGAAAATTGAAAAAATCATTATCAAGAAATTAGAACCATGATTCTGAGAAATTCTGAACTAGTTTTCTACACAAATCAGAACCAATATTTTGTGAAAATCAAAACCATTTTTTATGAATATTAGAACCATGATTTTGATTAAATGAGATCTATGATTATAAGAAAATTGGAATTTTTTTGAGCATATAGAATCCAAGATTTTGACTATATAGGACGAATGATTCTGAGAAAATAAGAACATATTTGCTAAAAAAAATCAGGACCTTGATATTGAACAAATCAGAACCAATTTTCTATGAATATCAGAACAAAAATTCTGAGAAAATCTGAACAATGTTCTATCTTTATCATACTCAAAAAATCGAATCCATGATCCATAATTATCATACAATGAAAAATATGAATAGACGATGAAGTTAAACTTGAATTTCAATTATTCAAAAATATTATATATATATGTGGAAGTTTAAAGAAGTCAATAGTAGAATATAGAATGTGTAGGATTTTAGAGATTTAGAGATTTAAAAAGTTGGAAAAATTTTAAATTTTCTACCGTTGTTTTTTCTAGGTTCCTATAAAATATTTGTCAGATCGTTTTTTTTTCATTTGATACATTTACCTACACACAAAAGGAGGAGATCCATATGATTCAATGTGAAATGTTATCACATGACTAAAGAACATTTTTATTTAGTTTTTTTTTGTATAGAAAATTCAGAACCATTGTTGTCAAACTAAGAAGATCGTACTCAACCGACTAAAACTGAGGATTTGGACTGAGCATTTGAGAAGAATATTTATATATTTTTTTATTATTATTTTTTGGTTCAGTTTCATTATAATATAACATTGTAAACTTATGTTAGTTGAAATAATATTTAATATATGGGGATTGAAGGTGTATAACGTGATTTGGCACAGGTTTTATTCACTTCAATATAATAGGGGATTCCCATAGACCCATGGGAGTGGATATGGAATGTATATATGTTCTAATACAGATGTTGAAGCTTATAATTATTGTGTGATTTTATAACATTCCCACATTTTCATTCATAAATAATTACGATTAGATGACAATGATATAAATCTTATCAATTTTTAGTGGTTATGTTTCTGGAAGTTTAGAAACATATAAAAATTGACCAATGGATTTTAACCCCTCCCCCTTCTGAATTAATATTTGATCCATTGAACATCAATTGGTATCAAAGGCATGTTACATTGTTTAATCTGAATCATTGATAATATTATTTCTATCAATACTATATGAATTATTACATTCGAGTGTACGAATACTAAAGGATTGAACAATAGAATGATTATAGATCTCTTATCTCTTGGCTTAGATGTTCTTGATACTGCTACTATTTTTTCACCTATTATAACACCCCAATCTTCCACGGTATGTTTCCCTTTGAATAATGCAATATCTTGAATTGTACGCAACTTCGAGAATCTAAAACACCGCGACCAATCAAAGTAGCTGTTCTAAATAGTAATACCAACATTTTAAAATTTTCTGAATTTTATCTTTCAAAATTGACTTTATTTTTAGATTCAGAGTTTTGAAATTATCTTAGGTTGAATTTTTAGTATTTTTCTAAAAACATTCAGTATTTTATGAATAGTGAAAATAAAAGAATTTTAAATAAAAACTAATTTTTTAATCGATATAATTAATAGTGATAAATTATGAATATGAATGGATTGGAAGTATAATTAGATTATATTTTTATAATCTAATACAATTTAGGTCATTATAAATAATTTAACATTTAAATATGATATAAACATATGTCAATCTTTTGATAGAAATTATTTCATAAAAACACGCTTTTTTTTACAATGAGAATTAATTTTTATTTAATTTCGTCAAATTCTGAGTTTTGAATTTATAAAAATGGATTCCATACTTGGAATCAGGAGTTCCAAATTTTGTATATAGAAAAATTTTATTTTTAGACATTTTTAATAAATATTTCTGTAAATTTTTTATTTACCATGGTTAAAGGGTAAATCCGGTAAATAAGGGTATCAAAATAATATTATAATAATATTTAATTACCCTAACACATGTCCAAACCATATTGGATGATTTATTTCCGACCATGGTCATCTTTGGGTCGATTTGGGTCCCCCATGTAGCCACTTGTAAGTGATAATGACACTTTATATTAATTAAGTTATGTAAAAGACAAAAATGTCAAAAGCATATATATTTAAGTAAAACAATTTTTACATAGAGTTATACTTGTTATGTATTCGACTATAAATATTAATTAGAAATATAAAAATATTTCCTAAATAATGGTATTTTATTTAGAATTTTTACATATTTAATAATTAAATTTATTTATGACACAATGATGATGCAGTATTTTCATTATTAATGATAGAATCAAATAAATGGTTTTATAAATGTTAAAATAAATATAATTTGACAGTTTTGATGCCATACAATAATTTTTTTGGTTAATATTACATGATAAGGTTCATTTAATTAATTTTTTTGAAGTAAAAATTTTGTAATTAATTTAACAAAAATAAAATATTATATAATGTCAAACTTGAGGTAATTGGGTTTTTAAAACAAATACTATATTATTGGTATTTATAATATTCCTAAAAGTATAAGGTTCAGACAAAGGGACTAAATAATATTATCTGTGTCATTAATGAACTTATTTATCTTCTCTTGGTAGTATATAGTATGTTTAGTAACAATATAATATAAAAATACATAGAGACATGGTAAATGCCGAACTATGTATCTAATAGTTAAATATTACAGATAAGGTTAATATAGTGACCCAAACTAGTCTAAAACCTATTGGTTGAATTGTTTTCAACCCATAACCACCATATAATTTAAATAATAAATTTTGGGGAAATTATAAACTAAAAATGATTTTATTATAAAATAATATTTCTAGCTTTTCCTAAGGTGCCCCTCACACTCTTAAAAAAGGGAACTCCCCCTTCCCTCAAATTAACACCAGCAAAGCCTTTTTTCTAGGCCAATACCTAGCTAAATAAACATTAAACTATCCTCCCTTAATCCTAGAGGCCCTCCTTTATTCATAATGCCATCCTATGGAGCCCTTTTGATCAAATCAAAAGGAAGAACCCAAATGAGAGGTAAATATTTCATCGCCTATTTCAAGTTCCTTTCTCCATTAACTTCCTCTTACTTTGTTGTTTCCATTATCAAATAATAACTCCAATATCTTTTACATACTGTGATTTTATTATAAATATGGTACAACCATATTCACTATTCTATCCATCCTTTGAATGACATGTCACAGTACATGCGTACGTACGGCTTACCATCTCCACATCATGGTGTAATTGTTATTCAATACATTATTTGGATGGGTATAATAATGAAGTGTAATTGATGTAAATAATAAATATAACATGATAATTATTATTTATTTTTGATATAAAATCCAATTATATATTATTTTAATATCTAAAAAATAATATTGTCGCTCGTCCGTATGTACTGATTACCGTCTCCACGAATTCAATGAGAATCATTCCCTATCGTATCCATTTAAGACTAATTTTCATTAGATGATTAAAAATAATGTATAAATACTTGATATCATTCTGGATATGAATATTATTCATCCCATTCATAATAAATATGACTCACATAATAATGAATATAAAGGAAAACGAATCTGTTTACACCAAAAAGAACGATAATACTAAGATATTATTAACAAAGAAATGTTAAAAGATACTATATGATATCATATTAATGTACATTAATCTTATATAATTTAAAAGAAATTATTTAACCATTATATAGGAGTTTAACCTACCATTGACCAAGTAAAATTACAAGTTATGGGTTTATTTCACAATCTCTTCGTTATCTGAGGTTGTTTATATGTAATTATCTAGAGGGACCTCTTTATAATCCACATCCATGTTTCATAAAAAATTATTTCAAAACATTATTAAAATTTTATAGACTGTGGTTTAATGTCATTTATACACTTTTTTAATTAATAAGAGATTTTTATAAAGGAATCATTCCATCGTTTTCCAAACAAGGTCCTTTTTGACATGTTTGACAAAAGAAATGTAAAAATGTCTTTTTTAAATTATATGGAGGGTGCGGCTATTTTCTGCCGTTTTAAAAATCATTGATGATTCCCTTTCAATATTATAAGAATATTTTCAAATTAAATGTTTTATTTTATAATTATGTGACTTTTAAATGACATAAAAAGAGATATTTCTCTCAAATAGTTTTTATTTCATCTATGTCAACATCCTTTAATTGATTTTAAGCTTATTTGAAGTTGATTTATTATGATACAAAACTTCCGTATTGTATTGATGGTTTTGTGATATGTTTGACTATGGATGTGTTATTTTTTTTTACCAATAATGGTTTATGGATAAAGTATTGACATTTCGTATGCTAGTTTTAATACGAATGTTTATGTTCTGTTTCAACTTGTTCATATGAGGAATGCATTGAATTAGTAAGTGACGGGTGGAGGCTGATATAGCTCCTCGATGCATCGGTAGGTCTCATGAGACCAACTAGTGTCTTGGAACACGAGCTTGACAAAATCTTATTTTTAGTCTTGGAACAAGGGCGTGACTATGTGGTTATGATAGTCTGGCATTATGCATTCCATCATTATGAAAGTGGTTATTGATATTGTCTGTGATTATTCAACTAGAAGAATAACCATTTGAATATGTAAATGGAATTATTTTATTTTATTATTTCCATGTTATGATGAAGTACAAGTTTAAAGGGCTTTTGTTTTAGTTATACATTGCCTTAAATGTTTATACTTACTTAGGAAAGTTACCGCTATATTGTTATCCTTATTTAGAATCTGAGCTCACCCCTTTCTATGTTTTATTTTTCCCAGGATGTGAAAAGGTATTTTATTACTAACCTATTGGGATAGTCTGAGGTGATATAAGTGTGGACTATGGAGATATGTTGTTGTAATTTTCTATTTTATCATGTAATGTAAGACTTATGAATGTATATAGTGTTTCCAGGGATACTAAACTAATCAGTCTTTTTAGACATGATATTTTGTGATCATAAAAATGTTATGTAATAATGAACTGACTCTGGGTAACTGGGGTCAGGGTGTTATAGTTGGTATTAGAGGAAGTTTAGTACTATCATTTGAAGCTATATTTAGATAAACTCTGATTAGATCACATAGACCTAAGATTGACATTGAAGATTAGTATAGAAGAACATCATAGAATTTTCGTGTTGTAGAGGTGGTGTGAGTTTTACGAGAAATAGATCTCTATCTAGATATGAGCACGTAGAGGCGGCTCTAGCATAAATGTACCTAGGGGTAAACTAAAAACACTGCTTTGAGCTTGACTCGAATGGGAACTAGTGCATGACAAAGGGCCTCGCAACACTCCTGGTTGTGACAGTCCCAGGGGATATGCTAAGGATAATTCTCATTTTCATTACAAACCATTATGAAGGGTTTAAGAGTATATACTTCCTCAAAGATATCATTTTTATTATTTTGGATTATATCCATAAACTATTGAATTTATTTTATGTGTTATACAAGTTTGGAATTATGTATTTCAATTCATAAACTAATCTAGTTAATTCCATTGTTTAAAAATGGCACCTAGTGGAAGGAATAGAAACTGTATCAATGCACGCACTTCATGTAGGAATGTCTTTCCTACTCAAGATAATTATATTTGAGTTGGTGATGCAACAAGTGCTGATCAGCTTCTTACTCTACTGGGACTACTCACTCAGGTTATGAATAATAACCTTACCTATATGGGTCACCCAGATCCGGAGGGTGGAGGATCAATGTTAGACCACTTCATGAGGCAACAACCACCAACATTCAATGGGAATAAAAATCCAATGACAGCTGAGAAATGGATAATTTCACTAGAAAAATATATAATGATTTGGGGAGTATTGAAAGAGAAAGAATTGTTATGGAAGTTTATCGCCTAACTGGAGATGTTGATCAATGGTGGTCACTGATTAAAAACACAAAGGGCGGTGAAGAAGTATCAAGTATGGAATGCAGGGAGATTATAGAGATTTTATTAGAAAAATACATTCCTCGTGAACATCAAACAGATATGGAAAGGAAATTTCTGAGTCTATGGAAAAAGGATGATGAGAATGTCCCAAAGTATGAGTCTTACATTACAAGGTTCGAGAGGCACGATGTAGATTATATGTGTAACCCATGATGTAATACTGATCGTTTATTTGATGGGTTAAATCCATTTCTCTGTCGAGCTTTAGTATCACAATCTTTATCGACCTATGAAGATATTGTATCATGTTCTATCAAGACAGAAAAGGAATTCTATAAGTCTTGTGACATTAAGGCAAAGTAAGAGAAGAAGAGAAATGTTGAACTCTCTAGGAAACGAAATAACGAAATTGGGTAAATGGGAAGAGTTGAATTCCCACCATGTGATAATTATGGATAGAAGCACCCTGGTGCCTGTCTAAAAGGAAAAAGAGTATACTAAAAATGTGGACATAATAGCCATCTTGCTGGTGATTGTATGGGAAAGAAAGATGCTACCAATGTTCAATACTACAAATGCAGGGATATGGGACATTAAGAAAATGAATGTCCTAATATTCATGGAAACTTACCTCAGAAAATTCCAAGGGATTAGGGCCAAGCATATGTGATAACTACTACTAAGGTTGAAGATCTAAATGATGTGGTGGCAAGTAATTTAATGGTTTCCTAAAGTTTAGCCAATGCTTTATTTGATTCTTGATCATCACATTGTTTCATATCTTCCCAATATGCCAAGAAAATTAGATATTTCTAATTTGATATGACAAGGGAGTTGTAAGTCAAAAACTCCTAAGGGAAGTATCATTGCTACAATTTTCTGTGAATCAGTTCCCATAAGGGCATATAAATGTTATTTATATGCTAATCTAATTTTCACACCCATGATTTAATTGTATATAATACTTGATATGGATTGGATTTCAGACCATGATGCAAAAAATTATTGTAAGAAGAAGGTGGTTACGATTATTGATAAAAATGATAAGGAACACTTTATCATTAGAGCAAAATCATCACAACCTAATTCTTATCAAGATCCTCCCCCAGTAGCTCAACTAAATTAAATTATTGGGGAGGAAGAGAATAAAATAGATGTGGGTGTGTAAAAGAATGATCAAGTAGAGGATGTACCTATTTTTCAAGAGTATGTTGATTTATTTCAAGAGGATTTACCTGGACATCCTCCGGAATGAGAAATTGAGTTTTCCATTGATTTAATTCCTTGATCAAAGCCCATATCGAAGACCCTTGTAGAATGGCCACTGTGGAATTTGTGGAACTAAAGAAATTACTAGAGTAATTGAGTAACAAGGGATTTATTCTCCCTAGTGTTTCTCTATTGGGAGCCCCTGTCATTTTTGTAAAGAAGTAAGATGGATCTATGAGGCTATGCATTTAGTACATGGAAATCAATGTTATAACAATAAAGAACAAGTATCTGATACCTCACATTGATGATTTAATTTACTAAGTTAATGGAGCTAAATACTTTTCAAATATTTAAATTCAATCTATTTATCATTAGTTGTGTGTGAAGAAGGAAGATATTTCGAAAACTGCATTTTGAACTAGGTACAGGCATTATGAGTTTACAGTAATGCCTTTTGTGCTGACTAATGCACCCTCTATTTTCATGGGTCTAATGAATAGAGTTTTGAAGGAATATCTCAATGATTTTGTAGTGGTATTTATTGATGTTATCTTGGTATAATCCAAATGATATGAAGATCATGAAAATCACTTGCGCATTATCCTGAAGACTCTTAGAAGACATGAATTATTTGGGAAGTTAACGTGTGTGAATTCTGGATTCAGGAGATATCTTTTCATGGCCATATTGCCTCTAGGAATGGAATCTTCGTTGATCCTTCTAAGACAAGAGTTTTTCAAGAATGTCTAGAACCGATGAGTATAAATGAGGTACACTGTTATATTGGTTTAGAAGGTTATTATCAACGTTTTGACCAGAATTTTTCCTGATTAGATTAACCATTAACGAAGCTCACATGTAAAGGGGTTAATTTTTTTGGACAAAAGAGTGTGATGAATTTTTTAAAGATCTGAAAAGAAGATTATTCAATGCTCCTATCTTGCCTCTACCATCAGGAAATTGACGAGTTTGTTATTTATTGTGATTCTTCAAAGAATGGAATTGGTTTTTTCATCATTCAGAATGATAGTGTTATTTCCCACGCATCAAGTCTGCTAAAAATTCATTAGAAAAATTATCCTACTAATTATATTGAGTTAGCAGCTGTAATATTTTCATTGAAGATATGGAGACATTATCTCTATGGTAAAAAATGTGAGATTTTTACTGATTACAAGAGTTTGAAATATATTTTCTCCCAAAAATAACTCAACATAAGGCAAAGGAAAAGGCTTTAACAACTCAATGATTATTATAGCACCATACAATACCACCCAGGGAAGGAAAATAAGGTGGAAGATTCTTAGACTAGAAAGGTTCATGGAGTTTTGACCAAGTTCAGAATTGAAAAAGAATCCAATATACATGGATCTAGTAAAGATGGATATGGGAATAACCATAGAAGGTGAAAAAAACATAAAATTTCAAATGGTTGTCAAACCATCTTTACTTGAAAAGATAAAGAGTTCTCAGATCGGTGATGAAGAGTTTCAAAATAAGATTAAAGCAGTGAATTATGGGAGATTGAGTGATTTTGTGTATAAAAATGGAATTTTGAAATTTGGGAAGAGGCTTTGTGTTCCTGATATACCTGCTCTAAATAGGTAATTGTTGGATGATGCTCATTGTTCCAATTTAACTATACTCCCTGGTAGCCCAAAAATGTATAGAGATTTGAAGGAACATTTTTGATGGGACAACATGAAGAGGGAGATTACTGATTTTGTGTCAAGATTTATGGTTTGTCAACAACTGAAAGCTATAAGGAAACAGAATGGAGGATTCTTGAAAACTCTTCCCAAACTAGAGTGGAAATGGGATAATATTATGATGTACTTTTTCATGGGACTATCAAATAATCCTAGAAGGAACGATGAAATATGGGTCACTGTTGATCGTCTTACCATGTCAGCATATTTTCATGCAATAAGAGAAGATTTACCACTTGAATGATTAAATGTCTATATATTAATGGAGTTGATAGACTTCATTAAGTACCACTATTGATTTTTTCTGATCATGATCCACATTTTACATCATGATTCTAGAAAATTCTTCAGAAAGCCCTAGATACAGAGCTTCATTTCAGTAGTACCTATCACCCTTAAACTGATGGACAATCAGAATAGACTATTCAAACCAAAGAATACATTTTGAAATCATGCTCACATGACTTTCAGGGAATTAGGGACGAATATTTACCTCTGGTATAATTTTACTATAATAGTAGCTTCCATTCAAGTATTCAAATGGCACTATATGAAGCGTTATATGGAAAGGGATGTCTCACACCAACCAGTTGGGAAGATGTTGGTGAAAGAAAACTCGTAGACCCAGAACATGTGGAAAAAATGATGGAAAATGTGAAGGTATTCCAAACCCACATCAAAGCAGCTCATAGTTGAGAGAATAACTATACCAATAACAGAAGGAAGGATTTGGAATTTCAGGTAGGAGATCATGTTTTCTTGAAGGTATCTCCATGAACGGTGTTATAAGTTTCGGTAAGATGGGAAAATAGAGTCCCAGGTACATCGGACCTTTCGAAGTTCTAGAATGAATTGGGGATGTAGCTTAATGTCTGGAAATGCCGCCAAGTCTTTCCAAAATTCCTGATGTGTTCCACATATTACTGTTGAAAAAGATAATTGCCTGACCCAATGAATGTACTCAAATAAGAAGAATTAGAAATGGAAGCTGATCTATCTCATTGCAATGAGTCTGTCAGGATTCTTGATAGAAGGGAATAAGTTTTGTGAAACCATATGACTTGTCTGGTAAAAGTTCTATGGAGAAAAATTAGATTGAAAAGGCAACATGGAACCCGATGAACTTATGATAAAGAACCACTTGAGTCTTTTTACGCAGTAATACTCTAGAAATTTCAAGGACGGAATTATTTGAAGGAGGGGAGTATTTTACACCCCAAACTTCCATGGTATGTTTCCATTTTGAATAATGTAATAGATTGCATTCTACGCAACTTCAAGATTCTAACCCACCCGACCAATCAAAGTAGGCGTTATGAATAGAAATACCCACTTGTATAAAATTTATTAATTTTATCAATCATAATGGACTTCATTTTTTGGATTCAGAGTATCGAAATTAGCTTAGGGTGAATTTTTGGTATTTTTCTGAAAACATTCTGTTTTTGATGAATAGTGAAAATTACTAAATTTTAATTAAAACCAATATTTTTAATCGAAATAATTAACAGTGATAAATTATGAATTTGAATTTTTTGGATGTATAATTATATTATATTATTATCTTTTAATACAATTTAGGTCATTATAAGTAATTTCACATTTAAATTCGACATAAACAAGTGTCAATCTTTTGATAGTTTTTATTTCATAAAAAATGTTTTCTGTTTTTGTCACACCCCGACAACAGTTGCTCTTATTTTTACTTCTTTCTTGGTCCCGGTTTAAATTTTTCGAAGAATAATTGTGTTGGCAGTTTCGCGCTGGTGCGCGGTCACCGCATCATTAGCAATGACCGTGCATTCATCCTGGGCGACCGTGTGTTCTCCCGGCATTTTTTTTAGATATAATTTTTTTATGTTGACATTTTATTATTATTAGCATTTAAATTGTGTTATCATTATTGTAGTATTTGTTTTATATATGTTTATATATGGGTATATTAATGTATATATATATATATATTTCTATATATGTATATATATATATATGTTTATATATGTTTATGTCTATATATATGTTATATATATATGTTTATAGTATTTACGTTTATATGTTTATAAATATATATATATATATGTGTGTGTGTGTATAAATATATATAAGTGTGTTTTTTTTAAAATGATTTTATTATTTTAAATATTTTCATCAAAATAGTTATTATTATAATTAACTATTTTTTTATTTATTATCATTATTTTATTGTTATTATTATTATTATAATTTTTTTATAATGTTTTATTATTATTATTATTTTTATCATCACCATATATATATATATATATAATCCTAACCCTAAACCTACCCAGCCGCCACCCTCTCCCCTCTCCCCTATCCCCTCTCTCTCTCCCCCCCGTTTTCTCCCCCCCTTGCTGGTTTGGTCGGCCCGCGCCGCCTCTTGCTGCCTCCAGCCCGCCGCCATCTGGCCCCTCCTGCGCGGTCCCATCCAGCCTGCCGTCATCCAGCCCCTCCGCTCACCCCAACTCCGCGCTCCCCGCACTCGGCCCCTCCTGCACGCTCCCCTACTGCGCGCTCCCCACCCCGGCCTCCAGCGTCTCCGCCCCGACGTTCGGCGACCCCCCCCCCCCCTGTCCAGACGGCTCCTGTTCTGGCCACCCCGGCCGCCGGCCCGCACCCCCCTGCACCTCCCTGGCCGGCCGCACCCTTGTCCTACACCCCCGACCCGTCCGGCTCCCGTTCCAGCCGCCGCCCCTCCTCCCCCCCCGGCTTCCGCCTCCGGCGCCCATGCCATATTCCGGCAGTCCCCAACAGTTTCCCGGCGAGCCCCGCCACCGGCCAGCGGCTTCCGACTCCTTCCGGCGGCCTCCAGCAGTTTCCCAGCGAGCCCCGCCGCCGGCCAGCAGCTTCTGACTCCTTCCGGCGGCCTCCAGCAGTTTCCCGGCGAGCCCCGCCGCCGTCCAGCGGCTTTGGACTCCTTCCAGCAGCCTCCAGCAGTTTCCCGGTGAGCCCCGCCGCCGGCCAGCTGCTTCCGACTCCTTCTGGCGGCATCCAACAGTTTTCCGGCGATCCCCGCCGCCGACCAGCGATTTCCGACTTCATCCGGAGAACTCCGGCCAAGCTCCGGTGAGCCTCCTTTGGCATGCACCCCTCCGGCCGCCCATTCGGGCCTCCCGTCGTTTTTCTGCACTCCGGCCACCCGCCGCCGCCTTACGCCTGCCAGCGGCGCACCCGGAAATCGGTGCACGACCCGGCGGTCGAGCACGTCTGCGCTGAGCACGTTGGCGTATTAATTCCGCAATATGGAGGTCTTCAGCATGCACGCGCGTATGCGCCTGCACGAGGTGTGTTGCATCATCGGGTTCAATTAGCAAATCGAGGTGAGGTTTGTTTTGTTCTTACTTAAATTATTTTATATCATTGTTTATATATATATGTATATATATATATATGTATATGTATTATATACGTTGTCTTTAATGTTCTCATTCTTTTGAACCTTTTTGAATCGATGTTTACGGGTTTTAGTTATTCTACTTTTGTTGCAGCGTGTCATGAGGTATTTTTCCCGTTATCGAAATTTCCCGCTTGCGTTTTCTAGTGCGCAAGTGTGTGACATGTCGCGTTATCGCAAACAAGCTGCAATTCAGGTAGGTCTCCCACTGCACTTGCTTTTAAATTTAGAAATTTATTTATTCCTTGTCATTTCATTATTTGTCAATAAATTATAGTAGAACTAGATAACTATTTCTAGAGTCGTGACTTGATAAAATTGAAAACTATTTTCTTCCTGCATTGCACAAAAAATATTTTCATGGACTTAATTTTGTGACTTTCTTATGATGTTTCTAAATGAGTACTTAATGAAATGTGAAAGTCCTATTGAATAGTGTTATGAAATGATTGGTGTGTGTGAAATGGCTGGTGTATCATTTATGGACAGTGGTTATTTTCTTGAAAAACAAGGATAGAAGAAATGCCTATTT
This sequence comes from Viscum album, assembly GCA_963277665.1. Classification (NCBI taxonomy): domain Eukaryota; kingdom Viridiplantae; phylum Streptophyta; class Magnoliopsida; order Santalales; family Viscaceae; genus Viscum; species Viscum album. Next base: position 656,438,845 of record OY728122.1, on the reverse strand, counting down.
GGGCTTTAAATTGGATTTTTGGAACTTTTTAGTGGTGGTTTGGTTTTTCTTAAATGAATTTCAAAGTATGTTTTTCTGGTTTTCAACATGATGGTGTGTGCCATATCTTTTGGAAATGCTTTGGTACAAAATGGTCTAAACGCAATTGATGTGGCGGCCCGTTTGGCACTTTATTGATTGTGAATTGACTCCATATATATATACGTACTTATGGGGCATCTCTACAGAGGGAGTTCCCATCGAGGGTTGTCGCGTAGCGGTGTCTGTGTAAGTGGATGGAAAGTGCGGTGAGATGAGTCACGCGTGCAAGGGCCTCCCACTTACATAGTATTATTAAAACTATTGTGGGTTCCCGGGTGTCTTTTAGAGAATCGAGTGACGGTTGCTGGCTAACCCCGATTAGAAGAGTTAGTCCCCCCTTGGTAGTTAAGGCCTTGTGGGGCGTGCCACTGGTTGGCTGTTAGGGCGTCCAGTAGGTTATTGACTGTGGAGTACCATGTCGGTAGGTAGTCTGAACCCGATTATGTCCAGGTGTTTTCTAGGGATGTTTAGGATCATCCATGGTTACTTGATTTTCCCTACTCGTTTACTTTCAGTTCTTCATTACAGGTTGTACTGGTTACTTTGTGGAAATGGCTTTCAAATAAAAATGTGTTTTTCTCTTGTGTAAAATTTTAAATTGTAACACTTCTTCCTCTTTTAGAAAGAATTTATCATCAAGGAAAAGAAATTCAACTTTTGAAATGATTAAGGGTAATGGATCGTGTTTTGATTTTCAAGTGAAACATTATGAAAGCTTACTTTTATACATTGTAGTTCAAACCTGGAATATGTAGATTCATTATTTACTGGAAGTTCATTGGGTTTTGTTGTTGGGATCACCTATTGAGTACTTCTGTGCTCACTCCTATCTTTTACCTTTTTAGTTGTAGGTTCCTTGTGTTCAGGTTTTTCCTGGTTTGAGTCGCTCAGTGATGGAGCAACGTTGGTGTCTAGTTGGGTGGTGACCGTGAGGTCACGTGGAGGTATGTTGGTGACGTAGTTTTGTTTATGTTGTTAGTTGTGGTCTGTTTTGTTTAGTTATATTCTTTCTTTTGATCTTGTTTCTGGTTTGGGCTGAAATCAATCCCAACGATTAAAATTTCATTGCCTGACACTAGTTGCCATCCTGGGGGGATCGAGAACACCCCTTGGGACTTGCCGCGGACCGGCTCGGGTGATCGGTTCAGGGTTGACCCAGGTCGGTTCGTAACAAAATGGTATCATAGGAGGTTCTTGTTATTTGGGTTTTTCGGTAGAAGGAGATTAAGACTGTCGGGACTCTAGTGGTAGGTTCAGGAAGAGCGTCAAGGACTCTTGCTCGCACTGATCCTCGAGTTACCAGGGGTAGTCTGGGAATTGTGTCTTATGTCCGTATCTTGGATTGAGGAATGAAGATGGAAGTGAGCTAGTGTCACATCACGATTTCACATGGAGTAGTGACCCATGTGGAGTCCGAGTACACGGTTTAAGTTCCTCCTAGTTGTTGATGCTTACATGGGGCGTGACTCACTACCATGTCATCGGGATAAGCATAACTGCTACTTCCTCATTCTGGTGATTCTTTGTAAGTAGTACTATGTTTGGTTCTGGTTGGTTTGATCATGTTTTTGAAAATTAAAGTTGAATTTTGAAATGGAAGTGTTTTCTTTAAAATGGGTTTAAATTGGTAAAGGGAATTTTGAAATTTAAAGTGTTCTGGTTTAAAAAAAACTGGTGTTTGCTTGAAATTGGTAGGGAAATGGTCTGAGTGCGACCTTTGGTTTTCCTTATTAATGATCGCATATGTTCGGTTTTGTGTGAAAAGTGCATGAGAGGCACATGTTCGTGGATGAGGTGAGTGGAATGGATGGACACGCATGTGACGATTCATGAGATGCTATGAGTGTTTATATGAAACCAAAGGTTTTCCCTTGTCTTTCTAAAATGATTTTTGAAAGAGGAGAAATGATTTTGGAAATTGGATTTTGTTTCAGAAAGTGGGTTTTGTGTTTGGGAGTAGTCTTTAAATGAAATGGTGTTTTTGAAAAGTGGATTTTGGCGTGCGAGCCAGTTGTTGGTACGCGATTGTCCTTTTGATTAAGATTTGATTGGATCCTGATTTTTTGGCTTTGTGTTTTTATGTTGTTCAGAGAATGTCACCCAGAAATATCCCCAAAGTTTCTAATGAGTCATGCCCAGTTTCTGGTTCTTCTTGGACGTTGCCTATTCTTTGTGTTGATCGAGGCCCGTTAGAAGAAGTAGAGTGGCTTGAAGAAGTGGAAAGAATCTTTAAAACGTTGGGATCTCCCAAGACTGTTAGGGTTCGTGTTGTTATGGGATTGTTTGGGGGTCCAACTTTGGACCAGTGGAAGATGGATTCCCCACCGTCAATGCAAGTTGGGATGACGCGAGACATGTTTAAAACCATTTTCGTCCAATGATTTATACCTGAAGAAGTGAAGGCAAAGAAAAAGGGAGAGCTCGTGTATATTCAACAAGGTCAATAGACGGTGAAGGCATATGTTGACCATTTCAAGGAACTGATTTCCTTTTCACCAGAGGTAGCGTCGCATGAGATCATGAAGGCCTCTCTTTTTACCGAGGGTCTTCTTCATGAGATCAAGGAGCGATTCCTTCCTTCTAAAGACCAACATTTCGAGAAGCTGATGGAGGTAGAATTTTCTGCTGAGTTAGTTTCTGAAAAATAGTTGGTTAGTACTCCAGCATCCCCGGTTGTTCGTAAGAGTTCCCCCTCTGTTGTGGGAAATACGCTAGAGATACCTTTTCCTCAGGAGTTATCCCCCTTGGTCCCATCTTCTAGTTCATCAGATCGTTCAATGGTATGCTATTAGTGTGGTCTTTTCGGGCATTTAAAGCCGTCTTGTCGTAACCCTCCGAAGACGTGTCATCGATGCAGATGTCTGGGTCATCTGGAGAAGTTTTTCAGGAAGCGTCGCTTGAAGAGGACGTCGTGATGGGAGAATGTCAGTACCCGACTATGAAGTTGAAGATGCTTCAGTCATTAGAGCCCCAGCCTTAGGTCTCGGGGTGAAGCTCGCGCACAGTCAGAGGTCCCCGGGGGTGCGAAGCCTTGGTCTGTGTTTTGTATTCCGTGTTTATGGTGGAACAAATAGAAATATTTTCATATTTGCTTATCTACTATTAATGTTTCAACATTGTTGTAAGTACATCGTCCTGCTATGAAGTAATGATGAATTTGTTCAATTACAATCCAAACAATCTTGTTTGTGTTAATGTGATCTTGAAAATTGTGTGTCTTTCGTAATGTGTGTTAGACCATTGTGTAGGTTGACCTTGGTTTAGTTATTATTGCCGGATGTAGTTATGTTTTGTGGATTTATGTGGGTCATGTTTCTGAATCGATGTCTGGTTAAGTATTTTCTATGGGTTATCCCTGGTGTTGAAGTTTGTTGACTGTAGTTGAGGGTTCAACATTCGACGGAGGTGTTGTTTTGATCGTGTTATAGGAGTCGTTTTGGATCGGTTATGAGTCGCCGCACTGGACCCGCCTCCTGGTGGTAGTATGTTTTGGGTGTTAAATTTTTGAACCAGTTAAGTTCTTGTGGTGGGGAGAACCCCTTCGTGTTTTCCCCTCAACCTCAGACTTCAGTTTTCTCTTGAATCGGTCAGGTGTGACCTGTGTAGAGTAAGGTCATACCAAGATTCTTAGTTCTTTTCGGTACTTTTAGTTTTGTTTGGGCATGGACCTGAATGTTGACCAACTTTTGTCTTGATGACTTTATGGGGGCAGAAAGTGTCTGTGGTGGGGAGAATTGTCACACCCCGACCGCAGATGCTCTTATTTTAACTTTTTTATTGGTCCCGGTTTAAATTTTTTGAAGTTCAGTTGTGTTGGCGGTTTCGCGCTGGTGCGCGGTCACCGCATCATTAGCGGTGACTGTGCGTTCAGCTCGGGCGACCGTGTGTTCACCCGGAATTTTTTTTAATATAAATTTTTTAATGTTGACATTTTATTATTATTACCATTTAAATTGTGTTATAATTATTGTAGTATTCTTTTATATATGTTTATATATGGGTATATTAATTTATATATATATATATATGTCTATATATGTATATATATATATGTTTATATATGTTTATGTCTATATATATGTTATATATATATGTTTACTGTATTTACGTTTATATGTTTATAGATATATATATATATATTTATATATGTACAAATATATATAAGTGTGTTATTTTTTTAAATGATGTTATTATTTTAAATATTTTGATCAAAATAGTTATTATTAAAATTAACTAATTTTTTATTTATTATCATTATTTTATTGTTATTGTTATTATTATAATTTTTTTTATTATTATGAAGTTTAATTATTATTATTATTATTATTATTATCATCATATATATATATATATAATCCTAACCCTAAACCTACCCAGCCACCACCCTCTCCCCTCTCCCCTCTCCCCCCTCTCTCTCTCTCCCCATTTTTCTCCCCCCCTTGCTGGTTTGGCCGGCCCGCGCCGCCTCTTGCTGCCTCCAGCCCGCCGCCATCCGGACCCTCATGCGCGATCGCCTCCAGCATGCCGCCGTCTGGCGCCTCCGCTCACCCCAGCTCCGCGCTCCCCGCACCCGACCCCTCCTGCGCGCTCCCTGCCTGTGCGCTCCCCACCCCGGCTTCCAGCGTCTCTGCCCCGACGTCCGGCGACCCCCCACCCCTTGTCCAGACAGCTCCTGTTCCAGCCACCCCGGCCGCCGGCCCGCACCCCATGCACCTCCCTGGCCGGCCGCACCCCTGTCCTACACCCCCACCCCATCCGGCTCACATTCTGGCCGCCGCACCTCCCCCCCCTGGCGTCCGCCTCCGGCACCCTGCCATATTCTGGTGGTCTCCACCAGTTTCCCGGAGAGCGCCTCCGCCGGCCAGCTGCTTCCGACTCCTTCCGGCGGCCTCCAGCAGTTTCCCGGTGAGCCCCGTCGCCGGCCAGTGGCTTCCGTCTCCTTCCGGCGGCCTCCAGTAGTTTCCCAGCGAGCCCCGCCGCCGGCCAGCGGCTTCCGACTCCTTCCGGCGGCCTCCAGCAGTTTTCTGGCGAGCCCTGCCGCCGGCCAGCGGTTACCGAATTTCTTCGGCGACCTCCAGTCAAGATCCGGCGAGCCGCCTTTGGCCTGCAACCCTTCGGCCGCCCATTCGGACCTCCGGTCGTTTTTTCTGCACTTTTTCCAGCCGCCGCCACCTTGCGGCGGCCAGTGGTGCACCCAGAAATCGGTGCACGACCCGGTGGTTGAGCACGTCTGCGCCGAGCGCGTTGGTAGATTAATTCCACAACGCGGAGGTCTTCAGCTTGCAAGCGCGTACACGCCTGCACGAGGTGCGGTGCATCATCGGGTTCAGTTAGCGAATCGAGATGAGGTTTGTTTTCTTCTTACTTAAATTAATTTATATCAATGTTTATATATATATGTATATATATATACATTGTCTTTTACATTCTCATTCTTTTGAACCTTTTTGAATCGATGTTTACGTGTTTTAGTCATTATACTTTTGTTGCAGTGTGTCGCGAGGTATTTTTCGCGTTATCGAAATTTCCCGCTTGCATTTTCTTGTGCGCAAGTGTGTGACGTGTCACGTTATCGCAAACAAGATGCAATTCAGGTAGGTCTCCCACTACACATGCTTTTAAATTTAGAAATTTATTTATTCCTTTTCATTTCATTATTTTTCAATAAATTATAGTAGCATTGGATAACTATTGCTAGAGTCATGACTTGTTTAAATTTAAAACTGTTTTCTTCCTGCATCGCACTGAAAATATGTTCATGGACTTAATTGTGTGACTTTCTTGTGATGTTTCTAAATGAGTACTTAATGAAATGTGAAAGTCTTATTGAATAATGTTTTGAAATGATTTGTATGTGTGAAATGGTGGGTGTATCATTTATGGAAAGTTGTTATTTTCTTGAAAAACTTGGATAGAAGAAATTCCTACTTGGCCTTTAAATTGGATTTTTGGAACTTTTCAGTGGTGGTTTGGTTTTTCATAAATGAATTTCAAAGTATGTTTTTCTGGTTTTCAACATGATGGTGTGTGTCATATCTTTTGGAAATGCTTTGGTACAAAAATGTCTAAATGAAATTGATGTGGCGGACCGTTCGGCACTTTATTGATTGTGAATTGACTCCATATATATATACGTACTTATGGGGCATCTCTACAGAGGGACTTCCCTTCGAGGGATGTCGTGTAGCGGTGTCCGTGTAAGGGGTTGGCAAGTGCGGTGAGATGAGCCACGCTTGCGAGGGCCTCCCACTTACACAGTATTATTAAAACAAACGTCGGTTCCCGGCTGTCTTTTAGAGAATTGAGTGACGGTTGCTGGCTAACCCCGATTAGACGAGTTAGTCCCCCCTTGGTAGGCAAGGCCTTGTGGGGCGTGCCACTGGTTGGCTGTTAGGGCGGTCAGTTTGGTTATTGACTGTGGAGTACCATGCCGACAGGTAGTCTGAACCCGAGTATGTTTAGGGGTTTTCTAGGGATGTTTAGGATCACCCATGGTTACTTGATTTTCCCTGCTCGATTACTTTCAGTTCTTCATTACAGGTTTTACTTGTTACTTTGTGGAAATGGCTTTCAAATAAAAATTCGTTTTTCTCTTGTGTAAAATTTGAAAATGTAAAACATCTTCCTCTTATAGAACAAATTTAGCATCAATGAAAACAAATTCAACTTTTGAAAAGATTAAGGGTAATGGATCGTGTTTTGATTTTCATGTGAAACATTATGAAAGAGTACTTTTATACATTGTAGTTCAAACCTGGAATATGTAGATTCTTTATTTACTATCAGTGCTTTGGGTTTTGTTGTTGAGATCACCTACTGAGTACCTCTATGATCACGCCTATCTTTTACCTTTTCAGTTGCAGGTTCCTTGTGTTCAGGTTTTTCCAGGTTTGAGTCACTCAGTGATGGAGCGACGCTGGAGTCTAGTTGGGTGGTGACCATGACGTCACGTGGAGGTATGTTTGTGACATAGTTTTGTTTTTGTTGTTAGTTTTTGTCTGTTTTTTAGTTATATTCTTTCTTTTTATCATGTTTATGGTTTGGGAAGAAATGGTTCCCAATGATTAAAATTTCAATTCCCGCCACTAGTTTCCATCCCGGTGGGATCCGGAACGCCCCTCGGGACTTTCCGCGGACCGGCTCGGGTGACCGGTTCAGGGTCGACCCGGGCTGGTTGGTGACAGTTTTGATAAGGTGAATTAATTTTAAATTAATTTCTGTCACTTTTGTGTTTTGAATTTATAAAAATGGATTCCATATTTGGAATCAGGAGTACCAAATTGTGTAAATAGGTAAATTTTATTTTTAAACATTCTGAATAAATATTTTGGTAAATATTTTATTTACCATGGTTAAAGGGTAAATCCTGTAAATAATGCTAAACAATAATATTATAGTAATATCAAATTATCCTAACACATGTCCTAACCCTATTGGAAGATAAATGTCCGACCATGGGCATATTTGGGTCGACTTGGGGACCCCATGGGGCCACTTGTAAGTGACAATGACACTTTATATTAATTAAGTTAATGTAAAGACAAAAATGACATAAGCATATATCTATCAGTAAAACTATGTTTACATAGAGTTATGCATGTTATCTTTTTTACTATAAATATTCATTAGAAATATAAAATGATTTCCTACATAATTGTATTTTGTTTATAATTTTTATACATTTAATAATTAAATTTATTTATGACACAATGATGATTTAGTATTTTCCTTTTTAATGAAAGAATCAAATAAATGATTTTATAAATGTTAAAATAAATATAATTAGAATGTTTTGATGCCATCCACGAATTTTATAGGTGAATATGACATATTAAGGTTGATTTAATTAATTTTTTTCTAAGTAATAATGATGTTATGACTTTAACAAAATATAAATTAATAATTAATGTCAAAATTGACATAATATAGTTTTAAAAACAAATACAATATTATTGGTTGTTATAATATTCCTAAAAGTATAAGGTTCTTCCAAAGGGCCTAAATAGTATTATATGTGTCATTAATTAACCTATTGGGGTTCACATGGACGTATATTGAATTTTTAGTAACCATATAATAGAAAAATACAAAGAGACATGGTAAATGTCTAACTATGTAACAAAGAGTTAAATCTATAAGATTAGTTTAATTTAGTGACAAAAACCTGTCTAAAACCTATTGGTTGAATGTTTTTCGACCCTTCCTCACCTTATAAATCAAATAATCAACTTTGAAGCCATTAGAAATCGAAAATGATTTTATTATAAAATAATATTTCTCGCTTTTCCTAAGGTGCCTCTCACCCCTCTTATAAAAGGGCACTCCCCCTTCCCTCACATTCACACCTTCAATGCCTTTTGGCTCTGCCAACCCCTACCCAAATACCCTATCAACTGACCTCCCTTCATCCTAGAGGACCTAATTTAGTCCGAAAGCCAACATAAGGAGTTGTTTTAAACAAATCAAAAGGAAGAACACAAAGAAGAGATAAATATTTATTCACCTCTTTCAAGTTCCTTTCTTCTTTCACTTCCTCGTTCTTTGTTGTTTCCATTCTAAAATATTAACTCCAATATCTTCTATAAACTGTGTTGTTATTATAAATACGGTACAACCATATTCACTATTCTATACATCCATTGAATGACATGTCATCATACATTCTTATGTACATCTTACATTACGGGAAAAGGGCTTTTTGCGACGGGAATAAACCCCATCGGAAAAGGTCCGTCCAAGATGTTATTTGTGACGGGTTGTTACCCCCGTCGCAAATAGCCAACTATTTGTGACGGGATTTCGTCTCCCATCACAAATTGTTTGGCGCGGATAGCGCGCCAAACCGTGCGAAGGTTATTTACGATGGTGGGATCCCGCCGTCGAAAATAGTTAAGAATTTGCGACGGGGCCTGTCACAAATAACCAGCGGCAGTTTATAGCTTTTTGCAACGGGATGTCATCCCGTGGAAAAAGGTATGTCGGTAGGGACTATTTGCGACGGGTCCCTTCGCAAATTACTTTTTAACCATCGTCAGTAATTAATGTTGGTGTAGGTATTTGTGATTAGTCAAGTCGCAAAAGATTCTATTTGCGACGGGTATCCCATTACAAATAATCCCGTCTCAAATAATCTAACCTATATATACCCCCATCCATTTCTCCTCTCATTCCTCTCAAATCATAGTTCCTGGTTCTCTCTAAACTTATATTTTAGAGAGAGAATTTTTCTAAGATAATTTTTTTTCAGGAAGATGTTGTGAAGTTGTCTGCATCAATAGAAAATCAGACTTATAGTTAATTATGTTTTTTTAAGTTATTATTTATTTCATTTTTTATGTTAATTTTTTTTTGTTTATTAGTTTTAATTAAATTAAATTGAAATCATTTTGTCATTTGTATTTATTTGTACTAATAATTTGAAATTTTTAGTATTAATTTTTAATAATTAGTAATAATTATTAATTCTTAACGATAATTAGTAATGTATATAATTAATTTGTAGTAATTAATTATAATTGGTAATAAATATCAATAATTAGTAATAAATAGGAATAATGAGTAATAATTAAGAATAATTAGTAATAAATAGGAATAATAAGGAATAAATAATAATAATTAGGAATAAATACAAATATTTAGTAATAATTACGAATAATTTGAAATAATTTGGAATAATTAGCAATAATTAATAATAGATAGCAATAAATAGAAAAAATTAATAATAATTAGTAATAAATTTTAATAATTAGTAACAATTTGCAATGATTAGTAATAAATTGTAATATTTAAAAATAAATACAAATAATTACTAATAATTACGAATAAATACTAATAATTAGCAATAAATACTAATAATTAGAATAATTAGCAATAATTAAAAATAATTAGCAACAATTAGAAATAAATAGCAACAAAGAGAAATAATTAGCAATAATTATTAATAATTAACAATAATTAGTAATTATTAACAATAATTAGGAATAATTAGTAATAATTAGCAATAATTAGCAATAAATAAAAATAATTACCAATAAATAGAAATAATATTTAATACATAGATATAAATAGTAATAAATAGGAATAATTAGAAATAAATAGGAATAATTAAAAATAATAGGTAATAAATTGTAATAGTTAGTAATTAATTATAATAATTAGTAATAAATTGTAATAATTAGTAATAATTTCTGATAATTAGTTAAAAAATACTAATAATTAGCAATAATTTGCAATAATTATGTATAATTAGAAATAATTAGCAATAGATAGAAATAAAAAGCAATAATTATAAATAATTAGGAATAAATAAGAATAATTAATAATATTTAGCAATAATTAGAAATAATTATTAATAAATAACATTAAATATTAATAAATGTGAATAATTAGTAATAATTAGGAATAATTAGTAATAAATAAGAATAATTACGAACAATTAGGAATAAATAGATACAATTAGTAACAATTAGTAATAATTAGTAATAATTAGCAATAATTAAGAATAATTCGCAATAATTTGGAACAATTAGGAATAATTAGGAGTAATTATTAATAATTAGTAATGATTAGCAATAATTACTAATAATTAGCAATAATTAGCAATAAATAGTAATAATTATTAATAAATTGTAATAATTAGAAATAAATTCTAACAATTAGTAATAAATACTAATAATTTCTAATAACTACTAATAAATACTAATAGTTAGCAATAAATACTAATAATTAGCAATAAATTGTATTAATTAGTAATAATTAGATATAATTAGTAATAATTATATATAATTTGTAATAATTAGATATAATTAGATATAATTATATATAATAAGATATAATAAGATATAATAAGATATAATTTGATATAAATAGATATAATTATATAAAATTCTATATAATTAGTTATAATTAGCTATGATTAGATATGATTATCTATAATTAGCTATAATTAGTAATAATTATTATTAATTAGATATAATTATTATTAATTAGTAATAAATTGTGATAATTAGTAACAATTAGTAATAATTAGATATAATTAGTAATAATTTGATTTAATTGGTAATAATTAGAAATAATTAATAATAATTAGTAATAATTAGAAATAATTAGATATAATTACTAATAATTAGATATAATTAGCAATAATTAGATATAATTAGTAATAATTATACATATTTAGATATAATTAATTATAATTAGATATAATTTTATATAATTTTATATAATTTGATATAATTAGAAATAATTAAATATAATTAGGTATAATTAGACATAATTAGCTATAATTAGCTATAATTTGCTATATACTTCGATATAATTAGTAAAAATTAGTAATAATTAGATATAATTAGTAATAATTAGTAATAATTACTAATAATTAGATATAATTAGTAATAATTAGAAATAATTAGTAATAATTAGTAATAATTAGACATAATTAGATATAATTAATAATAATTAGTAATAATTAGTAATAATTAGTAATAATTAGTAATAATTAGTAATAATTAGTAATAATTAGTAATATTTAGTAATAATTAGTAAGAACTAGATATAATTAGATATAATTAGATATAACTAGATATAATTAGATATAATTATCTTTTCTAGGTTGATCACCTTGAAAGTAGCGTTGCAATAGGACAACACAAGTCATTCCTGTAAGAATGGTATAGAGTAAGAGGTTTCCAACCTCTGATACCAATTGTAGGATCGAAATATGATATGAGATGCTCAATATACAAGAGGGGGGGTGAATTGTATACTTTAAAAATTCCTTTGGAACCTTTAAAGTTAGTTATGAATAACTAAAGTTTCCTTAAGAAAAGGAAAGAACTAAGTTTAACAAAGTTAAACTAAGTAGATTCACAACACCTCTAACACCGAACTAAACTTGGAAAGAGATTCCAAAAGTAGGTTCCGGAAATATGGTTCCGGAAATTGAAACTTAACAAAAGTTACAATATAAGATTCTACCTTAAAGCGTATAGAATCTAAACTAATCAGAGTAAGTAAGGAAGTATAAAAAAGTTATACTTTCCTTAAGATACAAATTGCAGCGGAATAAAGACAAGTAGTGAAACTACTAGTAACAAGATAATAGTCTTTTATCCCAAAGAGAAGGGTATCCAACAACCTTGGATAAAGGTCCCTTGATTTATAATTTCAAGCAAGTCTGTCTTACCCACACCAGGGTAAGCCCTCGATACGAAGATCGGAGTCTCTGTCTTGCTATCCCCGCAAGCCCTCAACTTCAAGGTAGTTGGCAACCTCTGTCTTCCTCAGCACGGAAGTCCTCGATCTTTAAGGTAGTCGGCACCTCTGTCTTTCTCAGCAAGAAATCCCTCGATCTTTAAGGTAGTCGGCACCTCTGTCTTCCTATCCCCGGAAGCCCTCGAATGTAATCACCAACATTCGGAGTCACACGAAGCTTTGAGAGTTAATAAGAGACTCTCTCTCTAGAAATCACTTCAACAGCATGTATGCACAAAGTCCAAATTGTTCATCCATCCGTTGTGAGCTTTTTCAAATGAGCTCCTATTTATAGGTAAGGTCGGCTCCTTCTCCAACGGTCATATTTTCCTTAAAGTTCGGAGGGACCTGTACACATGTCACTTAGACAACGGTTAGTTTAAAACAAAATGGACGACATCGTTTTATAACAAGGTAAGTATAACAGAATGTACGACATCGTTTTAAACTCTAACAAAAAGGTTCGGAATAGAAATTTCGGAGTGAAAGTTCGGAGTGAATAAATTCAGAGTGTATAAAACAATGATAATCAGATTCTGTTTAATAGGTGAATTCGGAATGAGAATTCGGAATAGGAATTCAGAATAGGAATTCGTCATCAGAAATCGTAATGAGAATTCGTCATTAGAATTCGTAATGAGAATTCATCATCAGAATTAGTAATGAGAATTCATCATCAGAATTCGTAATGAGATTTCATCATCAGAATTCGTAATGAGATTTCATCATCAGAATTCGTAATGAGAAATCGTCATCAGAATTCGTAATGAGAATTCTTTATCAAAATTCGTAATGAGAATTCGGAATGAGATTTCTTCATTAGAATTCGTAATGAGAATTCTTCATCAGAATTCGTAATGAGAATTCTTCTTCAGAATTCGTAATGAGAATTCTTCTTCAGAATTCGTAATGAGAATTCGGAATGGGATTTCTTCATTATAATTCATAATGAGAATTCTTCTTCAGAATTCGTATCCTGAATCTGGAATAGAACAAAGTCAGAATTCATATCCGGAATTCGGAATGAAATTTCCTTATAGTTCTTGTCCAGAATCGAATCCTAAAAACAGAATGCTTTTATATCAATGATTTTATGACTCCGAGAAAGTGAATCCGAAACTCATTCTTAAGAAAAAAATGAATGAAAATATGATAAGGATAAATTTTTCTTATAAAAGCGTTTTTCCTTAAGAAAGCATTTTTCCTTATAAAAGCAATTTTCCTTAAGAAAGCATTTTTCCTTACAAAAGCGATTTTCCTTAAAGATAAGGTGTTTGTGATTTTCAAAACAAGAAGGAATGGAAAAGTCATAAGGAAAACCTTATTGACTCAACAATTCCCTTATCATCTATAAGAATTATCTCACATTACCCTTTACATAGACCATGCTTCCTTTAAAATTTAAGGGAAAGATACTGATGTCCCCTCAAATTTTTAAGGAATAATGATCTATGTAAAGGGAGAGAGATGATTCTTAAAGACAAGAATGACCTTACTTTGGTTATCCTATTGCAAAACTACTTGCAAAGTGGTCAACCATGTAAAGAAAATTATAGAGTTTACATTAGACATGGCTGAAAAAAACTTTTTATTGGGCCTTACCTGACAATTGGAGACCTTGTGAGATTTGAACATGTTATGAATAGAGCAAATCCTGTTGTGAATATTGATAATTTTAATATTTTTTAAATTTTTTATTATTTTATTAATATTAATATTTTTTCATAAATATTGATAATATAATTTGTTTTATTAGTAATAAATAGATATAATTATAATTAGTTAAAAAACATCTTGGAAAATGAATAGAAAATTTTTAATCATCACCACAATGATGATTACCAAATTTCCTTTCATTATGCATGAATTTTTCATTTTTCCATGTATTGCTATGTATTCCTAAATTAGTAATAATTAGTAATAATCAGGAGCATTTCCGAGCATAGAATGACCTTATAGAGAGTTTTTAGAAGTAGCAAGAAGAGTTGCATCAGTACCTGGAGCAGCAGCAGCACAAGGAGGAGATGCGTCGATGGCAGCAGCAACAGCAACACGAGGAGGAGATGTGTCGATGGCAGCAACAACATCACAAGTAGATGAAGTACATGCATCATCTGACTCGTAATTTTGGGATGGAGTTCCCTCCACAAGGCATTTCAGCTCCGCCACCTCCTCTAGAATTCGACCCCCATAGTGATTTTTTATGTAAAAAACAATTGAATTTAAATTTTTTATAATATGAACTATTTGCGGTTTCTATCTTTTATATTGGTGCGATTATTACATAATTTAATTTTTAATATATTATGATTTGTTTTTGTGAATATTGAGAAATTTAATATATTTTTTTTTATTTTAATAATATTAATATTATTGTTTCATTAATCACAATTTTATTAAATATTTTTTTTCATTATTATTTTTTTTAATAATTTTTTTTAATAATAATAATAACAATAATAATATTTTATGATTTTTTTATATTTATTTGTTAATATTGTGAAATTTAATATTTAATATTTTATTATTATTTTAATAATTTTAAAATTAATTTTTCAATAATGATAATTTTATTTAAATTATTTTTTTAAAAAAATTTATTTATTATTTGCGACATGATCTGTTGCGACGGGATCACGTCGCAAATTGTCTAAATAATTTTTTCTTAAAAAATGTATTAGCGACGGGATTACAGGCTTGTCGCAAATAGCAAAAAAAATTCTACAAACATTTGCGATGAGATTACGGGACAGTCTCGAAAATTTATTTATGAAGGGCCCATCGTAAATGAGCTTATATATATATAAAGTATATAATCGGAGACATATTTGCGACAGTGAAGTTTCCTGTCGCCAAAAATATTATTTGCGACAGGCCCGTCGCAAATAATATTTGATTGCGACGACATTTTCTTCAGTGGGCTATTTGTGATGGGGACCTATCGCTAATGCTTATTTGTGTCTGGATCCCGGCACAAATAACCTATCGCAAATAACTTGAATTCTAGTGCTGTTACTATCTCCACATCATGATGTAATTGTTATTCAATACACTATTTGGATGCGTATAATAATGATGTGTAATTGATGTAAATAATAAATATAACATGAGAATGATTCTGTATATATAATATACCATCCAATTATATATAATTTTAATATTAGAATAATGATATTGTCGCTCGTGGGTACGTATGGATTACTGTCTCCACGAACGTGATGAGATTCATTCCTCATCGTATCCATTCCAGGCTTATTATCATTATATGGTTAAACATTATGTGTAATGAATTGATATCATTCTGCATATGAATAAGATACATCCCATCCATAACAATTATGACTCACATAACAAAGAATATAAATGAAAACAAATCTGTGAACACCCGAAACAACGAAAATACTAAGATATTATAAACAAAGCATTGTTAAAAGATCATATATGATTTCATATTAATGAATATTATTCTTGTATAATTTAATAAAAATTATTTCACCATTATATAGGAGTTTAACCTACCCTCTACCAAGTAAATGTAAAAGGTAAGGGTTAATTTCACAGTCTCTTCATTATCCAAGGTTGTTTATATATAATTATATACTAAGACCAATTTATCATCCACATCCATGTTTCTTAAAAATGTATTTCAAAACATTATTACTATTTTATATACTATGGGTTAAAGTTATTTATACCCTTTTTTGAATTTTTATATGATTTTTATAATGTTATCTTTCCATTGTTTTCCAAATTAGGACCTTCTTAAACTTTTTGACAAAATTAATATAAAAATGTATTTTAACTTATATGGTGGGTGTGGCTATTTTCCGCCATTATAAATTTTTTTGAAGCATACCTTACATGCTTAAAAGAAGATTTTCAAAGTAAATTTTTTATTTTATATTTATTTGTCTTTTAAATGATTTTAAGAAATTAGATATTTCTCTCCAATAGTTTTTATTTCATCTAGTCAACATCCATAGATGGATTTTAAGCTTAGTTGAAGTTTATTTATTATGATAAAAAATGTCCATATTGTATTGATGGTTTTGTTATATGTTTGAATATGGATGTTTTATTTTTATACCATTAATGGTTTATGGATAATGGATTGACATTTCGTATGCTACTTTTAATATGAATGTTTATGTTGTGTTTAAACCTGTTCTTATGAGGAATCCATTGGACTTAGTAAGTGACTGGTGGAGCCAGCAATATCTCCTCGATGCATCGGTAGGTCTAATGAGAAAAAATTGCGTCTTGGCACAAGGCCTTTACAAAATATTATTTGTAGTCTTTTCAAAAGGCCCTGACTATGTGGTTATAATAGTCTAACATTTTTCATTCCATCATTATGAAAGTGGTTATTAATATTGCATGTGATTATTCGACTAGTTTAAAATCCATGTGAATATGTAAATGGGATTATTTTATTTTATTTTTGCTATTTTATGCAGAAGTTCAAGTTTAAAAGGCATTCGTTTTACTTATACATTTCCTTAAATGTTTATTCTTACTTATGAATGCTACAGCTATATTTCATCCCTACTGATCATCTGAGCTCACCCCATTCTATGTTTTATTTTTCACAGGATGCGAAGAAGTATTTTGTGACTGACCAGCAGGGATATTCTGAGGGGATATGAGTGTGCAATATGGAGACTATGTTGTTGTAGTTTTCCATTTTATCATGTAATAGAAGACTTATAAATTTATCTAGTGTTTCCAAGGATACTAAACTAAATAGTCTTTCATGGTTTGATCTTTTGTGATCATGCCAATGTTCTGTAATAATTCATCGACTCTGGGTAACTGGGGTGAGGGAATTACACCTATTCATAGAGATGCTCATTTGAAATTTTCTAATAAGTAAAATATAGAATTTTATGGAATAGATAATAATTTAATCATTATGTCGAAATTAGGAAATGATTTTAACAAGGTGATGGGTATCAAAAAATAAAAAATTATTTAGGACAAGTTAGAAATTCATTATCTAAGGGTATAAAAAATTATTAGATGAAAAGATAAAAATCTAGCATAGTAAGTATTAATATACCAGAATAAGGGATGATGAAACAATTGATTAATATGTCACCAGAAAAAAATGATTTTTTTTTTCAATATCATTGGATTCCAAAATGACTTAGAAGATTCTATAATTGTGGAGAAACTTATGAAAAGCATTCCAGTCACCTTTGATTCAAAAATATATTCTATAGATGATCTATATGATTTCACTTTTGATGAATTTCATATATTCTTTTTTACATATACCATGACGAAAGAACCAATGATTAAAAATAAAATGAAAGCTGAAATAGATTTTAATGATATGAGAATAATGAAAATCCATTACATTTGAAGAAGTAGATCCCTTTAAGTACGAAGATAAAATGGAAGATGTAATTAATGAAAAACCCACATCTCATATATTCAGCAACAATAAATGAGGATAAGTAATGCATGGTGGTATACTTCTTCTAAAATGTTTTGAGTTTGGTTTAATCAAAACCGTTTCAATTAATTTCCCCATGAACAAATTTGGTTAATATACATGTGATTCCAATGAAAACCCATGATTGAAGAAATTGAATGAAAATGGTAAAGGATAAAAGTATCCAAATAGAATCGAGAAGTTGTTTACATGAATAAAATACATACGTTTTGTTAAAAATTATAATTTAACTCAACATACACAAATTCATCTGAATATGACTGTTTAGAAAAATTCAGAACCATCTTTAATAATTATTAAAAATGTATTCCAATAGAATTATTCCAGAGATAGTGAAGATGGTGGTAAAGAATCTTATATATAGTGTCATATTATAAATGAAATTCCTTCATGTATTCATAAAATTAATTATCTCAACTATGAAATTCAAGTAATGATGAACTCTCTTGATGATATTTCTAATGGATTACATGATTTAATCATGGAGGGGGATGGAAATATTAATGTGGTTTTATGTTATAAACATAGAATTTATGAATAGGGAAATATGATTGAAGCTGTTATAATGAATATATATGCTAAAGAAGAAGAGTATAACTTGTTGTAATCAAAACATCTTTAATTCAAATATTCTTTGATGAAGATAAATGAAAACATCAAAAAATATTCTGAATTAAAATTTTAGACATCTAGTTCTACATAGAAGGCTCATTATGAGAATCAGGTGAAATATTATATTACATAAAAAATGTTGCATTGGATACATTTAACATTTAATGTTTTAGAAACTGTATTGGGAATGTGTGGGTGGTTAATGGAAGTGAGAAAACTATGAATTTTACAAAAGTGGAAAACTCACTCCGATGAAATTATTTTCTACATCCTAAGCCTGTTAGATCTGAATGATGTTATGAATGACAACAATATTTCTATAGAGAAAAATCATTCGTGAATTAAAATCCCAACTTTTATGGATATTGAACGTGTTATGGAATATATTGTAATAGATCTTATAATGGTTGTCACAACATATCCTTACCTATAAAAATATTTGATAAAAATGGAAAAAATTGTAAAAGAAGAAAGAGTAACTTTCCTAACATAATGGTTGTTGAAAATTTGAATTCACAAGAAATTAAAAACATCACTACAATGAATAAATTTTAATGTATGGAAGAATATTTTTGAAGATGTGATCAGTCTCTTCATTATGAAGACGGATGCATGAAACTTCTTCAAGATCATATTTAGAATGACATAAAAGAAAATAATGTTGAAAAGAAGATGTTTGAGGAATGATCTATTGTTGTTAAGATAACATTGGAAGCAATTAAGATAAACAATCCATATATACTTCATATTTGTTATTATTCACGTATTATAGGTGATGTAAAAATATTGAAAAATGCTGAATTTTTGGATGGAGGAGAAACTACTTTAGTTAATGACAGTTCTATAAATATAGGAGCAATCTGACCAGCAGATATTTAAGCAGAGAAATTGAAATCAGAGGGTGTTTTACTTGTTGGTGGGATAAAACATAACTTATTTCATGTATTCCATATTTTGGATAATGGAAAAGAAGGAATATTCAAAATTTATTCTTGTATCATAAAAAATATGAATGATGGAAATGTCATTACAGAAGGATAAATAAACTGTGGGAATCCCATTCAAATTAGAGAATTCAGTAACTCCTATTACATGAGTGATGAAGATGAAAACATGATAGGGAACATAAGACAATAACACCTTGGGGAGAAAACATAAATAATCATTCTAAAGTAGAGGATGTCCTTATTGGTCTATAAATGAATAGAATAGATGATGAAGATTGTATAATTTCCCAAAAAAAATATGACTAATAAATTTCATAAAAGAGTTTAGATTCAGTATATGAGACCACAAGACCTTATTCATTCTGATTTATGTGTATATATGATACATCAATCAATAAATAGTGACTTATAATTTATCAATTTTTTTAATTATTTCACTTGAATAAAAAACATCATGTTCATAAAGCACATGTTAGAGTCCCTTGAATCATTAAAAATAAACCAAAAATATATTGAGAATGAATTGGGGGATACCATCAAGAATATGACAATAGATAATTGTAACGAATTCAGAAACAATGATTTTAAAACATATATGAAAAAATGGTATCAAACATCCGTATACAACTCTCTTTACTCCAGAACAAAATAGAGTATCATAATTAATGAATAGAATATTGGTTTAAATGGGAATATTTATGTTAGAAAAATACAAACATTCAAAATAATTTTCGAGAGAATTTTTTAGTACCAATGTACATGTTCAAAATATATGATTATTTAGACTGAAATCAAAACGGGCTCCTTAGGAAATGTGGTATAACAAAAAATCTTAATTGAAATAAATCAGAGTTTTTGGTTATCCGTGTATTCTCATGTTCGTAAATCTAAATTTGGGAAAATTTGATGAGAAATTAAGGAATGGACCATTTATGGGTTATTCACCATGATGGAGATGTTACAAATTTTAGAACAAACGTTTACACTACTATGTTGACTCATATGATACGAAGTTAATTGAAAATTAATGTTCCTTAACATAGATTGTTGCGAATGATGAGGTGGATAAATAGAATTTTTCTTTTAATAGTTATATTAATTCAAAACTCTATTGTCATGATTCAGAACAATCATGTGATGAGGTAATTCCATCTTTGAAAGAAAATTTGAAATCTCCTACCTTATAAAAACATGTTGAATATGAAAACATTATTGTCAATCAAAAATCTATACTACCTACTTGAAATAAGTTTATATTATAATATCACACATAAAATTTCACAGAATATTATGAAAAATAAATTTCAATTGTTATTAAACTTAATGAGTGGGTGGATTCTATGAATGAAGAGTTAGATCATATTGAAAAAAATAAAACATGTGAACTAGTTCCAAGGACATCAAATAAAAATGTTACTGGGACAATGTGGGTTGATTGAAAAAATTTATTAAACATGGAAAGTATTCAATAAACAAAAAAAATAATTATTTTTAAAGTATATTCACTTGTTTAAGGAGTGTATATTGATGAAGCTATTCCAACCATCATAATGATAGAAACTACTTTAGTGATTCATGTTTTGGATTCCCATCATAATTAAAATGTTTACTAGATTGTCGAAATGTCATATTTCATAAATTCTGAGATTGGGAAAGATGTTTATATTGAGAAAACATGTTGATTTCGAATATATAATGAAGAAAAAAGTATGAAAATTGAATAAATCTATGTATGGGTTGAAATTAGATCCTCATTCGTGGTATTGTACGTTTGAAAATTGTTTGAGAATGAAAAACTTTTCTAAATGAAATTATGATAGAAATATGTTTGTGAAACAAGTTGACATGGGAGCATTAATTATAATTGTTTATGTTGAATATATAATATTATTTGGGGTTGAAATTATGGTTTCTTAATATATATTTTAAAATATATATATTATTTGAAATTTCAATGTTGGAAAAATTTAAGTTTTTTCCTTGTCATACATGTTCAACAAAAGTATAAATTTAAATTCTTATCTCAAGAAAACTATTCAAGGGAATCATTAATGATTTTTCGGATAGCTGAATCCAAATAATATTCTACTACTATTTCAATTAGCCCAATGTTGAGTAAATTTTAATCCATAATAAGTGTAAATAATAATGAATTTTGGAAGCTAATATGATGTATTCATTACCTTACAACATTGAGGCATGATATTATTTATGTAGTGACTATATGTTCTAGGTATTAATTTAATATAAAAGAATCACATATGTTGGGAGTAAAGAGGATTATGAAATATTTCAAAAGAACAACTTCACATGGGTTATTATACAAAATTTATTGTGTCATGATGTTTCCTCTATATACTAATTTAGATTGGGATGGAGATTTTAACGATTTAATGACAACAACTAGAGGAGAATATTTTTGGTGAATGTTGTGCGAGATGGAAAAGTATGAATATTTTTTTGTAAATTCTAGTACAAACGATTCTGAATATATTTTAGCCACTCAAGAATGTAATCAAAATTTGTGGATGGATGTTTAGATGGATGATTTGATTGTAAATGATTCTTAACCATTGTTGATAGTTTCAGATAATCAGAGTGCAATTAATCTTCCTATGATTCATTTCCCACATCCTAGATCAAAACACATTGATATAAAGTTTCACATTTTAAAAGATAAAGATTCTGCTAGAGCTTTATTTCTGGAATACATTACAATAAATTATCATATAACTTATAACTTTATAAATGCAATGTCGATGGAAGGATTGTTGAATTGAGGATGAATCTTCTTATTCAGCCTCCTCTAATGTCATCCTAAACCTCATAAGTATGTCCCCCACCATTCTTTGGATTATGTTATCTAAGTGGGAGGGAAATTAACAACTCAAGTAAATATTGTACTTATCATTGTTTTATGAATATGATGTTGTGGTTATCATATAATGGGGTGGGGGAGAAAAAAAGTGATAGAAAATGGAAATGTGATAAATTAAAAGATATGGTTGGGTCAAAAAATGTGACTGGGTGTTACATTTGTATATTCTCAAAATTTTCTTTCCACCATGTGATGGAATTACAAAAGAAATATTCAATTTTCCAACACTATTGTGTTAGAAAAATCTCCTTTCAGAGTTGATATGATTTTATAAAATTCAAAAACCAGGGTTGTTTACAAAAGATGAGTTGTGAAAAAATTATTGGGGGATGGGAAAGTAGTTTACAATGGTTGTCAATAATTACAAAAGGGTTGAGTGAAGAACATATTTTATAATTTTTAAATAATGTTTAGAATATATTGACCACTATTGTATTTTTTGAAAAATATTTTTTATATTCCATTAGATGAAGGTGTTGGAATATAGAGATTTTTCATTTCTGTAATTGGAGAGAGAATGAAGTTGTTGTGTTAGAATGAATGAAAATGTTGAAGACAAAAGATTCTGAATGAATAAGTCTTTTTTATACTGAAGAGTTATGAAATTTTATTCTGATAATGATTAGTAATTCATAAATTTGAATGGATTTTGAAACATTTTGAAAAACCAAATGATTCATTGAGGATAATAATGTTATAAAAAATCATGGAACATAAATGATAATATATTTTGAATAAATGGGGGAGATATTTTTTGAAATAAGATCTTTTATAAATATTTAGAAAACATGATCCAACATATTGTATTGGAAATAGTAACCATGTTTCAATGAAATTTGGAACCATTTTTCTTTGCAAATAGAAACCATGTTCTTGAGAAAATTGGAACCAATTTCTTTAGAATTTCAGAACCAAGATTCTGAGTAAATCGGAATTTTTTTCTGAAGAAATCATAACCACATTTTTTAGCCAAATCAAAACCTTAATTCGGGGTAATCAGAAACCAGGTTTTATAGAAAATAATAACCATGTTCTTAAACAAATTGGAACCAAGATTCATAGAAAAATGGAACTAGTTTTCTAAGAAAATCAAAACCAAGATTCTCAGCAAATCTGAACCGGTTACCTGTATAAATCATTACCATGATTCTAATAAAATTAGAACCAATTCTTTATGAAAATCTTCATAATTAAATTCATAAAATCACAATAAAAATTGTATGAAGATTAGAACTAGTTTTCTGAGAAAATAAAAAGATATTTGTTGAGAAAAATAGACTTATGATTATGAAAAAATAGGAACGGTTTATCTGAGGAAATCAAAACCAATATTATTAGAAAATCCAATCCAATTATCTAATAAAATTGGAATAATGATTATGAGAGAATCATGTCCATGATGAACCAATATCATACTCATAAAATTAGAACCATGATCCACCATTTTCATTTTGATAAATATATAAAGAGTTAAGGATGTCAATCATTATTTTCATTTTTCCATAAATGTCATAGAAAAATAATTTTTCTTGATTAATTCAATGATTGAATATTAAATGATAAATATTTTTGGAGATTTTGATTTTTAAAGAAGAGGGATATTTTTTATGTTTCTCACCTAGGGATTTTTGATTTTCCTCTAATTACTTCTTCCAATAATTCATTCATTTAAAAAATTTATAAACGTGAAAAAGGTGGGGAACTGGATAATTCGAAGTGAAAATTTCCCCCCTAATTGATGAATTTTTTCATTGAGTTTTTATTATAGAAAAACCAGAACCATCATTACCATACAAAGATGATTACAGTCACCCAAATTCGATTCTGGATTTAGACTGAACATTTTCAGACCAGATTCGACAATGTTGTTATTCTTTTCATTGGATCAATTTTTTATGATAATACATTTTAATCAAACAGGAGGTAGTGTAATATTTCATATCTATAGATTAAAGGTGTGTAAAGGGAGTTTTTAGAAGTTTTATTCACTTAATAATAATTTTGGATTTTCACAAACCCATATGATTTTCTATGTCAAATCCTGCCCATGGTTATCATGTTTTTAATTATGTTAGATCATTTTTTGAGGATTGGATTGAGTGTCCAACATAATCCTTGTGTTTTGGTGCTTTTTGTTTTCTTCTGTTCCTATTCATTGTTATCATGAGTATTATTTGCAGAAAATGGCATGGTATAGAGTTTGTGAGACCAATAGTGTAACTATGTTTTGTTAAAATCATTCAACGAACATTGGGTGGAATTCCCTAGTGTTTGATGTTTCATTTGAAGAATATTACAAATTTTTCAGGCAACAAGGATTGACCACATTTTTTCCAAACCATGAAACATTAACCCCCAAAGTTGTAGAATTTTGTATTAGCATTCACCCGGTTTGCACATGGATTACAAAATTGTCCTACCAAACCTTGAATCCAATTATAGGATTAATAAATTTAATCTTAAAATTCATATTTAAGTGATTCTACCTTCCATTTGAATACATATCCTTGTGATATCTACCATAGGGTTATCCAGTGGCCAGGTTCCATCCCCTCTACATTTTTTTACATACTTGTGACTATAGGTCTTACTATAAGGGCTCCCTTACAATATGTTCCCATTTTCATCCTTTCTAATTCATATATGTGGATGCTTGATTCCATTAATAAATTTATTAACTTTCGTCACACCGCGTTGATATATCTATTTAGCTTCTCATGAGCTTTTGATGTATATATATTTTGGTAAAAATATAGTTTTACCTGAACCTTTGTATATGACCATTTTTATTTGTGCCAAATAAGTTTTATAAAATTACTATTTTACATTTAGTGTATAATTGGATGGTTCAGTGAGGTTTTTACCATTTGAAATGTTTTTTTATTGATTTGGACCATATCTGTGATTTTTTATGTTAAAATTGGTGACTTATTTTGGAGTGGGTGAAAACATTTTTTAGAAGGATTCTCTTAGTTATTGAAGTTGGTTTTCATTTTATTAATGTGTGAAATGGAAGCATTTGTGTTGATTACAAATAAGGGTTTATGAAAAATCCTTCTATGTGTTCGTATTGACATTATATTGTGGCATTGGATGTTGGAACATACATTGGTGCACTAGGTGTACACATGGGTTTGAAATCAAATGAAAATGGAACATTAGAGTTAGTCTCCCTCAAGAACACCTCTTCTCCCCTTTCTCCAATTTTCATTAAAATTGTTTCATGTATTCCAAAATAGGGGAGTCAGGTTTCATGGGTTATGAAAATGGTCTGGAATGGGTTCAGTATAGTTTATGCTGATTCTCCTGGAAACAACATTGGGTGAGTGGTTGGAAAAGGTCAGGCATTTTTGGATTTTTAGCTATGTTTGAAAAAAGGTGGGATTAAAGGCCCGACTGGGAAAGTAAAAAAATGAGGTTTGATGTTTTTTTGGAAATATATTTTAATTTTTTTGGTAGATGATTGATTGGTGAAAATATAAAGGCATGTTTGGCATTTTGGAATGGATATTTGTAAACCCCTTATGGAGGTATGTCACATTCCTTATTAGTCATCCATGAGATCGGAATGTCCTTGTCCTGTGTCAACCCATGTGTTATTATTGTGGTAATTCACGGGACTACCCTTATGGTGGTTGTGCTAGTTCTTGTTTATGCAATGTATGTTTGTATCATGTTTAAGGAATTTTGTTTAGAATGTGTGGAAAACACAATTTTTTGAAAATAACATGGGATCCTACATTACAATAGAGGAATTATGAAAATATTGGGCAAGCAGGGGTTTCACGAAACGAATACATGGATTTATTGCTATGGGATTGGACCCCTCATCATGTCATGGGTTTGGAAGGCTGGGTGTTTGTTCATTTTGATTTCATCATATCTTGAATTTTATTATGGATGAGTACTAAAGTGAATGAATGTAATGGTTATCCAATTATATCTATGGTTTTATCATGTTACACCAATATGGAGTACTATTAATATCATTTCCCTTATTGTGTGGAGCCACATTCTATATACATGGTTTTAGTATTTTTCTAGAAAATTTTAAATGTATATTTTTTTGAAAATGGTTTCAACGTAGATTTTTTAAATGAGTATTAACTGTTCCATGTTCCGCCATTATAAAAACAATTAAATTTCTATTTGTTCCCCTCTCCCTTCTCCCCATCATTTCTAGTTTTCAATCATGAGTTAGAAATATTGTTATTTCTTAATGAAAAGTGTGGAGTAATCACTTTTTATAACATTATATCAAACTATTGATAGTGGATTTATTTGTGAAAGGAAAATACATTGATTTTATTGTATACATTTTGCATTCCTAATTATAATTTTACTCCTCACACTTATATTTTAATTTCAGTTGTAGGTTCTATTTTTCTCTGGTTATCCTTGTTATGTTTGTTATTGTTAGATCATAGTTGTTCTTGTGTTTGGAGATGACCATGTTGTCACATTGAAAGTGGTGGTATAAATGTAGTTCATATTCATTTAGCTCTTATTTTGTATTTATATTTCCTTCACTATTGATTGATTGTAATTCAATCTATTTATTTATATTCATTGAGGTTATATTGTTGGACATTTCAGGTTTTTTATTTTTTAGTCATGTTATATAAGGGAGGAAATCATTTCCCTTGTATTATTTTGATGCTCGACACTGCCTTGCATCCCAAGGGGATCACGAATGCTCTTCAAGGCTATCCACATACCAGGTCAAGGGTCAGGTAAGAAGACATTATGTTCTAGTTCATGAAAAAATTGTATCAGATCTGGCCCTTGTTATTTGGGGTGTTTGGTTGATGCAGATTCAAAAAAATTTGACTCATGAGGTTTCTACGAGAAGGGAATCATTATTCCTTTCACGTTCTAATCTTCATATTTACTTGGGTAGTTGGAGATTTGAATCTTCTATAATTTTTTTTGATTGAGGGATGACAATGGAGGAAAACTAATGTCACATTGTGATATCACAAGGAGTAGTGAATCATGTAGAGTCATAGTACATGGTTCCATTCCCTCCTAGTTTTATGGCTTACATGGGGAATGGACCACTACCATGTCTCTAGGATAAGCATTAACTATATTAACTCCTTCCTATAGTTTTGTTGTAGTTTACTTATTTTCATGTGATGGTTAATATGAGTGAGGTTTTTGAAATTAATAGTGGGGTTTTAAATGGAAAAATGATTTCTTTCAAGTGCTTTTTGAAATGTGTAAAATGTGTTTTAAATAAACATGTTTTGGATTGAAATTTGGTAAATATTTGGGGTTTGATAATCAAAAAAATTGTGTAAAATTTTTTACAAATCATGAATGATTAAATTTGAGATAGTATTTATGGAATGGGCAAGTTGTCACTTCAATGGAGATGATGTAAAAAAGAAGTGTATGGACACAGATGTGATAGCTCATAGGATTCCATTGGCGGGTTAATGAAACAAAATGTTTAGACCTGTTTTTCAAATGTTATTTTTATAGAGAAAAATTATTCTAGATATTAGTATTAGTTTTAGAATGTTTATTTTTTGGATAGTGCGTTTTGTTATTTATAAAGTGGACTTGTGAGAAGGTAAATTTGATTTAAAATTGAAATGGTGGATTTTGCAAAGTTTATTTTTTTATATGTTTGGTTTGTAATCCATATATGTGGGCTTGATATTTTCCTTTTTAATGTTCTTCATATCTATATATGTTTTGAATTGGTGTTTATAATTTTTTTATGAATATGCACCCAGAAATGTCCCCATAATGTTCAAGGATTCATTCCCATCTTTTTATTCTTCTATGTTATTTTCTATTTATCATGATGAATGAGGTTTGTTATGGGTAGTAGTGTGGAATAAAGACAAAGATTGTGTCTTAATATCGTTAGGAAGTCCCTAGGACATTGGATTTCATGCTTTTTAGTGATGTTTTATAGTCTATCATGGGATGAATAAGAGTTTCATATCCAGCCAATAATGCAAGTTTGGATGAAATGGGAAGTGTTTTAGTATGTCTTTGTCCTCTGGTTGATACCTGATGTGGTAAAGATGAGAAAAAGGAAGCGTTCAAGAGTATCCGACAAGGATATAAGACAGTGAAGTATTATTTTTAACTCATTAAGGAGTTGTATTTCTTTTCTCTGGAGGTAATTGTTTTCAAAATCATAGGATGTAATCATTCAAGTGTCTCTTGTTTCTCAATAGGGATCCTCATCTAGAAAAGAGGGTGTGATAGAAGAAAGTATTTTTTGAAGAGTCACTGAAATGGGATTAAATTTATAGTTCTTTAGGTTTTTCTTTTGTAGGAAACCAGTGTGGCTAGTCTGAAAATTTCAAATCGTCATATCACATCCCACCGAATACAATCCATCAGTGTGGCTGCCTAGGTAATCTGGATAAATTTTTCATGAAGTATCGCATGAAGAAATTTTTTTTACCGAATAATTTTTGTACCTAAATGTGATGAATAAGATGCTTAATCCATGAGATCCCCAACAATAGTTCATAGATTGAATATTTCACATATTCAAGAAATTTCAGGGGTCTGAAAACCCAATCCTAGTGTTCGTTTCAGTACTGGGATGTATATTTTCATGGTTTCCTTATTCTTGTTCTTGTGTTGATATCTGATCATAATATTGTTCTAAGAGTATTATAGACATGTTTTATCATAATATGTGTAATTTTATTCATCTGATCATGACATTAAGAATTAGTCAAATTGTCATTATGTTAGATTGAACCTTGTGTGAAATGTTTTTGTTTTTAGTGGTTCTCTTTCGGATATGTTTTGGTTTTCATGATATATTTTATGGTGATTTCAATAATGGATTTAATTTTTTCATATATTTCCCTAGATTTTGTGGTTTATCCTGTGGGGGAAACTTTGAGCTCTACTAGTAGTTTTGATTCTCTCATAATAACAAATTTGGATGAGTTCTTGAAGGGAGTTTCCTAGTTCCCATTAGTAGTGAGGGTACTATTTGGGGTTTAAATGTTGTTTATATTATTTTTGATATTATGTTGGGGATAAACCTCTTATTTTATCCCATAACCAAAATTATTATATTGTTTTTTCATATTTATCGTCCTGGTGTAATTTTTGGAGTGAATATTCAACCTAGTGTTCATGGTTTCTCTTGTCTTTGATTGGGAATGGATTTGTGATTTTGTTATCATTTAGATGAAGGAATATATGCGGGAAGAAAATATTTGTTCGGGGGGGGGGGGATAATTACCACACCCTGACCATGGATTTCATTTTTTTACATCTCACTATTGGTTATTTTCATTGACGGTCAGCTTGAGTGTTTAGAAAATATCTTCATGATTTGGTGGTTTTTTATTCCTTCAAAACCTATTCATGGTTATCGATATTGTTATTGTGAGAAAATGGAATGGTGGAGAGCTGGTGACACCATTATTGTCACTATATTTTGTTTAAATTAGTCAACACTCATTGGGTGGTATTCCTTAGTGTTTGGAGTCTCATTTCTGGGTGTTGCCTTATTTTGAAGGTCACAAAGTTTGTAAATGGATTTTCAATACTATGATACAAGTACGTGTAATTTTGAAATGATTTCTAGTATATTTTCCATTAGTTGTGAACGGGTTTTTTCATGGATTCCCTAGTGTCTGAACTATCATTTATCATGTGTGGCATGCTATTGGGTATGTTTTCTTATGTGAGAGAATGTTCTGGTTCACATATGGGTTCCCAGGTCTTCTCGTGTTCCTCCAATACGAATACTATTAGTTCAATTTCCCATGTTATGTAAAACCACATTCATTTTACACTGTTTTGGTATTTATCTGTAAAATTGTAAATCTATTGTTGTTTAAATTAATTTTAATGTATATGTTTCATATTATCAAAAACTCTTCCCTCTTTCACTTTTTGGAAAAATGACCATATCTATTTTTTACCCCTCTCCCATCTACCATTTTCCATTGTTTTGAATCATGACGGAAATGGATTGTGATTGTTTTTTTAAAATGAAAAGTGTGGGATAATCTATTTTTATAGATTTATTTCAAATTAGTGTTAATGTATTTATTTTTCAATGGAAAATACATGGAATCTGTGATTTTATTTTAGTATTCCCACTTAGCCTTTTGATGCTCAAGGCTACTTTATATTTTAAGTTATAGGTTCAATTTTCAACAGGTTATCCTCATTATATTTATATTTTTTTCAAGGTTGGAATTCTAGTTGGAGGTGACCATGTGTTCTCATGAATATTATTAGTAGAAATTTAGTTATTTTTATTACTGCCAGATTATCATTTATTTTTCAACCCATGTAGATTGGTTTTAATGGATTTGGTGTATTTATATTCATTGAAGTTCTATTGTTAGACATTTTTTTCTATGGGTTTTTAATCTAGTCAAAGTATTTATGTGCTCGAATAATTCCCGTTGTATATTTATGATTCTTGATACTAGTTTTCAGCCCATGGGGATCCGTGTTGCCATTCATGCCTTGCTATAGAATGGGTTGGGTGTCGGTTCATATGAAATCCCATGAAGGTTCGTGAGAGGATACGGTAAGGACCTATGTTCATAGACTGAGGATGAACCATGTAATTAATGTTTTATTTTTTTATTCCTAAATTTTCATTCATAAGTATTTTCTAATGGAAGATAAGTATATAAATCATAACAGGTTTTAGGGGTTTCATTTCTAAATGTTTTGAATGTTATAAAAAGTGAACAACTAATTCAACCTCTCATCTCAGTTATTATTAGATCATTAGATCTTCAAAATTCTAACAATGAAATTAAATTTATTTATAAATAACTATAATTTAAAATATATTGGTTTTATATTATTTCAATCAATTTAGTTAGAAAATTATAAAACAAATCACATCACGTATAGGATGTTTTTTTCAAATGAACACAAGAGATATATTATTATTTTCTAACTGATGGGAAGGTATAAATTTATTTAATATATTATAATTTTAGAATAAAAATTCATCCATAAATATCATATATCAACATTATATCTATATTAATAAAAACCCAAGAATGGATGTGATTATAATTGAACCATATAGATACACGGAAGTGGTTTTCCACAAGTATTAATTATTGATACATTAATTTACTCCATTATTTAAAGGTTATAGAAATTATTTATTTATATAAGCATAACAAATACCAATATATTATAGGTAATAATGTAATGTTTTTATAATATTTTATATATCATTAAAGGAGGTTACAGAAAATGTAAAAAGTATGATTTTAGAATGTTTGATTTCATTACCCTTCAGAATCATCAATTGGATATCTCATCAAGGACCATTAGGTTTTTCGTTTGAGAGTAACAAGAACACTATAATACATACCTTTTTGTTCAAAAGATGTTTTTCTAGGCATGGGTTAGGCAATTGTGAGCATGTGGGTGTGTATAATAGAGAAGAGGATGTTTTCATTCGTAGTAAATGGAATGAAACACTTGTAATTGCATTACAAATTTTAGTATAATAAATTAAATTTTATCTAATTGTTGGACCAAGTAGAATTATTATTTTTAATATACGGTATAATTAATATTTATTCAAAAAATAAAATCCAGAATTATTTTTTTAACATTTTAATCCTTTTTTTGTTTAAACACTTCTTTTTCTAATCATATCATTAACCAATGTAAAAACTTTTCCACTTTAAATGTTTACAAATTAGGTTTATCGTAATACATGGAACCCAAATTATTTGTTGATGAATATTTAGACTATATAGATTCCCTCTATTCTTATTTCTTTATTTCAATGACTTTTATTTATTTTAATAAAACATTATTAACAGAAAATACAATAAAATTCTTATTAATAACTAATCACATATTCTTAAATTATAGAAATCATGAAAGAAAATAATTTCTTATAAAAAATCAGTAGTCTTTATGCATAGATTATTTATTCCGAAAAATGTACGTTACACCATAATTTATTAAATCAATATTAAATTTTTTTAAATGGTTTAATTACATTTAATACACCATTTAAAATTGATTTTCCAACATTGTATAATAATTTTAAAATATAATACTAATAATAGAAAATAAAAAATAAATAACCAATATAATTATTAAAAATTTATTTTCGAAATAAAATTATTTATTAATTCATATAATATTATAATATGTTTTTAAACAAAATAAATAAATTAAATTCATGAAAATGACATTCTATAATTTCTCTTCACATCAATTATTATAATTTTTATTATCAGTGAAAAATGCACTATGACCCCATATTTTAGAATAGATGAATTTAATGGTTAAATTAGACTCCGAAAATGAAATATATTCGCTTGTATTGATTTTTATACCTTATTAAACAGTTTTATCATTGTTTATAGAATTTTAATGTTTATTAAGTTGAAAACTGTAATAACATTATCAATTCATATCATTGATAACAAAAAGTGACATATTAAAAAAATTTAAACCACAATATTTTTAATATAGAATATTTTTCTCTAGAATATATTTCATCAAATATTATAATTTTTTTAAAAATAATTATAAAAGTGTAATGCGAAAGAATTTTTTGAAATATTTACATTTTAACGATATAAATTTAATTATAGTCATATCGAATGAAATGACGATTCTTTTTGAAATATTATTATTATAATTAAAAAAATTGAAATTATATTACGTTAATATAAAGTCAAAATCATAAATCTAAATTTAAAGTAAATTATTTTATGGAATGAAATAATATTTTTACAATAAACATTATTTTTTAATATTCACTAAAAAAATATGTCATTTTTGAAGAATATAGAAATTTTATATAATGATATTATTAAAATTATAATTTCAAATAATATATTCATCAATTCAATGAAATCAAACAAAGTATAAATTTATTATAATATTCCTCAACAAAACTAAATAGAAGCTATATTCATGAATACATACTTTTTAAGTAGAAAATCGCATTACAAAAAATTGAGTACTTATTTAGTATTAAATATTAAAATAATTCATTAAGTAAAAACATTCTTCATATTTATCATTATATGATAATTCATATTCATACAACAAACTTTTTCATTATGTTATAATTTTCATATAAAAATAAAAATATTTTTATAACATATCATAGTTCATATAATGTGTGGTGTTCTATGTTAAGAACACTATCAAGTATTGTATTCATTTAAAAAACATTATTTCTTATGGAATCTAAACCCCATTTAAATAAATTTCATCAAAAAATTACCTCTCTAAAAAGGGGGTCAATATTACAAAATAACATTGTCGAGAACATGCATCATACAATGGGATTATATTCCTTCCATTAAAAAGACGAAGTGAGAAACATAAGAGGTTACTATAAATAATAACATTTGGGTTTCTAGTTAAGTAGAACATCTATTGGAATTGGAAATATAATCATGTGGGACAAAAATATTATAAATAATATAATGTGATAGAGAATACAATCATTAGAATATTGATAACCAAAAATCCTTCTTTATAAATATATTAGGAAGTCCAAAAATATTCCATAAATTAAGTAAATTGAATTAATAATTATTGCAATTCCAATTTACTATTGGTGAGGTAATCAATTACTCATAATATATATAATATGAGTGAAATTAATTTCAGGATATTATTGCATTTTAAAAGAAACATTTCAATTTTTTTATTTTATTTTCTGATATATTTTTTATTATATATTATCAATCAGTCTAATGAAAAACTATTCCACATTAATTTTTAATGAATGAAGCACTAAATTTATCTTAAATAAATAATAATATACATAAATGAATAAAAATCCATTCATTATTTATATATATATTTACGAATTAAAAATGGTTATCACTAGATATTCATAATGAATGAATAATAAATTAATATCTTTAACCATAAAAATATCACCCAAGGATCATCTTATGAAATTAAAAAAATATTTTACTATATGAATCCTACAAAACCTGTCTATAATTAATCATGGCACAAAAAACCAAATTATTCGATAAAAATAATTTTTTAAATTATAATTAAAATTTAACCCAAAATAATATAAATTAGGTAATATTATAATTTAATAACAATGAAAACCATGCATATATATTAACATTAAATAGGATAATCCATTCCTAAAACAACCCAAATTTACTTAACTCCTAAATTAAAACATAAATTTTCTTAAAAATGAATAGTAAAAAGAATATATTATATTCCATTGTTCAAAAAATAGATTAAACATCAACATAAATCACATTTTCATAATATCACTAGTCATTTTGAATGTCAAAAATACATTCTAATTTAATTTATAATTATATATTGAATATTTTTTAAACATTAAATTATTATCACAACTTGAGGTACATATTTAGTGTTATCTATAACCCAATCATGTCTTTTCTAATAATATTAACTTAACAAAAAATAAATATTTTATTTTATTATTAAAATTAATCATATGAATGAAAATCATTAATTGAAAAGTATTTATGGAAAATCATCATATGAATCTTGATTTTTAAAAGTAGAATACTATTAATAAATTATTTCTTGAATATAATTAATCAATGAAAATACATAATCACTTACATAATTAATCTTACATATTTAATCCACTTACAAGATCATGTATTCCAATTCCTTAAAGAAAATTCATTTAACATTCGATTTGTAGTTTCCTGATCATGAACACTATAACCACTACTGAAAAAAACCATTATGATCCTACCTTCACACATTCCCACTATGACATTGATTTAGATACCATTTTTCCACATGCTCTCTCAACTAATATTCTCAATTTTTTATCAAAAATATTCTTCGTCATTTCCTTCTTTTATAAATTTAAAAACATTTCATATTCCTCAACGAAACATCCATATTTGTTTCATTCCACACTTTTTTCATGGATGAAAGTAAATATTTTATCCCTACTGATCATCTATAGAACACTAATTATTATCTTATTGGGTCTTTCAGGAACTCCATGTGGATGAAATTTTTAATAATAAATAGATATGCATGGTTAGGTATTAACATAAGCTTTAACATTACATTTTAAATTTCATTTCATTTCTCACATAACATAATTTCATTTTATGTACAATATAGAGTTCACATGATTTCATCTTGTTTTATCCCTTCACTAAAACCAAAAAAATAATGTGTGAGAAAAAATAATCATTCTGAGAAGTCATATAATCATGTAATTTTTTTTAGGATTTTTAAATATTTAAAATTCATTTTAAAATATGGAACCATATGATTATCCTTTTTTACATGGTAATTATCTATTAAAATCTATAATAATAGTTAAAAATTAATATGTTAATTAAAAAATGTATATACCTCAGGATTTTATATATAGTTCTGAAAAGTTAGGACTACTCATCATGCATTGGTGATGATCATGTTATTTCCAAATTCACCCCTTATTGACATTATACCCCCAAAATAGTTTCTTCCAAGTCCTTATCATTAATACGTTATCTATATAATGATTTATTTCCATTAAAAACCCAATATCTACATTAAATCATCATTATGATGCCATTAAATATAGAGAATTATCACTATAAGAAATTTTCCAATGGTTTCTGATAATAAAATATTAAAAAACAAACAATTATAAAATACTAACTAAGGATACTAGATCATTTCTTACATATATATTACATTTTGTAACATGATTACTTAGTAAATTTAATTGTAATACATTCTCTAGGACTGTAATGTTTTAGATTATATGAGTACATGATACATGATAATATTATTTCTAGAATGATCATTAATATATCAAAATTATATCTTCAAGTATAGTAGTCATCATTGATTAACCACACATAAATTAATTATTCAAAAACACAGTAATCGATACAAATGAATGTATGGGTAGAGATTGTATGTGTTGGTAAATATTGTAAATATGAATCTATAATCATAAGTGATTATAACGGATTGATAACATTAACATAGAATAAGGCAGTCATAAACAACAAATATATTATCTTTGATCATGATTAATTTCATAATTAATTTTTATAACAAAAGAAACATTTAATAATTATGAGGAATAATTAATTAAAAATCATTAGCCAATAGAGAATATCATGAACATTTATATTTTGAATAATAAAACTAATACGATATTTTTAAATTTATAATAATTAAATTTTAGAATCAATTGGTTATGAACTCAAAATTTGGTATGCACATAACATCATAGACATAAGAAAAACTCCCTGAATACGTTTGTGTATATAAAATGTGGTTGAAATATAACATTGTTTCTTCACATGTTATCCATCATTACATAATTAGTTATAAAGATATAACATAGCATCCATTATAAAATTTATCCCTATTCATTCCAAATTTTTATAAAAATATTAATCATTTCATAATACACTGATCCATGGAAGAGAAAACGAGTCTAATCAATATCGTTCTGAAATCATCATTAATTTAATCCATCAAGAGAATGAGAGTGAACTGAATAATTTTTTCAAAATCATTTAATATCATAATAATTCATAATATATGTTTACAATGATGAAGAATTATTTGAATTAAATTTCAATTCAGCATATTTAAACATATGAATAATATATTTCTCGGTAATTATTTTTTAAAAAGTAAAAAGGAATATATAAAATTATTTTATTGAAAATAATTATAGAATATTGTAATTTTAAAATTAAAATTAAGAATATTCTTGATATATTGAAAATTCATTCATACAATACTGGTTAAATGAGAACACACATTCAACAATATT
Source organism: Viscum album (assembly GCA_963277665.1). Taxonomy (NCBI): domain Eukaryota; kingdom Viridiplantae; phylum Streptophyta; class Magnoliopsida; order Santalales; family Viscaceae; genus Viscum; species Viscum album. Next base: position 656,401,844 of record OY728122.1, on the reverse strand, counting down.
GTAGAAAGTCAGTACTGGCCTGTTGGAAAAAGTTTTCCTCAAAATTAATTTATTTAAAACACATGAAATAAATTAAAATTTAATAGAAATTAAATTTTTATAGATATTAAGATATATAGGTAAAAATATTCATAAATCATTCATGTCAATCACAAACTTGGAAGGAATGTTTTAATGACCAAATAAAAAATCAAGTCAACTTTTATTTATAAAAAATGATAATATTAATTATAAAATAGTATAAATTGGTATTTTTGAATTGAAATATAATTCAAATATAGAGTAAAATAATATATATATATATATAGTTAAAATATGTGGATCTATATTAATCCTATCATTGAAAACAATCGAAAAAAATTATATTATATCAAAATTCTGTTAACAATTTGGTAGCATCTAAATCATTAACCCCATGAAAAAATAGTTTAAAATGAAACATTATATACCATTAATATAAAATCATTCCGGAAATATAATATCAATGTTTAATCATCTATACCAAATTAATTATAAAAGATGCATCTATGGAATATGTGTCACGAAATAAACAAGAAGAAAAAATATTTCCTCATGTTGAGAAATTTTTTTGTATTCAATCATGTATCCTATATAATAAATATAAAATTATCATAATTATATTCATGATGAATATATTTATAGAACTAGTTTTTTCCAATTCCTCTATAATTTTCAATATTCCACTTTTAACCAATTTTTTATTGAAATTGTTATTTGCTGAAAAACTAGTCAATTTCCATGAATAATTTGGTTCGGTTTTTATAAAACTAAAATCGCGATCACCCTTTCAAAATATAAATAATTTTAATCTTGAAATAAGTATCATATTTATTCATAATAAGAAATATTATTATAAAACATACATTTTTTTCAAAACATTTCATTATGTTACTTCGTTGGGAAGGTAGTCTGTACGTAAGCATGAGTGAGGTTTTCACTTTTTAGTGGATAGAGTAAATTACCATTAAATAATAATTCACCATTACATAATAATTATTCTGTAAAAAAATATCATATATTTTCATTAAATGTATAGTAATTACATGAAACTGATATATTAAAGGAAAAATATATCACATTGCATCATGGTGGTGGTAGGCCACAAGTACGTATGACTGATGTTATCAGTTTAAAAAGGATGGGAAGGTAATAAATTTGGAAACATATATATTAAAAAAATGAGGAACCATGTCATGAGTACGATTTAAAAAAATAAAATTTGTCAAAATATAAATTAAATAATTATTTTTAAGTAAAGGTATTTACATCATAATCCGGAGGTCGTGTTCCAAAGATATGAATTAACCATAATTAAATTTAATAATGAAAGGAAAAAAACTTATAATGTAACTTCCATTAATTTAAAAAAATATTAATATATGGGATTAAAAAATATATTATAATCAAATGATATAGATATAATAAGACGAGTTAAAAGAATATGTACAATCAAATATATTTGACCAGATGATTACCTCCCTGTGGAAAACCACCATCAGATCCCCTCTTAAGGATGAATATGATGGTATTTTGAGGTTATCAAAACCTGTGAAAATTAGATAATGGTCATTATAATAGTATTGTATTGGTTTGTTTTTTTTATTTTTATCCATTTGGTATGAGTAGTAGAGGATATGTGGATTCCTTTATAGTGATGGAAATAACACCCTTTGTTTTACTCAACTAGAATAAATATAATTGATTAATTTTCTTGTAAATGTGAAACAAGGTGAACATATTTTAATATAAAATATATTTTATAGTTTATATATCATCTTAAATTAAATATTTTATGGGTTAAAGTGGAATTTGGTACATTATTTTTTAAACACATCATTAACCAATTTTATACATAAATTTATTAACCAATATTTCATTAATAAACCGAAATAAATTTTCTGAATGGTGGATAATTTCTAAAAAATTGTCATGTTAATAAATTTAAAATCAATTTACCTCCCTCAAAACCTATTTAATTATTATAATTATTGGTGAATCATGTAATATTATACTGATCAATTAAAAATACCATCAAGGTCATTTAAGAACAATTCTCATACACTAACATTGATGAAATCATGAAAGTAAAGGAGTTATAATATAAAGTTTTTTCTATCAACCACACATTAATATTTTTTGTAAAAATCATGTGACACCCAAATTAAATGAAAATGAATTACCTATAAGGTTTTAAATCAATTTACATTATTGTGTCCCCTTGTTATACAAGCATTATGTTACCACTGCATGATCATTTAATATTTCTATTAAATAAAAAAAAATTTAATATAAATTACCAAATATAAATATAAATGATCTATTTTGAAGAAAATATTCTATGTTAATTCATATCATATACTTATGAAAATTTTATAAAATAAGATTAATTAAATTCTAAATATTATTAATATGGAATTTACATTAACGTAAAATAATAGATTGGTATTTATCATATAAAATTTCCACCATGATGGATTATTTAAAAATATTTGAAATGATGATGGAACTAAACTCTTAAATTAAAAATTATAATATTTATAGACAATTTTCATGTCTTACTATGGAGTTCAAACACTGTTTATCCCATTTTACCCTTTAACAAGGTAATATGTTTACCACAACTAGTAATTATAATGACTAAAAAGTGATCTATTTTCAAAACATGACCATAATGATACAAAATATTTAACCAAATACTTATTGATTCAATTCATATAACTATGAGATTAAATTTCAATAAAAATGTTTAAAACATAATAAAAATTTGTTTGTTATAGAAAAATTTGTTTTTATGCATAATAACAAACATATACCTTTATAAAATATATTATTGAACACTATTAAAGTAATTATATATATTATTAAATTAATTTTATGTAACATTAAAACAAAATAAATATATAATGGTACTTCTAAATTTAAATATTTTACAAAAATAAATGACATTTTACAAATATTGGTAAATTTCAATATTAAGAGATAAATAATTTTTTTAGAAAAAAAATACCCAACGATTATGTTAACATGATGATTCAAAAAATAACGTACATTTCTTAAAGTAATATTTCTAATATGGTAAAAAAAATTATAATTTCCATGCACAAAATTTGATGAAAATATTTTGAAAATAAGAAATGTTTTTATACATAAAATGACTTTACTAAAAATGTGTAATTATTTATATCAAATTAATAAATTTATTTTCATTCCATGATTTTTTTTGTAATATTCATAATATGTTTTTTCCTATTAATACCAAGAATTAACCATTAGGATTACAATTGTATCATTTGAATAATAATGTTTTTTACTATGGTGTGATAAAGGATTGTGCTTCCTTTTAAACATGGTGTTGAAAGTATTATTATTTTATTTAATTTTTTGATTGTTACATTCAATATTTGATCAATAAAGATTATTAACTTCCATAGTTTTTCCTCATTCACTTCCACATATGCAATCTTAAATATCTATTCTACTCTCTCACCCAAATATTTTTACTGTTTTCTATTTTCTCATTCTATTTTTTTTCTGATGAGAGGACCTATTAGTCCTTATCCTAATTTTTTAACTCCAAATAATAGGGTTATCATTTAATATATTTTGAAATATATATCCACTCTCAAAAATATGGTTTAAATTTCATCGTGCGTATTTATCCTAACTCCATATATGAAATGCCTGACCTACATGAAATGCATGTGGATAACCTCTCCACTTATGTGTGACCATCACCAATACTAGATCTAGGGAGAAAATTATATAATTAAACAAAATATATAATTCATTATGTCTAATGTGATATTACATTGAATATTATTAAAATCATTCAATTTTATAAGACTAATATTTGTCGAAGACAAATCATATCCATAATTACAATCCATGATAATCATTCCTGCACCATTCTCCCCATTTCGGTTTATAAATAATATACAATGAAATTTAATAGCCTAAATATTCATCATGGCTTGTAGAAGACAACATAAAATCTATTTTTCATTGCTTCTCTATGTTAGTATATGTCATTATATAAACAATATTTAATGATTAAATTTAATTATTAATGTAATTAATCATTCCAAAACTCACCATATATTCAAAATAAATTAATCAAGGATATTTCATTACTCATGTATGGAATATATCCCCAGTGATCACCCAATATACTCCCCTTGAATGAGTGAGTCTATCAAAAAATACACTTTTTCATCACGTGCAGCATATGCCTAATCTAATGTGTGACATTTTGCATTAATATCCTATTACAAAAAACCAAAATATATTTTCCAGACAGTAAACCAATAGATACAAAACTAGATTCCATCTTGGATAGATGAATTACTCTAACATCCATGAGAGGATATAGGTCCTTGAACACCATGTACCAGCTTATGTATTTGTAAAATTGGATTGGCTAATTTGATTTTAAAAATGTATACCACTTATTCATTTGTTCAAAAAATTCCTTTTATTACTGACCATCGCTCGACCTTTACATTGATGTATATGTGACTTATTTAAATATTCATGATATATGAATTTTATGCCAAAAAAATTATAGCATTCATACATTAATAATTAATGTACATCAACATAGGTTGTTTAATTATTTAAAAATATATTATATCTATTTATTTATACATATAAGTTTAATATTTTCATTGAACGCCAAAATGTACTCTATTTATATGGTTCTTATTGAATTACGTTCTTTATTCATTCACAATAATGAAAATTGTTTATTTATAATAAATAGTAAACCCCGACTTTGGGAATTCTAAATCACCATATCTGAATCCCAAAAAATATAAAAAATATGATACATCACGAGAATTACAAATATAATAATGAAATTCATAATTAGTTTCCCTTTTTTAAGTATCTCAAAAAACATTTATTAGTGAAAATGTTATCATATTTCATATCACTATATATGTGGGCTGCTAAATACGATTCAAATAAAATATCTGACCACAATGATGTAAAATAAATAAGTCATATAATTAACCTCTTCTATAATGTTGGATTCAAATACATAAAAACATTATGATTCCCCTGTTTGGCTCTAACCACAATCAGTTTTGAAATTGGTTTGGAATCTTGTATATCAAACCTAATTACTAGCACCTACAAAAACATTACATGATAGATAAATGTGTTTTTGTCCCTCTAAATTTCTTTTAGTCCTATAAAATATATTATAAATAAAAAAATGATTATTAATATGTACTAACAATATTATTATCCCTTTCCTATATTTTAGTAAAAATATAGTGTAATAAATGTAGGACCTTGAATACCAATGAGAGGGAAGGTGTGAATCATGGTGTCAAAATATTCTTCTAAATTGAAAAATATTATAACAATATTGGTACGAAATTTCTAAATATCATTGATGAAATCTGGGAGTAATTAAACATTGAATATTATAGATGCAACAATGGTGTTTTACATGGTACACTAATATGGTATAGTCAATGGGGAAAACACTGTGAGACTGTTATTCAAACCTAAATTTTCTAATCTTCAGTAGTTAAAAATTATAGAATTTCATGAACAATCATATGGAATCAAGATCACAATCATTATATGACTATAGGTACCAAATAATCCCTCTATTGGAACATATCATTGAATCCCCCAATGTCAATATATTGGGTGAAATATTTCCCATTTTATCAAGATGCAGGTTACATCAGTATATTGGTATTTATTTCATTATCAAGGACGTGCATGAGACACTATATACACCGCAGTCCTCAGCAGATTCTCTTCAAAGAACGTTTCACCTAGATTAGATATAAAAAACCACGATTCATAAAGTTCCATTCCTTCATGAAATCCACATTAGTTTTAATCAAATACCAAATTCGAAATTCATTCACATTCAAAAATCCTCTACATGATGATTATTCATGAATCTAGTGTCCTTCATAAAGTATAATTCATTCATAGAACTTTACGTCATCATGAGACAACAAGTGGTCATTAAAATTCTTTTTTCTATGATACCTAATCATTGATCAAAACTAATATAGTACTTTTGAGATGCATAGTCTCACAATGAATACCTAGTTCATAATGATCATAACCATCATACATTAAAACCCATTTGTCTGTTCTCTTATTATATTAATTTGAAATGAATTAGGTGTATGTAACTATTTATGAGTTGATCCTTTCATGGTGATTCCATGATCCTACAATTTTTTCTGTGAAAAAATAAGTTTATTTTCATGAATTTATTTCATTAAGGAAGTGTCAGATAAATTTAACACATTCATGAACATTATCGTTGTCTTGTAGATTTATCAGCATCCCATCATGCATTCTAATATATTCTCATATTAAAAAATATTTTGTTTAATATCATCACATTTTATGGGATTATTATTCTCTATGATACACATTTTTGTGAAAATAAATATTCATGAAACCCATTCATCAATAAACTCATTCCTTTTTTATATTTTAGTAGACCCAATCCATAAAACCATTTTTTGGGAATAATGTTCGAGATGATCTGTACCATTGATGAACTACATCCGTCTTCTCAATTTTGAGTCTAATAACATTGAAAACACAAGAAAATGATTCCACCTTCTATTTTGTATTAATATTTTACTCTAATAAAACATGCATTTAAAACATCCTAACCATCCTAGTGAGGATTAACAACAACAAAAAGTCAACATAATTTCCATCAAGGAAAACTCTTTCTTCCAATAAATAGAAAACAAATTTATAATTCAATAATTTCTAGAAACAATTCATGGATTTCATTACATGAACCCAAAATCTAAATTAAAAAATAATAATTCTTTCTTCAACCACTAGAATATATTTTTATAATTTATATATCTGTTTTAAAAAAATTCCAACATATATGTATTCCAAAAATAAAATGTTCAATAATTGTGGTTTAACATCCTTCTATTATATAAAGAAACAACTATGAATTTATATCACTATAATTAGAATTAAAAACTAATATCATGTTACTTTTTAAAATTATTTGTCAACATAATCCTATTTAATATATGAATTGACCTGAAAAACCACCAGTGTATTATTTGGAACCATGTTACTATGATGCGTGATTTTATTCACGAAGATCTATGTTCTTTAAATAAGATTTTGATATTTAGAATAATTTTTATATTCCCATGTTTGGATATTATTATAAATTTGATCCACCTCATTATTAAAATAATTGTCCCATGTATCAACAATTATTACTTCTTCCCATTAGTTTGTTCCTATCATTGATAGTTTGGAAGCAAGATCAAAAAATCGTCATTCCTCGAGTGTATATGGGAGGATTTAATTCTCCAATAATATTTGATAGATACTATTATATTACCATATTTATCCTCTGAGACATATGATAACGTGTACTTCTATAATTATAATATTATAATCCATCTACATTATCTTCAACATTTTATGTGCACAATGAAATAATATGATTTATGTTGATCTATTCCTCTTCATCATACATGTCATCATAAATTGGACTCCACAAAATCCTCTCGCCCATTTATTCATGGGGTTTTATGTTAACACTACCATAATTTTATCTACCAATATGTTGAAGAATTTTGATAACCTGTTTTTTCTTGGGAAACCAAGAAACCCTCCCTAATCTATAATTTCACAATACTAGACCTGATTTACTTATTTATTTTGAAATTAACATTTACTTTCATGGAAACAAAATATTTCAGTTTTTGATTCCTTACAGTTGAATTTTCGTACGTTTTCTATGAATTCTGCACTTTAAGCACCATTGGGTTTTGTATGAACATCGTAACAAGAACATTATAATATAAATAGATAAGAAATATTATAATACAGATCAAAAAATTATTTTCCATAATTTTCTATTTTTAATTTCACCATTCATAAAAAAATTAATTTTTATTTAATAATATTTATTCCTCCAATTTAGTGTCATGATTTTGATGTAAATTGTAAATCTCATTGGATGATTAATTTATAAAATTTTATTATAAAAATATTTGTCTAATGTGTTAAAAAAACAACTATATTATATGATATTATACCTTTAATGTATTATACCAGTAAAATCTGTCTTTCTGTGAACAAAAAAATGGTATTAGACAGTTACTGTAACCCCCTGAGATTTTGTGAATTTTTTTCAAATTAATTTAACCTTTTTGAAACTTTTAATTACACGTAATAGTGAAATTAGGCTGCTTTATATTAATGTAATATCATCATATGGAGTTTTATGAAAAACCATGTTAACTATGAACATTAATAATTTTTTTTATCATGCCTGATATGGAAAAACATGTTTATCTTGTGTTACAAGAAATATTGACTTTCCTCAATTTCAAACATAACATGCATGACTGAGTTTTATGGAATCATAGTATATCATTAAAATGTTATCATTGAATATAATAATACATTTTCATACTATTAAATTAGTGTTTATGAAAATTATTAATTAATTTATGAAAATTTATGGTTTCAAATAATATAAAATGAATTCATAGTTTACCAATAAAATAAAAATGAATATAAAAACTGATTGAATATAATGTAAAATAATAATAATATTATTATTATATGTTTTACACTAATAAATTAAATTAATTTTAACTAGTGACTAATTTTAATGTAATATATATATTATATATTCAATCAAATATTCTTTATATTAATCAATTAGATTTTATATAAATAAGGTATAAAAACCAATTTAAACACAAAAGATATTTTTTTGTAAAATGTAGTTTTACCACCATTTAATGGAAAATCCATCTTATATAAAATTTTATGTAAATTTTTTTCATTTAATATTTGAAAATAATAATTACCTTTTTAATTGAAGCATAAAAAGTTAGTTATGATCAATTTTTGTTATCTTTATGTAATGTGTTATTTTGTAATGAATAGTTGAAAAATTATGGAATTCAATTCAAAACAATTTGTTCATGTAATTTATTTATGAGCATATATTATATAAAAAATTGGGTTAGAAATTAAATTAGATACTAATTTTAAAATTAATCCAATCTGTGTAATTGTAACTATTTTCACACTGAAATTGGTAATTTAAACATTCCAAACATTTTAATGTTTTTACATTAAAATATGCATTATTGTCCTGATAGAAAGAATAATTTGAAAATAACTTCATACAATTCAGAAATTAGAAATTGAAAATGTAGATTATATATATTGGAAGAACCGTAATTTATAAATTAAAACACGTTCATCTATTTTTTGACATAAAAATTATTGAAAATGATTAAAATTAATTATAATGATTAAGAGAATAATTAGGTTAATAATGTATTCAAACATACATTTAAGACCAAAAAAGATAGATATAATTTTCAGAAATCCATTGGAGTGATATGTCTCATCCATGCACCTTCAATTATTTAACATTTTGTATGGTATGGCTTTTTTGGTAAAAACATGTGTACATTAGACATGTATTCGATAATAAAATGTTTGTGAATTCCCTTCACAATAAATGGCCACCACCTCTCCCACATAAAAACACCTCTAAATCCACTTTTATCAGAAATTTTTTCCCAACACACATCCCATGAAAGGCAAATTCATCCAAGAACACTTTTTTTGTATTATGTTAATCCAAGACATCCTTTTGACACAATTGAAAAAGAGTTACCCAATTTAAAGGAAACACCTTCTCTGAAACACCTTTTTTTTCTTTTCATTATCTACCTCTCGGCTCTCTCTATTGCCTTTGTGTATATTAAAATAGTATCCAAAATATAGTAGTAAATTTTTATAATACGTGATAAAACTACACTTAATCAAAAATCTATATAATTGGTAACAATCTTATTGTTTAAACATACGGTAAATTACCAGATGACTAAATGATGAATGTTCATTTAACCTTTGTCACCTCTCGGGGTGGTCATTATGATGGAAAATCTGTTTATAAATGTTATATATTATATTTATTATGACTTTAAATTTACGTATAAGGACCTGTCCATAAAAAATTACATAATATTGAATTAAATGAATAATTCCCATTGAGGATCTTTTCAGATTTAGAGTTTTAGAAAATTAAGACATAACTGTTATATCTGAAAAGATGAAAAATTAGACACTTCTATTATGTTACCATTTTTTCCACAAAATATAAACTCCTTGAAAAAAATCCTGTGTAATTCCATGTTTCTAACAGCATGACTTTTCCATGATCCCATCCTTGACCCTATTCCATATTATGTCATGTAAAAAACATTTCAAAAACTTGGGATGAGCACAAAATTCTCAGTAATGGATAAAAAAAAGGAAAACAGTTAGTTATTTTAAAAAAACAAGTAAACCATTAATAATTTATCATAAGTTACACTTTTCACCTTTATGAAGTAGTAAATACTCTTTAATGGATAAAAGATCATTGATTACCCTTTTGTAACCAATATATTACCATAAAACCCATTCAATGAACAAAAAACAAATAAGGGTAACTTGGGACATTAACATTCTTAAATGGAATAACTATACAGTCAACATCCACACATATCACTAAATGGAATATCAATACGACCAACTTCAACACCCAATTCAATAGAGGATATAACGTAGCCACCCATCCTAGTTTATCACGGCACCACCCGTCATTTGGTGTATCAAATAACCACCTGTCAAATAAATCCTAACACATAATGTGTTGAAAATACAATATTTTCACTAATAACGTTTCATTTTCAATCACAATAAATCATTTCAAGACATTTAAATAAAATATCATTATCAAAAACCATTTTCAATGCCAAAATATTTAAAATAGAATTTGGTATTTATTTACCTATTAAAAATATTATGGCTTTTTATATAATCCAAAGATCAAAAAATACTTGCGGTGGCGGAAAAGTCATTATCATCATCCACGTTAAAGAGAAACGTATTTTCAGTCCTTTAGTAAAATGCTTCGTAGGGAAAAGTTAACTTTTGAATAAAAGTCAAAAGGGTTTATACACCATATAAAATAATATCATGAATACATTAAATAATGACATAAATAGGAAATATAAGATCATCCCAAAGTATGGAAGTTGGTTTAAGAAGTTCCCTTACCTAGTGTCTGACAAAACCCGTTGGATCTTTAATTTTCTTTAAATTGAGTTACTCCCCGTGTTTTGAACCAAATTAGTTTCTTGAGGTGATTTCTGCCTAAGGTAAGGCTTCTAGGTCTATGATCGGGATCATGGGAGCTTATTGAAGTACATTATTGATGATCCAAAGGCTTGAGAAGTGTGAGGAATGAGTTATAAGTGAGTTCTTTTTATAAGGGAGTGGAGGGGATCTTTAGGATTGTATGAATGAATTATTTTATTACATACTCATCTTCATTTTCAAAAGGTAAACTATTCCATAAAATCAATTTTAAGATGACTCATGGTAAAAATAGAATAATCCAATATGAATTTGATAGGTTTTGGATATTCTTTTAATATTTATAATTTTATTTATTTAAATCATTTATTAATGAGGTGAATATTTCATCATTATGGTGTCATACATAATTTAATTTATTTTATGTCAAAATTTATTAAACTGATTACATGTCGTAGGAAATATTTTTTTCCTTCCAACGAATATTTATAGTTGAAAAGATAACTTATATGAAGAACTGTATAAATTTATTTACTAAAAGATATTTGTTTATGTCATTTTTTTCTTTAAATTAACTTAATATATATAAAATGTATTTATTACTCCCATGCATATCCATGGGGTCCCAAATACGACCCAAGGATACCCACGGTCGTATATGTATCAGCCAATATGATTAGGATATATGTTAGGGTTATTTAAAATTATTTTAATATTTTATTTTACACTTATTTAATATATTTATCCATTAATAATGGTAAATAAAATATTTACTCAAGTAAATATTTAAAATTTCTAAAAATAAAAATTACATATTTACACAATATGGACTTAATGATTCCAAATATTGAATCTATTTTAAAAATTAAAAACAGAGAAGTGGGTGAAATTAATTTAAAATTAATTTCCAATTTTAATACAAATAGTGTGTTTTTAAGAAATGATAACTATCAAAAAATTGACACTTGTTTATGTCCAATGTCAAATTAAATTACTTCTAATGACCAAAATTAGATTAAATGGTAAAAATATTATCTAATTACATTTTAAATCCAATTATATGAATTATATAACCATATAAATAAATTAGATTAAAATGCACATTCAATTTAATATACATTATTTTTCATTATTCATAAAAAATGAACTTTACCCGAAAAATACCAAAATTTTATCCAAAAAAATTCTGATGTCATGATTGTAAAGAAGAATTGTATTTCTTAATATAAAACATATAAGTCTTACAAAAACTATATTTAAAGAAGGTTCTCCCTTAAAAGGTGTTAAATCGACCTTTTAAAGAAGATTATGCTTAAAATTAGATTCATTCACATTTTAAGCATGTATCATTTTTTGGATAAATGTAAAAAAAATTTAAAAACATGTTTAATCATATTTTAGTCATTTGTATTCATTCCCACTGATTTAATGGATTTTCTTTAACTACCATTTAGAATAATAATATTTTATTATTAGTGTGCAAGGTAAGATTTCAAAGAAACCCAATGTTGCGTATTGGGTACGCTATCGAACATAACATTCCTTTTAAAGTAAAATAAATATTTAATTTACAAATATTAATTAACATTCAAATATATTACTCTTTATTAACATGGGATGTTACATCCTTCCCCCCTTTTGGTAATTATGCCCTCGCAATTTTTCTTCACTTATCAAATAAGTGAGGGTATTAATCCCTCATAACATTTTCAGATTCCCATGTTGCCTCTTCACCCAAATGGTTTTTTTTCACAAAACCTTTACCTGAAAAATTACCTTATTCCGCAACACTTTCACACTAATGTCAAGAATCTGGACTGGATGTTTCTTATAGGAGAGATTCACTTCCAACAGAACTACCTATGGGATGAAAACATGAGATGGATCTGTAATATACATCCTCATCATTGAAACATGAAAAACATTATGTATCATTGATAAACAATGAGGTAAAGCCACCGTGTACACAAATAATACAACGTTTTTATAATATTTCATAAGGTCCATTGAACCTCAGACTCAAATTTCCCTTCTTACCAAAACACATCACTCTTTTCCATGGATAAACATTAAGAAATACATGATCACCTACCACAAAAGATAAATCCTTCCTCTAGTTATCCGCATAGATTTTCTGCCTAATCAAAGTTGTTCTCATGTTCTTCTAAATCAACTGAACTTTTCCTACCATCTCTTCTACCTATTCTACTCCCATCAACATTATTTCAATAACTTCATCCCAAAATGATAGAGTTCGACAACACTTTCCATATAATGTCACAAATGGAGCCATCTATATACTGGAATGAAAACTGTTATTATATGAAAATTTAACCAAAGAAATATGTTGGTCCCAATATTCCTGTTAATCCAGTGAAAAATATCTTAGCATATTCTACAAGGTCTGAATTGTTCATTCTGACTGCGTATCTGATTGAGGATGAAATGGTCTACTAAAATATAATTCAGTACCCAACAACTTCTGAACGCCTTTCCAAAAGTTAGAAGTAATCCTGGGATCACGATCATATACAATGGAGAGGGGAACACCCTGAAACGAGAATATATCTTTTACAGAAAACCGATAAAGTTGATTCGGAGACAAAGTATCTCAAATAGGAAGTAAATGACCAGAATTAGTCAATTGATCAAAAATAACCTAGATTTCATTGTTACCTCTAGATGTATTTGGTAACCCCACAACGAAGTCCATGGATATATTTTCCCATTTCCACTCTAGAACAGGTTAAGACTAATGCATCCCTTTCTGTAACTGTCTCTCTCCTTTATCCTGCAAACAAGTCAAAAAATTCACAGTAAAAGTAGAGATATCTCTTTTCATTCCATCCCACCAATAATACTCCAGAAGATCACTATACATCTTAGTACTTCCAGGATGAAATAAAAATGGGGAACTATAAGCTTCACATAACAACACATTCATCAACTATGAATCACAAGGAACACATAATATTTTTCTAAACCTCCAAACACAATCATTATCAATGATAAATTCTGGACACATACCCTTCTAAACAAACTCTACCTTTTTCTGCAACTCATTGTCTTTCTATTGCACTTTCTTAATTCTATCAGAGAGAGTTGATTCCACTGACACCTAAAACAAAACAGAAGAATTTCTTGCACTGACAACTACTCTGCCAAAGTTAGTCAAATTAAAAAAAAGCATCTCGTTCCAAACATAGCATAGTTAATGAAGCTTTACTTTTTCAACTCAACGCATCGGCTACTATATTTTCTTTTCCTGGATAGTAATGAATCATGCAATCATAATCATTGATTAATTCCAACCATCTTCTATGTCTCAAGTTCAATTATTTTTGAATGAATATATACTTCAAAGTTTTTTGGTCATTATATATTTCAGATTTCACTCCATACCAATTACTCCTCCAAATTTTTAAATAAAAAACAGTAGTAACTAATTCCAAATCATGTGTTAGTTAATTTAACTCATGAGTTTTCAACTGACATGTAGCATAAGAAATGACTTGATCATTCTAAAAAATGACATAACCAAGTCTTTTCAATGAATCGTCACTGTAGATAACAAAATCACCATTTCTAGAAGGCAGCACCAAAACTAGAGCAATCGGAATTCATCTATTCAATTCCTAAAAACAGTCATGACATTCTTTGGTCCAGATGAACTTCACACCGTTTCGATTTTTCACAGTCATTGGAATAGATAACATTGAAAATGGTTTGAAAATCCTTCGTTAATGACCTTCCAAACCAAGAATAATATGAATCTCTACTATATTTGGTGGTTTTGGCCATTCTTCAACAACTTTTGTTTTAACAGGATCAATAGTTATGCCCTTTATTGAAACAATGTGACCCAGAAGTGAAATTTTTTGTAACCAAAACTCACACTTTCTGAATTTCCCGTACAAATCCTTTTCTTTTAATGTTTGCATGAAAACCATTAAATTACATTAATACTACTCTTTACTTTTAGAGAAACCCCAAATATCATCAATGAACACAACCACAAACTTATCGAATATCTCATGGAAGATTCTATTCATAAGATCCATGAATACAGAATTTGCATTGGTTAACCTAAAAGGCATAACTAAAAAATCACAGTGGCCATATCTAGTAGGAACTGCGGTCTTCAGAATGTATTCTTCCTTTATTTTCAACAGATGGTACCCCGACATCAGATCAATCATCGAAAAATACATAAATCCTTGGAGCTGATCAAACAAATCATTGATATGATGAAAAGTATACATGTTCTTAATAGTGATGTTATTTGATGCTCTATAACAATGCAATGTCTCATTGAACCAGCCCTTTTTAATAAATAAGACAAGAACACCCCATGGTGATGTTCTAGGTCGAATGAAACCTTTATCTAATAAATCTTGAAATTGCCTCTTTAACTCTAAAAGTTCATTTTGAGAAATTTGATAAGCGGGTTTTGAAATTGGTTTAGCATCAGAAACTAAGTCAACAATAAATTCAACTTCTGAATCAGGTATAATACTAAGATACTCATCAGGAAAAACATCATGGTACTCATTTAAAATTGGCATATCATTAATCTCAACACTTCCTTTATTTTCAACAATATCATTAAGGTAACATTAATTTACTTCTTTTACTAGTTTCTTAGCTTCATGATTTGTTATCAAAAGTAAGTGTTCATTATTGTATACAAACTGAAAATCATTCTGAAAAGAAACCTTTTTAGCTCTGCAGTCAATTGTAGCTTGAAAAAAAGACAGCCAATCCATGCGTAAAAAATATCAAACTCTATTAGAGGCACAATAATAAGGTTTGCAGGTAAATTCTTTCCACACACAATGACAAGAAGGTTACTATAATTTCTTTTTATCTCAACGTTACCCATGTGTTTTTATCATAAGTTCAGGATTCATATCTTGTGATAGATTCCCCAATTTACTAGAAAACATCCTAGAAATGAATGATTGTGTAGGCCCTGAATCAAACACATTGGAATAATCTGAACAAACAAATAGTGTACCTGATACTACTTAATTTGATGGCCCAACATCTGCTGAAGTAGTTACAATGGAATTCACCACCCATTTCTGCTTGTATTATGGCATCATTCCCTCAGTTGAGTTCTTCACAGGACACTCATTTTCACAATGAACCATTTCATTTTTGTTAAAACATATTACCGATGGCTTTTTATTTCCAACATGATTACATTTCATACAGTTACGAGCAATATGACCAGACTTACCACACTGGAAGCACTTTCAATACATTGATCAACATTCTCCAATATTATTTTTACCACACATATCACAATATGGATATTTAGTTTTCTTACATCCAGAAATCCTTGATTTATTCTTTCCCTTAACATGCAAACTAGGACTCTTATTCTGTTGTTTGTCAAAGTACACCTAATCATCATAAAACTCCATTTCCTCCTTCTCTACACATCAAAAAAAATTCATAACATTTGAACTCACGAAAGGATAATGCTCTTCGATATCACGACATCAGTCTTGAGTAAAATCGATTTATCTTACTATCAATATCTCTGATGAAATTCGGTTCATACAATTCCAGTCGAGTGAAATTTGCTTCATAAATAGCCATTGAGTCATTATTTTGCCTCAATTCTTGTAATTTTTTTCCATCCAATGTCAAACCACCTTAGGAAAATATTTCTCAAGAAACATTCCTTTGCATTCAACCCAAACAAGAGCATCAATCTCCGCAATATCCCTGATATTTTTCACCAATGACTACCACTGATTAGCTTCACCTTCAAAACGGTAAAAACAAGACTATCCTTTTGGTGTTATGAACAACCCATGACATCAAATATTTTCTCCAGTGATTTAATACACCCTTCTACTAGAATAGGTTTAGATGATCCTCAGAATGATGGGGGATGTTACCACATGAAATTCTCTACTATTATCATGTTCTTCTGTGGTTGATCTGGCTGATCACATGCATGGAAACCACAACCATTTATAGCCTAAGTTGTCACGAACCATCCTGAGTTGAACCTGAACCGGGCACCTCATCTAGCTCGCGGCATGTCCCGAGGGGCGTTTTTGATCCCCCTAGGATGGCAAGTTGTGCCAGGCATAAATTTTTTTTTGTTGGGAATGATATCAACTAGAAAAATACCAGGACAAGAATAAAGAATGCGAACTAAACAAGCAAAAAAACTTTATGCCCGACACTAGTTTCCATACCGGGGGGATTGGGAACGCCCCTCAGGACTTGCCGCGAGCCGGCTCGGGTGCTCGGTTCGGGTTCAACCCGGGCTAGTTTGTGAAAAAATGGTATCAGAGGTAGGTTATTGTTTTTTGGGGTGTATTGTAGGTGGATATTAGCACTATCAGGACTCAAGAGGTATGTTTGGAAAGATCATTGCGAACACTTCCTCGTACTGATTCTCGAGTTACCTGGGTAATTCGGGATTTGAGTCTTCTAGTTTTGTTTTGGATTGAGGAATGACAATGGGGGCGAGCCAGTGTCAGGTCGTGACCTCACATGGAGTAGTGACCCATGTGGATTCCGAGTGCACAGTTTATGTTCCTCCTAGATATTAACACTTACTTGGGGAGTGGCTCACTACCATGTCTCTAGGTTGAGCACAAATTCTAGTTCCTCGTTTCGATGATTCGTTATAAGTTGTGTTTTGTTTCTTCTGGTAAGTGTATGTGTGTAGTTTTTTTCCTTCCACTGCTTGTTTTCTTTTTTTATCTCCAGTATTTATTTATCTGTTTATCATTTTATAATGGTCCAAATCGTTCCCAACGGTTAAATCTTGATGCTCGGCACTTGTTTCTAGCCCATGGGGATCGGGAACGCCCATCGGTACTTGCCGCGAGCCGGCTCGGGTGACCGGTTCAGGGTCATCCAGGTCTGGTTCGTGACATTAGTCAAATGTGCCATCACTGTAACAAACTATTCAGTTCCGATCCTGGCCAACTCAGGTTGCTGATTTGGAAAGCGGTCTTCCTCCTACTGTCGTCTCAACATGGATGCCATATTTCCTCTGCATAAATCCATTCTGATCATAGAAATATCTTAGGAAAAGCAACATGGTAATATATAAATGCTATATCATTTCAATAATAACATAAATTAATTTATGGATAGTAATTTAACAATACCCTTACTCCTAAGTAATCTAAATAGACCTTTGATACAAAATATAAGGACTCGGCCTTAAAACATTACATAATATTGAATTAAATGAATATTTCACATTGAGGATCCTTTCAAGTTTAGAGTATTATAGAATTAGGACATAACTGTTACATCTTAAAGGATGAAAATGTAGACACTTCTACTCATTTTCCATTTTATTCACAAAAAATAATCTCTTTGAAAAAAAGTGTAATGTCTAGTTCCATGTTTTAGAAAGCATGACATTTCCATTATCCCATACATAAACCTATTCCACTTTATGTCCTGTGAAGAAAATTTGAAGAACATGGGATGACCACAAAAAGTATAGTAAGGTGTACACAAAGAAGTAAAACTATTAGATTTCCCAAAAAATAAGTAACCCATTAATACTCTATCATAAGTAATACTTTTCACCTTTATAAAGTAGTAATATACTACTTAAAGAATAAAAGATCATTGTTTACCCTTTTGTAACCAAAATATTACCATAAACCCCAAAAAAAGAACATATAACATATAAAGGTAATTTGGTACATAAACATACTTAAATAGAATAACCATACGATCAATTTCCATAAATATCACTAAATGTAATAGCCATACGACCGACATCCATACCCAATGCATTGGAGGTTATAACGTAACTATCCATCCTGGTTTATCAAGACATCAACCGTAATTTGGTTTATCATGTAACCACCCACCAAATAAAATCATAAGACTTAAATTATGACAAATAGAATAATTTCACTAATAAAATTGCATTTCCAAACTCAATAAATCATTTCAATATATTTAAATAATCAATCCATTTCAAAGACCAATTTCAATACTAAAATATGTAAAACAGTATTTGGTATTTATTTACATTTTAAAAACATTACGGTATGTAAAGGAATCTGAAGATCAAATAATACTCACGGTGGTGGAAAAGTCATTGTCATCGCGTACGTTAAAAAGAAACTTATTTTTTTTCATTTAGTAAAATTCTACGTAGAGAAAATATTCCTTTTGAATAAAATACATAAGGGTTTATGCACCATATAAAAGAATGTCATGTATAAATTAAAGAACGACATAAATAATAAATTTACGATCAACCCATAGAATTTGAATTGGGTTAAGAAGATCCCTTACCTTGTGTCTGACTTGACCTGTTTGTTCTTTAATTTACATTAAATTGAGTAACTCCCCTTGAATTGAACCAAATGGGTTTCTTGAGGTGATTCCTTCCTATGAAAAGGCTTCTAGATTGATGAGATGGATCTTGGGAGCTTATTGGAGAATATTTTGGAAGATCCAAAGACATGAGAAGTGTGAGGAATGAGCTATAAGTGAGGGATTTTTATAAGGGAGAGGAGGGGCTCTTTAGGATTGTTTGAAACAATAATTTTATTTTAAAATAGTATTCTATTTAAAAAGGTCTAATATTCATTAACATCAGTGTTCAGATGACTAATGGTCGAAATAAAATAATACATTATGAATTGGACATGTTTTGGATATTGTTTTAATGTTTATAATTATATTTTTTTATATCATTTATCAATGAGTAAATATTGCACCATTATTGTGTCGTACGTAATTTAATTTATTTTATGTCAAGAAATTATAAAAAAATACCATGATGTAGGAAATATTTTTATCTTTCCAAATAAAATTTATAGTCGAAATGATAACTTATATAACCCGACAAAAAAATTTATTTACTAAAAGATATTTGTTTATGTCATTTTTTCCTTTACTTAAAATTAATTAATATAAAATGTCTTTATTACTCCCATGTGGCTCCATGGGGTCTCAAATTAGACCCAAGGATTCCCATTGTAAGATATGTATCTGAAAATATTATTTGGACATATTTTAGGGTAATTTAATATTATTATAATATTATATTTTACCCTTATTTGTTATATTTACCCTTTAATCATGGTAAATAAAATATTTACTGATGTAAAAATTTCAAATGTCCAAACATAAAAGTTACCTATATACACAATTTGGACATACCAATTCCAAATATGGAATCCATTTAAATAATTAAAAAAATATAATTGGGAGAAATTAATTGAAAAATAATTCCCGATGTTAAAACAAAAAGCACGTGTTTAAGAAATAATAACTATCAATAGATTGACTCTTTTTTATGTCCAATTTCAAAATGAAATTACTTCAATAGACCAAAATTAGATTAAATGGTAAAAATATTTTCTATTTATAATTTGAAACGAATTAAAATGATAATATAACCATATAAATAAATTAAATTAAAACGTACTTTTGAATTAAAATACAATATTTTTCTTTATTTAAAAAAAAATGAATTTTATCAGAAAAATACCAAAATTTTATACAAATAGAATTTTGATGTCCTGATTCTAATGAATAATTTTATTTTGTGAAATAAAACATATAAGTGTTAAAAATACTATATTTAAAAATTCTTCTCCTTTAAAAGGCGGTAAATCAACCTTTTAAATAAAATTATGCTTCAAATTAGATTCATTCACATTTTATGCCTATAACATTTATGGGATAAATGTAAAAACATTGAACAAACATTTATAATCATATTTTAGTTAGTTATATTCATTCTCGCCAAATCAATGGAAAGGTGTTAACTAAATTTTAAAATAATATTATTATATTATTACAGAGCAATGTAAGATTTCAAAGAAACCTGGTGTTTCATATTGGGTATGCTATCGAACAAAAAATCCCCATTAATTTAAAATAAATATTTAATTTAAAATTTTTAAGTTAACATTAAAATGTATTATTATTTATTTACTTGGGATGTTACATTACGTAATACCATTTACAAAACATATATTTTTACTCTCGATTTTCTTTTAATACTATAATTTCGTTTGAGGAACAACGGACTACCGCCTCCTCAAAGTGATATGATTCATTCATAAACTACATATAATGTTTCAAAGATGAATTTCGTTAATATATATGATATATATGATATAATAAATATTCTATTATAATGATTTTAATATATACATATTTTTCATTTTTTTGTTCGTTCAAAACGACAATAAAATTGGAAATAACATCCACGAATATGTACTTCTTAACATCTCCATGAATGATGTATTCCATTTCATACATCTATATTATATATATTATTATAATAAATATATATTGAAAATAAAAGATATTTTTGTCTTTTTATATTTAATATAAATCATGATATACGTATAAGGTCTATAGATATAACAAATTATGACACAAGCGAAGAACAGAGTAGTTATTTCCAAATGTTAAACCATAACATATGACTGTTAACAAGAGGTTAATATAAAGTAATAATAAAACTATATATGGTATTAGATATAATAATATTGTATTTTAAATTAAGTATAATAAAAGTATATTTATTTAATAGGTGTTTTAAAGAGGTACATCATGATTTAATAAAGAAGGTATGAGAAATATCATCTCACCTTTATTTTAATGAGATAAATGACTTATTTACCACTCACTTTTTTGGGTGGTGTATGCGATGGAATTTATTGTATTATATGAATCCAATAATTAAATTTATTGGTATTAACATGTCCATTTTATGTACATTCTTTCTTGGGGTTTATGTTTCAAATGTTATAACTTCTTTTAGATAGTTTTCTCCCAATTTTAGATCATATATACAAATGTTTTGATATTGAAATAAATTCTTCTGCATTGTTTATATAAATATATTTTAGATTTTATATCATGAACATCATTAAATTAATGATTTTTTATTGATTATTGAAATTCATATTATAATATAAAGATTCTGATACCATGTTAAAATGTAGTATGTGTTTATTGAAACAACATCATCATTTTTTAGATTATAATGTATTATGATTCCTTTGATGGAATATTTTATTCAATCACTCGAGAATTCTCATGAGATTCTTTATAGACTATTAATTCGTGATATATTCTTTTATAGGCAATATTATGCAATTATTCTGTACAAAATATTATTAGTAATGTTTTTTAAGAAAAATCATTGCATTACACTCTATTTGGCCGACAATATATGTTCCATTAAAAAAATATAAAAACGGTTTCATAGAGTATTCTAGTATTATCCTAAAGTAGATAAAATAAATTTTTTCCCTTTTGTAGTTTAATAATATTTTCAATGAAATATCATTTTCACTTATCGAACAAGTCATTTTTATACACTTTTCACCATGAGAAAGTGTTCTTCATTGTATCTCATACATCATGAATGGATTTTCATGACATAATTTATAAAAATAATAATTTTAATGATTTAGAGGATTTATTTTTATGAATTTGTTTTTGAAAATTATATTCCAAAAAATGATTTTACAAAAAAATTAAATTTTGTAATATGTTTTCATGGAAAAATGTTTTCAATACATTTTCATGCATTGATTATAAATTTATTAGTTATTTTCAAAGAAATGGGTTCAAAATAAATTTGATGATTTATTTATATGTTTTAAAAATTTATTCAACAAAAATTATTTAATAGTTTTAAAATATTATTTTATAAGATTTCAAGTCAAATTATTTTACAACTTTTCGAAGATTCGTTTATATGTTTTCAAGGATAAAGTATTTCCAAATGATTTCAATTATTATTTTTAATTTTTCAATATAATTTATAATAAATTTATTTTTCAATTGGTTTTATGTATTAAAAATCTTTTTTAGAATAATATATGATATTTTTCTCATGTAATGTTTTGGAATGATATTTCCAACAAAATTATATCTTAGAATAAATCTCTTTATGTTACTCACATCCTTTAAGGAAATAATATAATTATTCCATTCATAGTACTTCTATTAATGTGTACTTCTTAATGTCATGATCTCTATTAAGAATATTTCTCTTTGATGGATTGTTTCTTTAAAGAAATTATTATGAATCCTTTATATTTTCTTTATGTTATGACATGTTTACATGTTTTTCATACCCATTTAATTTTATAGGTTATGATATGATTTTTTATGATTATTTAGAACATGTAATTATGTAAAAATTAAATGATTATATGGACCTATTTCTCCATCGAATCCATTGTTTAATGATATAAATCTAATGAGATAGAGAAATATGGTCTTCGGAAGGAACCATGACTTCTAGGATGGCCATGGTAGTGACCCATTACTACAAAGGTTGTATGAGGAGTGAACTTCTACTACAAATATGACCATGGGAGTTAACCATTGCAACCAAGATTGTATGGATGTCATCCCATACTACCAAGATGGTCGTGGCAGTGACACATGGGCTACTATTGAAATCATATTTTATATGATTATGTGTCTTTCATAATACTATGTTATATTCATATATTATGATTTCATGTCTTCTGTAATTTATTTCTTAATTAATCATGTATAGTAAAATGCCTAGATTTATTCCATGATTCATGTATAAAATCATTGATATAAATTGTATGAACATCACTTTTAATGACATTGTTTTCATGCCCTATTTCCCGTTAGTATGCTTATATACCATCCTTATTTACCCTTACATCGCATTTTAGATCCCATATTTTTATGTTTCAATCCCTAGGTTATGAAAATATATATTATGTTTAATTAGTATATAAAGGGTGCATGTCATGAAGAACCTAGTGGGAGAAAATGACTATAAATAATGTATTAGTGTAATGATTCCATTTTTCCGAAGGAACTATACCAGTATGGTCTATCAAAGTCTATATTTATAATTATCACTGTATTCCACAAATGTTATGTAATGTCTATATATTAAAATAACATGCCTCTATAGTTGTTTTCGAAGAAATTGTTTAGTTATCCTTTGGATTCTAGGCGGAGAAAAATTTACGGATATCCTTAATTATTATTAGAATGATATGTTTAGATATTTCTATGAGGATAATTAGAAGTATGAGTTAATGTTTATGATAATATCATTCAATTTTGGTAAAGGAATCAATAATTTATTTAATAGAGAATCCTCATTGTCTATTTAAAAAATGTGGATGTGGATCTTGAATATCTGTACATAGAAATAAAAAATACGACAAGATGTTTTGGGTTTGAATCGGCGTAACTTGGAAAACAACAACTGGCCCTGCTACACAAGTTGTTTGACACTCATGGGGGATATGATTTGGAAATTCAAAAACAATTCACAACACATTATAAAGGATTTAAATATAAGTTTCATATGAATAAAAAAGGATTATCCTATGGTATCCAAATTTAATCTTCTTATAAGTAATTAATTTCTTGACATGATCATTTTCTTCTTTGATAATAAATGCTTACATTGTATTTTTGGTTTTAGTCTATCATGGTAACCTGAAGGGAGTGGATTAACGTTTAATGTGATGGAATATATGCTGTTGAGATTTTCATTAGGATATTGGTTAATGAAATCTATGTTGGATAAGTGATACACATTCATTTTTTCCATGAATGTGGAATGAATATCTTATGTAAATGTCATAGAGGAATAAAAATATATTTTACTATGTAAAATATGGAAAAATAAAAATATACTATAGGAGGAAAATTAATAGTTTAGTTAATTAAAGGGATGGAATTATTTTCCTCCCTAATATGTCATCGATGTTTATGTTTTATAAATTTGGAGTAAACTGTCATTATTCAACTCAATTTCCCAATAAGAAATATACTTTAGAGGATCTGCAAGGTGTTATGAGACTGGTCACAATGAGGATGATAAAGAGAAAACAAATGAAATGTTAATAGAATGGGGTATTCTATAATATTATAATGTATCCATGCAAATTAAATGTGGTTGAATTGGGATAATAAAATATTTTATATATTTTGATTCAATGGGAATTTTTTTACAATGGTTAAATATATAACAATTATTCAGTTTATGTTTTTCACAATGTATTTAACTGAAAATTATTAAAGGTTCTGATGAAATATATAATTGATATAATTGAAGGTTCATTTCCATATAAATCATATTTTTAGAAGAGTGATAATCCTTAATCTGTTCCTTGTGTTATGATAAGTTATTTTGATGAATAAATGTGGGATATGTATAAGAATGTTGGAATGTATTGATTAACCTAAAACAAATTGAGGACATGTTGAAAATTAGATCATGCTGTCATGGATAATGGTTAAATTTTATTGGATTTATACAATATATCTATAAATCTATGGAATTAATAAGAATGCATGTTTTCCCAAAGTATTTATGGTAATTGATGTTGCTACTATGTTTGAATAGAATTTATCATGAGGATATTCACATTCGTGTAATGTGACAACCAATAGATACTTTTCAATATAATCATAATCAATTTTAATATTATTTCATGAATTTTGTTCCATTGATATAAATTTTCAATTTTTTGAATGATTAATTGTTTAACAATTAAAAGAATGAAAATGTTAAAATTTGGATTCTGTTTTTGAGAATAATTTATTATCTTACAACGTGAGGATTTATTCATATTGGATAATAATCCATAAAAACATTTTATTCATGATAACTAATTATAGATGAGATAGATAATAATTTATCTCATGAGCTGTTTATGATTTATGGATGAAAAAATCAATTTTTTATATATAAAATGAGGTTAACTTGATCCAGGAACAACAAATGGATAGTTTTTTTAAAAACAATGAAAGTATATTATTTCCCGAAAATTATTTTTCTTTAGTAAAAATTATATTGAAAATAAAAATGATTTCCTAGTTCCATAAATCATAATGGATTAAATTTTCCATTAGTTCATCATTGATTTATGAATTTTTATTGTTATCATTCTCCATTCCTTATACTCTATCACTATACATCAGAACATGATGGTTTAATTTTTCTTCCATGTCTATGTTTTTACATTCCATATATGTTAACCCATCTGGAATCCTAGATATATGTTTTTTGGGTAACAGTTATGGTCACAACATTACATTTATATTGGAAGTTTGAGTATTCATTTTTACGCTATAGGATTCTATGAATGAAACCATCAAGTATTAATACTTTGATAAAACAGTAAAACTATGATGTAGAAATTCATTTGGAGTGGGGGGGGGGGGGGTAGAATATAACACCATAAGATATTTTGATATTTTGAATTTATTTATCATTTTTGATATTTTTCAGTTAACACAATATTAGAAAATGGGTTATTTTATTTTAACGTACTATGCTTCAATAGAGTTACATGAAAATCCATGTTAATAATCCACTACACACAACATAAATTTTTTCTTTCTCTACATATAACACCGAGGTTATCTTGTGTTAGATGCAACAATGAATTTCCTCTATGGCTTGCACCGAGTCTTAAGGAAAAATAGTATATTATTAAAACATTATTATTTACCATAATAAGTTATAACATAGACATTAAATTAATTTTTATATATAGTATTAACTAATTATTGAAAATATATGGTTTAAAAAATATATAACTAATACATTTTATATGAATTAATTAATAAATAATATGAAAAATGATTGAATATAAAAGAAAATATTATAGTTATTATAGGTTATTAACCATAATAAATTATATTAATTATAAATATTGATTGATATTAGTGTAATATATATTTCATATAATAAATCAAATATTTTTAATATTCATAAAATAGATTTGATAAAAATTTTGATAGAACAAACCTAGTTTTACACATATAAGACATATTTTATTATAAAATGGATGTTTTACAAGATTATAATAGAGACCCCATATTAAATTAAATTTAAGGAGATTTTTAGATATAAAATATTTAAATAAACATTATTTTTGTATATAAATATAAAATTTAGTTTAGGATAGTTTTTTTTACTTTTTTGTAAGGTTTAATATGTTAATGAATAGTAAAAAAATATTAGATTTTAATTCAAAACAGCTTTTTCATCTAATTTATTAATAAAGATAAATTATATATAAAATTATATTAAATGTGTATTTAGATAATATTTTTATCAATAAATAAAATTTGGTTAATTTTATACAATTTCACATTTATATTGATTTTAAAAAATTAGCGATCTTTTTAATGTTTTTACATTAAAAACCCGTATTGTTAAACAGAATGTGGAATTAATTTTTAACAAATTTATGCAGCTTATGTGATTATTTATTGAAAAAATGGATTCCATTTTTGAAATAAAAAAACATATAATGTAATATTATTTGAACTTTTTTATAACAATCATATTATAGAAAGTGAATAAATTTAATTACAAATTTTATCAGTAAATGGAAGTAAATATCGTAATAAAAAATCAAATTAGTTCAAAAAAAAGATATATAAATTGTTCCAAAACCCATTTTCGGGCCATGTATTGGGAATAAACATTACAATAATGATTTGTTTCTCTTATTATAAATGTTTTTAGACAAAAACCAAGATACACCTAATTTTTTTAAAAAATGTCAACTGTATCATTTCACATCCCTATAAAATCCCACTACATATCCCTCTTATTCATGACTTTCAATGATCCTATGTTCAACCAATATTTTTCCAAAATACATTCCAAAATCCATATCTTCCTCCTATAATCCTTATCCTGGGCATAATTCAATGCATGGAAGCAATTTGGAAAAAAACAAAATAGAGGTACCTGATTAAGAGGTAATACCTTCTCTCAGGATCCTTTCTTTTATTTTCCTTATACACCCCCTCCACTTTATCAATTCTATGATTATATAAAAAATTTATCCAAAATATAATACTATTATGTTATTATATGTGTTTAACCTACACTTATACACTCTTCCACCTAATGGGTAACAAACATACTGTTTATGTGTATAGTGAACTACTACCTCACAAAATGATGATTGTTCATTTTTAGTTTACCACATCTCATGGTGAAAATTAGGATGGTAAAAATATTTTTATATGTTACAAAATATATTTATTATTTATTCGTCATTTTTTATTCGATTTTACAAAAAAATTATTTGTACTCTCCATTTTTTGTTAATAGCATAATTTCATTTGAGGATTTGTGGACTATTACCCCCTCAAAGTGATATGATTCATTAATACACTAAATGAGACATATAAAAGATGGGTTTAGTGAATTTATATGATATATATTATATAATAAATCTACTCTAATAGTGTTCTTAATATATACATATATGTCATTATTTTATTTTATTTTTTCAATACGAAATGAAAACTGAAATAACGTTCATGTGTGCGTGCGACTTAACATCTCCATGAATGGTTTATTCTATTTCTAAGTTATTTATTATATAGATTGTTATAATAAAAAAATACTTAATATAAATGATATTTATATAAATTTTTAAATCCTTATATAATTATAAAGAACAATGAAAAAAAACATTAAGACACAAGAGATGAACAAATTAGATATTACCCAAAGAGAAATATTAACATATAATAGCTAAAAAGAGGGTAATATACGGTCATAATAAAAAACATATATTGTATTATATATTATAATATGGTTCCAAAAAATATATTTAATAAATTTAAATTTACTTTATAGTTGGTTTGATTTAGAATGACGAGAGTCAATAAACAGTGTATGAAAGATTTCATCTCAATTTTATTTTCATGAGATACATGCCTTCTTCACCACTCACCTATTTTTTGTAGTTTATTTACTACCATTGAATGAATTATATGTCTATTATACATAAACCTATTGGTATTGAAATAAATATTTTGTTAACACTATTTCATAGAGTTTACATTTCAAAAGATACCAAATTTATAAGGTAATATTGTCTTAATTCTCCCTCTTTGATACTAATGTTTTGTTTCACACCAAAAATATTATTCAAATATTATATACATACATTTTAATGATATTTCATGAATATTATTATTTTTAATGAAATTTTTTCTTCCTTTTTTTACTTCTCTTATTTGGTGAGTGTTGTCAAATGTTACAATATAGTAATTGTTTTTCGAAAAAATCAAACCATTTTTTGATATTGATAATTATTATGTTTCATTTGATGAAATATTGTGACCCATATCCCATGAACACTCATAATTTTTCCTCTCCTATAATAATTCATTATATAATGATGTATTGTTACCATTATTTCACTATTTGTTACATATGATAGCAAAGAATTTTTTTTATGAAATCCATGACTTTACCCTCTTTTCAAAAGGAATTTTATGTTCCATCAAGAAAATATTTTCTAAAATGGTTTGTCATGAATAATCTACAATTAATAAATAACAATTAAAAGAATGTTTTAATATTTTTTAATTGATTGATTTGGTAAACGGAACTGTCTTGTCACATTCCAAAGAAGGAATGTTTCTACCCTTTTACCATATTAAAGGAATGTTTTTTACTGCATACGACATGAACAGATTCTCCAACAATCATTTCTATGAAGCATCATTTCCCTGAATAAAAAGAGAATTTCTTTAAATTGTTTTTAAAATTATTTTCAATTAACTAGTTTACAACTAATTCACTATCTTCATTAATATTCCTTCAAGTAAATAGTTTTATAAAACATTTTCACGATTTCATTATAAAATTCCAATGTTTTTGTTTCAATGAAATTATTTTAAATATATATTAAATATTTAGTTTTATATTTTAACAAACATATTAAAGAAAAAAAATTCATTTTTTTTGTTCTATATGTTTTAAAGGATAATGTTTTACAAAATTTATTGACACTTATTTTATATGTTTTCATGAAAAAATGTATTGAAAAGTATTTCAAGAACTCATTATAAATTTTAAATTTATTTTAAATGAAATGATTTTTATATTGGTTTTATTTATTAAAATTCATTTTTCAAATTAAAAAAGATATATTTCTTATGAAATATTTTGAAATTTATTTCAAAATTATTTTCCATCTAAGAAAAAATATGCTAATATTACTCATTAACTTTTCTGAAATGTTCTAATGGTTCTATTAATATTTTTCAATTAATTTTAATGGTTAATGTAATGGTCATTAGGAAAAGTACTTAAAATTCATGTTTTATATTATTAAAATGTTTGATTCTATTTCTGGAGTTATTATTTTTATTAAATCATTATGAAATATAAATTTTTTACATGATATGTTATGATTAATGGTTTTTGAAACCCACTTCATTGCATGTATAATGATATTATTTTTTATTATTTTTTAGCACATAAATGTATGATTTCTTTATAATTTTGTTGGGACACATATATCTCTCCAATTTATTAGGTAAAGAATTAGATCTTGTCAAATATACTAACATGGTCTTTGGAATGAACCTTGACTCTAATAATGGCCAAGGTAGTTACCCATAACTACAATGATGGAATGAGGAGTTATGTTATGATATTAAGTTGGGAATGTGAGCGAACCATAACAACAATGATGGTATAGAGAGTGAACCCATAAAACCTAGATGATCTTGTAAGTGATTCCACAGCTACTATGGAAATCATATTATATATTCTTATGTTTTCTTCCATTATTCCACGTTTTATTCCAATGTTATGTCATCATGGATTATGTTCATTATGTACTTATGATTAATGTCTTATGAACTTTAAGTATTTAAACAGTGATTCTTGTATATTATCCTTATTATAAAGGGTATGATCATCAATTTTCATGAACATGATTTCATACCCACATGCTCCTGATTTTTCTTATAAATCATCCTTATTTACCATTACATAGAATTTGATATCACCCATTTTTATGATTCCCTCCCCAATTTATGAAGATATGTACTGTGTTTCATGTTTCTAAAAAGGGTTCAAGTCGAGAAAAACCTAGTTGGGGATATTGTAGCACATTTTTCTACCAATGTATAGGAATCTATGTTTCTAAAGGCTCTGGACAAGTACAGTCTTTGGATGTCTTTTTGTATAATGTTTCAAGTATTCACAAAATGTTATGTAATGAAATTGAAAGAAAATAGATGGTTTATATTCCATAAATTGACAAACATAATTTAATTTCATACCCCATATGTTTTCGAAAAATTGATTATTCCGCAAACATTGATATTGACTATGTGAATGATATTTGATCACTATCATGTATTTCTAATATAGGATTTTAACCATCATTCCCCACATGCAATACTCACATTTATTCTAGGGATCAAATTTCAAATATGGAATTCCCACATAAATATATAACATATATATGATACCCATATATTATTAAAGACTTTGGACACTACCATGATTCCATATGTAATTATCCACATCATATATTTGGAGGATTCAATTATCATCTTTATCTACCTGGAATAAACTTCAATAAATCCTATGTCAATTCAAAAATGTTTCACAATATATTTCCTCAATATCTAATCAATTATGATTAAAAAAAATCAGAATCATAGAGTCCAAACATTAAATAAAACAAAACAAGTTCTTCCAGATGTAATTTCTTCGTATTTCAATACAAATTTTCCTTCATGTTATTTAATATGTCATAAAACTTTCTCAAAAGGAATAATAAAACTCATCAATAAGTATAGATACATTAATATAAAATATAAATACACAAGTATGATCATTAAAACATAGATGTTGGATTACAGGTTTTGAATAAGAGTCACAGATAAATATATATTTATCGAAGGAATTTAAATAATACTTTTAATGTGAATGGTATTAATTTGGTATAACTAAAATTAATAATATGATCCTTTTATAAATATATTTAACTTTTAAAAAAAGATAAATATTATACATTAATTTTTTATCAAAATAATATTTTTATTCTAATATTTATAAATATAATATCAATTGGTTAACATTAAGTAGTAAATTATATGAAATAAGAAGATAAATATGTTCTGTCGTAAAAATTTGTTTCCCCATATAAATATTTATATTATTATTTATGATTTTTTTAATTATTAGGGTTGTATATTTAATCTTTTTCTGTTCATTAATAGACAATAATTTTTAAACTCATATTAATAATATAAGATTCAGAAAAATTTAAAAAAATTATAATTTTTTTGAAATTCATAAATATACTAATAAACTGTATTTTATATAACAATTATAAATTAAATTGTCATTTAAATATTTGATTATAAAAATAAATATTTATGGTATTGTAATTATTTTTGATTATACATTATTGGACTATAATTTATTTATTAAAATTTAATAAATATTATTCTAAAAAATATAATTCAATATATTCTTAATTTAATATTTTGAAATTAATTAATAAAAAAATTATAAATTTAATTAGGAGAAATATATATCAAATTTACATTTAGTTGGTCAAAATTATATAAGGACCAATTTATTTTTTGTAATAAATATTATGTTACTTTAGGAAAATCTATTTTTATGTTATTATTGTAATAATTAAATCAATGATGACTTAAAACATATTGGCCAATTTTATAAAGAAAAATGATATATTTTATATTAATAATGTTTTTTATTTATAAAATTATATTGAAATTAATTAACTCTAAAATATATGATTATAAATGTTTAAAATGATTTATACCACATAATGATTCAAAATGAAATTTTCTATAGTAATAATTTTCCAACCCAAAAATGATTTAAATTAGTATTTAATTTTTTCATATTTAGTAAATTATTTAGTTGAAATTAAGTAAAAATTATAATTCTACATATATTAATGTTTTTATGGATCATCTAATATAGTTTTAATAAAATAATCTCCATTGGTAAATTTTAATCAATAAAATTAATCAAAATGGGAAATAATGTATCAAATTTATTTAGTAATTTAATAGCTAAATGAACATTTTAAATATCATATATATATATATATAAAGTGATACCTACATGTAAGAAATACCATATTTCTGTTATTTCACCTAACTCACCTATCCCACATAAAAACCCTATTATTTCATTCATAACCCTGACATATCAATAGTTTCCCTAACCCCCCCCCCCCTCTTTATATAAAACAATTATATCTCGCTACAACTCATTCTATCATCCCTATAATCTGAAAAACGTTGATCATTATTTTACCATCCATATCCCACTCTAAATACATCATAAAGAGTTCCTATAGATTTAATATTTCATTTCGATATATTTGAAGTTACTAAATAGATTAAGGGAGTTCCTCCACATCCTTTTCATTCATGTACTTATTTTTTTTTTTTTTTTTTTTCTTATGATTATACTACAATTTGTTCTTAATCTTTAATTTAATATCCATATTATTCCCAAATTATGAGATATTACCCATATCATACATTAACCCCATTTCATTATATATTTGATTTCGTCGACATTCTATTGATATCAATAATTTATTATCTGTGTACTATTTTCAATTGAATATCTTCTATTATTATAATACATTTTTCTAAATGTGTAACTTTTCCACAATTTCACATTCAGTCATTTAGTATAAGAAACTATTAATTTGATTTAAATAATACATTTATATCTCATTGTACACCTTCCATTATGAATATGTATACCAATCATACCATTGGAAATATTCAATGATATTCCATCGTTAGTTTTCGAATACCCATATATCATATCATCATGGTTATCTAAATAAATAATTTCAATAAAAGGTTATTTGTAATAAAAGAGTTTCTTAAAGGTTGAATGATATATATGTGTTTGTTATAAAAGATTCATATTGAAATTGGATAATAGGGGAAGCAATGAACTTGTTTCCCTCATTATCACCCATAATTGAGGCATTATTTTGTTATATTACACCAAAATTTATTTTAATGTAATAAATAAAACCACACTAACTTATAATGTTAATAATTTAGTCATTAAAATTTAATCTTTTGTAATTCTAATTTCCCTATTTGATGATGAATCAAATTGATATATTCCCAAAATTGTAATGGGTTTCACAGTTGAATTTCATTTATCCGTTATTTTTTTTCTCCGTGAGATTCATCTTATATTTAATATGGTATACAATATTTTTATTATTGGATAACAATTCTGAAAAATACCTCCACTTTTGATGAGTGATATATTTTCATTGTAATGAATCAATGATAATAATATTACTCATCCCCTTTACTGATGGTTTCCCCAACATTTCTATTTATTATTTTGTTTGAAATATTATCCACTATAGATGAGAATTTTAGTAATTTTTTTATATTATGATCCTCATATATCCCTTATATTAATTCTAAAAGTCTGTTTTTACCCTATTTATATTGTGGTTTTGAAAAATCGTTATTTTTAAATTTTAAAATTTATTTTTCCATCACCTCAAAATCAATTTTTTTATATTCAACTCCGCATTCATTTTTGATATCCATTATCCAGTTTGAAATCTATAATATCGATTATCCATTATAAAAAATTATTTTTTCATTGTATTATAATGTCACCTAATAAAAATTACATTTTACTGTAACCCTAACATCTAATTTTATTAAAAATCTAAATTCATTTTCTAAAAACTCTATAATTATTTCACTATTAATTTCATCTATATGACTAAATGAATTATATAAAATGATATTATTTTCCAAAAATTGACTTGTAAATTTTATTATGAATTACTCTTTTGTGTTTATTTAATTTATCTATCAATCATTTACATGCTCTGATAAACTATTATAGAGACTAATAAAAAAAATTTAAAACATGTTTATATTTCCATTGGTTCACACTGAAATGTGTTATGATTATGGATCCACGCTTATGTATGGATATTTCGGATTTTAGTCCTATATCACCCTCTAGTGGATTTTTAGAATTTTTTAACACTTGAGCTCAAAAGGGTATTAATGATTATTTATTTAAATCCCTATGATACAATAATGGGTTTCTAAAAATCCCAAGGGTTGCACATGAAGATTAGTTTCCATCCAAAGGGAAATGTTAACTGTTTTATCTCAAAACCCTTTCGTACATATGAGGATTTATATAAAACCAATGGGATACATATGGCTATTTTTTTGCCATGAATAATGGTATATTAGAAGATCATGTAAATCCCAATATGGTACAAGAGTGGTCATACTAATCCAACTATGGGATGAATGACTTGGGGTATCTAGGATATATAGTTTCAATTATTTTCTTTATTACATATTCCAATGTCTTTAATGGTTTTTAATAATTATTCATATATATTCCTGATTAATGTGTCATGATTATGAGAAAATTTCCTATGGTTTATGTTTTTACATTTGATATTATATATAATTTAATCACTATTTATCAACAATAGATATTATAAAATATTAATTTTGATAAAAAAAATTATCACATACCCATTTTTTCTGTTGTACTAAGAAATAACCCTAATTTACATATTTTCCACTTGTATATGCTCCATCTCAACAATCCCAAATGGTTTTTCTTTTCACCAGGTTTTGATGATAAGAATAACATTGGGAAAGTATATATGTCAGTCTAGGATATTCTGATTATGGAAAAATGATTACATGTTAAAATGGTTATATAACTAATCGCAAATACACTGAACCTTTTCGTAATAGGGTTGTAAATTAGTTTATGGGACCTATTATTTAAATCATGGGATTAGAGTATTATTTAAAAAAATTCCTTTCTTAGGACAATATAGATTGAAACAAAATGTGTTGATATTAATTTTATATATTATTTAAGATACCTTTTTTATTATGTATATATAACTATATTGAAAACACGATAGATGAATATAGGTATTGGATTATATCTTGAATTATTGGAAATGTAATGAGAATGTATTTTTACATGAATGAAATCCCTATATTAAAACTGATATGTAGATACTGTTTTGGGACATATTATTCTTAAGAAATCTCCCTTAAAATGTTTGGTTGTCCATTGACATTACCATTTCCCATTTTCACATTGATTTGTACATTGACTATGCACCTAGCTAGACACTTTTGGTGAATATGCACATTCAATCACATTTTTAGTATGAATCTATATAAATGATTTATTTCCAGTTTACATAAAGTGATTAGTATAATAGTATTATATAACCCATAGAAATGAATCATAGGATAAAAAAATTTATATAAGTTATATAATAGCAAATATAATAAACCAGTTAGTGAGAATCTTTAAAGTGTTCTAAAGTTCACAATGATTTATTTTTTTTTACAAGAAATCCTATTTATACTCAATGTATATTTTCCTATATAAATGATTTTTAATTTAGTAGTGGATTGAAAAAGTAAGATCCACATTAATAATGTATGTAATGTACAACTATGAAATTTTTTCTCATAGGAAGCCAAATTATATAGAATTATATGTTTAAAATATGGTGGTTATGATCAGAAAACTATCTCATGTTATTATTAAATATAATATGCTTGATGAACATCCAAACCCACACATGAAATGATATATATGGTTTTATTGGAGATCATGTGATGAAGAATATGAATGTTTGAGACTCAATTTCAACCATGCCATAAATTTTGAAAGAATCGCCCATGTAATTTTCAAAGTGGAACAATATAATTTTTTTATTGGTGAATGGTTTTTCCAACGACCGC
The DNA here is from genome assembly GCA_963277665.1 of Viscum album. Classification (NCBI taxonomy): domain Eukaryota; kingdom Viridiplantae; phylum Streptophyta; class Magnoliopsida; order Santalales; family Viscaceae; genus Viscum; species Viscum album. Next base: position 656,365,052 of record OY728122.1, on the reverse strand, counting down.
ATGATTATGTGGTAATAATTGAGAGGAAAACAAATGGAATGTTTGAGAATAATGTGAAATTATTCAATAGAAATCAGTTTTTGAATCTTCTAATCTGTTTACATTAACCAATGAACAATGACGATCATGAATATCAGCTTCCTCCTAATACTGAGGAACAAGGGAAATAATTTTCAATATAAAATGCTGTTATTGGGTATGAAAATGAATAATTACAACTACACTAATAAAAAAACTAAAAATTGTAAGTTCTTATATGGTTCAATCCCTAAAAAACATGTTTATATTAAAAACATTACTAAAAATATAATGATTAATGCTTAAAAATCTAATTATCATGAATATTACATCCAATTTATATAATACAATCCTAATATATGTTTATGTAGATATAAATCCTAAAATACAATTATCCTCTATTTATAAAAAAACTTTAGTCATTATTGAAATTTATTAACAATCGTCAAATATATTCTATAATATTGAAACTATGATCTCATATTTCATATCCCAAATCAAATTATGATCACTTGTAATGAAAAAGTTGATAATAAACTCTATAGGTATACTGGTTCCCTTATATAGGAATCAACCCCAATCATGAGGACTATTTTTCATAACGGTTTGGAATAAATTACATATTTTTATATGTGTATGATAGTGGAAATGATTACTTTTATTGACATACAAATGTTATTATAGTTTCCACATTTTAGAGATCAATACCTATTTTATGCATACATTATTGAAATCCTAATGTTTTCCATTTGAAATGTATAATTAAAATAGAAAGTATTTCATTTATTTACGGTGAGAAAAGTACAAACATGAGATTTAAGTACATATTTTCCTTTAAATAGAATAGTTTTACGAAAGGATCATCCACAACTGACACCTGAGATAATGAAAACACAACATATTTGGATATAATTAAAATATTTATATTTGATCATTAAAAAATTTCCATTTAATTAGAAAGAAAGAATGTATGTAACTTATTTACGAAATATTTATACAAATAAAATATATTATACATATAAAATGTATGAAACTCAATTATGTATGAAAAATTACTAATAAGGTCATTATAGAGTAGAAATGTATATTTGAAAACTAATTACTTTTTTATGGTTTTCATTTTGGTTAATGGAAACTCAACATGATAATATATATAAATACCTATTTATTTATTTATTAGAATAATTGGTTGACAATATTTTTAAATTGTTATAAAATTTAAATAATAATGGTTATAATTATTTGGATAAGGAGTTAGTTCAACATTATTCATGTTATTATTCACAGCATGACGCAGTTAAGCTATTTCAACCAGGATTTTTAGAGCATCATCCACAATATATTTTTTATTTCATTAAAGAAATAATAACATTTCATATATGAGTTATTTCTAGAAAGGGTTATTCTATTTAAATCCATTAAATATGAAAACTTTATTATAAGTGGGTCGTAATAATTTATTAATAAGCATATAAAAAGTAATCATTGAACATCGAATAATAACAATATAAATGAAAAGTATATAATAAAATGAGATTTTTTGTGTTTCAACCCTAGTTATCTATGGTGATAAAATATTCCCAAAGGTTCTTAATTATGATATCTTCCTATAGTAACTAAAAATAAAAATATTGTACTCTAATACCGGATATAACAACACAATAAACTCAGTCATATTATTATATAAATATTATTAATAACTATGCATGAAATATGAACAATGTATCATAAATTATATTGTATTTTAAATATGCAGTATATAATTATAAAAAATTAAATCAAAATAAAATATTATTTCAATAGACTTCTACAAATTACATTATATTTATTACAACTACAAAAGATAACTATGAAAAAAAATATATTAATTTATGGTATGAGATAAAAACTATAGGAAAGAAATAAGAATTTAAAAGAATAATAGAATACAATGAAAATGTGTGACATGATATCATATAGTCTTTAAACATGAATAAAATGGTTGAGTCATATCATACATAAAATTGAATCGTATGAACCTTGAAACATAGAAACCAGACAGCAGCATACAAAATGACATAAACATGAGTCATGGAAAACTACCACGACTATATGACATGGTGGAAAATTTCCCATAATGGATTAGGTTTACTCCCATATTACATGCATGTGGTATTATATGAGTAAACATTATCCAATGAATTGGAGTTCTATCTTGCCTCATCCCGAAAAAATATTTTATTCATATGTATGAGACATGAAGAATCAAACTTGATGAATACACATAAGTGTTACCAATGGATCGAAATGGGTATCATAACCATGATGCAAGGTATAAAAAATGTGAATATCATAATTTTGTATAAATAAGAATGGATTTAAATAATTAATGAACTTTAAAAAGTGAAAAATTGAATATATCATTATTAATAATTTAAAACTAATGTTAAAATATGTAAAAATATAAATTTAACAATAATTATATATAATCCCCATAAAGTATGATTTTTGTAAAAAATTAAAGATCTCATAAAGAATACCGAGGCACACTTATTTTCCTCAAACCAGAAATGTAATAAGATAGTTTTATCATGGTGAAATGTGGAATTTATAAGAATAGAGGTGGGTTAAAACATATATTGTACTGTACTTATAAATGGGTATGAAATGTGTATGATCCCTATAATCATGATTTTTTATCGAGTGGAATAGATAATGGATCAAGAAAAAACATGTATTTACCACTTAATGAAGAATTAAATGGCGTAGATATTAAATTTTGGAAGATATTCATATAATTTATGTTATATTTAGAAGAATAATGAATAAATTCATTAGGTTTTAGGGAGATAAAACATATCCCGATGAAAAAATGGAGGCTAAATGTGATCCATTGCCTTATGTCTGAATGACTTTTAGATTATCCATACATGTACCATATAACCAAATTTAATCCATTTAGTTATTAGTTTATAATCCATTCTACATATATATTATTTATTGTTAATTTATTAATTTTATTTTTCACCATTTTCATGAGTTGTAATTTTAAATTGTGTTGTTTCAGATGTGTTCTCTTCAAAGATGAATGATAAGTTCTAATGAAATTAATTTTGGGAGTTCATCTAATTTGGCAGAAAATCATAAGAAATTTAATTTTATTTTAATAATATAAATATATAATTTTAAATGGTCCCATCTGTAATTCTTTTAAATGATATAAGGATAATTCATTTGGTAGAATGCTAATGATAAATATTTAGTTTATTTTTATGGGTTCCACATCATCACAAACTAGTTTTTATTTGTTATTTAATATTGTCAATTTATGTATTCTTGAAAAAAATAAAACAATTAGTGTATATGTATTAATATTTTTATTAACCATTCAAAATCATTTAGTATCATCATTGAATAATAAAATAACTTTTCATCCATCTGCGAAGTAAATGGAATCCTCATCGACAATGGTTTAATTTTTAGAATAAATGATAGGGGAATTGATTTTCTGATGATATTACATTAACATAATAATCATACAATATATATATATATATATTATACTATTTTATAATGTAACATTGTATTTTGTAGGAAAATATGATGTATATGAATGAATGTTCTCAAAAGAAAATGGTGGAGGATTGTAGCTCTTGAATATCTTCTCCACAAGATCATTCTTATGGGAAATGTGTTTGGTATTTTTTCGGAAAATAACATCAATGATTTGGATAAGTGTATTTGTAGGCCAATTGTAAAGAATGTATTCATGCATCAATAATTGGTTGGTTTGTATAGAATTGTCACGACCCGTCCTCGGGGCTCGTGTCGTGACTACCCCAAACCCGCCTTCCATAGGCCAGGGGATGGCGGCTAGCACCAAAGGTGTATATACCAATAAAAGGGAAGGCATTACCTTTATATAAGAAAACAAACACCATAGAGTACACAAGATGAAGTAAAAACTATGTAAACTGAGTACAATAGTAAGTGTTGGAAGTAAATGGTCCAGTATAAAAACCCAACTGAATGTACAATACAACTCAGAAAAGAAAGTACAATAGTTGAAAAGTAGAACAGCACCACCAAGACGTCCTCCAGAACTCCCACCAGAAGGGTGAGTATAGATAATCTCATCAGCTCCTCAAGTCCATTCGTCCACTCCGTGTATATATCGCCTGATAATCCACCTCTGGGTACCGTCCCGCTCCAGAATCCTCAAGCACGATCAGCGTTGTCTGTCGTCTGCAACCAACACAACATTGTGTGGGCATAGCCCGTGCAGGGGTGATTATACGATACTCAGTAGGGCCCCTGAGACTCTCAAAGGTCTCCCAGAATCCACGAAGGATAAACCATAAAGGAAGGATACATTCACGAAGTATCAACCAATAGTACTTACGTATATTCCTGTACACATACTTAAGTCATCAACTCCAGTTCTACTCCAACTCATGAGCTCATGTTCAACCCAGTCCACACAGGAAAGTACAATCCAATCCACACAGGAAAGCACAACCCAATCCACACAGGAAATCACAACCTAATCCACATAGGATAGCAAGTCAATCATATCGAGGATAATGATTTAAAGTCAAGACTCAGCTCACACAAGTATACTATTCATGAAGAGGGGTGGAGATGATTGATGTAGTCTCTGAATCATCACCTTTACCGAACCCACGTAGGATCCAAGTACAGATGTTGTCGCTGTCGAACCCACGTAGGATCCATGTACAGTAACTATCACTGCCGAACCCACATAGTATCCAAGTACAGTCGTAATCGCTGCCGATCCCATGGAGGATCCAAGTACAGTCGTCCTCACTGCCGAACCCAGGAAGGATCCAAGTACAGTCGCCATCGTCCTGGCAGTCACAGCCAGCTCTAGGGTTCCCGCACACAGCACGCTCGATTCCGGGAGGGTCTAGTGTCGATACATCAACTGTCACAATGTACAATGTTTATGTATCACAAAGTTCAGTCTTGTCAATAGGAACTCAATGCAACAGACGGTGCATCAATCAGACGCCCGGTCTGAGAGTTATTGGCTTTTTCATTCCAGGGTCCCAGTTTGTTGTTAAGCTACAACCAACCAGACCGTACTCCATCTGCGTCCAAACCTCGAGCAGAGTAATCCAAATTACCCATATCACTTAGAGGAATCCAACTAATTCGATGGTACGACAATCGGACGTTCGGAACTCAAGTTATAAGAATTTCCGCTCGGAGGGCCCGGTTTGTTTCGTGTTCAATCCAACCCGGTCGTACACAAAGTTTTCCGAATCCTTGAGTGTAATATACCGAAACTACCTTCTTGATCCAAGGATATGAACGCAACGGATGATGCATCAATCGGAGTTCCGTAACCCATCATATGGGTGTTAGAACGGTTCGGTTCGAAAATAGGGGGTTTGGGCCCGATCCGACCCGACACAATCAACCTAGGTCGGACCGAACCAGGTCGACCCGACCCGGGTCACAGTAAATCCCAGTTGGGCGCAGCCCGGTCCCCAGCTGGGTGCGGCACGGTAGCCCACCGCGGAGCACGGCAATGCAGCCCGGTTTGGAGCTGGTTGTGGGGTGCGAAGGGGGGTGTCGCCCCCTTGGAACCGAACGTCGGACCCAGTGGGGTCCGCCCTGCTTGCTAGTTGGGGGTTTCAACCCCGGGTTTTCCTGGCTAATGGCCGACCATTATGCCCGGCCAGTTGAGCCATGCAGGACCCGTAGGGGTTCCACTTCCAGGGTGTGCCGGTGGCCGTCCGAGCCGAGCCGCCTCCTAGTGAACAGTCGCGGCCTTAGGCCGTAGATTCCATCCGTCCACCACGGCACGATGGCGCCGCACCCCTCCACCGCAGCCCACTCTAGTCGCGGCCCCTTGGTGATCCGGCGTGGTGTGACAGCACCGCATATTTCCACGGCGGCCCTCTCCTAGCCACTTCCCACTTCGATCTCAACGGCATACCGCGACGGCGCCGTGCACCTCCACCACGGCCCGCTTCAGCTGTAGTCCTTTATATTCCAGCGCGGTGCATCGGCACCGCGCCTCCTTCGCCGCAAGGACAACAAGGATCAACAAAAAAGGGGAGGAGGATCGGACGAGTTTGTGCGGTCCGATCTCCAACCGTTATATCGATAACATGCGGCCCAAAGAACGAGAATTCTCAACAACAAACAAAGCGCAATTTTAATTAAATAAAATTGAACTTAACCCCTACCTCAATTCAAGAAAGTTGATCTATTTGACGGAGGATGGAGATGCTTTCGTTGTTCTGTTGATTTTTCGACATAATGATGGTGTCGCTTCGTCAACGTCGAGATGGAAGAAGCCGAGGTTGGCAACGATGTTCTTGGTGTTCTTCGATGAGGAAGATGAAGTTCTTCCCGAGAAAAGTGCTCTCTCCCCCAATGTCTCCACACAACAATCCTAAAACCCCAAATAAAATAAGGCTTACTCTTATTTTATTATAACATGCCATGCATTTCAATTTTAAAATTCAAACACATAACACACTTAATTGATTATGTGCATAGGCATGATTAAAGAGTAGAGAGTGGAGAGTTATAAATTAATGGGGACTTGCCAAATTTATGATGGGTTAGAGGAGTTAAAGGAATTTTATGTGGTGGGGATTGTGTGGTCCCCGCCTTACAAATATCCTAACAAAAGGTGTTGGGATGTAGTGGGTCCCACCCCAACTCCCATACATAGGATAAAACCACATAGGTTATAATTAAAATATGTTCCACAAAGTTGATTTACTTCGCATTTAATCCTCAATTTAAACAAATCCTCCCGAGCAAGCACACCTTCGGTAAAGGTCCTCTTAAGAAAAAATCACCACTGTACTTTCATCGGTGCCCTCAGATTTCGATTCTGAGCACTGGTTAAAATGATAGAAAAACCTGCTCATTTATTCACTGAACGTAACTGAGCTAATCTTCAGAAAATAATTCTGGGCACACCGGACCTCAGAATTAGGTGCCTTCGGAAACTAAGAACTTGTAAAATCCCAAAGAAATAATGAAAAAATATTCCTTGAAATTTATGGTTCTTTACATTTCTCCCACCTCATGACTTTACGTCCCCATAAATATACATCACAAAACTAGGGAAACAAATGAGGGTACTAAGAACGCATTTTAGCCTCCCACTCCCATGTGCTCTCCTTGATGTTCTCATGCTGCCACCTGATGTGCACTATAGGAATCAACCGTCCACGTAGGACCCGCTCATATCGATCCTCGGTCTCCATCGGGACCTCCACAAAAGTCACCATGTCATCGATGTCCAGCTCCTCATGGTCAATGATATGCGTCGGGTCATGCACGTATGTCCTCAGCTGAGATACAAGGAAGACGTCGTGCACCCGGTAAAACTGAGTTGGAAGAGCAAGGCGATAAGCCACCTCGCCTATCCTACTGATAACCTCGAATGGTCCGATGAATCATGGAGATAACTCCCCCCCCCCCGCCCAAATCTCCGTAATCCACGCCGAGGTGAGACCCATAAGAAAACGTGGTCACCATCCTCAAACTCTAGTGGTCTCCGCCTCTGGCCAACATAGGACTTCTTCCGGCTCTGAGCAGTCCTCATCAACTCCTGGATGATCTGAACCTTCTCCATCGTGGCATGGACCATCTCTAGTCCTACAAGTGCTTACTCCCTAGGGTCTGTCCAGCACAGAGGATATCTTCAAGGTCGCTTGTACAATGCCTCATATGGTGCCATCCCGATGGTGGAGTGGTAGATGTTGTTGTATGTAAACTCCACCAAAGGAAGATGATACTCCCAACTGTAACCAATGTCGAGGACACATGCACATAGCATTTCCTCGAGAGTCTCAATAGTCCTCTCCGTCTGACCATCCGTCTGTGGGTGAAAGGTGGTGCTCAGGCGTAGCTACATCCCAAATTCCTCATGCAACCCCTTTCAAATTCGAGAACTAAAGTGAGCATCTCGATCGGAGACGGTAGATGATGGCACACCATGAAGACGTACGATCACCTGAACGTAGAGGCATCCCAAGCTCTCCACTGATCCCTACTCTCTGATGGGTAAGATGTGGGATGACTTGGTGATTTGGTCAAAAATTACCCAAATGGATTCGTGACCTCTGGAAGTGCATGGAAGCCCTGTCACAAAATCCATAGACAACCCGTCCCACTTCCACCATAGGAAATCCAAGGGATGTACCAAGCCTACTAGTACCTGGTGATCAGCCTTCACCTACTGGCATGTGAGGGATCGTGAAACGAACTCCAACACAACCTTCTTCATACCCAGCCACCAGTGCTATCATCTGAGATCCTGGTACATCTTCACCACTATAGGATATACCTCTAATGGGTAAGTTTGAAATGATCAGCACCTCCTCCTTTAAAGCAACTGGTATGATGGTACGTCCTCTGAAAAGGATGACGTTCCCTCCTCCTACAGAGAATCCATCAGGTGCCTGTCCTGAGGATATCTATGCACATCGCGTCTCACAGTCAACGTCCCCTTGTTGTGCCTGTCTAACCCACTGAAGTAGTGGATGAGTGATTGTGAGTGACTATAAAAAGGTTGCCCCTCTCTATCCACATAGGATATCTGGAAAGCAGCTAGCTGCTCCATCGCCTCTCCAAGTAACTGAATGCCCGAACTCCTATTGAGAGAATTAGCTAATACCGTCCCCTTCCCAAGAGTATAGACTATCTCAAAGTCAAAGTCCTGGAAAGAACAAGAGCCATCGCCTCTGTCTGAGGTTCAGGACCTTCTGTGAGAAGATGTACCTGAGACTCTGGTGGTCTGAATAGACTGTAAAGCGCTCGCCCATCATATAGTGTCGCCACATCTTCAGGGAAAAGACCATGACTGCTAACTCCAGGTCATGGGTAGTGTAGTTCTACTTATGATGCATCAACTCTTGTGATCCAAAGGAGATCACTTCCTTCTCCTGTATCAGGACACACCTGAGTTCGGTCCATGATGCATCGTAGTAAACTACGTACCCTACGCTCTCCTCTGGTAGCCTCACGATGGGTGCATTGGTCAATCTCTGTCTCAACACCAGGAAGATATGATAACATCTATCCGACCACATGAAGGGTTTCCCCATCTTCTTCAAATATTTGAGTGGTACTACAACTCTGGAGAAGTCTGGCACAAATCTTTTATAGTACCCAGCCAAACCTAGGAATCTCTGCACCTCCGTCATGCTCTTGGGTGGCTCCCAAGCCAGAACAGCCTCGATCTTCATAGTATCCACCAAAACTCCCACATCAGAGAATACGTGTCCCAATAAATGGACCTCTTGAATCCAAAACTAACACTTCAAGAGTTTACCATAATGCTAATGATCTCAGATTGTGTCCAGTACAACCCGCTTGTGGTAGGTGTCCTCCTCCTCAGTAGTCGAGTAAATCAATATGTCGTCGATGATGACAAAGAAAAATCAATCGATGTAAGCCTGGAATACACTGTTCACGAGACTCATGAAAACTTCTAGAGCGTTGGTTGTGAATAAAGACATTACCAAGAACTCATAGTGTCCATACTGACAGCTGAATGTCGTCTTCTGCACATCCTCATCTCGAACTCTGAGTTGATGATAGTCGAACCCGAGGTCTATCTTCGAGAATCATTGTGATCCCTTGAGCTAATCGAAGAGGTCTTCAATGCTCCGTAGTGGATAAATGTTCTTCACGGTCACATGGTTCATGTGATGGTAGTCGACACACAGTCACATGCTCCCGTCTGCCATCTTGGCGAACAAGGTCAGGGAAACCCAGGGTAAAACACTAGGTCGGATGAATCCCCTTCCTTGCAAGTACTCCAGTCGTACCTGTAGCTCTTGAACCTCAGTGGGAGCCATACGATATGCTGGAGTTGATATCAGGGTTGTTCTGGGGTACAAGTCAATATAGAAATATACCTCTCTGTGGGGAGGTAGTCTGAGAACGTCGTCAGGAAAAATGTCTGCATACTGATCTACCACAACAGGAAAACTCGGACTCTGCACATCAAGTTCTCCTAGTATGAGACTAGCCAACTGATGGGTAATCAGATGTCCTCTCTTCTACGTGAGTCCATCCTATGCTGCAAAGGCTCCCTTCCCACCGGGGAAGGTGAAACTACTCCCATCGGAGCGGTGACATCGCACCTTGTTCCTAATACAGTCGATCCGAGCATGGATCCTAGATAACCAATCCATTCCCAAGATGATGTCGTAAGGCCTCGATGCCACTACAAGAAGAACCCAGATGAAGCTCTCACCTCCTAGAGTAAGCTCACACTGCCGGCATTGCTGCATAATCATTGAGTCTACTCCCGTAGGAATCTCTAGCTGTATGGATCGAGCCAACGACTCTGTCGGAATCCTTGAGCTCTGAACAGGGGAAACGACAATGAAAGAATGACTCTCTCGTGTGTCTATAAGAACTGCATCAAGGGTGGAGTAGACACAGATAGTACCTCGAATCATCTCAGGTGCGCCGTGGTCATAGGCCTCTACTGGCTGAAGGTGAGCATGCTTCTGTCCGCTAGCTCCCCATGGTCGGGGTGGACATCCTGGCGGTGGTGGTGGTTGAGCCTCAAAGCGTTTCCCACCACCCGCTGCTCGGCCAGCTCCTCTTCCTTGTCTGCCTGCTCCCTGCAGACCTCCACAGTTGAACCACTAATTATTCCTGGATGGTCCCTCAGCCGTCTGCTGCTCCTCTACATGGCGGGTCGGGCAGTCACGAGCCATGTGGCCCTTCTCGCTGCATGCATAGAATTGTCGGCCTCTCATATGACTGGATCTACTGCGTATGCCCCGAACCTCCGAACTAGTATCCTGAGGATGCCCACCTGATGGTTTGGTCCACTTTGACCCCTATGACATCCGTCGATTTCAAGGAGTAGAAGACTCCGCTATGTTCCGCCCTACAGTAGGTCTCGCTACTGGTGTAGGATCAGCAAGGAAACTCTCTACCAGAAGGGCTCACTCCAGTACTCCTGCCTACGTTGCAATAATAAGGGAGATCATTGATGCACTGATCCCATGCTTTAGTCCCTGATTGATGGTCCGGGCCCGGAAGAATGGGTCTCGTTCCTTGTCCGTGAAATAGGGCAAGAGATCAGTAAAAATCTCCGAGTACTAGGCTATTGTCATGCTAACCTACCGCAGTTGTAGTAACTCCTGAATGTGCACCGCACTGAGGGTGGATGGAATGAACTCTGAGCGGATGAGGCTCTCTACGTCCGACCAAATGAGAGATGACTCGTCGTGTACCTGGAGCATCAGGCCCCACCATCTACCTGCTGCCGCATGTAGGAGACTCACCACAAGGATGTACATGAGGTCAGCTGATGTCCCTACTAATATAAAGACTCGAACAACAGCCTCCAGCCAATCCTCGGCTATCTGAGAGTCAGTATCTCCACAGAACCTAGGCAGTCTCTGACGTTGAAACTTGTTTAGTGCACTCAGACTACGTGTACTCTCAGCTACTGGAGCTGGTGTCATCAGTGGCTCGGCGGGTAGAGGTATCGTCGGTGCCTCATCTGTAATGGGGCTCTGCACTAAGGCATCGTCGCTCGGTGTGCTGCCATATTGTACAAAGCTCAGAACCCTAGCTGGCTGCCATTGTGGGGACATCCTGAAAAAAATTGGTGTTCCACATTCAACACAGTATGACTGGTGAGTGGACACAAGTAATCCCAATGAAAACTTTGAAACACACATGCAATTAATGTTTTCATGCACTGAGTCGGAAATCATAATTCAGGGTCCTGGTGTATGGATACGTCGGCTACCGCACCAACACTAGACTCCCTGGACTGATAACCACACTCAATACCCTTAAAGCTATTGCTTCATATAGAAGACAGATCGGAGTCCTGATCTCTGCGGTAGAACCGAACTCTTTTGACACAAATTTGTCACGACTCGTCCTCGAGGTGCGTGTCGTTACTACCCCAAGCCCGCCTTCCTTAGTCCAGGGGCTGGCAACTAGAACCAAAGGCGTAAATCCTCATAAAAGTGAAGGCATTTTCTTTATCTAAGAAAAAAACACCACAGAGTACACATGTTGAAGTAAACACTATGTAAACTGAGTACAAAAGTAAGTGTTGTAAGTAAATGGGATAGTATACAAACCAAACTGAAAGTATAGTACAACTGAGAAAAGAAAGTATCATAACTGAAAAGTAGAGCAGCAACCACCAAGACATCCTCCGGAACTCCCACCTGAAGGGTGAGTATAGATAGTCTCGTAGGCTCCTCGAGTCTGGTCGTCCACTTCGTCTATGTCCCACCTAATCATCCACTTTCGGGTACCGTCCTGCTCCCCAAGCCTCAACCACGATCAGTGGTGTCCGTCGTCTGCAACCAACACAACGTAGTGCATGCGTAGCCCATGCAGGGGTGAGTATACGATACTCACTAGGGACCCCGAGACTCCCGAAGGTCTCCCAGAATCCACGAAGGATAAATCACAAAGGAAATATAAAATCCCGATGTATCAACCAACACTACATAGGTATATGCCCATACACATACCTAAGTCATCAATTCCAGTTCTGCTCCAACTCATGAACCCAAGTTCAACCCAGTCCACACAGGAAAGTACAATCCAATCTACACAGGAAAGCACAACCCAATCCACATAGGAAAGCAAAACCCAATCCACACAGGATAGCAAGTCGACCATATTGAGGATAATGATTAAATAACAGGACTCAGCTCACACAAGTATACTATTCACGAAGAGGGGTGAAGATGATTGATGTATTCTCTGAATCATCTCCTCTGCCAAACCCACGTAGGATCGAAGTACATATGTCATCACTGTCGAAACCACGTAGGATCCAAGTACAGTAACTATCTCTACCGAACCCACATAGGATCCATGTTCAGTCGTCATCGCTGCTGAACCCATGGAGGATCCAAGTATAGTCGTCCTCACTGCCAAACCCACAAAGGATCCAAGTACAATTTTCATCGTCGTCACAGCCACAGCCAGCTCTTGGGTTCCCTCACACGGCACGCTCGATTCTGGGAGGGTCTGCTCCACGAGCCAAGGGGTCGATACATCAACCGTCATAACGTCTAGAGTTGATGTATCACAAAGTTCTGTCACGTCAATAGGAACTCAAAGCAACAGACGGCGCGTCAATCGGACATTTGGTCTTAGAGTTATTGGTTTTTTCATCCCAGGGGCCCAGTTGGTTTTTAAGCTAAAACCAACCCAACCATACTCTAGCTGCATCCAAACCTTGAGCGGAGTAAGCGAAAAAACTTTATCACTAATAGGAATTCAACAAAGTCAACGTTCCATCAATCGGACGTCCGAAGCTCATGTTATAAGCATTTCCGCTCCGAGGGCCCGGTTGGTTTCGTGTTCGAACCAACCCGACTATACACAAAGTTCTAAGAAACCTTGAGTGTAATATACTGAAACGACCATCTCGATCCAAGGATCACAACACAATTTACGGTGCATTGATTGGAGGTCTGTAGCCCATGATATGGGGTGGTAGAACAGATCTTTCTGAAAATAGGGGGTTTGGGTCTGGTCCGACCCGACCCAATCCCCCTCTGTTGGCCCGAACCAGGTCATCCCGACCCGGGTCAGGGTCCAGCCCAGTTGGGCGCGGCCCAGCCCGGCTCGGAGCCGACCGCATGGTGCGATGGGGGGGTGGCACCCCTTTGGAACCGAACGGTAGACCCAGTGGGGTCCGCCTTGCTTACTGGCCGGGAGTTTCAACCACCAGTTTTCCGGGATAACGGTTGGCCGGTTGAGCAACATGGGACCCGCAGGGGACCCGCCTCTAGAGTGTGTCGGCAGTGCGGCGGCGCCGCGCCCCACCGCTACGGCTCGCTCTGGCCGTGGTCCATTTCATTCCCTGATCGTGCATCGGCACCGCGTCGCCTTCTTCAAAAGTTCAACGAGGATCAACAAAAAGGGGAGGAGGATAGTCCATGTTTGTGCAGTCCGATCTCCTCCCGTTAACTCGATAACATGCGGCCAAAAGAAAGAAAATTCTCAACGACAAACAAAGCAGAATTTTAATTAAATTTTTTTTATCTTAACCCCTAGATCAATTCAATAAGGTTGATCCCTTTGACAGAGGATGGATATGCTTTCGTTGTTCCATTGATGTTGCCGTAGAAAGACGGTGTCGCTTTGTTAACGTCGAGGTGAAAGAAGCTGATGTTGGCACTGGCATTCTTGTAATTCTTCGATGAGGAAGACGATGTTCTTCAAGAGAAAAGAGCTCTCTCCCCCAATGTCATCACACAACAATCCTAAAATCCAAAATAAAATAAGACTTACTCTTAATTTAATATAAGATGCCATGAATTTCATTTTTAAAATTCAAACACATAACTCACTTAATTGATTAAGTGTGTTTCCATGATTAAATAGGAGAGAGGGGAGAGTTACAAATTAATGGGGAGTTTCCAACATTAAGTGGGGTTAGAGGAGTTAAAAGGAATTTGAAGGGGTGGGGCTCGTGTGGGCCCCACATAAAAAATATTCTAACAACAGGAGTTAGGATCTAGTGGGTCCCAACCCAACTCTCATACTTGGGTTAGAAGTAAAATTTGTTCCACAAATTTTATTTACATCACATTTATTCCTCAATTTAAAAAACTACTACTAAGCAATCGCACCTTCGGAAAATTTCCTCATAAGTGAAAATCACCACTGCAGATTCATCGGTGCCCTCAGATTTTGATTCCGAGCACCGGTTCAAAAGATAGAAAAAAACCGCTCGTTCGTTCCAGGAACATACCTGAACTAAACTTCAGAAATTTATTACAGGCACACCGGGCCTCAGAATCAGGTTCCGTCAGAAACTACATACTCGTAAAATCCCAAATAAATTAAAAAAAAATTTCCTTGAAATGTACGGGTCTTAACAAGAAGGGGTGGGGAGTGGTGGTAATTATAATGGAAAGAGATGTCTGTTTTTTTATATTAAGTTCATTAGTTTATTATGTTGGTTAAATACTATCAATAGTTTTGATTACAATAAATATATATAGTACGAATAAAATGTGAGTTCTTTATAATGGTCACTTACATCATAAATGATTCCACATTGACAAAAAATACAATATATTATCATATAATGTTAAATACCATAAATTATAATATTTCACTACTCACTTAAAATTCAGATAAATAAAAAAATAAAAAAATAATAAATCTAACTTTTTTATTACTTTAATATTTTAAAAATTGTATCTATTTTATAAAAATATGATTGTAGATAATAAAAATTAATTTTAAATTAAAATATTCATTTATTCAAAAAAGACTAATTTGAATATTATATCCAATTTTATGAAACATTGATAAATTAATTAAATTATGAATATATTAATATTATATTTATAAGTAAAACATTATTAATTAAATAATATATTTTAGGAAAATTCATTTTCATTCAAAATTTATGTAAATTGAAAAATTGTTAATAAAATTTTTTTAAAAAAATTACAAACCTTAATTTATCATTTTAAAAACAATTATTTACCTATTTCATGATAAAAATATATTTAATTGTAATTAAAAAGAAAATTCGATATTAATTTTATTTTAATTTATTAAGTTACTATTCAAATTGATATATTTTTATTGCAACGGGTGAAATTACTATTCAAATGGCCAGGTTTTAATTCCATCCACTAGATTTCGAATGGTCATTAATGTTTACTACTTCCTATAAACATATATTATCCAAATAATATGTCATTATTATTTTATCCCAAAGTTATATATAATTTCATATTTTAAATGAGTAATATCATATTCACAATATTAATTATTTCTATTAATTTTTTATTGAGTTCATTTATTCTAGTGGATTGATTATAAAAATTTATTTTATTATTATTATCATATTTTTAATTTATTATCCCACTTTTTTAATTTAAATTATTAATGATTTATTTTCCAAATATTGTATCATTCTTATTTTATGAGAATAATATTTTTATATTTAATATATTCAATGTTTCTGATTTATACTATAAGACATAATTATAAGAAGTATAATTACATTACTAAGATTCTATAACATTAATGGGATATCGATAATATTTATTATATTATATTTTTATTAGTCGCATGATGTTATTTTCCTTATGGAATTTACTGCATTATCTTTATTATATATAGAGGATAAACTGGTATGATACGCCTACATGGATAATGAAATTGATAAAGAGGTTCATATGGTCACTCAATATATATATCAGGACTCTCTATTAAATTATATTAATATATAACTATTTGAATGAATATAAACCAAATCGATGTAGAATAATTATTTATATTATTATGATCTTATAAATTTAGTCACTGGTTATTCAGTAAAAAATATACATGTAATGTATATTAAATAAATTTATTTCTGTAGCTAAAAAATACAACAGGTTTTTTTATCTCAGGTTTGACATTAACATGGTAATAAATATATATTTGTTTAATTATTCAAATATTAAAAAAATAATCTAGTAATAGAATAGAATATATATTTATTTATTTATTTATTAATGGGATAAAATAATGATATTCAGTTATTTAAATACATTTTTATTATTCTAGGTTCAATAAATATCATGGCGGATTATCATCCTGAGTTAACAATCAAATTAATAATCTAATTTGTTGTTATGTACCCTTAAAATAACATTTCATTTATTTAATAAATTATATTTAAATATCATCATGTTAGAAATATTCATGTAATATAATAACAATTTCTTATATTTTCGATGGGTTCTATATATAACAAAAGAGTTACTTATGGTTTTCTAATGATTATGAACATCCAAAACTAAGTAGTGTCCCAAATATTATCATTTCTATTGGTGTGTATAATTGTTTCCCATAATGATATTCTGTTATTGGAATTCTCTCTAATTTGAGTAAACTTCTCAATAATGCTCTCATGAAAAGAAGGTATCTTATAATCTCACTCTTAGGTCATAGAATATAATAGATATAATCCATTAATCATAGAAGTGAATTTTTTTAAATTCGATGGATAATGGAACAAGATGGTTGGAACATCTATTATATCACCCATAAACTGTTTAGGAACATCCCATAATTCAAGGACCATGTTTGGATACCTTTAGTTTAATTTTAATTTTTATTCATCACCATGATGATGGGAATATGATAGAGGTAACAAAATTGAGAATAAATTTAACAATAGTTAATATGAGGTCATATTCATATCAAATTAATTAAAATTTACATATAAAAAAGTTAATTTATTTTAAATATAATGAGTTCTTCATATAGTTTTGAGGATTTTCGATGAAAAAGTGGACGAAAATATTTTTACATACAAGGCAATCAGAATAATTTTCATAAATTTATCATTGTTATGATATTTTATAAACTATTCCTTTTCATTTATCGATCCTTATGTATAGAAAACTATATTTCTTTTCCTAACATGACCATCAACAGACTATCAGAAATAAATATAGTTCGATGTTCCAATCTGGTTGTTCAAATGATTCTTGAAATCTTACATAGATACTAAAAATAATTCTAAAAAGGGGACACCATTCTCCCTTTGTCTTCAATAATTAGATGGGACAAGTAAATCATGCTCAATATTGTTTGTGTTTGGAATGTGGTTCAATTAGACCTATTTTATTGACCCTAAGTTGAAATTTTGAATGATAAGGTGTGCCTAAGGTGTATTCCAAATATAGGTCAATTATGCTCCCATGGATTTTACCCCATTTAAATAACATAAAATGTCTGGTCAATATTCAAACAATTTGAATCGAAAGCATTGAAAATGGTACTCATGTTGACAAAGACATCAATATATCAGGAACATGTAATATAATGGTATGTACATGTTATGTTTTAACTAATATACCACATTAAATACCTCATGAATTAGAGCAGCGTAACTTGGGGGAAAGTAATTAATCCCCATTACATGGATGGATTTATAGTTTGTGAAATTTTTGAAATTTCTATCTAGGAAAAGCCATTATAGGCCAAATTTTTAGTTAAGACATAAAAATAAAACATATTAAATAAAATAAATCATAAACAACATGAAAATTAGATGGTTATACACATTTAGTGAAACTGTTTTTTATAGATTAGTATTTGAGTGTTATTAAGAATTTCTGGTCATAATCTATAATTACACATAATGATATTATATTTAATTATATAGATTCGTAATGTGTATGGATTTCATAAATGTTGTGTATATCATATGAATTTAATGTTATACTTTCCACATATATCAAACACACTCCCTATAGTCAAAATTTTTATGGAGGCTATATGGCTTGAATCATGGAATAAAATTTCATGTATATCTAGATAAATTGTTTTTGGATACATATTATATATGTATATAGTTCTCAATATGAACTATAACCACTATTAGTAAGAATTTGTCTCACGTGATGATATGTATTGTATAAAATTTAATCTAAAGAAAAAAGATTTTTTAGAATTATGTGGGCATGTATCAATAATCTTATTGGACATGTTGGGAACATATTTTACATATAATTACAATTAATTTATTTAATATTGACGTGGTAAAAATTATTATTCACTATTTGGTTGGTAAACTATGATAATTGAATTATTTAATTTGATAGATTATTAGATAAAAAATACAACCAATTATTCATAATAAAGAACAAATTTATTGGGATTTTTGAAATTTTAATGGAATAGTTATGGATTTTTGGACGATCTTAAACATGTGAAACATATGTTTTTGTTTGGATTTTAATTATTTAATTATTTTTTCCTACGAATATGTGGTAAATTTATTTTTGAATAAATTCTGATGATATGATTATCATCTATTCCTCCTTATTATATGTGGGACTGCAATTTTATGGTATCTGATACGTAACTATAAAAAATATTACCCCAAAAATTGTATAAAATAATGTATTTGTAATGGGATGAGCTTCCCAAAAATAGAAGATAGTTCTTGTCCACAATGGGAGAAAACTAAGTATATACAATTTTTAATGATGTAATATTGTAAATTGAGCCACGAAAAAATCATGTATTTATTCCTTGAGGTTTAATGAATGTTATATTTTCTCATCGATAAACAAAAAGACTATAAATTTTCATTATTATTTCTTATATTAGTCTTTCATTTTCATGTTCATTTTTATATACTTATGTGGTGGGTAATTATTTAAGCAGGATCCGATAAACTTTAAAAATAACATGAATTGATTATATAATAAAATAATTGAATTATATTTATATTATTTTTGAAAAAATGGTTAATTAAATTTTTAATGAAATATCATATTATCAATAATGTAAATGTGTGAATCAAAAAAATATTTATGTAATAAATATTGAAAATGACTAATGTAATTATTTTCTAAATATGGTTTTAATTACATGAGTAATGATTCCACCACTTTAAAATGTGATAGTGTGGTACTTGTTATGAGACATTCAATTATTAGGTATTTTTTTTAATCTTTTATGATTAAAAAAA
This sequence comes from Viscum album, assembly GCA_963277665.1. Lineage (NCBI taxonomy): Eukaryota > Viridiplantae > Streptophyta > Magnoliopsida > Santalales > Viscaceae > Viscum > Viscum album. The sequence goes on along the minus strand of OY728122.1, from coordinate 656,345,548 downwards.
AATTACTCCATCATGATTAGTTTCCTTTAGTATATTTGGTGTGGGTTAGAGTCATTTGTTGAGGATATTAAAATATGATTTTCTGAATTTGGGTGTCCACTCAATTGTTGTAGGAACCATTGGTTTATATTTTTGTTTAATATACCTACCTAAATAAATTCATATAATCCAAACTAACTTATATTTATGATATAAGAAGGGTAATATGGATCAATTCCACATGAATATTAATTCAATGGGTTATTTTTAATTTAATTTTGTGGTATAATGAAATTCGATGAAATAGTGAGAGACTAGGAATATGATTTTTTATACATCCTACCATTATTAATATATATATAATATAGAACAATTGTATATTTCATTTTTTATAAGATGGAATGATAACCACTAGGAATAATGTGATCAATTCAGGACATATAATATTTTCTCAGATTCTTGGATTTCGTAGAATCGAATAATCGAATATATTCTTCATTAAGGTGGAAAATATTGTTTTGTAAACTTGAATATTTTATTCCATATCTACTTAAAATAACATTTATCAAAGATTAAATTTTTTCCATCTAAATATGTATAGAGGATTGTCTTTGTTTCAATTCAATCAAATTTTCATCCATATCTGGAGAGATGATTATGAAACAGAAGATCTTGGATGAGTTCACCATGAAAATACACCACTTTTATCTTTATGAAGTGAAAATTAGTCTATAGGTAAATGGTATGTTCTCTAGAAAATAAAAATCTAAAATATAGTATGGTATCCAAACTATAGATGATTCCAATATAATGGTTGATTATTTTTAATATATAATAAATCGTGGATTAATTTGGTTTATGAAATAAACCATTATTCATATGTAATAATCCTTATATCCCATATATTAATTATTAATAAAATATAATATGATGAAATTTTTATGTGGGATACTCGATAATCTTTTTTCTGTGCTTCTCTTGGTGGATAAATATAATTGGAAATTGGGATTGTCACCCATTACAGTGAATGAAATTGTCACGACCCGTCCCTTGGGGCCCGTGTCGTGACTATCCAAAACACACCTTCCATAGGGAAAGGGCTAACAACTTGCACCGAACGGTGTATTCCCAAAACAGGGAAGGCATTGCCTTTATATCATGTAAACACACGCAACAAAGAAAAAAAATAATGATACGAACACAAGTAAACAGTATAGTAGAAAGACTGTGTATAGTAAAAAAAGGGCTATAATACAATCCCAACATGAATGTACAAGAAAATTGGAATGTACAAGTAAAATTAAAAAGCTCATATGAACACCCAACAAAAATCCTACCTGAAGGGTAGGTACAGCTCTAGAACGGTCATCTCTACGGAACGCCTCATCAATGGTCCATCTCTTAGCTACCTCCAGTCCTAGTACCCTTGACCTCATCAGCGTTGTCCATTGTCTACACAAAAACACAACAAGGTGCGGGCATAGCCCGTGCAGGGGTGTGCATAACAATACTCTGTAGAGACCCCAAGAACCTCAAGGGTCTCTCAAAAACCACAAACGATAAAACAAAAAGCAATGAATCAACTTTCAACCCTACTTTGGTATATACCCCCCAGATATACATATGTAATCAAGTATACCCATCCCAATTATGAGGAATAACATGGTCAAACTCAAAAATCCCCAAGCTCAACTGTTCCATAACGGAGGAATACCACAAAGTAAAGTACCAAGAAGGTACACCACACAAAACAATACCATAGAGGTATCACCATGAAGGTAAGTACCACAATGTTACACCATAGAGAAGATTACCAAAATGTTATCACCAGGAAGATAAGTATCAAAATGGTACACCACACAAAAGATTTCCAAAAAGTTATCACCACAAAGGTAAGTACCTCAAAGGTACGCCACACAGAATATTACCACAAATGTGAAGACTCATATCACACAAGGTATAACTTAGGTATGGTAGTAATGATAAATAGATATAAATAATTAATAATATTACTCTATTAACAGACAGACACACATAGGATCCTAAATTATTAGACCCACATTGGATCCTAAATCATCAGAGACACATAGGATCCTAGTACATCGTCGGACCGACATAGGCTCCTAGTACAACAGACCCATGTTGCTTCCTAGAGTAGTCCCATGTGGATTCCTAGAGCGGATCCAAGTGTGAATCTCAAACACAGACCCAGAAAGGATCCCAAAGAACAGACCCACATTAGACCCCTTACTCATGTTACTGCCAGCAACCGGGTTCCCGCAGTAAGATCACATGATTTCGGGAGGGTCTGATAGTCATTCCAAATTTCCATAATACAACTACAAAAATGTATGATTAAGATGTATCCCAAATTACTACCACGTAAAAGGGGTCTCAAAGCGACAGAAAGTGCGTCAATCAGACGCTCGGTCTACATGTTATTGGTCTTTTAGTCCCGAGTTCCCGGTTAGAATCGTGTCTGATCCAACCCAGTCGTACCCCAACCATATCTGAAACTCGTGTGGGGTATAACAAAAGGACCATATCGATCAATGTTTTCATGCAACGAAGATGGTTCATCAAATGGATGCTCATAGCTCATGATATGGATGAATGTGCAAAAAGAGGTAGAAGTTGGTCTGGGTTTTTTCTGACCCAGTCGGACTGGCACAACACGACCTGGCATGTTACAACTCGACCCAGATTGGGTTGACCTAGCATGACCCAGATCTGGCTATGGGATGGAACCTGCAGGCGGGATCCGACCCAACTAGCTGGGTCCGGCGCTTCCAGTTTGGTCAGGCACGGCGCACAGGCGTGGCCAGCAGTGCGGCGTCCGATCAGCATGTGGTTGGTCAGTTGGCCAGAAGTCCTCATCCACACGGTGCGGTCACATGCCACTCCTTCATTGGTGGTTGGTTGCTAGCCGTCCACCCAATTTCGTTCTCGTGGCACAAGGCTGTGCCTCTGGCATGTTGGGCGGGGCAGACGCGCACCGCCATCCCCTTCGTACAACTGGCCGGAGTGTCGGCCGCTGCCCTTGCTCCACCATGGCCAACGAGACATGGTTCTTCTCCAGCAGTGTGGTTGCACTGTCGTCGACTTCACGGCTGGCCGCAGTGCCTACCGCCGCTCTCGTGTCCCACCGGTGCCAATGGACGTCACCAGTCACCATCCTCCTCCCCCATGAGGAACACATCAAAAACCACAAAGGATTGTGGAGAGGTCGGGCCATGATTATTTAGCTCATACCCTCTGTGTTACAGTGGTATAAAGCATATTATTATTTATTAAATCATGAAGAACTTCAAGAACATGTAATGGGTAATCAAAAAAAAGAAACAATACCTTGTCGTTCATTGGTGGATGTCACGAGGAAGATGTCAATGTCACTGGAGAACGTCATTGTTTGGTGCCTTCTCAAGGTGCTTCCGATTCGGGCTCGGTTTTGGTTCTTCGTTATTCATTGGAGAGGCGTTATTTTTTGAAGAGTATGAGTTTCTCCCCAATTATCCAAAGCTTCTTAGTTTTTCCAACCCTTCTCCCAAATCCCATGAAAAATTAATAGCCCACTTATTAAAAAAAATTTAATAATTTAAAATGAGTTGGCCATTAATTATCTTGTTGTTGGAACATTTTATTTAAAGGCTCCCAAAGTATAAAGTTGATTCAGTAATTATGAATAAATGATTCCTAATAATTAAAGTGGATCTTGGTAAAACATTTTTTGTAACTGGGCATTTAATTCCCAAAATTAAATTCCCGACCACCCTCATGTGGTCCCCACCTTTATGATTCAAAAAATAAAAGTTTCCAAACCTGGGTGGTCCCCACCACAAAAAAATAAAATCGGGAGTTTTCATTAAAAATTAAATAAAACTTGTTCTTTATTTTATTTTTATTTTGACGTAAAAAATGAAAACATATATTCACCCTCAACCTACTGTGGTCGAGGTGATGGTCTCCTAAAACAAATATCGGCGCTGTGAATTCAATGGTGCCCTCATATTTTAATTCCATGCACCAGTTGAAAAGATACAAAAAACCCACTATTGCATTTACCAAACGTACCTAAAAATGGTCATAAATTCATTCTGAGCACACCAGGTCTCAGAATCACACCCCTTCAATTTTCATGTACCCATAAAATTTCCATATAATTAAAAAAATTAATTTACATGGAATATATGGGTCATTACATTCTCCCCACCTTAGGGCTTTGTATTCCCGTATGACATAACTCAATATAAGAGAAAAATTGGATGTATTGAGCATGTATATGAGCCACTCACTCCCATGTGCTCTCATGGAGGTTCCCGTGCTGCCAACATACAAGCACCAAAGGGACCGATCACCTACGAAGGACTCTCTCTTGTCGATCCTCAATCTCCACTGGGTCCTCTATAAATAGTTCCCCATCTTTGATGTGAAGATCTCCCTAGTCAATGATGATTAAAGGGTCTTGCACATATCTCCTCATCTAGGATATTCGGAAGACATGGTGAACCCAATGAAACTGATGTGGAAGAGCTAAGCGGTAAGACACCTCGCCAACTATACTATGGAATTGAAATGGTCCGATGAACCTTAGATATAACATGATGCCCAGGGCAAATCTCTGCAAACCTCATCGAGGTGAGACCCGCAGAATGACGTGGTCGCCATCCCCGAACTCTAGTGGTCTTTTTCTCTTGTTGGTACTGCCTACTCTGTACAGTCTTCATCCGCTCCTGGATGATCTGCACCTTTTCTGTGGTAACCGTTCCCATATCTGGTCACATGAGTGCTGACTCCCATGGGTCAGCCCAATAGAAAGGTGATCTGCATGGTCGTCCATACAAAGCCTCTAATGGTGACATCCCAATGGTAGAGTGATGGACGTTTTTGAATGAAAACTCCACCAAGGGAAATTGATCCTCCCAACTGTGACTGATGTCAAGAACGCAAGCACGCAGCATGTCCTAGAGGGTTTGAATGGTCCGCTCAGTCTGGCCATCCATTTGAGTATGGAAGGTGGTGATTAAAAGAAGATGTGTCTCAAAAGCCTCCATCAACCCCTTCCAAAGCCGAGAAGTGAGACATGAATCAAGATCAGAGACAATTGTTGGGGGTTCTCCATGAAGCCACACAATCTTCTTCATATAGAGGCGTTCCAAGATCTATATTGAACCCTGCTCTCTAATCGGTATGAAGTGCAAAAACTAGTTGAGTCGGTCGGAGATCACCAACATGGAATCATGACCCATGGATGTACGTGGAAGTCATGTCATGAAGTCCATGGATATCTCATCCCACTTCCACAGTGGGGCCTCTAAAAGCTCAACCTAGCATGCTAGTACCTGATGCCCCACCTTCACTTGCTATCAAGTGAGGCACCGAGAGAAAATATTTTCTACTGTTTTCTTCATTCCTAGCCATTAGTGTCGTCTTCGGTGATCCTGGTGCATCTTCACCACTCCTGGATCCACCGCTTTAGGGGATTTGTGAAACTCCCACAACAGTTATTCATGAAGTGACACTAGTACCATGGTACGTCCTTTGAATAGGATGACATGCTCCCCATATTCAGAAAATCCATCAGGTACCTATCTTGTGGATATATTTTCACGTCGAGCCTTGCAGTCAGTGTCTCCATGTTGCGCCTCTCAGACATGAAAAATAAGTGGGGGAGTGACTGTAAGAGACTGACGAAAATCTACTCCATCTTAATCCACAAATTATATCTGCAAAGCGGCCAGCTTCTCCATCGCATAACCTAGAAGTTATATACTAGATCTCTTTTTGAGTGCATCTTTTACTACATTCACATTCCCAACAAGTATATACAATCTCGACGTCATAGTCCTGGAGGAAATCAAGCCAACTTCACTACATCAGATTCAGGTCCTTCTGAGAGAATATATACCTAAGACTCTTGTAATGAGTGTAAACTGTAAAACAGTCACCCATCAAGTAATCTTGCCACATCTTCAAGACGATGACCAGTGCTTCTAACTCAATGTCATGGGTTGCGTAGTTCTTCTCATGTTGTCTCAGCTGTCGAGAGCTATACGTGATCCCCACTTGCTCATGCATGAGGACCCATCCAAGATCAGTCCATGATGCCTTGCAGTATACTACGTACCCAACAACTACTTCTGGTAATCACAAGATGGGGGAACTCGTTAATCTCTACATTAGCTCATGAAAACTACACTGAAATCTCTCCTACCACATGAAGGGTGGACCCTTCTTTATCAATTGTGATAAAGGTACTTCCACTCTAGAGAAATTTGGCACAAATATTCTCTAGTATCAAGCCAAAACCAAGAATCTTCGTACCACCATCACACTCCTTAGTGGCTCCCAAGAAAGTACATCCTCAATCATCATAGGATCCACCGAAACTCCAGCCTTCGAGATAACGTGTCCTAAAATGTTAACCTCATTGATCTAGACCTGACATTTTGAGTGCTTACTATAAATATGGTGCTCTTAGAGTGTGTCTAGAACTATCTTTAAATGATAGGAATGATCCTCCTCGGTAGACGAGTAGATAAGAATGTCATTGATGAAGACTACAAAAAAAGTGATCTAGGATAAGCTGAACAATCCTGTTCATGAGTCCCATGAATACGGATGGAGAATTTGTAATGAAAAACACCATGAAAAAAAAATTCATAATGGTCGTACAGTCAGTTGATAGTCGTCTTATGCACATCTTCTTCCCATACTCTTAGCGGGTTATACCCTGATGTGAGGAATATCTTTGAAAACCACTGTTCTCCCTTTAACTTATCAAATAGGTTGTCAATCCTCGGATGTGGGTACTCGTTCTTCATGGTCACCTAGATCAGGAGCTAATAGTCAAAAAAATTATCATGCTCCCATCTGCCTTCGTGGAGAAAAAAATTGGGGCTCCCAATGGATAAACTCTAGGATAGATGAATCCCTTCCCCTTTAAGTCCTCAGGCTATACCTGCAGCTCACGAAGCGCCGAGGGATCCATCTCATATGCTGGTATAAATAACAAAACCGTCCTCGGGTACAAGTCAATGTAATAGTCCACCTCTATACAGGGAGGTAGACTTAGAACATCATTAGGGAAGACATCATCGTACTGTTCCACCACTACTGGATAACTCAGACTGTCCACATCAACTACTCTGAGGGTAAGGCTAGACAACTGATGAGTGATCTGATGAAATCTCCTCTGGTTAAGTTAATCAGGTGCTACAAAGGCTCCCTTCTCTCTGGTGAAGATAAACCAAGTCCCATCCATGCAGACACACTGCACATTGCACCTAATACAGTCAACCTGAGCATGGACAGTAGATAACCAGTTCATTCCCAAGATGACGTCATAAGGCTCTGATGCCACAAATAGGAGATCACAGCCAACGATTTCACATCTTATAGTATGTTCACACTACCAGCACTAGTTTGAAATTTTTCAATCCTCTCCCCTAGGAGTATCTAGCCATAAGGATCGAGCCAATGAATCCATAAGAATCTCCGAGCTCTGAACGTGGGTAGTGGAAATAAAAAATGACTGCCACCTGGGTTTATAAGTATGGCAGCTAAGGTAGAGTAGACACATACCATAAATCTTTTTCATCTCCAATGTCCCATGGTCATTGGCCTCAGCTGCATGGAGCTGAGCTTTCCCCTATCCTCCTCCTCCCTGTGGTCGGGGTGGACTAGCTGGTGTTTGTAGCGGTAACATCTCGAATCGTCGCCCACCACCAGCTTCACGGCCATCTCTTATTCCACGTCCACCTGCTCCCTACGAACCTCCTCGGTCAAACATCAATCTCTACATGGGTGGTCCTTATACCATTTCATAATCCTCTGTATGGTGGGTCGGATAGTCAGGATCCATGTGACCCAGCACGCTGCATGTGTAACACTGCCTACTCCTCACATAAATGGCTATGTCTCTGGTGCCTCGCACAACCGGCCCTAAATCATGTGGTTGTCCACATGTAGGTATGTTCCTCTTAGACCTCTGTGACATTTGCCTGTTGCAAACTGCAGAATCCTTTCCTATGTGATGCCCGATGGGGGGTCTCATTGCAACTCACTGCTCAGCATGAAAACTCTCCACTAATAGGGCTCGGTCTAACACTCATGCCGACATCGAGATGTGGAGTGAGAACATTGAAGCCCTAATCTCCCGAATGAGTGCCTACCCGGCGGTCTTTTCCCTAAAGAATGTGTCTCATACCATATCGATGGAGTAGCGTGAGAGGTTGGTGAACCTCACTGAGTACTGAGCCATAGTCATGATGCCCTGTTGTAGATGAATAAGCTCTTGTATGCGCACTACATGAAGGGTCACTTGGACAAACTCTGCCCGAAACAGGCTCCCAAAGTCTTCCTAGAGATGGGTAACCTCATCATGAACCAGGAGCATCAGGCTCTAACATCTGCCTTATGCTGCCATTATAATACTTGTGGAACAGTTCACTATGATATCAGTTGGTGTCCCTACCAATCAGAAGACTCTCACCATGGCCTCTTTCCAATCCTCTGCCACATGTGGGTCAGTCTCACCCCGGAACCTCGGTGGCCACTGGAGATATAACTTGTGCAATGCACTGATGCAGCGTGCACACTCTATTGTTGGGGCTTGTGGAATCGGTGGCCCAACAGGTAATGGTACTTTCGGTGCCTCTGCTAGTGCCTCTAATGATAAAGGTCCTTACTCCCTTGCCTCATTACTCGGTGGGCCATCGTCACATACTACAACCGAAACCCTAGCTAGCTATCTGCCTGGAGGCATCCTGAAAAGAAATAGTTGTTCCACAGTTGATAATTTATACCTGGTGAGCTGACTCAAAAAGATAACAAAGAAAACATTTTGAAACACACACGCAATCAGTTTTTTCATGCACTGAGTCAGAAATCAGATTTCAAGGTCCTGCTGTATGGATATGTTGGTCATCGCACCAACACTAGATTCCCTAAATGGAAAACCACACTCACTATAGTAAACAATATTGACGTTAAAAGATCAGAGTCGATTGTTCAATGGTAGAACAGACTCCTCTGATAAACATTTTTTATGACCTATCCCCCAAGGAATGTGTCGTGACTACCCCAATCAAGATTTCCATAGGCCAAGGGATGTCGACTAGCACTGATAGTCATATTCCATAAACATGAAGGCATAGCCTTAATATCCTGTAAACACACAAAACCAAGAACATAGAAAGATACGAACACATGTAAAATGTATAGTAGAAAGAGTGTGTACAGTATGAAGAAGGGGATAGAATACAAGCCCAACTGAATGTACATGAAAACTAGAAAGTACAAGTAAACTGAAACAACTCATGTGAACACTCGCCAAGGATCATACCAAAAAGGTAGTACATCTTTCGAACGGTCTTCTCTGCGGTATTCCTTGTCTAAGGTCAACCTCCGAGCAACCTCTAGCCCTGGTACCCTCGTCCTCATTCATCATTTTCTGTCATCTTCACTAATAACAAAAAGGTACTGGCATAACCCATGCAGGGGTGAGTATTACAATACTGAGTTGGGACCATTAGACCCTCATAGTTCTCAAAAAAAAACCCCAAATCATTGAATAGACTGAAAACCAAACTTAGGTATATGCCCATATGTATACCTAAGTTATCCTGTATACCCATCACAGTCAAAAGTAAACACAGGGCCCAACTAAAAAGCCCAAAGCTCATATATTCCACAATTAAAGGAATACCCCGAAGATAATTGCCAGAGAGGTATGAAACACAGAAGAATACAACAATTTTATCACCACAAAGGTAAGTACCACAATGGTACACCACACAGAATATTACCACAAAGGTATCATCATGAAGGTAATTAGCAAAAAGGTACACCACACAAAAGATAACCACAAAGTTAAAGACACAGCTCACACCCGGTATAACATAGATACATTAGTAAAGATGATAATATGTAACTACTAAATCATCTTACTCTGTTAAGAGGTAGACCCACAAAGGATCCTAAATAATCATACCCACATAGGATCATAAATCATCAGACCCACATAAGAGCTGAGTACATCATCATACCCACATAAGATCATAGTACAACTGACCCACGTCAGTTCATAGAGTAGTCCCACATGGTTTCCTAGAGGAGATCCGTGTGAGACTCTCGAACATAGACCCATAAAGGATCCTAAAGCACAGACCCACATATGACCCCTTTCTCATGTTATAGCCAGCTAAAGGGTTCCCGCACTAAGCTCACTTGATTCCGGGGAGGGTATGCTCCCCAAGCCTCATGTCGATACTCCAACTACCATGAAGTACCATGAAGAAGTATCCCATGGGACTGCCTTGTAAAATGGGTCTCAAAGCGACATACGGTGCATCAGACAGATGCCCATTCTGTATGTTATTGGAATCTTAGTTCCAAGTTCCTGATTGGATTCGTGTTCAATCCAACCAGGCCGTACCCCAACCATATCTGAAACACATGTGGGGTATACCAAAATGACTGTCTCGATCCAAGGTTTATGAAGCTTTAGATGGTTCTTCAAACGGATTATCATAGCTCAATATGTGGCCAAAACAATGAAAATGGGACGATGTTGGTCCGGGACTAGTCTGACCAATATTTGGCCCATGTTGGGTCCTGGCCTGCGGGATCTGACCCGAACCGCTAGGGCCAAGCCGATCAGTTAGGTCCGATCGGGCCCGCACTGGTTGGCCCGCTGGGCGGCCCACGGTGTAGTGTCGCATGGTGGGGCTGCCCGTGGTGTGGCGGCCCGTAGTGAGGTGACTCCTTATCATGCAGATGGATGGTCGGCCGACCATCCTCTTTCACGCGGTGAGTTAGCGTGCAGTGCCTTCACCGGTGGCCGACAATGAGATGTTCACACTCCTCTCACGGCCGCGACACAAGGTTGCGGCTCCTACATGTCAGGCGGCGCGGACGCGGGCCATCATCCCCCTCATGCGGCCAACCATAGTTTTGGCTGCCACCCTTTCTCCACGATGGCTAACGGGCTGCAGAACTTCTCCAGCGGCACGGTTGTGATGTCGCTATATTCACGGCCTACCGTGGTGCCTACCTTCACTATCGAGTACCAATGGTTCCAATCTCCATCACTGGTCATCTTCCTCCTCTATCGCAATGAACACATAAAACACCACTAAGGATTGCGGAGAGGATGTTCCATGTTCGTTTGGCCCATACCCTCCGTGTTAGAGTGGTAGGAAGCGGTTTATAATTTCTTGGATCAGGAAGAACGTCTAGAACATGTAAGGGGGTATTAAAAACCACAAATCCTACCTTGTAGTTCATTGCATGATGTAATGAGGAAGAAGTCGAAGTCTGTGGAGAATGTCAGCGTTCATTGCCACTGCAAGGTGCGTTCGATTCAGGCTCGGGTTCAGTTCCTTGTTCTCCATTGGAGAGGCATTCTTCATGGGAGAGGAACAATTTCACCACAATTATCCCAAGATTCTCCCTTTTACCAAACCATCATCCAAATTCCACCAACAAGAAATATCCCACTTATTAAATTATGTTTTAATTATTTAATTAGAGTTGGCCATTAATTATCTTGATGTTGGGAAAATTAATTTAGAGAAACCCAATGTTTAAAGTTGATTCATTATTTCTGAATTAATGAATCCTATTAATTAAGGTGGATTGTGGTTAAATATTATCTGTAACCGGACATTTAATTCCCTACATTAAATATCGGACCACCTTCATGTGGTCTTCACCTTTATGTTTCAAAAATAGATGTTTCCAAGCACGGGTGGTCCCCACCACCAATGAATCAAATCCGGAGGTTTCATTAAAAATAAAATAAAACTTGTTCGTTATTTTATTTTTATTTCCACGTAAAACATGAAAACTAAATTTCTCCCACGACCTACTGCGGTCAAGGTGAAGGTCTCCTTAAGTGAATATCAGCACTGAAAATTCTACGGCGCCCTCAGATTTCAATTATGATAACCGGTTCAAAAGTTACAAAAACCTATTCGCACATTAACTGAATTTAAATAAAAACAGATCATAAAATCATTTCAGGAACATCTGGCCATGGAATCCCGCACCATCAATTTTCAAGTGCTCGTAAAATTCCCATATTAGTAAAAAAAATTACATGGAATTTCCTGGTCTTTAAAGAAATTAATTTCCATTTTGAAAACTCCATGCCTATATCAAAGTCAATCATACATTTTAAAAACAAAAAAAATGAGATAAAAGAATCAATTGGTGATAAATGAATAATATTTCCTCTTCATCTCATGCTATAATGTCTTGATATACCACTTTTTATTAAAAAAACTTGTTTTTAGTAAATTTGACCACATGATACAACATAATATTATTTTCCATAAAATATTTATTAATATTATTACAAAATGATAATAAAAATATATCTTATTTGTAATAATTATATTTTAATCAATTAAATTTTTATCCAAAATTGTATTAAAAACAAATAATTTTATAAAAGGAAATTCACTAACGACATTGTGTTTTGTTATGAATATCATTTAAATATAAATGTGTTATTTATAAATTATAAAATATTAATTAAGGAATGTGTGAAATATATTTTAATTTATAATATAAATTTTATTCTAAGATGTATTTATAGAAATATTCAAATATAATGACTTTTATGTGAATATGGAAATTTAATGTTTTTAAAAATATGAAGAAAAATTCAAGCTTTATAAATATATGAGAATAGAATAGTAGTTTTTTATACCCTTTAAATTGTTATAGATTTGATTATGTAGTAAAGGTATTTATTATAAAATATCATTTTCAATGTCAAAAACCGATGATAATCATTTTAGAACACAAATAACATACAATTAATATTTAGAAAATAATGCTTTCATGTTTTATAATTAAAATTTTCTATAGTGTCCTTCATTTTTTCATTCCATGGATTCCGGACACTATTATTTTTCAACTAAAAAAATCTAAGTCATGAAATTCATGTATATTGATAAATTTATACAACAATAACAATTTATTTATAGATATAAACTTTTTAATAATGTGGGTTTTATGAGTTCCATGATTTAATAATAAAAATCATTTATAAACTTAAAAAACTATGTTATAAAATATTCTCCTTAATTTAAATTAAAATTTGAATGGTATTTATTTTTGGTCAACTTAATACTTTATTCATAAAACAATGTTACCTATGAAAATCTTATTTAACGCAAAAAAAATTCATTTTTTCAATGAATGATACATTTATTAATATATATTTATTTTTATATAAAATGGACATATACTAAACATTTTATTTAATATAGTGATTAAAAATAATTATATTTTAATTTATACTCATATAATTATAAATCATTGATAAATAATAGTAAGAACGCTTAATGATTATAAAAGATTCTTTCTAAAAAATAAATTTTTTGACTCAAAAGTAAATTTCAATATATTTACAAATAAAATTAGATTAAATTAAGTTGAAACATGGATTTTCATGTATATATTTGTTATGAATGGATATATTGTATTTTTTGTTATTAAAAATAATGATTTTTATCATTTATTCTAGATTAATAAGTCTTAAAATTTCTAATTTAATTTGCATCCGAATATACTTAATTATTTTAACTCTTTTTCCTTTTAGAATTAAAATTTTTGGTTAAAATTAATTCATATCTATGTAACAAAAATTACAACGCCTATATGAAGTATTTACCATCAAATTATATTAGTATTTTGTATAAAAATGTCTTTTCAAAACATTATTCCCTCTGTATAACCTGTAGAAGTATCTCACTTACTTCTATATGAAGACAAATATATATATTTATAAATTTTCAATATATTATACCTAATATACTAATTGATTGTCTCTACATTTTTTTATTTTATATGTTCAAGAATGTTCCTCAACTTCTTCATTTATAATGGTTACATCAAGAGACGATATGAATTCCCAATATGAGAATCAATTACTATTTTAGTAAACATTTTATCATTCTCATTCCCCATATTCCAAATAAATCAATCATTCTAGAATTAGTCATCATTGTAAATGATATACATAAAATTTATATTTATTAAGGGATAACCTATATATATTCCCCTCTCATTCGATAAACAAAATGAGAATGTTGCTCAACCATGTGAGTAGACTACCACCATCATGAGTGAATATTTTTTTGTCATCACCCACAATTATTAATGGATAATGAAATTGAGTAGTGAATTGATATTTTATATATTTCATGAAACATATACTTACAATAAACACAATTTATTCAATAATCATATGATAGAAAAATGATCAATTTAAAACTAATAGATTATGTAAAATATGTGAACATGATAACTGTTAATTTATGTGTGACAAAATGTAATAAAATTGCATTAAAATATTATATCATTTAATTTATTATTTATAATACTATCATCATAATTGTTTTATAATGATAATATATAAAAATTTGTCCTTCTATAACATTACTAAAAATTCAAAAATAAAAAAAAATATTATTTTGTTTTTCTATCCTCCTGCTAGAAAATTGATTTAATCTTATAATATGTATGGATTTGTAAACATAATATTTTAGATTAAGTAGTATATTATTATTATTTAGGTTCTATTGGAAATATATTCATTTTTCACGTTACTTAAGATACAAATATTCAATTATTAAAATTCACTTAATCATGCTCCTCATAAATTTCACATATAAGAACCATAAATAAAAAACTCAAAGAATGAAATTTTAATGTTTTAAAATAACCTAATAATTAATTTTTATAAAATTTATGATATGGGAATGATTATAAATATGATAATAATGAATTAAAATCCCATTATTTTTCGCAATTGGTTCAAGTTGGTGTAGATTACTCACACCTACTATTGAAAATATATAACAATGTACTAATATATTTGTAGAAGAAAATTATAAATGATTCTTAAAAAATGTTATATAGATGAAATTTATTTTTAGATAGGTTATTTTGATTTTAATTTCTATTATAACAGATCATAGACTATACTCATTTATGTATTGAATTGTCATAATGGTTTCTTTGTCTCATTTTCATGTCCAATGGAAAAGTGTGATATAGTACATCAAAAATCCATTTATAGAGATTATTCACGTCCTATTCAAATTCTTGTATAAAAATATAATCTATTTAAAAGAAATACTAATTTAAATTTAATGATACTCCTATAAAAATTCTTCGATTGCATGGATAAAAATTCTATTATAGTTTTATGGAATTTATTTCCAATTCATTAGATCATATTGTTTCATTAATATTCTTTTAAATCATTATTTTCTCATATAATTCCTTTATTTTATATTGAATTTAATTTTCTAAATTAGGGAAATTAAATATCGTCATAAAAAAATCCACTGCAAATATTTTTTCCAAAAAAAAATTCTATTTTTTTCATGAGAAACATCCTTTATTACAATTTAATAATTTCATCATGGACTATAAATTTCATATTGAAAATTTTATCTTAATTTTTTTTGAAATTTTTTATTTATTATAATCTATTATTTTCAAAAAAATCCATTTACACATATTCCAAAAGAAATTATAATCCTCTTTTTACTATATTAGATTTCCAAAAGAGGTATTTAAATATATTGTCCATCCATTCAAAATCATTTGTTTTATCATTAACCTTACATTAATTTTGATAATTAGTATGAAATTTTAAAAAATTATTTAATAATTTTGCTTTATCAAGTAAAATTGATTTAAAATGTTTCCACTTCACCTTTTTAATTTATCATTTTCAATTATACGGTATCATATTATGTTGAGAATAATATTACAAAAGAATTGGTCAAAATATGTTTATGTTTATTTGTTCATTTGAACAAAAAATTTATCTAACTAAGTCATTTTATTTTAATCCTTGCTACAAAATATTAATTTTCTTCATAATTTTTTTATCATTGATTAATAAATTATTTCATAATAAATTATTTAAAATGATGATGAATATTTCATATCTCAATTGATGTTTTTCTAAAACACCAAAGATTAGTTTTTTATATAATTATTTATCCATTGATAAATCTTTTTCTAGATCAAGTAAATTAATCAAAAGTCACCTTATATATTATTTCATTAATATCCTTTGTAATGATTCCATTCAATAAAGATTTGATCCATCACTACCATTATTTTTATAACATTAATAGAGAACCCAGGAAAACTAAAACATACACCCGAGTCAGCTATAACATGATTATGTGAGTCAAGAAAGTAGAACAACTGTCATATATATAACAACACAATACAATATGAGTACTATATAGAAGTAAAAGATACAACCAAATCAGAATAATCAAATACAAACTATATAATCTAGATAGTATGAATAATGTCCACGCAATATGCTCCAATGTGATCAATAGTCATCTCTAAACCATCCCAATCGAAAGGCATAAAAAACAAGGGAATCTACGTTGATACCCGATTCCCTTCTCTTTTCCTGAATCCTATAATATAATATCTACTACCACCCAATTTTGTCATTTTCTCACATAAGTAATGATTAATTATTTTAAAAATTATAAATTTTATTCCAATATAAGATCATAGTTTATGAAATTGAAAAACCCAAATTATCTAAGGGAAAATTTTGGGGTTGTTCTAAAATGATTAATTTTTTGATTAATTGTGAATGATACCAAATTTAAATTGGAAATAGAAATTTATATGTTAAATATTAAAGATAAATTATATTCTAAATTCTATTTATGTGAACAATTGTTCAAAAATATATTAATTAATCCATTTTTTCACCATAAAAAATTTGATATAGATTTTTATATAAAAATTATGTAAACATTTGAAAATATTCTATTTTAAAAACCATTAGTCTCACTACATCAATGGGTACAACCTTAAATTTATTTCAACCATATATGTGAGTTTAAATTGGAAAAATGGATTCCATATTTTAAATCATATTTATTATTAATATTAAATATGTTAAATATAATATTTTCCCATAATTCATATAAATAATTTAAAATTAATTAACACTAATAAGGTCAAAATAGTGTTTTGTGTATTTTATATGCTTTTATTAAAATTAATTCCACATACATACTATGATTATAAATTCAATTAGATTTAATATATAGAATAAGTATTTTTATGTTACCTAATAAATAACATTTTTATTTTCTTATTAATGGATAAATTCCTGATTTAAATTAAAATATACAATTTATTGTGCCCAAAATGAAAAGGAAAAAATTGAGTAAACATAGACAGTAAGACATAACATGAAAAAAATTTGTGAATTTTCTATGTTGGTGGTCCTGAAAGAACAATTAAAACATATAATCAGTTAGTGATATATTTTTTAAGGCATGGGGAAAGGGTTATCTCCCACTTCTGAATACATTTTTGTACATACAAAAAAACCAATCCTCGTCAACTAATAAATGGTAACCAACTATCCTATCCATTTCACACCATCAAATAATATTGGTTGGTTAGATACCTGATTAACTCAATTATCAACATATCCACATTCATACTACATTCCTTGTAGGGAATATATTCATTATAGGATGGATATTTTGAAAACCTAA
This sequence comes from Viscum album, assembly GCA_963277665.1. Classification (NCBI taxonomy): domain Eukaryota; kingdom Viridiplantae; phylum Streptophyta; class Magnoliopsida; order Santalales; family Viscaceae; genus Viscum; species Viscum album. The sequence goes on along the minus strand of OY728122.1, from coordinate 656,327,993 downwards.
CAAGGATGCCCAAAGAAGATTCAATGATCTTCAATGAGAGTTTTTGTTTTTCATTCCTTCAAATCCTACATAAATTTTTATTAGAAAATGATTACATAAAAACCAAAAAATCATCTATTTAAATATATGTTATTATGGTTTTGGAATAAAATAAATCATTTCCATGTTCAATTAAATTTTTTATGAAATCATCATTCATGTGTATGATAGACTACATCCTCCATAACCATTATTGTTTGTTTTGAAATGACAACCTATAAATTATGTATGGAATACAAAAACATCCCCTGTTTGTATAACTAACTACCGCCTCACAAACCGATGTAATTTTCTTACGAAATCATTACATTGATGATAATAAAGGAATATATAGTTAATATATTAGTTATAAATTAAATAATTAGTATATTTATTAAATATTTAATTTTCATGGAATATAATATATCATTTTATTTCTTAAAATTTCAATTATTGAAAATTTTATAATGTCATATGTGGATGGGTGGACTACCACCTCATATCATAGATATGGTTCTTTTATTATCACCACATCATAGTGGTGATATATATAAGTAAATATAATTTAGTAATTTCATATTTATGATATAATAATCATTCCATAATGATAAAAAATTACTTCTATTCCTCCCTAAAATACCATTTATAGATAGAAATGTTACTCATGCATACTTACGAGACACCATCTACATTATTGTAATGTACTTCTTTGTTGTTAACCATATTTAATGATTGGATTACATATTATAATTGATGCATAGATATGATAAATATTTAATCATTTTTATTCATAATATGATTAAATTGATGACCACTTTGACCATTGTAAACCAACTAAAGTCATTTTGACACGTATGGTAGATATGTTCGAAATAGTGGATATAATCATAATTGATTAAATAATTACATAAAACAAAGTATTAAGTAAAATATTTGAAATAATAAAATTTAAATGGTTCATAATAAACTAAATTATTATCTTTTGTTTATTATTCAATAATATATTGATAGACATGACATCTCGAACTCAATGCAAGGGAAATTATCTAAATTTTCTTCTATTAAGGAATATTTTGATGTTATGAACCTTTATTCATTAATAAGGTGTATATATGGTCCTTTTTAAAACTTATATCATGAAAAAATACATTTTAATTATATTTAATTTTTGTTTATTTATTCATGAATGGGTTTTATGATTCATGTGTCTCCCATCTGAATATGTACTATTCGTTTAAAGAAATATTCTTCTAAACTATTACATAAAAAAATTGATATTCCATGTTCAGGTTTTTAAAATGATTTTATTTATCTCTTATAAAGACATAAATGATTGAGACATTAAATTTTATTCCTCATTTACGTTTCTTTAATGTATCTCAAAACTGTTTTTTTTAGTTTCAAATGGATCATTTTTTGGAAATTGATGAAAGTAATGTTCTACATGGTCATAATGACTATTCCCTCACCATGACAATTATTTTATTTCCATAGTCCATTTTATGATTTCATGTTTTCTTGAATAAAAATACATTTTCTTTTTATGGATCTTTTAATATTAAAAATGGGTATTAAATTTTTTTTATTTTTCTATAAAATTAATATCCTTATTTTTTGAAATTGGGTTTTCAATTTTTTTATGATGAGGGTTTTTTATTTATTATATAGTACATGGGAATTATATAAACCACATGATCCTGATGAATATTTCATAATGGTTTGATCCCCATTATATCCCACAAGGTATCGTAATATATCTTATAAAAATATTTTGTCCTCACTATATCTCTTGAAAAATGGTTAAGCCTAATATACAATATATGATGGTTTATCCCCTTAATTATTATCCAATGCATCAGGTGATGATTATATTGGAATTATATATTATGAGTTATTCATGTAATTTTTTTGAACTTAATACTCTATATCATTCAAAATGAGGATAAATTAATAGTTATGGATTTTTTAGGATTTCTTTAGGAAATTTGTTTGGGTGTGTGATTTTTTCATTTTAGAATTATTTATTTAATTATCACATCAAAAATTTATCTAATGGTAAATATTTCATGTAATTTTATTTACTAATCTAATAGTTCCCTTATTTTTATAACCTAAACTAGGATTTTGCGATAATTCTATCTTTTTAAATTGTTTTTCACAGAGTTCAGGGATATGTAGCAGATAGAATGAATTTAAATTGAATGTCATGGAGATTTCCCATGAAATGAAATCATGATTTATATTAAAATATTTATATTATGATCAAAATGGACACTAATCAAAAGTGTCAAATTTTCATTTATCAGATTTGTTATGTATGATTTATGTTTTAATTCTATAAAAATACAATCTCGATAATATCCTCACTGGTTAAGAATTTAATTTCATGAAATAAAAAATAGACCATGTAACGTATAAGGTACGGTCCTTTTAGTTATTATCATATAATTTTTTAAGAAATGTTAGATGTTATGATTTTATTATTATAATTACATTACATTATTTATATTTCATTCTTCTATTTGAATGATATATAATTTTAATATTAACTTGTGTCTTTATCTAAACAATGTCTTTTCTGAATGTTTACTGATAGGATTAATAGGAAATTTGTAGTGGAAAATCACTGAGAGGGTAATATCCTTCCAAATCAACACCCTTATATGTTTTATATTTTTATATAATAGGTTGATATAGAAATGGATTAATTGACACATGTTAAAAGTGGTTTTAGTATACACGATATAGAGTAACCCAATCAACCTTGAAGGAGTATATCTATATTGGAATAAATACTATGGAGATTTCCCCCATAATTAAATATTTAATATTACCTAGTTGTATCTGAAGGATGGGTCATTTCCTTAGAAATAATTTTTTGTCTCATGGGTTGTTCAAAATATAAAAAAACACATTATGTTTATCGTTTTTAATTTTAATCTCATTAATGGTGGTATTTGTTTAATAATTATGTGGAGAAATATGGTCTTAATGATTTGTCATAATATACCTCCAATGGCCTGAAGGCCTCCAGTTTTTATTGATTTTGATAATCCACCTTTCAAGGGGTGAGGTGGAACCCTTACAAGACCCATAGGCGTAAGTACTACATGGCTCATAGGCCTTAGAGGAATTCATTGCCCGTAGGCTTAAAACATTACATACAACCCATACTATGTACGTGGAACTGATCCTCCCTAGCATCTTCATCGTGAAATCAACTCTCCAACATTGCATGGTTGTTCGGCTAGCCATTCTCGTGCATGCATAGGCTTGTCCTGATGGCAGGTGCCATACCCTCTCATTCGTGCAATCTGTTTAGCTTCTTATGTGGTGAAAGCTCCTTGCTCATCCTCATTTTAGAGCATATTCCTTGTAGGTTGTCTTATTTTCATCTGCACTTAGGTGGCCCGAAGGCGTTGAGGTGGCCCAAAGGCCTTACTGACCCGAAGGACTGGGTGGCACAAAGGCCTTACAGGACTCAGGGACCAAATTGGTGGCCCGAAGGCCCAAACGGGGGGCATATTTCCGGCTGCTAGAGGGCCAAACAGGTCCTACTATAGATCCCGCTATAGTACCTACTACAGTGATGCACAATTCCCACTACAGTACCTATTATAGTTCTGCTACAGTACCTGCTACAGTGCTGCTATAGTGCTGCTACAGTATCCTGGAAATTCTACCTCTGCCTGGATTTAGTCCTTGGTCATTTGGATGAACATAAGGAGTCCTTAAAAATTGGGCTAAGGCTCATGTTCCTTTTTTAAAATATACATTTAATAATATTTTCCATAATGATTTTATCCCAAATATTGTTTATCATTTTTTGGAGAAACAATTATTTTAATTGAAGAAAAATGTTGAATATTTAGTTTCCCCATATGAAGATAATTTTCTAAGGTTGGATAGGTATGTAATATATTTTTTAAGACTATGATTATGAAATTAATAGATTATATTCAGGATTACAATAGTATTCCAATGATCTTTTAGACAGAATAATATAAAATTTAAAATAATTTTGTTAATTTTGCTATAAGATATGTGATATATTTATTAAATACATATTTAAACACATATGAAACTATATGAAACTATTTAATAAGATATAAATAGTGAAGAAACCAATTAGGAATCCGTGATATAAGAAAAACTCATATTCCAAGTGAAGTAAAATACATTTTGGGGTATGTGTTTTAGGGGATATAAAGTGTTACCAAGATTGTATGTTAGTTCACAATAATCATGACTATAATGAAAAGAGTATTGGACAGTCATATTGTGAGATAACATATATTCGGTCAATATTTTTATGTTTTAACTATAATGACTCATCACAATATGCAAACATGTGTTTTGAAATATATAATTAGGGTTTAAGTCATCATGATCAGAAGAAAAAGGCATGAAAATATCATTTTCAACTTATACAGCTGATATTATCATATCTGTTGAAATAGTGATATCTCAACAGAGCACAGTTTTTTTTGGTGGATGATCATAATTTTAATTTATTTGAAACCAGTTATAGGTTTTGAGAGGAACTTTCTTGAGTGAATAATTACATTTTATGAGAGGTTTTAATTGGTTGATTTATTTGTAAAACTATAGTTATACATGATGTATTAATTTATATTTTGTGGAAATTAGATTTAAGGTATTGATATCCATTATAATTTATATCAATTTAATATTGAGAAGACATTTTTTAGAATATAAAGGAAAATAGGATTAACAAATTGATTTTGTGAATATGTGATTAATGATTTGTCAAAATATGACAACCAAAATATTTGGCTTCAAATTTGAAGGTATATGATATCCCATACAGTAAAACAATATTTATTTTTTAGGGTATTGAGTTTATTATGGTTAATGGGTTATGGAATTATTTTTTCACCTTAGGGTATTACTTTTCATTTTAAAAAAAAAATGATGTTTTATTCATTTTTTGAACTGTCAAACCATATTATAACTATTTTAGTTTTGGTTAATATATAAATTTAATGTGAATTTAATTTTATTATTTTTGGGATTATGTGGCAAATTATAAAGACTACATATGTTATTTTGGGATGAAATATTTATCCTCAATACATATCATCTATTTAATATGATCAGATTGTGGTGGAAATTTATTAAAGGATGAAATTATACTAATTAAGTAATTTTTTTCCTTTTTAACATTATCTATATATTAATGAAATTTTTCATGGCCTCTTCCCCACATGGTGTACCCCTCCTGGGCCGACAATGTGAGAAGGGAGATAATGTCCCTCGAATCCCACCTCTAGTAGGCCAAGGGTTGGCGACTTGCACCGAGTGTATATTAATTAAACAAATATGATGCATTACCCTATAATAGAACAAATACGAAAAATTGAGATTAGATAGACACCAAAAATCTCCAATACAGATAGATATATAAATTATAGCCAATGGTCACATATGTAATTTCATGAAAACTACTACAAATGGAAGGGGAAAAACTACAAGTATCCAAAACAATGTAAAAGAAGCAAAAACCACAATCCTGAATAGCTCCTATAACCACAAGCTAGTAAAAACCAACTTGATATCCAACCTACTCCATGTGACCTGAAAAATAGTTTATATATATACATATGGTGAGTATAACTGTATACTCAGTAGGATCCTCCCTGAAGCCTCTCGTGAAAATGTAATGAAATCCTTCTAAAGCACAGTTAACAACATGTGAAACTAAATCATCACCTAAAAAGGTATACTATGTTACAAAACTCATCATGGATACTATCACCATGTTACCCATACAAAAGTATATATTGTAGTGAATAATATCAAGGGTACTCCGCTAATACTTCCCCACCAGTTTGTCGCTTTTCCCTAATGGCACACGTCCTAAGATTCTATCTCCAAAAAGCCTTTCCCACAAACACATGGGCGAAGCACCACAATATGCACATCATGCAATGAAACCACCACTTTCAGATAATCTATGTAACTAGGTAGTCTCTGTGAGCCACCATAGCTCGAATGATGCATATCATATGTTGGGTATTATATCTCAATCCATTACAGCCCATACACTAAGTAAGGAACCAAAAGCCATCACAACATATAAACATCACAACTATAGTAGTCGATAGGAAGAAATATCTAGAATATATTTTTGTGAATAAAAAAAGCCATTACATCCCTCTACACACATATATAGGGAAGGCTTACTGTTGTGCCCACCCGCACATGTAACTACCAAGAGAAGAGAGTGGGGCCAAAGGGGGGTAGTCAGTTGTCCATCCTCCCACCAGAATGTTGGGAACCCCCACCCCCCAGGAATTAGAATCCATGGGGTTTCAGTTTCCCTAACTGACTGGGTGGAGTATCATATATAAACAAAAGAAAGTACAGAATATAATATAGCTCACAACCACATAATGGGCATATCATTGTCTTGGACTCAACTATAGATTACGTTTCTCGGTCTCCTGGCTGCCACTTCTATGACTATGAAACCTATAAGAACACAACAATTTAAAGTGTGTTATTTCATTACTTCAATACCATTTTTATATGTTCCACATAAGGATAATTAATTCATTAATCATTAATTAACCATTAAGAATTCCACATTAAATTTTCTTTAGCATCACACCAATGGTCCACTACACCTTTTTAAAATTGTAACCTCAACATTGCATCCTAGAAATCTCCTACCATATGGGTTAACATCATTTAATCATTTATTTATTACATAATTACCATCCCATATTCCCCAAAATTCTAGAAAACCATTCTACTCTACTAAACACATGGGTCCTCAACATGGTGAGTAGATGAACTAACCATTCAGTCTTTTCAACCTATATCAAGGGCATAGACCCAACCTACATTAAGAAGCTAGACACAGAAATAACATGGAATACCCCATGCATCTTCTCCCCATTGGGAAGAAGGGTATGCAAGACTAGATACCTTGAGCATCGTGGAATGTAAAGCAGATAAACAATCATGGAATCATCAATCATCAAAACATTCATATCCAACCTCTTCGATCATGCCTGATGTCCTCCCTATTACACATAAGCATAAAATGAGGCATCTGGACACTCTATGCGTCAACTGCTGCCACAAAAAAATGGGCCTCCCTACCCCCACATATCACAACAGCCATCTAGACTCACACCACAATACAAGCAGAGAGAAACAAACATCCAATCAAAGGGGCGCTTAGACCTTCATCCATCAAAAGGGTAACTCAGAACCCTACAAGGAATGATATTTTATAAAAAAAAATCATTAATCCATCGTGGATTAACCTATTTTTTAATCGTGGTTTCCAAATTCGGAAAACCTAACCAGTAAGCTTTCACAAATAATTAAACATGATTACTAGACCAATTTGATTAACATCAAATTATAACCATAAGAACATGATTCAATTAGATTCCACTTTATCTTTATCCAAATAATTACCAATTAATTATGGATTTACGTTCTTTGCCAATTTCCATCAAGAAGAAGCAATGATATCACACTATCTCACAAAAGGAGGCAATAACATACAATCAATATTATTATATTTATCTGGTTCAAATCTTTAATAAGTCAATTCCATTCTGTTCCAGTGGGATAAAGCATATTAACTCTACAGTTTCATATAAGTGAATAGTGGAGCAATGAATCCCCTACCTCAAATGGTTCTTGAAATTCTTTATACGAGAATGAGCCACACAATGGGTTTTGATCTACTCCTCTAGAAAAACTGTTTCCACCTAAGGATATAGAGACACCACCACATAATCCAACACCCAAGAAAATCCCATTGGGAACATGGGGGGTAAAAATTACATTAAAAGAGAATGGAGATAGAAGGAGATGAACTCAAAATAATAATGATAGATCATACCTAATATCAAATATTAATAGATATTGCTTGTCTGCATCAAAACAGAGCGGAAAATATACAAGGACAAATATTTTACTACACAACTCATATTGGAAGGAATTAAATGTTCAAGCATCTCATATCCTAGAACAAGGAGGAATAACTACGATGGAAAATATTTCATCCCTTCAGAAATTTTATCAGAGTAGTGGTTTTGGATACGTTGGGTGTTCCATTAAAAGGGATTGTATTAAACAACGAGGTATGACCAAGGAAAAACATCTCAATCATTAAGAGAAATTAATATAGAGTTAAGGCATTTGAATTATATTTAGAGTAATTTAAAAAAGGTATTAAGTGCATTATATGTCAGTGAAAATGTTAAAGGGGTGAAATGCTAGGAAGCTTGAAACACTATTCACGATCTCGAAATTTGGCAACAGAAAAACACTGTTCCTGAACATCACCATTGGAACCTCACCATTCTAGAGACACAGTTAATGAACCTCAATATCGGAACCTCACATTTGGAACCTCATCGTCCAGGAAACACTATTCATGAACCTCACCATTGGAATCTCCCAGTTCCAGAAACTTTGTTCATGAACTCAAAATATTGAAAAGGAAAAAGTTCAACATTGGAACCTCACCATTCTAGAAACACAGTTCATGAAATCAAAATTTGGAAAAGGAAAAAGGTCATTGTTGGAACCTCACCTCACTGTTTTGGAAACACTATTCATGAATACAAAATTTGGAAAAAAGAAAAAATCACCGTTGGGACCTCACCATTCTGGATACAGTTTTCATGAATTCAAATTTTGGAAAAGAAAAAATGGTCACTGTTGGAACCTCACCCTTATGAAAACACAGTTCATGAACTCAAAACTTTGAAAGGAAAAAAGGTCACCGTTGGAACCTCAACATTCTGGAAACACTATTCATGAACTCAATATTTGGAAATGGTAAAAGGTCACCATTGGAACCTCACCATTCTGAGAACACTATTCATGAACTCAAAATTTGTCAGAGGAAATAAGGAAACAATTTGAACATCACTAATGCACTATTGACATAATTTTATAAATAAATCTGTTTATAGAAGGCCACTAGTGACACTGTTCACATAAGGTCATCGATGTCACTGTTCACATTAGGTCACCATTGAACTGTTCATATAAGGACACTGATGCATTGTTCACAATGGACTACCATTGGAACTATTCACCATTGGGACTATTCACATAAATGGAAATTTGGAAAGGTGTTGGGGATAAGTCACCATGGCCTCCTGAAACACCTCATACACCTAATTTTCGCAAAGGAATTGACCATAGAGATGTGGGACATTACATCAGATACCTCTCAAAACATTCTTGCCCTCGAGAATTCAATACCCACATAAATGGGAAAACAAAATTGGGTCTGAAAAACCACCCATCAAGATACCTCTCAAAAGATATATAGCCACAAGAAGCAACAAAAGAAATCCATTTTATAAACATGAGAGGTCTATAACCAAAAAGGATACAAAAATACCTGAATAGAGTTAAACATTAAATGAATCTGGGTAATGAGCACATATATGTGACTCATGTTCCTAGGTACTCTCCTCCATACTGCCGTGTCACCACAAGACACAAACCAAGGGGATAGAATTCTCATGCAACCCCTTCTATTTGTGGTCTTGGATCTCCATAGTTTTCTCCTCTAAGGTCTCATTATCATCAACATTGATCTCTCCCCAATTGATGACGTGAGAGTCATCATGAAGATAATGACAGAGGTGCGATACATGGAAAACATCTTGTATCCAACTCATATGTGGGGGAAGCACAACTCGATATGCCACAGCTCCAACATGATCTTACACCTCAAAAGTCCCAATAAATAGGGGATAAAGCATACTCTTATGATCAAACCATCAATACCCATGATGAGGAGTCACCTTCAGAAACACGTGATCCACAAATAACACTCTAAGTGTATCCTCCTTCGATATGCATGTTATTAATAATGATCTTGCGCTGTCTTCACCCTCTCATGAATCACATGAACCATCTCAATTTTATTTTACATTCGTTTGGGTCCAAGAATTGTTGACTCTCTGACCCTAGTCCAGCATAATGAAGAACAAAAAATTTGACCATACAAGGCTTCAATTAGTGTATTACTGATGTGGAGTTAAAACTCTTATTGTACGAGAACTCTGCCAAGGGTAAGTGCTTCATCCACGAACAACTAAAATCAATAACACTAGAGCATAACATGACTTCAAGAGTCAGGATGGTTCGCTATGTCCGACCAACTGTTTGAGGATGAAAAGCTGTGAGAAGGAAGATATGAGAACTAAAATCTTTATGGAAACCCCTGCACACCCGAAGAAGTAAAGTAAGGATGTTGATAAAAAATGATCTTCCTTGGTACTCCAAGAAGTCACACCACCTAATCGAGATATTGCATCGACCAAACATCCATTGAGCTCAACTCCTTGATTTCTATAAACTGGGATGATTTCTTTAAACATTCCATTTCCACTCAAATAGCATAATATAATCCCTGGGATTGAGGTAAACCAGTAACAAATTCCATTGATATATCCACCCAAATTAGCGGAGGAACATCTAACGGTTGGAGTATACCAACAGGAACATGGTGTTCGGCCTTCTCCATCTAGTAGATCAAACACCAAGACAAAAACTCCATAGCTGCACTCTTCAGCCTAGGACACCAAAACTGGATCTTCATGGATCAGAACAAGTTTGTCACGCCATGATGCACCACTAAAATAGAACTATAGAACTCTTTGAGTGTTGTCTCATGCATCATCAAAGGAACAAAAATCCTTTCCTGATACAACACTCGGTGTTGTTAATCCTCAGACTAACCATTAGGGGCCTCACCACAAACAACTCCGTATCTCCAGACTTCTACCTCTAGATCCCCCAACTAGGACTCTTCCACCTTCTTCACCCGAGATGATAGCACTGTTATTTGAAAAAGAAAACCTTTTCTCTAAAATTCCTTAATATCAAGATGTTATGCTAACAGTTCTTCCATTACTCTCCAAAAATCACCACATTCACGCACTGCATTACCCCATGGTTTCCTGCTCATCCCATCAGCTACAATATTCCCTTTCTATGAGTATAATATATTTAGATGTAATATTACTATAAGAACCCCATCCAGTGATGATGTCATAATATTATGTCATGCTGGATGAAAACATAACTCAAGATCTTATGATTGGTGAAAACCAAAAAGCACTCACAAATGAGGTAATGTCTGCATAACTTCCTCAAAAACCCCATAGCTACCAACTCAAGATCATGGGGGAATAGTTACATTCATGAGGATGCATCATACGAGACATATTAGAAACAACTGATCTTTACTGCATCAGAACACATCCCATCCTCAGATGCGAATCATCGCAGAAAAAATCAAACTAAACTCCCACAACTTGAAGAAAAATAACTGGAGCACTTACAAACATATCCCTTAGATACTCGAATGTTGAATCAATCGGATCAATCTATATGAATGGAATATAATTCATGGTAAAATATATCAGAGGAGTTGAAACTCATGAGAAAATAGCTACGAACCTCCTGTAGTAGCCTACAAGACCAAGGAAAACTCACACCAATGACATTTTCATGGGGGCAGACCAAGACAAAAATGATTCTATCTTCAATGGATCCACAGATAATCCCTACTGGGAAACAACATTCCCCACTAAGAGGACTTCTCAAACACCATACTCACACTTTGAAAACTTCCCAAACTAATGATGTTGATGAAGAACTCCCAAAATGGCATGAAGATGCTTTGTATGCTCCTCAAAAAACATGGAGTACACAAGGATTTAGTCGATGAAAACCACCCCAAACAAGTTTAGGAACTCATGGAACACAACGTTTATCAATACCATGAACACATATGGATCATTAGTCACAACAAACGACATTACAACGAACTCATAATGCTCATGATGACACAGAATTCTGTCTTCGTGATATTGTCATCCTTTGCACACATCTGATGATATCCTGGCTCCATGTAGATCATTGATAAAAAACTTTCACCCTTCATTTGATCAAGTAAATCATTAATTGGTTGAATAGTATAATTATTCATTATTTTCACTTTGTTTAATTGACGATAATCAACAGAAAAAGGCAAACTGTCATCATCCTTTTTCACGAACAAAACTGGTGCACCCCACGCTGACACACTTGGCCAAAAAAAACTGCACTGTAATGGGCCATCAAGATATATAAGAAACACTCATATCTTAGAATGGACAATCCTATATGGATACATGGAGATATGAGATGCTCCTGGTTGTTGCTCGATCTCATACTTGATCTGTTGTCAATCGGTAATGTTACAACCTCTTCAGGAAAGACATCAGGGTACTCTTCTACGAACCTAGGAAATGCCGACTGCTGAACCTCTGAAAAGCTCAGTATCATCTCATCTATCATGGATGATAAAGACGGAACATGCCTCTGACCCATCTGAGGGCCTCACTCACCAACGAACTCCACTGGCTCTCCATCTTCTTCGATGAACACAACCTGCCTCCTGATGTAATCCTTGACAGCCTACTATGAATACAACCAATCCATGTATATTATGACATCATATGGATGTATTCAGAAAAATTGGGAATATCCCCAAGACTGGTGCTTCCCCAGCAGTATCTCAAAGTCTCAAAACAATTAAAATAGGTCAGTTCAATCTCCAACTGACATAGTCAATGCCAAGGGCGCTAGAAGCCTGTCTAACTCAATTCCCAAAGCATGGAAAAGAGTTTGTGATATGAAATAGTGTGTCACTCCTCAATCAAACTTTTCATAAACCAAGGTAAAAAACAAGAAAAGGGTACCTCAAACAAGGTATCACTTGCATGGAGCTGGAAACACTAAAGCTTGAAGTTGACCTTGACTTCCTTGAAAACCTTTCTGACCCTATTGACGACCACCACCGTGGTCCTCCTATGTTCTCTAAGGATGGGGGGTGTGGTGGGGCTATCCTACGCTATCCCCATATAGCCTCTATCAAACTAATGTTGGTGCAACCTTCTACTGCTACCTATTTTAGAATGGCCTCAATGGAGGAACTTGGAGTAGAATACCTGGTGCATGATGAGTGCTCTAAAAGGCCAGGCACTCTCACTGCTGATGATTGTTCCCACCACAAGAAAAAAATGCACCTGATCCCTTATCATATGCGAGAGAGCTGCTACCCCAAAGAAATGAGATGATGAGGGTAGGGATGTAACCCCTATAGAATGAAATCTATAATGTCATGATAAACAAGAATCACATGGCACATATTGGCTTCGTGAGGATTCATGACAATTCTCCTCTCATGATGATACAGTTATAGACAAAGTCCTCTAACGACCTCATCCCTTGGAAACCCATCAGGATATGTCTTCAGTATAAATGGGGTGACCTGGCACTAGATCTCCGGATGCAAAGGCTCCTCTAAATGCCTCTCCCTGGACTCCTCATCTAGAAAAAATTCTGATGCATATCATAAAAGGTTCCTGAAATGGATTCCAAACTCTCGCACACTAGAGTTCACATGTCAAAGGGTATGAATATCCTTGAGACTTCACGTATTTGTAGTCGATGAAGGAAACTCTACCCTAAACTTGTCTTGGAACTCCTACCATGAGATCCCTGACTCATCATGATCCTCTAGGAAAAAGAACCACCACTGACATGCTGTTCTTTTCTACATTATCACAATCATGGTCACACAATGCTCCTTCTTAGAATAGATCGAACTGAAGCCTAACTCGACCTCCTCCAACGAGTCTTCCATGGCTGCATTTGAAATGGGTACCTCATCATTTTTTATACTCTGGTGCTGAAACTTTTGGGTTTTCCTCCTCCAAGTTTCGTCGTTTTCAACCTCTACCCTGCGGCGTTATGCTGGCATAGGATGATGGGCATATTCTTTGCGATCCTGACGAGGACATTTACCTGGAGCCAGACCTGTAAAATAAAAAATAGTTACATCTCCTAATCATAGAATATGGAATTCTCGGCCTTAATTAATTAGTTGTTTTACTTTATTCATTTTAGGTTAACCTATCCCAAGGTCTACACATTCAAACGCAGGAACTAAGAAGAATGATGCATCATGCTTTCCTAGGTCTCTACATAGAAACTAGTATCACCTTGTTTAATAGCCATTGTAAAAATAATGGTCCATAAATCAGATCATAGGGGGCCCTAAACTCTCATGTCTTAGACGGTCTCCAGTGTTTACATCAATTTCTAAACATGACTGAATCTGTTTCCCAATCAACCCATGCAACCACACCTGTGGCTGACACTGTAGTCCATCCAATCCCTCAACCAAACCTTCAATTCCTCTCTGTCATGACCCCCTAGAAGGTTTACCCCTCCTTGGCAGCAATTTTATAAGAGAGATAATTACCACCGGGTCTCGCATCCAGTTTTCCCTCGAGTTGTTGACTTGCACCGATGGAATAGTAAACACATAGATGGGAGGCATTACCCACTAAGAGAACTAATACAAAAGAGAGAGATATGATAGACACCAACAAAGTCCATCTCACACTGAAATATAAATGAAAACCCAAGTGCATATATGTAATTTTATTCAACATTACTACCACTAGAAGGAGAAAACTCAAGAACCCAAAATAAATTAAAAATATTAGCAACCACAAGCCCGAACAACTCTTACAAACACAATCTAATAAAAACCAGCTTGATCTCCAACCTATTCCATCTAAGCTAAAAAACTCTTTATATATATACTTAATTTGAGTAAAATATTATACTCATTATGATCCTCCTGGATGCCTCTTGTGCTAATGTAATGAAAGCATGCAAAAACAAAATGAACTACAAGTGAAACTAACTTGTCACCGAAACAGTTATACTAAGTTCCCAGCCTCACCATGGCTGGTATCACCATGTAATGTGTAATGGCCTAGACCTATCTAGCCTATTACATTGTGTAAATGTGGTGCTAGAAGAGTTTTGGGAAGTCAAGTTGACTTTGGGTGCGTTTGGGTGGACTTGTAGGGATGCTCAAAGGGTAATAGAATTCGCACGGTTGGCGAACGGTTTTCCTAAACCGTGTGGCCAAACCATGCAAGGATGGTATTGAGGGAAGTGGATAATCCACAGTTAGTGAAATGTTTTTCTAACCATACAGACTAACCATGCAAGGAGTGTTTGTCAAGGTAGATGCTAAAAGAACGTTTAGTGCATAGTTTTTTAAACCGTGCGGTCTAACTGTTAAGGCACGTAAAGATAGATCCTATAATTGTGGATCAGACTACTTTTTCCTTTACTCGCCTAGTTTATGCCCCTAAGTAGCCATAACTCAGGATTACCCTTCCCTGGAGGTAGAAGCCCCTCTCCCATGCATTTTGGAGGATATCGGGGGGCTTCTCTTCACAAATCGTAGCCTGTTTCTCGAGGTAAGTGATACCATTTGTTTGGTTTCTTAGATCTAACTAGATATTATCCTACTGTTCTCCCATGATCTTAGATCTATGACCGTTATAGGTAAATATTAGTTTGTGGATATATTTTATGATGATCCTTGGTCTTGGTTGTGTTAGGAGAGGAGATATAGGGAGGATCCTTGGTGAATCGGGCTGGTATTCTTGGCCATTCGTCGACCGTTGTGGGTTTCCTTGAAAACCATTAAGGTAAGATATTTGTGGATTCTCTAATAGTTTCTATGAAATCGTAGTGTTATCATGTTTTTTCCAGTGGATTACATTTGAATTGACCTAATTAAATACTTTAACCGGATTAAAATATTTGGTTGGATCACGTGTCGTTGCTTACTACAATTATAACAGTTCGCCTCTTGTTTTTCTAGATAGTGCGTTATGTATGCCTTGCTTGTTAAGAATGTTGTTCTTGAGGAAATCAATCCAGAACATAAATCTAGAATTAATTGACAATTGGTTGGCTAAATCTAAAGTGGCATGAAAACAGACCTAGTTCTTGTTGTAATTTGATAATGATCAAATTTGGCATAGTAAGAATGATTAATATTCTATGATAGCTTACTAAATTGGTTCATGATATTGGATCCAACTAATTGAATTTGTTAATTCAATATGGATTAATGAACTTGATTGATTTAATTCTATGATGGGTTCTGAGTTCCACTCTTGTTTTGAATTAGGGCTAAAAGCCCATTTAATGTTGTGTTGTTTTTCTTGCTGCTTGTGTTGTGTTGTGACCCTAGAGGGGTGTTGTGATATGTAGAGGCATGGATGCCTTGTGGTTGTGGAAGAAGATGGCGCCTAGAGTGGCGAGATGCATCGGTTTATGCAAATGGGTGTCCAGGAGGACCCCAGGAATGATGGTATGGGGTGGATGTTATGGCTGGATGTTTGGTCGTTTGATTGGTTGGTTGTCGTCTTTACTTCTCCCCACTGCTCATGGAAGTTTTCCTGGATTACCCACCTTCCAAAGGAGGTGAAGACACACAGAGAATGCCACATGATTTCCGTGTTTAGACTCTCAAGGGAGGATGGGTCTATGCTCTTGCTATATGCGGCAAAGACTCGACGAGTAGTACATCCACTCACCGTGTTGAGCCCCATTGTGTTTAGTAGCATAGGTTTCTTTTTTAGAATGTCTGGGAATATGGGAAAGTAATTTCTATAATGAATGATTGATTAAATGGGGATATTCCATGAGGATGGAGTTTCTAGAATTTAAAAGGTGATGTTGAATATTTAAAGTAAGAGTTGATTTTGAATGTGATTCCAATGAAGTTTAATGTGGTTGTGTTCATGGTTAATTATGTGCAAAGAATTAATTAACGTAAAGTGGACATAATGAAAAAGGGAATAGGGTAACCTAATGTTGTTATTTAAATGTTTGTGTTCTTATAGGATACCTAGTATTAGAAATAGCTCCCGGAGTCTGAGAGATGTTAGCTATAGTTGAAACCAAGACTAGGTTATGCCCATAGTGTTGTTGTGAGTTATATATATTCTGTACTTTTTTTGTTTCTATACTCTACTCCATCCTGTCCGTAAGGGAAACTGGCACCCCATGTATTTTGAGCCATGGAGGGTGTTTTCCCCTACATTACGATGGGAGGATGAATGGCTGACTACCCCCGTTGAACCTGCTCTCTTATCTTGGTAGATACTAGTGCCATTGGTCATAGCAGTTAGTTTTCCCCTTATTTGTGTGTAGAGGATTATAATGTCTTGTGGTTATTCACACACATATATTCCGTATATAGTATCCTATGGATTACTATAGGTGTAACGTGTATAGGCTGTGATGGCTTGAGGATCTTTACTCAATGTATGGGCTATAATGGCTTGAGGTATAATACCATATGTATTATACACGTTATGCGAGCCGTGGTGTGTGTCGGAAACTACATAGTTACTTTTGGTTGTGAGGATGTTGTGGAGCTTCGCCCAGGTGTCTAAAGGCAAGCCTTTGTGGTGCACGTGGTGCAGATTGTGTAGCATAGCCCAGTTGTATACGGGCAAGCCTTTGGATAGAGATGATCAGGATGTATGTCGTTGGGGAAAAGCGGCAAACTAGTGGGGAAGTACTATCGGGGTACCCTTGATATTCATTAATACATGTAATATTTTTTTATGTGTTACTTGGTGAGAGTATCCATGGTGAGTTTGGGAGATTATTATACCTGTTTAGGCGAAAAGTTAGTTTCACTGTTGTTCACTGTTCTTTAGAATGCTTTATTTACCTTTGCACGAGACGCTTCGAGGAGGATCATACTGAGTATATTGTTATACTCTCCCTACGTATATATAAATTGTTTTTCAGGACCCTTGGAGCAGGTTGGAGACCAGGTTGGTTACTACTAGATTGTGGTTGCAGGATCTGTATGATCTTGTGGTCACTGCTGTTTTACTTTCTTTTGGGTACTTGTAGTTTTCCCCCTTTTAGTTTTATTACATTACAGGGAATTTCATATATGTACTTGTATTTCGTTTATATTTCAATTGTGAGTTGGAATTGGTTGGTGTCTATATTATCATCCTCTTCCGCATGTTTTCTCATAGAGGGTAATTCCTCCCATTTGTGTGTTTATTATACCCTCAGTGCTAGTCGCCAACCCGAGGCCTACTCCAGGCGGGACTCATGGGTCATTATCTCTCTTTTCACATTGCCGGACCACGAGGGGTACACTTTGTGGGGAGGGGGTCATGATAGAGTGTCATGAGAGGTCTGGTCGAGGGATAGGATGGAGTTTGGAGTTAGGAACATGTGGGGTTTCCTAGGATGGTAGGGAAACAGTGTCATTTATGTTTAGAAAGTGTGGTAAACACTAGAAACCAGCTAAGACATAGGTGTTTAGTTCCCCCTATGATATGATTTATGGACCTTTATGTTTACAATGGCTACTAAACGAGGTGATACAGTTGCAGGGTAGAGACCTAGAAAAGGATCATGCATCATTCTTCTTTGTGCCTGTGTGTGAATGGGTAGACCTTGGGATAGGTTAACCTAAAATGAATAAATAATAAAAATTAAATAATTAATGTTGATTATTCCATATTCTAGGCTATGTTTCTCTAAGTGTTTTTTATTTTGCAGGTATATCTCCAGGTCGACGTCCTCGTCAGGTTTTCATAGAATATGTCTAGCAAGCTATTCCAACAGGTCACCGCAGGGTAGAGGTCGACGACGATGACACTTAGAGCCATACAATCTGGGAGTTTTATCGCCAGAGTCTGCAGAAGTACGAGGTCTCCATTTTAGATGCAGCCACGGAAGACTGGTTGGAGGAGGTCGAGATAGGCTTCAGTTCGATCTGTGCTCGGAAGGAGCACTGGGTGGCCTTTGCTGTGATGATTCTATGTGGAGCAGCGAGGAAGTGGTGGTTTTTTTCCTCGGGGATCGTGAGGAGTCATTTATATCATGGGAGGAGTCCCGTGTTATGTTTAGAGTCGATTTCCTTTCCTCGACTATAAAGGTGTCCAGTTTCCAGGAGCTTCATACAATCTGACAGTGGAGCTCCAGTGTTCAAGAGTTTGGGATCCATTTCAAGAACCTTTTGTGATATGCTTTGAACCTGTTACCAGATGAGGAGGCCATGGAGAGGCATTTTGAGGAGGCTTTTCATCAAGAGATCCAGCTCCAAGTCACCCTATTTGTGCTGAAGTCATATCTCAAGGTTCTAGCGAGGGCAGAGGTTTTTGAGAGGAAGTTTTCCAGGAATAGATCATCATGAGAAGGGGATCGTCATGATCCCTCACGAAGCAAGTCTATGGTTCGGGGTTCCCGATTTTCAGGTCTGACTGGTTTCTGTTCAGCCGGGGGTAGGTCCTAGCCCTTTACATGTCGTTTCTCTGGAGGCAGCAACTCTCATGCCTATGCCAAGGGATCAAATTCTTGTTTTTCTTGTGGAGGTCATGGTCATCAGCTGCGGGAGTACCCAAACATTCACAGTGGTCATCATGCACCAGGAACTATGCTCAAGGTTCCACCATTGAGGTAGCTTTCACCAAGGCAGTAGCATCCAGTTACAACATCTTTAGATCACCAGAGGGGAGATGGGAATGCAGAGGACAGCCCCATGATTCTCCTCGTCCTCAGAGAGCAGAGTGTGGCCACAGTGGTGGTCGTTATCGGGTTCAGAGAGGCTATGGAAGAGGTCGTGGTCAGCTTGATGCTCTAGCGTTGCCAGAACCGGACGAGCCATATGTCATTCGAGGTAACCATTGATTGTTTTCTACCATGGTGTATTACTTTTTTAATTCAGTAGTGACACACTCCTTCATATCACCTGCCCTTTTCCATGCTTTGGGACATGAGGTAGAGAGGCTTCCAGTGCCCTCGGCGTTGACTATGCCAGTTGGAGGTCGAGCTGACTTGTTTGAAGAATGTAGAGACTGTGTGCTAGTGTTAGGGAAACAATGCTCTTGGAAAGATTTCCTATGATTACGGATAAAACCATATGATGTCATCCTCAGCATGGATTGGTTGTATTCGGTGCAGGCTATTGTGCTTTGCTTCTGGAAGAAGTTCATATTCATCGGTGCAGATGCAAAGAAGGTAGTGTTTGTTGTTGAGTGAGATACTCAGATTGGTCATAGTCATGTTCCATCAGTATCGTTCAGGATGGCTGAGATAATGATGAGTTCATCAGAGGTTCGGTAGTTGGCGTTTCTTAGGGTCATAGAGGACTACCCTGATGTCTTTCAAGAAGAGGTTGTAGAATTAACCCCTCGACGAGAGATCGATTTTGGGATCGAGCTATATCCATGAGCGAATCCTATCTCTATGTATCTGTATGAGATGGCCCATTCTAAGTTATCAGAGCTGTGTATACATCTTGATGGTCGGTTGCAGTGTAGTTTTGTTTGACCAAGTGTGTGCCCATGTGGTGCACCAGTTCTGTTCGTGAAGAAGGCCGACGTCAGTTTGCAGTTGTCTGTCGATTATCGTCTCTTAAACAAAGTGAAAATAAAGAATAAGTATCCTCTACCATGGATCAATTACTTATTCGATCAACTGAAGGGTGAATGTTGGTTCTCAAAGATTGACTTGCGGTCAGGATGTCATCAGATGCGTGTAATGGATGAGGACATTCTGAAGACTACTTTCTGTTGTCATCATGGGCATTATGATATCGTTGTAATGACATTTGGAGTGAGGAATTCTCCATCTGTGTTCATGGGTTTAATGAATGTTGTGTCCCATGAGTTTCTAGACATGTCTGGGGTAGTTTTCATCGACGATATCCTTGTGTAATCCACATCTGAAGAGGAGCATGCAAAACATCTGCGAGCCATATTGGGAGTTCTTCGTCGACATCTGCTGTTCGGGAAGTTGTCGAAGTGTGAGTCTTGGGATCAAGAAGTCCATTTCTTGGGGAATGTTATGTTCCAATAGGCAGTATCTATGGATCCATCGAAGATAGAAACAGTTGTATCTTGGGCATCCCCCAAGACAGTTTCTTAGGTACGAAGTTTCCATGGTCTCACAGGCTACTACAGGAGGTTCATAGCCAATTTCTCATGGATTTCAACTCCTCTGAATAAACTGAATAGGAATGATAAGGCTTTCATATGGACTGATCTGTGCCAGACAACATTCATGTATCTAAAAGAGAAGTTAGTATGTGCTCCAGTTCTTTTTCTTCCAGCTGAGGGAGTTCAGTTTGATGTCTTTGGTGATACATCACATATGGGGTTAGGATGTGTTCTCATGCAGTTGAGGTTAGTTGTTTCTTATGGGTCTCGACAGTTACATCCACATGAACACAACTATGCCACCCATGATCTTGAGTTGGTAGCTATGGTGTTTTCTCTGATGTTGTGGATACAATACCTCATTGGTGAGCATTTTTTGGTTTTTACTGATCATAAGAGTTTGAGGTATGTTTTCTCCAAGCATTATTTGAACTTACGACAACGTCAGTGGATGGAGTTCTTGCTGGAATACGACATCAAAATATCTTATAAACCTATAAAGGATAATTTTGTAGCTGATGCGCTAATCTGAACGTCACGTAGTGATGTTGTGCATGAATCCAGTGATTCTTGGAGAGTAATGGAAGAACTGTCAGCACTACATCTTCATATGGGAGAAGTCTGAGGTAGAGGTTGTCTTTTTCAGATGATGGTACAGTCATCCCTAGTGCAGAATTTAGAAGAGTCCTAGTTGGGGGATCATGAGGTGGAGTTCAGGAGAGACCGAGTCATTTGAGGTGAGGCCCTTGATGGTTGGTCTAAGGATGAACAACACATAGTGTTGTATCATGGAAGGATTTCTCTTCCCTTAGCAATGTGTGATACTGTTCTCAGAGAGTTCAACAGTTCTCCTTTAGCAGTACATCCTGGTGTGATAAAGATGTACCGATCCTTGAGGATTCATTTTTGGTGGCCTGGGCTGAAGTGTACAGTTGCAGTGTATGTGTCTTGATGTTTAGTCTTCCAGAAGGTGAACGTCGAACACCATTTTACTGGTGGACTTCTCCATCCATTAGAGATTCCTCAGTGGAAGTGGGTGTACATCTCAATGGACTTTGTTACTGGTCTACCTCGAGCTCCAAGAGGACATGATGCTATTTGGGTAGTAGTGGATCATTTAACAAAATCGGACCACTTTATAGAAATCAAGGATTCAATCTAAGTGGATGTATTGTCAAGGCAGTATCTAGAGGATGTGGTGAGACTTCATGGAGTCCCAAGGATGATCATTTCTGATCAATATCCTCATTTTACCTCCATTGTGTGGAGAGGTCTCCAACATGCATTCTGTTCTTAGCTATGCCTTAGCAATACTTTTTATCCTCAAAAGGATGGTCAGATGGAGCGAACCATCTAGACTCTTAGAGACATGTTGCACTCTTGTGTTCTTGATTTCAGAGGTTCGTGGATGAGGCCCTTACCCCTGGTGGAGTTTTCCTACAATATTAGTTTCAACTCCACCATCGGTATGGAGTCGTTTGAACCCTTTTATGGTCGTCCTTTACATTCACTATTGTGCTGGACTGGGGTCAGAGAGTCAATAAATCTCATACCGGAACTAGTGAAGAATACAATAGAGATGTTTCGGGTGATTCGTGAGAGGATGAAGCCATTGCAACATCATCAGAAATCATATGCCGATCAACGAAGTAGACCCTTAGAATTTAATGTTGGGGATCATGTGTTTTTGAAGTTTACTCCCCATTATGGTAACTGAAGGTTTGGTCATGGGAGTAAGCCTTCTCCCCGATTTGTGGGGCCTTTTGAGGTGTTATCTCATGTTGGAGCTGTGGCGTATCAAGTAGCACTTCCCCCTCATATGAGTTGGATACATGATGATTTCCATGTATCACAACTACACCGCTATCTTCATGATGACACCCACATCATATATTGGGGATAGATCGATGTTCATGATGATGCCACCTTTGAGGAGTGACCTGTGTAGATCCAAGACCGCAAGGATAAGGTGTTGTGTGTGCGTTCCATCCCCTTAGTTCGTGTCTTGTGGAAATACGGTGGCATAAAAGAGAGTACCTGAGAACATGAATCACAGAGACTGGCTCAGTAGCTAGAGTTGTTTGTTGTTTAACTCTTTACATGTATCGTCATAAATTGTGTGGTTTTGATACTTTCATGTTTATGAGATAGATACCTTTGTTACTTTGGTGGCTTGCTCTCATTTGAGAGGTATGTCGGTGGGTGGTTGTTCAGAACCTGTTTGGTTTTCTCTTTAGGTGGGTTTTGGATTATCAAGGACGAGAATGATTTGAGAGGTATCTGATGTAATGTCTCGAACCTATCTAGCCCATTACATTGTGGAAATGTGGTGCTAGAGGTGTTCTAGGAAGTCAAGGTGACTTGGGGGTGTGTTTGGGTGGACTTTTAAAAAAGTTTGAAGGGTAATAGCTTTCACACAGTTGGCACATGGTTTGCCTAAGCCTTGCGGAATACCCATGCAAGGCTGGTCTTGGGGGCAGTGGCTAAATCACGTTTATCACATGGTTTTCCTAACAGTGTGGACTAATCATGTGAGGAGTGTTTGTCGAGGCAGAAGCTGACGCACAGTTAGCACACGGTTTGTTAAACCGTGCGGGCACTAAAAGATAGGTCCTAAAATTTTGGATCGAACTCTTTTTTCCTTTAATCACCTCTTTTAAGACCTTAAGCAACTATAACTCGATATTACCCTTCCTTCAAGGTATAAGACCCTCTCCCAAGCATTTTTGAGGCGATCTGGAGGCTTCTCTTCACAAATCGAAGCTGGTTTCTCAAGGAAAGTGATCCATTTTTTTTGGTTTCATAGATCTACCTAGATCTGCTCCTACACATCTCTCAGGATGTTAAATCTATGATCTTTATGGGTAGATCTAAATGTGTGGATGTCATTTATGATGATATTTGGTCTTGTTGGTTTTAGTAGAGGAGATATAGGGAAGATCCTTGGTGAATCGACCCAGTCTTCTTGTGCATTCTTCGACCATTGTGGGTTTCCTAAAAAACCATTGAGGTAAGGGATTCATGGATTCTCTAAATTTTTATGTGCCATTGTAAAGTTATCATGTTTTGGAATTTTTATCACATTGGAATTGACCTAATTAAATACTTGAACTGGATTAATAGAATTGGTTTGATCATTTTTTGTTTCTTAGTACCGTGTAAACGGTTCACCTCATGTTTTGATAGATAGTGCATTATATATTCCTTGCATGTTAAGCATGTTGTTCTTGTGGAAATTGATCCAGAATGTAAATCCAAAATTAATTGATAATTGGTTGGCTAAATATAAAGATCCATGAAAACAGACCTGGTTCTTATTGTAAT
The DNA here is from genome assembly GCA_963277665.1 of Viscum album. Classification (NCBI taxonomy): domain Eukaryota; kingdom Viridiplantae; phylum Streptophyta; class Magnoliopsida; order Santalales; family Viscaceae; genus Viscum; species Viscum album. The sequence goes on along the minus strand of OY728122.1, from coordinate 656,303,787 downwards.
TTATATATTGATCAAATTTGGCATAATAAGCATGATTAATCTTCTGTGATATCTTACTAAATTGGTTAATGATTTTGGAACCAACAAATTGAAATTTTTAATTCAAGATTATTAAAGAACTTGATTGATTGAATTCCATGAGGGGTTCTGAGTTACCCTCTTGTTGTGAGTTAGGGATAAAAGCCCATTTAATGTGGTGTTGTTTTTCTTGCTGCTTGTGTTTTAATGTGACCCTAGATGGGTGTAGTGATATGTGGAGGCAGGGTGGCCCTGTGGTTCTGGCAGCAGATGTCACCTAGAGTGGCGAGATGCATCGGTTTATGCATATGGGTGTCAGGGAGGACACCCGGGATGATGGTATGGGGTAGATGTTATGGATGGATGTTTGGTGGTTTGATTGGTTGTTTTTCTACTTTAATTGTCCCCACTGCTCAAGGCAGCTAGTGTTGATTACCCTTCTTCTGAAGGAGGCGAAGACACCCGGGGTATGCGACATGATTTCCGTGTTTAGAATCTCGATGGAGGATGGGTCTACGCTGATGCTATAGGTGGAAATGACTCGACGGGTAGTATATCTACTCACCGTGTTGATCCCCCTTGTGTTTAGTAGCATAGGTTGCTTTTATAGAATTCCTAGGAATATGGGGAAGTAATTTTTGTAATGAAAGATTGATTAAATGGTGATAATCCATGGGGATGGAGATGCTGGAATGTAAAGGTAATGATGAATCCTTAAAGGAATAGTATATTTTGAATGTGATGCCAATGAAGTTTAATGTGGTTGTGATCATGGTTAATTATGTGAAAAGAATTAAAGAATTTAAAGTGGAACTAATGAAAAATGGAGTGAGGTAACCTAATGAAGTTCTTTAATTGGTTGTGTGCTTATAGTATACCTAGTCTTAGAAATAGCTGCCCATAGTCCAAGATATGTTAGCTGCAGTTGAGACTAAGACAAGGTTATTCCCATAGTTTGGTTTTGAGTTATATATATTTTGTACTTTTTGTGTTTCTAAATGCTACTCCACCATGTCAGTAAAGGAAACTAGCACCACGGGGATTCTGATCTAGGTGGGGGTGTTTTCCACAAAATTCCAATGGGAGGATTAATGGATGACTACCATGATTGACCCCACTCTCTTCTCTTGGTAGATACTAGTGCCGTTGGGAACAGTGGTTAATTTTCCCCATATATGTGTGTATAGGGCTGTAATGTCTTCGGGTTATTAACACACATATATTCTGGATATAATATCCTATGGACTACTATAGGTATAACATGTATAGGCTATGATGGCTTGAGGATCCTTACTCGGTGTATCGGCTGTAATGGCTTGAGGTATAATACTCGATGAATGATACACGTTATGTAAGCTGTGGTGGCTCCCTGAAACTACCTGGTTACTTTTGGTTGTGAGGATTGTGTGGAGCATCACCCATGTGTCTGCGGGAAATCCTTTTTGGTGCACGTGGTGCAGATTGTGGAGCTTAGCCCAGGTGTATAAGGGAATTCCTTTGGAGGTAGATGCACATGACGTATGTTGTTGGGGATAAGAGGAAAATCATTGGGGAAGTAGTAGTGTGTTACCCTTGATATTATTTACTACATGCCACATTTTTGTATGAATTACTTGGTGAAAGTAGCCATGGTGAGGTCGCGAACATAGTATACATGTTTAGGTGATGAGATAGTTTCACTGTTGTTCACTGTGCTTTAGCATGCTTTCGTTACCTTTGCAGGAGAGGATTTAGGGTGGATCCAACTAAGTATTCTTTATACTCACCCTAGGTATATATAAACAGTTTTTTAGGTCACTATGAGAAGGTTGGAGACCAGGATGGTTACTACTAGATTGTGGTTGCAAGAGCTGTTCAGGCTTGTGGTCGCTGTCGTATTACATTCTTTTGGGTACTTGTAGTTTATCCCCCTTTCAGTTGTTGTACATAGGATGGCATTTCATATATGTACTTGGGTTACTTTTATATTTCAGTTCTGAGTTGGAGTTGGTTGGTGTCTATCTTATCTCTCTCTTCCGCATGTGTTCTCTTACAGGGTAATGCCTCCCATTTGGGTGTTTATTATACCCTCGGTTCTAGTTGCCATCCCGTGGCCTGCTGGAGGCAGGACTCGGGGGTCATTATCTCCCTTTTCACATTTCCATCCCAGGAGGGCTACACATTGTGGGGAGGTGGTCATGACATAATGAATTCAAGAGTGTATAATTTAATAAAGAATATCAAGGGTACAGTGCTACTACATTCCCACTAGTTTTCCACTTTTCCCCAATGTTGCACGTCCTTAGAATCTCTCCCCAAAAAGGAATTCCCCAAGACACCTAGGCGAAGCACCACAATATGCACCCCATGCAAAAAACCACCATGTCCACATATGCAAAGTAACCATGTAGTTTCTGGGAGCCCCCACAACACGCATAACATGTATCATACGTCCGGTATTATACCTCAAGTAATTACAGCACATACATCGAGTAAGGATCCTCAAGCCATCACAACCATTACATGTCACACCTATTGTAGTCCATAAGAAACTATATCAAGAATATATGTGTATGAATAACCAAAAGCAATTATAGCCCTCTACACATATATATGTTGAAAACTAACTCTTGTGCCTACCATCACAAGTAACTACCAAGATAAGAGAGTGGAGCCAAAGGGGGTAGTCAACCATCCATAATCCCATCAGAATGTTGGGGAAAGCACCCTCAGGGCTCCGAATCCCTGTAGTTTTAGTTTCCATAAATAACGGGGTGGAGTACTGATTAGAAACACAAATAGTATAGAATATACTATATCTCACATCCACACTATGGGCATAACCATGTATTAGATTCAACTTCAGAAAACATCTCTTAGACTCCCAACTACCACTTCTATGATTAGGTATCCTATAAGAACACGACCATTTATAGAGCTTCATTTCCATACATCATTCCCTATTTTATCAGTTACACTTTACGTTAATAAATAATTTACACATTAATTAGCCATTAACAATTCCATATTAAATTAAATTCGCATCACACCCAAAGTCCACTGTCCCATTATAAAATTATAGCCTCAGAATTGCATACTAGAAAGCTCCAACCCCATGGGTTAACATAATTTATTACATTATCTGTTACAGCATCACCTTCCCATATTCCTAGGCATTCTAGAAAAACATTCTATCCTACTAAACACAATAGGGATCAACACGATGATTAGATGAACTACATGTCGAGTGTTTCCCGCCTATGGAAACTGCGTATACCCATAATCCCTTTGGAATCTAGACATGGAAAGCATATGGCATACACACAAACTTCTTTACCCCTTTAGGAAGAAGGGTATGCTAGACAAGCTTCCCTGAGTAGTGGTGAAAGTAAATAGATAACCGATCAAGGAATCAACAAGAATCCAAACATTCACATCCTACCCATTCCATCCTCCCTGGTGGCCTCCCCTACAGCCACATGAATAATCTAATGCATCACACCACTCTAGGCATTAACCGCTACCACAACCAATAGGCCTCCCTACCTTCACATATCAGAACAACCATACATGCTCACACCACAACACAACCAGCAGTAAAACAAACATCAAATCAATGTGGCACTTGGCCCTTAAACAAACAAGAGGGTAACTTAGAACCCTAAAAAGAACTCTCTTATATCAAACAACCAATTCATTAATCCATTATGAATTTACCACGTTTTTATTTGTAACTTCCAAATTCAGGAAACCTAACTAGTAAGCTATCAAAAATAATTAAACAAGATTACTTCTACAATTTGATTAGTATCAAATTACAACATGATGAACTAGATTCAATTACATGCCTCTTTATCTTTAGCCAATCAATTATCAATTAATTCTAGAATTACGTTCCATACCAATTTCCATCATGAACATGCATAGATATCACACTATCTAGAAAAACAATAGGCAATAGCATACTTTTGATATCAATTAATTTATTCGGTTAAAATATTTAATAGGTCAATTCCGTTGTGATCTAGTGGGATAAAACATGCTAAATATACAGTTTCACATAAAATTAATGAGAAACATAAATCCCATACCTCAAATGTTTCTTGAAATTATTTATATGAGAATGCAACACAAAACGAGTTTCAATCTCCTGCCCTATGAAAATTCATTCCACCAGAGGATGTAATGACACCACTATATCGGCCAACACCCAATAAAATCCAATTATGAACAGAGGGGTAAAAAGTCCATAAAAAGGCCAAGGAAAAAGAAAGATATGGACATAAAATAATGAATATAGATCATACCTTATATGAGATACTGATCGATATTTCTTGGTTGCATCAAAATGGAGAGGAACCTATCATATGATGAATGTTTTATTGCAAAAATCATATGGGAAGGAATGTGATATTTTAGCATCTCACTCCTGAGAACAAGGAGGATGATATTTGGAGGATGATATTTCTTCCCATTAGAATATTTGGCAAAGTAGTTGTTTTATATAAGATGGGTTTTCCATTAAATGTGGATTTCATTAAACCATATGGTTTGACCAGGTAAAAATATCTGGTGCCTTAGGAGAAGTTAATAATGGAGTTACAGACTTCGAATCAGCCTTAGAGTCCATAAAACAAGGATTTTAATGTATTTTACATCAAAGGAAACATTAAAGGGGTGATAGTGTAGGAAGATGGAATCATTGTTCATAAACTCGAAATTTTGGAAAGGAAAAAACATTGTTCATGAACCACACAATTGGAACCTCACTGTTTGGGAAACAATGTTCAAGATCTTCATTTTTGGAACCTCATCATTGGAATCACACCATTCTAGAAACATTGTTCATGAACAAAAAATTTGTCAAAGGAAATAGGTCACCGTTGGAACCTCACCATTCTCGAAATAGTGTTCATGAACTAAAAAAATAGAAAAGAAAAAAGGTCCCCATCGGAACCTCATCATTATTGAAACAATGTTCCTAAACTCAAAATTTTTCAATGGAAAAAGGTTACTGTTGGAGCCTCACCTTTCTAGAAACACTATTTATGAACTCAAAATTTGGAAAAGGAAATAGGTCACCATTGGAACCTCACTGTTCGGGATACACTGTTCAAGATCTCAAATTTTGGCAAAGGAAAAAAGGTCACTTTTGGAACCTCACTGTTCTAGAAACACAGTTCATTAACTCCAAATTTAACAAAGAAAAATGGTCACCATTGGAACCCCATCATTTTGAAAACAATGTTCATGAACTCATAATTTGGAAATGGGAAAAGTTCACTATTGAATCCTTAACATTCTAGAAACACTACTCATGAACTCAAAATTTGGCAAAAGAAAAAAGGTCACTATTGGAACCTCACTGCTGGAACCTCACCGTTCAATAGTTCACATTAGACTAATGATGAAACTATTCACAAAAGGTCATCAATTATACTGTTCACATATGGTCACTGATGTCACTGTTCGAATGAGGTCACCATTGAATTGTTCACAAAAGGTCACTGATGCACTGTTCACAACGGTCTATGATTGTAACTGTTCACCGATGAAACTATTCACAGAAAAGGAAATATGGAAATGTGTTGGGGATAAGTCACCTTGACCCCCTGAAACACCTTATAAACCCAATGTTCACAAAGGAATGGACAAGAGAGATCTGGGCTTTTAATGAAATCCTAATGAATATGAAAAGGATCTTTAAAAAAATCACAGTGAATTAATTTCTAATTATCAGGTTGTGTTTTCAATCATCACATATTTATGGTTCCTAGTCCCATTAATTTTCATTGATAATTCACTTTATCTTATAAATGACCTCAATCGATCTAATTATTTATGATTTTATTCCTTATACAAATCATTACTTCCCACCTATATTCTCATATTTGGAAATCTAGATTTTTTATTCGATATGAACATAGAACATGCCTTTTCTAATTATTAAAATATGGATTTTTAATGGTTTCATCAATTTTTTTCAAATACTAATTTTTTAAATGTCCATCCATTGACTTTTAAGATAAAGATCAAATTTTGAGGATTATATCCATAAAGTGGAGAGGATCTAACACACTAGGAATTTAAATGAAGAAAATTGAATTCAATAGAGTAAAATACATGGAACTCTTGGTGTATATTCTTTGTTAACCGCCTAATAAATTACCATATATTACATGTTTTTAAAACTACGCTCTTCAATAAACTGTGGATCATGCATCCCATATATTGTTTTTGGCTTCATAGGGTATTCAACACACGACACCAAAAATAATTAATCCAATATATATATAACCATTATAATCACACCATAAATTTGTGGGTATAAATAGTAATGACTTAAGTACATAAATAGTTACTATATATACGTTGATGTAAAATAAAATATAAATCATTTTATTTAAAATGACAAGTTTTATAAAAATAATTATTTATAAAAAAAGGATTAATCATGCATTACAACCAGAAGATAAAATTAATATTGAACACATTAGAAAACTTAAATGAAAATTTTAACTTAATTTTTTAAATTGTAAAATCAAAATTATCTTATGGTTTATTTTCTGATTTTCCTAAAAGGATTCAATATTTTATTAATAGTGACAAATATTCACCTTTAATAGAAAATAGTATTATAATTTAAAATATTTATATTTAGAAATTATACTTATAAATGGTTTTAAACAATAATTAGTTAAACATGAAATAATAGTATTTGAATATGGTCATCAAAATTATTTTCATATTCAATTTTGACATAAAATTCATTGTAAATTTTTTTAACATGTTCTCATTAGAATCCCATATTTATCATCTATTATATTTCATTAATTTAAATGGGAATTATTCCACTTTCACTAATTGAATATGGAAATGATTATTTTATTTTTATATTCATCTTGTTTTAATTTATCTATAAATTTAAAATTCATTTTTTACCCTTATGATTTGTGAAAAATGTTAAATGTAATTATCACGATTAAGGATAAAATAGGGGTTTTCACGTTATATGTGTCTGTATTGAAATTGATTTTACACACACTTGTTAAATTTATTTAATAAATTTGATTTCATATCTATAGTATGTTTGAATGAATAAAATATTAAATTTTAATTTAATTATAATATTAAAGGATAAATTACCTATATAACTAAAATGATACAAGTTACAATGGTAAAAACTACAGGTGTAAATTTGAGTAAAATTATATACTAAGGAATAAACTCCTGAAAATGTACTTAATTTTTCTTTATTTAAGTTTATATCAAAAAAACATCCCCGCCATTATCATTCATTTTACTAATCACATGAGTAATGGGAGGCCTCCCAATAGTAAATACTTATGGGTCATTTCAAAAATGTCACTCCTACTCCACCTAAAAAAGGACACCACTCGTGCCTCTTCCTCATTCCATCAACATGCCTTGGATAATAGTATACCTTCCAAATTTACATACCAAATTATATACTCTCATACTATAATATCTTTTTAAGAATAATCCCATTATATGAAGGTGTTCGTGCAACCCAAATGTGGATACCCAAAAAAATATGTAACGTTCCACATAGTATAATTTTAATTTATTTATTTCTCCACCTCTATCAATTATTATTAAATGTTGATAATATAATAACATACCAATTTTTCTTATAATTATATTTATTTCTATAAATTTCATTAGATAAATCATTTCCTTATTTAAAAAAATGTATTATAAAATCATCAATCATGTTTACAGAGAACTACCGACTTGTTAACAAATTTTGTTAATTTTTCCATTACCACCTCCAATGGAAGGTTATAATGATTTATATAAACAATATATATGAAATTTATATATATATATTCCATATTGATACATTAGATAATATATATCCTTCAAAATTACATTATGTATGTGATATGGTAACATTACATATGTGTACGGCAGACTACCGCCACACGAAGTGATGTGATTCATTTTTCACTAAAATGTTACATGGAAGGTAAAAAGTAAATTATAATTAATGTATGTTCTATAAATGAAATAATAAATATGTTATTTTATTATTAATAATTCGATACATATTATATTTCACTTTCATTCTTCCATTTTAAATGGTTGAAAAAGTAATAACATAGTTCATGGACGTGTGGACTACAACATCCTTGAAGAAATTTGATTAAATTTTTCAGCACCACATAAAAATATGATATATAAAATTATATATTGTTGAATATAATGGAATTTTTTATATAAATATAATTTTATAAATTTAAAATTTTATAAACTTTATTCTTTAATTATTCTTGAAAAATGGAAATGTTACTCATTCAAACGTATGGCCCACCGTGTCCATGATTGTAACATATGTCATTTTTCGTAATAATATTTAATTATTATTTTTAAATTAATAATCTATATATAAATAGGATTATAATCCCATTATAATTAATCTAGATATATTTTTTTAATGACCTCTTATACCATATACTACATACAATGTCATGTAGACACAAAATCTAGATATTTTCAAAACATCTCACATAAACCAACTTGTATAATGTAATTGGGAAAAAAAATATAAGTGAAATATAAGAAATAATAAAAATTAAAAATTTTATCATGGAATTAAAAAATATTTACATTATTTAGGATGATAAATACACACGTGTATGTCAGACTCTTGTTAAGGGACTACTCTCAATATCAATTCATTGAGGCATATTGTGATGTTATGCACCAATATTATTTTATAGGGTATATTAAAAACCATATTACATGATACATGATGAATTTATCTATAATAAGTATATTTATTGTTTCAATAATGTTATTATATAATAGGTTTTACGATTCATCTATTTTCTAATGGATTACAAACTTTTTTAAAATAATCATTTAATGTTTTATATCATAAAATTAATGGTCCATGTCCTTGTTTTTTAAATGTTTTCGTTAATGATTTATAGAGACCTAAATTATTTAAAATTTAAATTTAATGTCACTTTTTTAAATATTTGAGAGCATTAAAATTTAAAAAAAATTATATTTTTTATAAACAACGTTTTAAAAATTGAAAAAAAGGACTGTTCTAAATGGTGGAAATGACTTTTTTGATCATTATGAACATTATATGATTGCAATATTCATCCTAAATTATTAATAGTTTTTCAATTAAAATCTCAATTTTACATTTTTTTTATTGGCATTAAAACTGTGTATTTAATAGAAATTTGTATTCCCATCTGAATTTTTCTTTCACATGGGTTGGAATTATTTTATCGAAATATTTTTTGATGAATGTGGGTTTTTAATGATATAGTAAAATAATATTATATGAAACATGTAAGTTTGATAATTACTATATTAATAACTGAGCCCCATTATTGGTCTTGGGTAATAACGAAATAGCTTATACGAAGTGTTTATCCCTATTAATTCTCACGATAAATGGTCGATCCTGATATAATTTATATAACGTGTGATACCTGTTATAGATCTCTAATTCATTGGGTAACAATTATACATGACAATCCCATATTGATATTATTATTTATATTTTTTTGAAACTATTTTTTTGAATATGATGATCTAAGTCACATAAAAGTGTTTTAATTATGGTATATTTGTTTTAAAAGATTTCATTGAGTAAATTATGTGACTATTTTCTAGTGGAATTTTTTTATTTTCTTTCTATAAATGAATATTTATGTAAATATAAATACTTTTTGGATTCCCATGTTTTTATTTAATGAGATGATAATTTTATTTTTAAAACCATTACTATGATTTTATGATTAAATATCATTTTCATATATTTATATAGTAGTTTTGGAAGTGTAAGGGAATGGAATAAGATATATTTCAACTGATTAATATTTTCCATGAAAAAAAATCTTGATTTGTATAAAAATTTATATTCTAATGGAATAATGGTAACTAATATGACATGTCCAGTTGTTATTTTATTGATTTTTCTGTATGATTTATGGCCTAATTCCATAAAACACTATAAAATAAAAGACCCTTGATGTGAATGAAGGTAATTTTTTGAACCAAACAAAAGATCATGTAATGATTATGGTCATTTACTTACACATTGGTACAAACCAATATCAAGTCAACCCAATATCCATCGATATTCAAAAGGTTATCTCAATGTGGTTCCACACTCATTAAGGTTGCAATTGACTATATCATGAAAAAGTCAAGGTTCCAAAAGATCCATGATTATAATAATACACTTCAAATCCATGATCACGATTTCTAAAAAATAATTAATGAATTTCCAACCCACAACGGTGTTTGAAAAGTCATTTTCGATTAAAAATATAAATTTTGGAGAAAACCCATTTAAAAACATTTAACATTCATTGAACTCATTTAAAACCCAATATTTATTCCATTCAATGAAAATAATGAATTATTTAACAATCATGTTAATAAATTCACTAAATTACCCCATTTTATATAATCACATACCATAAAATAGTGTACACCTAACCTCCTGTGACAACTGTTGTTGGAGACCACGAGACCGAACATTGAATGACATGTCTCTGTATGGAAATGTAATGGATCCAAATAAAATACTAACAAGTCATTAATATTAATCATAAATATATCAAAATCAGGGTATTATTAAGAAAGAATTAGGAAATATAAGTAACCATTAACCTATGTGGAACACCTCAACATCCGTGATGATCTATTTTCTAATGAACATGAGATGATCTACAAAATCACTATGAGAGATATATAGTTTTAGGTATGGTGGATTCATAGTTAAATTAATGATGATAACTCTTATTTTTCTCTAAAAAAATATTTTGATATTTATATAATGTATAATACAACTACATTACAAGTATTATGTGTAGGAAAAAATGTCATAAAATGAACCACTTTTTATTAAAACACTATTTTTTCCATTATAGAACAAGAATTCAAAATAAATGGAATGTAAAACATTAATCCCTATACTATGTTCAATTTTTATTTTTATAGACCACTACATTTCCTAGTGTACATTTCCATAGATTGTAATCCCCTAGAATATAGAAAAAATGATAGTTCAAAGCATAATAACATCAAAGAAACCGATATGTTCTCTAAAAATAAGAATATCCCTCAAATTCCATTACAAATTTATACCATTAATAAATTATTTCAGACTAACATAAATCAAAAAAGTATATGAATATTCCCCCTTCAATGGATCTCCATCCATGAGAATCCAAAAAATGAACCCAAATAAGGACAAAAAACCAATCATGAACACGGTTGTACATAAAAATCGTAATGGTGAGTTGTAATGACAATCCATTGTGAAAATACATTAAATTTCTTCAAATTAATATTCTATATGTAAATTCTACAATTCCATTATTTTATTTATGATATTTCACATATATTATACTCATTGATTAAATGTTAAATAATTGTATTAATCATGATCTTTTTATCCATATATTATAAAAACCTTGTAAATTGTTGTCTAAATTTATTTTCATTTTAAAATAATGTTACTTAATATGTATTTATAATTTTTAATTTCCATAGGTTCATTATGAAATATTTAATAAAACCCATTTTATGTGAATGAGTTCTTTATTCTATAAAAATTGAATGATTATCAATTAAAGGTTTTATGAAACATATTCATATAATTATATTTTAATAATGTGATGATCAACGGTCTTCCAATGGTAAAAATTTGTATCTATAATATTTATTTGATGAATGATACATATATATCCATACAAATAATTTTGTGTAGAATAACACAAACATATATTAAGATAAAATATGTTTGGATAATTTGTTAAAAAAATTATGTTGTTTATTAATACCAAACAATTTGGAAAACAAGTAAGTGAGGCCTGATACAACAAGGGACATGTTTTACAGAGGCCTGGTCAACTATGTGAGACAAGTTTTGACACGTAATCAACTATGTTGTAATTTATATTCCTATGCATCTTCCACAATTCAAAATTATTACATTTTGATGAAATTTACAACATTGAAGATTTATTATTATTTCATTTCAATATTTATGATCTATGATTTCTTGTTTATAACAATCATATTATCCTAATTATACCCCAATAATCATCATAATTTCACTTAATATCATTGATGATTATCACTTATTTTACTCTCAATGAGAGTCCAATCTGAACACATTATTTTGAATCTCCATCACAGAGTTATGAGGATAATAATATTATAACATTACAATATTCTTATTTTGTGTGTATAATTATAGTATATCATTAGTACATGTTATGGATAAGTAATTTCAGGTCTAATGGGAAAATGTAAAATATTAGAGAAATAAATTTGTCAGTTTAGTCAATATTTTATGCAATTTTGGGGAAATATAAATATCATGGTTCATCGTATTTTATAGTAATTAAATATTTTCCTTCATTTATATAAATTTTTGGGTTTCATATATTGTTTGATATAGTTTTTATTAGATACATGTTTATATATCTTTATATTTTAATATTTTATCAATGGGGGATAATTTTTGAGATAATAATGTCATAAAATGTAGAAAAGTATGTGGTTATCAAAATATCAATGATATAGATAACCCTTTAGGAAATTTTAGTAAATTTTTTATATTTTTAGGATTTTTTGAGAGATAATCATGAAGATTGATGGATAAAACGATATGTGGAATAGCATCCCATGAATTGGGTGATTTTTTAAGTAAATTGTATTCCTATTAATGTCATATATTTTTGAATTCAATGAATGGATGTAGGATTTAACAAAAATACACCTTTTGTAAATTATAATACAAATTCTGAATTGGGTATAAAATAAATAATCTACAGGTTTAAAAAATGAGGTCTAACATCACACCAAGTATAAAACTACCACGAGAATTTATATGGCCAATTCAAATTCATTTTAATTCCCCATTATGAAATATTTTTGAAATATTTTTTCTAATAATGTTAGGTAATACAATATGAGAATCAACATGTATAACCATGTATAACCATGGATTTTTCAAAAATAGTAAAATGTTGAAATGAATGTGTCTAAAAAGAAATGAATTTGTCATCAGAGAAAAGATATTTCCATTTACCATTTATATTTAAACGATTTTCTAATCAATTAATAGTGGATACTATCATATTAATTTTTTGAATTATTATTTTATAGAAATAGGAGAACAAAAAAATATTACAATAATAAATATCTTGTATCAAATATTTTAAACATCTATATAATAAAGCATACATAATTTTTTTTGAATACTAGTATATTCTTGTAATGAAATGAATTTTGATATTTATAATCGTACCCAATGTGTTGATGATTATATCTCAATGAAAACTAAATCATGATACCCATATTTATTTTCCATACAGATTTTTATTTTTATATAGTAATATGGATTATTCTTACACTCATGAGGTTCAAGTAAAAAATATATGTATTTCTCATTTTTTTCAATGAATTCCTGGAATCATATCGATAGTGAATTAATAAAAGTGTTAAGTTATTTTTGGATAAGGTTTTATTTTTTGGGATAAACTTTAGATAAGGATTAATTGTTGATGGATAAATCATGTATTTAGTATATCATTGATGTTGTGGGAGTAATGGGTTTATTTATCATTATAAATGTTATTTAAATTTTTTTAAATCGTTATAAATGAATCGTGATATAATTAATTACTAAAATATGATATTTTTGTAATATTAATATCATTATATGGATTTTGATATATATGCATAATAGTGTGTCACATTATAAAAAAGTGGTTAATAATATTTTAGGATTTCATTTTTTGTTATTTTTTGTATGAATATATTTTTTTATTACAGTTTAATGTCAAAGAGATTCAAATGGATTTGGGAAAGGGTTTATATGATGAATATTACATTTGTGAATATAACTAATTATTTATATGATTGTATGAATGATTAATATTCTTTATGAATTTATAAGAATCATGATATAGATTTTGAGAATATGGTAGATGTTATACTATAATTTATATCCCTAATGATGAATATTTTATGAATACCATCATATTATATTAGTAGTGGGTAATAATTACAACTACGAGGACTCGATTTCAAAAGATGGTATAATATAATGACCAAATAATTCATTATGTATATTTCAAAAATATACAATGTTCGATTTTTTATTTCATTGGAAAACAATTTAAAATGAGAGGTGATATATTATGTGTGTATTATTGTGAAAAATTAATGAAACCAAAACCAGTATATGATGAAAATTTTAACCAAATAATAATTCATAAAATACATTCAAAACATCAAATGTTTTGAAATATAATTTATCAATATAAGTGGAATATACTTATATATTTTACATTTTTTTAAGATATAAATATAAAAATATTATAATTTTAGTCACAATAAAGTTATTTTTTTAAAATTTATATTGTAAACATTGTCCTGTATTTTTTTATTTCATTTGAAAAACATTATTATTAAGTGAGTAATGAAAAAATATCTTAAAATTATGTATTTTCATACATTATAAATTTTTCTGAATTATATAGTAGTTTGTAAATTAATATTATTTATATATTAATAAATTATAATTTTAATATTTAAATCATAAAATATGATATTAATCATCAAAAACAAATGTTCAACATTTTAGAACACAAGAAACATTTTAAAGTAACTTAAATTGTTTTTTCATTCCTAACATTTAATTAAAATTTTACATTTTAATATTTACTTTTGGATTTGATGGAAGAAATTAAAATAAAAAATGATTGTAAAACAATTTTTATGATTAAATTAACTGAAATTGATAAATTTATACATCAAATAAATTTGAATCATAAAACACACTTCATAAGGAATCAGTTGATGTATGTTATGTATGCTTTTATTAAAATAAATTTTCATTCAAATTAAAATATTTATTTTTTGAAAATATTTTTTAAATATTATATCCAAATTATAATTTTATAAATTATATAATTTTTTATATGAAAAAATTTACCTTACCAATATTATTAATATTTACCAAGATAAAATTATTTTATTCAAATAAAAAAATTCCTAAATATTATTTTTATCTTAATGGGCCTATTTTGAATTATATAATATATTATTATTATAATATATATATATATATTCATTAACAATCACTTATTTAAAAATTAATGTTAACTATAAATAATAACACATAATTATTAAAATTACATTTTTCTAAAAAGCAATTTTCCAATGAATTATATTATTTCTTTTAATAGTTCATATTCATATACATTGAATTAAATTATATAAAATGTATTCCAACTTCAGATTTATCATATCTAATCATGGTAATATGATTTATCATATAATTTTAGAGAATAAATAATTTATTGCGTTTAAATTTAGCCAGGATTTATAATTGGTAATCTGTGTAATCTGATGTAGATAAAATTTAATAAACATTGCCACAAATAGACCATAAATTATTTATTTTTTAGATTGTATAGTCATAACTAAATTCCAAAAAATGGTTACTTACATAACTCAAATATATAGCCTTTAATTTCTTTCTCATCCACTATGAAACATTATTTTGAATGATTACTATCAATGTTTCACCAATACAAGGACCTCAAACAGAACCACTTCAACCAACACAGAGTTCAAAAATCTCATGAAAATATTAAATATTTACATTCCTATATTACCTCTAACAATTTGGTTTTATATTTCCTAAAAAATAACTTATTCCCTTTATTTACAGTGTTAACATCCACATGGTTTTTGAATTCCCAAAATAAATATTACATGTAATTTTATTTCACTTAATTATTATTCTGATCCACTATCCTATAATACATTATAATAATATAAATAAATAAATAAATATAAATAATGTGATGAAATTTTATTATACATATGTTGTATGAAATGTTTATTCCCATTTCATTCAATCGATAAAAAAATATCATTGATCACATGTGTGCTCAGGAATCCACATCAATGATATACAAATTTCATTTCACATCACCAAAATTTATGTACTATTCTCTAAAAACTTTTTTTGATGAGGTATGTGATCTAAATCATGATTTATATTAAATAATTATAATTTTTTTGGTCCATAATTAATATGAATAATAAACAGTATTTGAAAATTTTACAACTATGAATGAACAAAAAATGGGGAAAATGAATTATTTGTATGTGAAAATTAATATTAGTTAAATTATTATTATGATAAATAAAAATTAATATAAATAATCACACTAAGATATAAATAACGTGTTAATACAATTTTTCAAATGGTATTAAAACAAAATGATATATTCAATATAAATTCTCAATCAATGATTGTTGGATACACTTAAATGCCCAATTTAACAACAGAAATGAGAAATGATATAAATATCAGTCAACTATGGTAACGAAAATAAAATATCACAATTTAATTATTTTATATTAATTTTTTATCATATAAATATTTGGCTAATATATAATGTAATCGTAGATCATTTTCTAAAAATTAATATAATATGAACATCAACATTTTTATTGATGAACCATAAATAAAACATTAATGTAATGAAAATATATTTGCATTATCAAAATAAATATATTTTTTATTATAATATTTTTAATATTGTAATGATTATATTTGGTTTAATAATGACTACAAATTCTGTTATTATAAATCCACTTCAAAATATTTTCGACTAATCACACCAGAAAATGAAAAAATAATATAACTAAAAAATAAACCATTCAAGAATAATTATAAATGAATTTATGGATGGTTATATATATATATATATAAATGGTTCTAAAATACATTATTATGTTAATTATGATTATTATATATGAGGATAGAGTTCATTATACTAAGAGTTGATATATGATTAGTTGTTTATAGTTTCCTTCTCATCATCCTGGGACATGTATGCCAATGTCTGCTATAATATACATTATATGGTGTATTCAAAACAAATAATCATTGAAATATGTTAACATATTCTATTTCATGATTTTATTAATTTCTATTTTTTATATTAATGTCATGCTCCATTGATTCTATCATTGATTCAATTTCTGATTCACTTGACTGATGTATTTATTATTTAAATATATATTTATTGAATTAACCTATTTAATATGGATTTTAAATTATTTACCAATAGAAATTAAATATAATCATAAATACACAAATCCTTCAAAAAAATCCGAAATAAATGTATCATGTTTTTATGAACAACTCATATTTTTACCTCAAGTACTATTTTTTCATTTTCTGAATAAACCAATTCAAGGGTGAGTGGGGACCACATATTACTATATGAAAAATTTCAAACACATGGATACCAAATATCAATCATCACAAACAGGCACCCAAATCTACCCCAAAATATCAAAACAAAAATTCAGATTTCAAATTCAAAAAATAGGATACAACATTCAAAACCTACACACTACATTGCCTCAGACAACGATCCTCCTCATGGAACGCCACTAGATTAAAAATCCACCCATTTTCACTATCACATCACTGGAAATCAGAAGCCTTCGGAAAAGAATTGTTTCCTTTTTCGAAAACAAACCAGAAAAAATCTCACTGAAGCATCAAATCATTGCCAACGATTGAACATGATTTCACCGTAGAATCAAAATGTAAACCTCATAACATCTTCCAACAACATCAACATCATCAAGGATGAAAACCAGTGCGCCTCAAAGAGCGAACCATTCCCATCGCAATCCTAATATCACCACATGAATAAGAAAGAACAAAAACCATCACAAATAAACCATTTACATTGATGAAACAATAATGAAATATCTGACACAAAACGTCACAGATCGAAGTCAACAATGGATACATGTCTTGGAACAATGAAGGTTGAAAAAATAGAACCTCCCAAAGCCTCTTTAAACCATATCTGTTGACCGACTGATAGGGAGACGAAGAAACAAGGCACTCGAGTAGATTTTGAAGAGAAATGGTCCCATGAAGAAGCACGACCACACCTGGAACCACCAACATCGACTGAGAAAGTCACCAAAAATAAAAAGACACCCCATCAGGTGAGAGGATGAAACATAAGGGAAAATAGTGAGGGGAATGATTATAGGGGGAGAAGACACCGGAGACGTGACGCACATGCCTCCCTCCACCAAATCATTATTTAAAACCCAAGCACCATAGTGAAATCACTCATATTTTACAATTATTCATTCATTCTATGTTCATAATATATTTCATTATAATGATCATTTATGTATTTTAGAATGATAATATTTATAATTTTCTAGAATTTACAATATTATCTTAGAAAAATTTCAATTGGAATTAATAAAACATTTTTTTGAAGAAGGGTTTCAAACAGTGGGAATACAAATTATTTTTTGGCCATTAAAAATACATGTTTTATCTTCCAAACCACATTTCAATAAATAATATTTATGAAATTTAAATGAATTATTTATTGTTTGTTATATTTAAAATGAATTTTTTTCCAAATTATTTTTCTTCAATTATTTTAGAATTTTGTATGAAGATGATATATAACTTATTATATTAAAATATTGTTAAAAATGGTTATTAGAGGGTGTTTTTATCATTTACCTACATTTAAACGCATATTATAACAACCAATGTTGATTTATATTACCCAATCCCTTGGTATTTTATCATTTTCTAATGAAAAATATTTATCTCAAAGTATAATGAAATATTTCACATAAAGTTCCTTCAAAATATTGGTGATATTTCAGATTTTTATATTCATTGTTCTAAAACTAAAATGAATGTGATTATAATATTCTTCATTTTCCACTACAATATTATATTCTTGATCATGTGTATTCTGAAAATGATACTATAGAAAATATTTCAATTGATGTTTAATGATTTGTTCTTTTTTAAAATTTATATGAAAAATCAATATATTTGTCTTAAAATCCATACATTGTGAAGGTGAATAGAATTTCCTCCAATATATTTTCTCTATAAAAACTCTATATTTCCATCCTTTGACTAAAATATGTTAAACTGGATAATATTAATCAATTTATTAGGAATATTATTTTTCTTAAATATATACCCATTATATATATTTTATAATACAATATGTATTATTATGTTTATTTAACTGAATTTACCTAGAATGTTTCTTATTACCACTTGATAATAATTTTATCTATATTTTATTTATGATATATTGAATTAGACAGATTTTATTTATAGTAGTTCATTATTCTATAGAATGTAATTTTTTTAATTTGTATGTTTCAGAAATTTCATTCTTATTAATTAGTTTTAGTTATGTAATTGTTATATGTTTTTATAGAACACAATTGTACTGTTAATAATTATGTCATTTTTATTAAATATATATCAATTTGATGCATTGAGTAATGTTTTAACCTCCTAAAATAATGGTGATATGAGTTGAGATAATCGATCCAAATTGCGGAACAAATTTATGACTACTTCACTATGGAAAAAATTGAGTGAGGATTTATCGACTAAGGGGAACTTGCTAATCCTCTTCAGGAAACATATTTCGATTCCGGATCAAATATTTTTTAATTTTAATATGTAATTATTTGACATAATTCCCATATTTTCCATACATTAATGATATGTGATATTTTCTTGAGGTATTGTAATTTCAAATACTATTTTATGATATATGTGTATTTGGGTATGTATTTTTTATGTATCTCACTTGTACCCATATTCTCACCTTATGCACATATAAAATCATGGATATTAATCTCGCATGTTTCCCTTGTTGGGAATCTCTGATCACCAATTTCCTATGTTTCCATTTCCCTAGTTTATTTAAAAATGTAATTTATAAAATTTATATATTAGCATAAAATTTAATAAATTATTGGTAGATTTTCATGATTTATAAATGATTAACTAGATTCTTATATTCATGAAAATTTTCAATTATTTTAAAAATAATTGTGTTTTGTTTGTTAATATAGTGTCCCATTTCTTATTGAAATTAAACCTCAAATGTCATTAGAATATATTTTAATGAAATATATGATACACATAATTTAATTTTCATGGTTTTATTAACATAATTATATAAATGAGGAAGGAAATTCAATTATAAGGATAAAATCTATTTATTGAAAGAAGAAGCTATGTGTGGATTTTTCTTCTAATATATACATAATTACATGTATTTTTTAATTATTTCAATTAATTATTATTAAATAAAATTATTAATTGCAATATTATTATATATTTATTATAACTAAGTATGTCCCAAATGTTATGAAATGTAAGTTGAACACTATATGTTTCAATGAAATAGTGATTCAGTGTCTAACAAAGAGGATTACACAAATCAACATTTCCCACAGGATGTTTTAATTCGTAAACTATTATTCCATATTTATATATAAATTTAAATATAATAGTGCATAATTAGTCAGATAAATTCATTATTTATTCTTTGTAATGATTTTTTCTATGGTATTCAATACATTACTAATAGCTAAGAAATATTTGAATCACTAACTTCCAATAATAAGTATAAAAAAATTTAAATATAAAATACATAAAATATACTCCAATCATAGAAACATAATTCCATTGAAAATATTATAAAAATTAATTATCATATATATACATAGTCTTAGATAAATATATTTTTCATTAGACGTATATACATAACATGTATTATGCAACGAATACATTTGAAATAAAATAATTCAACCGAAAAATATCGAGTTTGTCCGAAAAGACAATGTGAGCTGTGATATGGATAATCGTAATTTAAATTTATATAGACTATGATATTTAATTATTTTATTCTATTTATAGAAAATTTATAAATTAATACAAATTGTAAATAATACATGATCTAATGGAAAATATTTTAATGAAAATATTTTTCATGTAATCACCATTTATTTAATTATATTGTAGAGTTAATCTAGAAAACACATTACTATTTACTAATAAATGAGGTGATGGAAGTATAATTTGGACCAATGCGCTGAATTTTATATCATAAATTTTAAAACTATTCCTTTTAAAATATGTTTAAAAATATTCATTTTAAAAAATAACTATTTGTCCATCATATTAAATAATTATGTCATTTAAGTAAATATATTAATGAATTACAATATGTCACAACATCGTGTGTTTGATTATTACTATTTTGTACATTTTTTATATAGAATTTTCTATAAAAGTAAAAAACTAAGTGCATGGTGTTATTTTTCCCCATGCTATAGCGGATGAAAAATAATTTATATAAAAATGTATTAGTCTAGTCTAACTATATTAATAAAAATAACATCATTGCACTTTTGTGATAATTGGAGTAAATGTGTCATCTTTGACAGTAATGATCTTGAGTAGTTTGATTTCATATTGTAATCAGATACCCCACTATATTCAGTAGGATTTGATATTCCCATAACAAATAAAGTGTAAAAAAAAACAACATGGTTATATTATATTAAATAGTTGTAATGATATATTATTCAATGAGAATAATTAATCATAAAAGGTAATAGAAATTGGTAATGGATACCTAATTTTATTAATAATTTTTTTATAATTTATAATATAAAGTCAACATTCCAAATATTATATCTGATGATCCTGAATTGTTTAGAGAAATATTTGTGTTGTAATTTTATTGAATATATTTGTTTGATGAAATGTAAATATTATATTTTTTTAACTATGGAGTCCTGGTTATTGAATCATTTTTTATAAATATTCATATCATGGAAAAGATTATTTGGTTGGAAGTATTTATTTTAATTAAGAAAAATTAATTGCAACGGTTGTTGATCTTGTGTTTTGTTTGAATAAATATTTTAGAGTAATTTAGAATTAAAGATTGATATCATAATGTAAGAAATTATATTAATAATTATTGAAATGGATGACATGAAAAATGATGAGGGTATGGTGTTGTTTTTTATTTAATTTTGGATTTTTGGATTTTTATATATCAAAAATGTAAAAAAAATTAATGGGTTATCTGTAATAAATAACCTTCAATTACCAGCTAGCATGTGGGATCCAGGTGCCCCACTACCAATGTGGGAATAATGATCTATGATATTGTCAACTAGTATAAAACTCCAAGACATGCATTGTGTGCCCAATGGTGTGGGAGTGTAGCGTTGAGCCACTGTTCGGGGAGACATGGCAGCAGAATGTGGTGGTGGCACAAGGCGGTTCATGGGGCCCATGTCGATGGGATAAATAATCATTTACAGATCTCTTAGTTTGCAACATTTATAATAAAGAATATCTTTACCAAGTATAGGATTGAATTAGGATCTATATATTTTGTGATTTATTCACCTTCATTAAAAGATACAAAAATAACTATGATTGTCTGATTATATTTTATCTGTCTTCTGATTGAGTAATATAATGGCCTAGTCCAGCCCATGATCATGATATTGTCCTATTTGGACCAAAATTGCATTAATTTTCTTTCCATGGCCTCTGTCCCATAAGAATTCCCTTGGTAAAGGCCTCATTTGGGGGGAGGTGTCCACACCACCTTATAGAGGGTTTCTTCATGCACCTTATCCTTCATTGTGGGGTTTTCATAACCCACACTCCCCACCCCCGAGAGGGGCCTAAATTCCTCACTAGAATAACAAATGGACACTAACTCTAATTCCATTTGTAATACCCTACATCATCCCATGTTTATGATATTTCCCATTTGAGGGTACCACAACACATTTTTTCATTCTCTTGGATTTTCCCCTCAGGAATAACCTAGTAAAAAGAAAAATGATGAGAGAGGTATCCAAAATACATTATTAAGGGGTTATTCGTTATCCTCCTCCTTTGATGTGGATTTTTCAATTTTATGATCAATTAATGGATTTGATGTTATAAATTAATTATTGAATTAATTAATGGTGATTTATGTATTAATAGATTTTAATTAACTTTATTAACAAAATGAAAAATTAATTAATAAAGATTGTTTTGTTATGGAGAATGAATTATATAGATTAATTAATAAATAAATTAATATATTTGACTGATGTGAATAATTAATTTGGTAATTAGTAAGTGGTATTTATGTGATAAAATGGTTGTTTATTTTGTTATAAGGTTTTTTTTCACATAATTATTAAATTTAGTTGAATAAATTATGTGATTAGTTAATTGATGGATTAATTATTATATTTGATTTAATTAAATAACTGTCAAATTAATTAATTGTATCGATCTGATTGGTTAAATGATGAATTAAATAGAATAATTTATGTGATTAGTTAATTATTCAATTACCTAGACTAATTGATGTGATTATTTAATTCTGAAATTAACTAGAGTAGTTGTTCGGATTAGTTAATTAATTAATTGGATAATATATTTGATGTGAATATATTATTGTCATGACCGACCTTCACCAAAAGGCGGGAAGGGTCAACAGATTTCCAGGACCTTCCTCCTTTATATTGAATGATAGATAATGACCCCCAAAACACGTCCTCTATAGGTCCCGGATTGGCGACTAACACCAAGGGTATAGAAACACACACTAAATGGAAGGCATTACCCTTTTCGTTTTATAGGACAAGGAGATAAGATGGTAAATCCCAACAACCCCAAAAGCAGAAAGTAATGTAAAACCAAAAGTAAACCATTCCCAATTCATGTCACAAAAGTAAAAACCACAAATTACAAAGTGACTACAAGGTTAAGGTACCAAAGAAATAAAAACAGCAACTGCAACTGCCCCAAAGGTCCGAGCTAGTATGGTCTCGTGCGATCCCCGAAGTCCTCCTGGAAACCTGAAAGCAGTTTTATATTCGAAGGGTGAGCATACAAGTATACTCAGTATGGAAAACCAAAGACCCTTGTGCACAAGTGGGGTAACATACTAATGTCCCGTTAGAAAAGAGAGTAAACCAAACCCCTAACAAGGTAAACTATCCACCCAATCCTCGCCAAGGCACACTCCCCAAATAACGGAAGTCATGTAATGTATAGTAATAGGACATCGATGTTTGGGTACACTGTACCACTTTCCCATGTTTAGGTTTTTCTTCATCCAGCCTAATGAACACAAAAACACTCAATCCGAGTCACAAGTCTTCCCAAAAAAACCCAATTGTTCCATTCGTTTTCATGTTCAGTAGTGATGTTTACCTATGTTCTGCTGCTACTTGGTCAACTAGATGGCATATGGAAAAGTCCAGGAAAGAAAATAGTCAAGCATTAACTATAACATCCACAACCCGGTTCTCTCATAAATCCACAACAACCAAAGAAAACCCCAAGAAACATCCCATGTCCAACATCCAGGGGCCAAAATTTTTTTCTCAACAACAGAGGATCCCACCCCAATTCGTGATATAAACAATGTAACCACTCGGTTTAAAATTTCACAACCACTGGAAGCATAACACATGGGATTCCCATTCCAAATTTCACAACCACATAGAGTATAATAAAAGTGGATCCCATCCCCTCCCACATCACCCAGCAACCAGCACGTGAAAGAAGAACTAACAGACCACTACCACCATGAAATGCAAGCTCATTCGGATATTTTCCGATTTAAAAGTTTTTACACACTCCATGATTTCAATTCCAATGTACATTAATAGGGGTTATCACAGAAAAAGGGGTTGATCCTGGTGCTTTCAATTTATTTAGCCGAATGTACGTAATTAACCAATTTACTTTACATAGGAAGGGTTCACAACCACAATACAATCCATTTAAATGTCACCAGAAGCATGGGTTCGTTAGTGCACAGAGAAAGACCACAAACATCCATGATTTTCAGAAGGCATAGCCCACACAATTCATGAAAGAAGATCATAAATCAAATCATCATCATCAATCACAACCCCCCCCTTGTTCTTTATAGAAACCGTTCATTATCTATATTTAGGTTTGGTTCATCAAATTTTACAGAATCAAAAGCATGACCACCCCGCATGATACACAAAAAGGGAGAGACGAAGGAGAAATTCCCTACCTTAAGATCAACGATCGACGCTGATCCTGGGCGCGGAACTTCACGGATAGCGATGCGGCTCGCCTGAAAAAAAATTGATTCATCTGAACGAGGGTACTACTAGCACAGGGTGATTGAGAAAAGTAAAAACCATGGCTAACCATTTAGTTTATAAGGGCTAGGGGCATTTGAGATAAGAACGCGAAAACACGTAAGGCGTGTGGTCGTGGGTTGACCACTTGGTCACGCCACTAAATCCTCTTTAAACTGACACACAGACCACACCAATTAATTAAATATTTAATTAACTGTCATTTATTAGTGTTATTGGGCTTTAAAATGAGTGTAAAGGGGTCAAAATAGTGTTTAAAACCCAATTTGTGCAAAAAAGAGTGCTACAGGAAAAAACCCCTTGGGGGTAGGCAAGAGCCACCAGTAGATGAGTGCCACCGGTGGCTGATAGCAACCGGTAGGCTGAAGCTAGGGGTAGCCGAGCTACCGGTAGGCTGCAGGTACGGGTAGACCGGGGTACCGGTAACCCGCACCTACCGGTAGACTGAGCTATCGGTAGACAGAGCTACCGGTAGACATAGCTATCGGTAGGCTGCGGCTATCAGTAGACCGAGCTACCGATAGGCCTACTACCGGTAGGCTAAGGCTACCGGTAGGACTACCATTTAGCCAATCTTCACCGAGATTCCCAAGACCAGAAAACCCAACTTGAGATTTTCATAGAGTAATGGACCCCAAAAACCCGGGCCATTACATCAGATAACTCATAAACGATTCTCATCCTCGAGAATCAAAACAACCCAGAAGGAAAGAGGGAGTACTAACAACCACCTCTAAAGATACATCTCAGGAGTAAACTCATTGATTACTAAGAACACTTTACTATCTAGAACCAAGCATCATACCATATCTATGTGCCCATGCATGTGGGTTGGGGAGTCTCCTTCCCCATGTTAAGATATTATCCACTTTGGGCAGCATTGACTTGCCCGCATGGGTTAAATCGCATAAACCCTAACGTGTCTTGATTATGGGTAAGGCTCTCTCCTCCTTGTAGTCAGGGCTCTTCAGACACATTCAGAGGAAATAAAACCAGTATTTCATATCCAACAAGGTAAAACTTTCTACAACACAACAACTATAACCGAATAGTACAAAACTCAAAACAACTCCAGGTACTGGGCATGCATCTATGATTCCCTCTCACATGTACTCTACTCAATACCAATATGTCTCCATAACACACGAACCAATGGAATTGTTTGCCCATGAAGCACCTTCTCCTTGCTATCCTCGATCATCACTTGTCTCTCCACAAAAGTAACGTCATCCTCGATGTCCATCTCTCCCCAACCGAGGACGTGTGAATCATCATGAACATACCAACGGAGTTGGGACACATGGAATAAATCATGTATCCTCAGTAGCGGCGGTGGTAATGCTAGATGATAAGCCACTTCGCCGACCCACCGCAACACTTCGAAGGGCCCGATGAACCTGGGAGAAAGCTTACTTCCCTTGTGGAACCTTCGTTTTCCATGCCGAAGGGAGAAAATTAAGAACATGTGGTCTCCAACCAAAAACTCCAAGGGCCTCCTCCTGGTATCAACAAACGACTTCTGTCGGTCCTGGGCCGCCTTCATCCTTACCTGTATAAGCTGAAATTTCTCTTTCGTGCTTTGCACCACCTCCTGGCCAAGGATTCCAGCCTCTCCTACTTCGGTCCAACACACAGGTGAATGGCATGGCCTCCCGTACAAGGCTTCAAACAGGGCCATACCAATGGTAGCTTGATGGCTATTATTGTATTCAAACTCTACGAGAGGCACCTGTCGCACCCATGATCCTCCTGAGTCCAGAACACATGCCTGCAACATATCCTCCAAGGACTGGATGGTGCGTTATGTCTTTCCATATGTCTGGAGATGGAAAGTAGTGCTAAGACGCAGCTGGGTGCCAAAATCATGCTGCAATCCTCTCCAGACTCATGAGGTAAACAGTGCATCCCTATCTGAGACTATAGTCCTCGGAACTCCATGAAATCGCACCACCTCATCCACGTACCTTCATTCCAAATAATCCACTACGCTCGACTCCCTGATCGCTAGAAAGTGATTCGATTTCGTCACCTGGTCCTCTACCACCTAGATGGCGTCGTATCCCCCTTGGACCTTCGGTAGTCCAGTGACGAAATCCATCGAGATGTCATCCCACATCAACTCGGAGACATCTAGAGACTACAATAGGCCGCCTGGAACTCGGTGTTCAGTCTTCACTTGCTGACACACTAAGCACTTGGCCACAAACTCTGCCACGACTCGCTTCACTCCGGGCCAGCAAAACTGTCTCTTCAGTCCATTGTACATCTTGGAATCTCCTAGGTGTACTGCTAGGGGTGATTTTTGGAACTCACTAAGGACCTTGTTGCGCATCACTTATGGAGCAAACAACATTCCCTGGAAAAGCATCTGGTTCTTACTATCCTCCATCCACCCTTTTGGAGCATTGCCCCGGTCAACCCGGTCACACATCACTTCGCACTATGGATCTCCCCACTGAGACTCCTCCACTTGCTGCAACAGGGAAGACTACATTGTCATCTGATATAGGAAACCTCTACCACTGTCCATCCTTGCATCCAGGTGTAAGGCAGCCAACTCCTCCATCACCTTCCAGGCGTCTGCCGACTCTCGACCACATCCTTCTGCGTCCTCTATAAAGACCCATAAAATTAAATGGAAATTTTTTCCTAATTTTCTTTGGGATTTTACAAGAGCACAATTTTTTACGGATCCTGATTCTGAGGCCCGGTGTGCCCGTAATCATTTTCCGAAGTTTAGCTCGTGTACGTTTAGTGAACGAACGAGCGGGTTTTTTCTAACTTTTGAACTGTTGCTCGGAATTGAATTTTGAGGAAACCAATGGATTCACAGCGACGGTAATTGCTTAGAAAAACCATTTCCGGATTTTCGTTTGGTAGGGTGTGGTTTTTAAATTTTTGGAAGTAAAAGAATAAAATAAAATGGTGCGACCAATTTTTATTTTACATAATGTCGTTTAACCTATTCTAAGTGATTGGAGTGGGACCACAATATCCTATCCACTAGGTAGTATATTTGTGAGGTGGGTCCCACACGATCCCCACCATTTCATTTCTTGACCCCCTCCTTTATTAAGGTAACGCACTCGCACCCCTATTAGGTGGAATTCAACCCTTGCGTTTTTCTGTTTATGAAATGCCTCTATTAATTTGTGAGGTTTAAACGTTGCATTTAATTTATTTATTTGATTCTTTAGTTTTTGAATTTCAAAACTCTTGGCTTGAGAAATAAAATAATACAAACTCTTATTTTATTGGAGTTTTTGGGTTGTGAGAGGGTTGGGAGAATTTTCTC
The DNA here is from genome assembly GCA_963277665.1 of Viscum album. NCBI lineage: Eukaryota > Viridiplantae > Streptophyta > Magnoliopsida > Santalales > Viscaceae > Viscum > Viscum album. The sequence continues at coordinate 656,275,412 of OY728122.1, read as the reverse complement.
AAGCTCTTGAAGTTCTTCTTCCTCGATGAAGAACGCAAAGAACGCCGACCTCCGACGAAGGTCGACAAGAATGCCAGATCCTCAGAGATCAACGACGTGATGCCGAAGAATATTTTCTCCGCAACGAGACGATCCTTTTTCCACAACCCCTCCTTCCACAACATGCAATCCTGCGTCGAGCCTTTGTTCAACTACGCTCGAGGTAGGGGTTTAATTTTTAATTGTTTTTCGTGATTACTTTCGTCGCCATTCGTCATTTCATTTTGAGCCACCTAATATCACAATAATAGGAGGAGGTCGGACCGCACGAACACAGCTGATCCTCCTCCCCCCTTGGATGTTGATTTTTATTGCGGAACGTGTAATGCGGCGCGGTGTCGTTGCACCGTGTGGAAGCTATGAGTATGGGAGAAGAAGCGTGGCACCGTCGCGCCGCGCCGAAGAAACACAAAAGCACCGCGACAAGAGCGGGGCAGCGGCGGAGGGGCGTGGCATCATCACACCGCGCTGGACGGACCAAGGCCACGACCATAGGCCACGACAGAGCAGGGAGCGGTGGCTGTTTTCTGGCCACCGGTGCAGGAGCAGGTTGGCGGGACCGTGGGGTCCCGCGGCAGCAGCATGGCCGGCTAGCCGGGCCGGCCGTCTTCTGAGAAGCGCCGGGGTTCATAACCCCCAACTGTCCAGCAGGAGTAGCCCCCCTCATGGGGGTCACGGTTTCATACTAGCGGGGGGCATCGCGCCCCCGCCCCCCGCACTGCCTATGCTCGGCCATTATGGCCGAGCGACCTGGCCGCCTAGCCACCGAGCCAGGCCGGGCCGCGCTCAGGCTAGGCCGGGCCATGCAGGAGAGACCGGGCCGCGCCCATGTGGGCCGGACCCGGAACCGGGTCGGTTCGACCCATTTCTGGCCGACCTAGGGGATATCGTGCCGGGTGGGATCGGGCCCGAACCCCCTATTCCAGACCTCTCATGGTATTTCACCCATAACATGGTCTATAGACCTCCGATCAACGAACCGTTAACTACGATGCGATCCTTGGATCGAGACGGTCATTTTGGTATATTACACTCAAGGTTTCAGAATACATTGAGTTTAGCCGGGTTGGTTCGTACACAAAACCAACCGGGAACTCGGAGCAGAAACACTTATAACATGAGCTCTGGACGTCCGATTGACATGCCGTTGACTTTGATTGTTTCCTCTTAGTGAGAAGGAACTTTTGGTTTACTCTACTCGAGGATTGTACGTTGTTGGAGTATGGTCATGTTGGTTTTGACTTAAGAACCAACCGGGCCCCTCGAACGAAAAAGCCAATAACTCTCAGGCCGGGCGTCCGATTGACGCGCCATCTGTGACGTTGAGTTCCTATTGACGATACTGAACTTTAGGATACATCAACTTCGGAATATGTGTCAGTTGATGTATCAGCACCTCGGCTCGTGGAGCGGACCCTCCTGAACGTGCTTGTTGTGTGCGGGAACCCTAGAGCTGGATGCGACTGCGACGATGATGATGACTATATAGAAATCCTCCGTGGATTCGACGACGACGACTACAGAACTCAGTGATCCTACGTGGATCAGTGCTACCGATCCTATGTGGGTCAGATCCTGTTTGGGTCAGCGCTCACCAGTCCTGTGTGGGCCAGCGCATACCGATCCAGTGTGGGTCAGATCCTGTGTGGGTCATTGCAGGGGTTAGTACTTAACGATCCATTGTGGGTCATTGTGGGGGTTAGTACCTATCTATCCTTTGTGGGTCATTGCGGGGGTTAGTACCTATCGATCCTTTGTGGTTCATTGCGGGGGTTAGTACCTATCGATCCTATGTGGGTTCGATGGCTTAGATGATTCAGTGGCTACATCTGATCATCCATATCGCCTTACGAAGAAATATACATGTGTGAGCTGAATCTTGACTTTCAATTATTATCTTCGATATGATTCACTTTCTTTCCTATGTGGATTGTGTTTTTCTATCCATTGTGGACGTGATCGAACTTGGGCTCAGATGTTGGAGCTGAACTGGAATTGATGACTTAGGTATATGTATGGGCATACACCTAAGTTGTGTCGGATGTTACATTGTCATTGTATCGTTCCTTTTAGGATTACCATTTGTGGATTCTGGGAGACCTTCGGGGGTCTCGGGGTCCCTACTGAGTAGCTTATACTCACCCCTGCACTGGATATGCCCGCACGATGTTGTGTTGGTTGCAGACGATGGACAACACTGATCGTGGTTGGGGCACGAGGAGCAGGTCGGTACCAGGAGGTGGACCACTGGGCCGGACGTACTCGGAGCCGACGACTGGACCCGAGGGGTTGTGGAGGCTATCTGTACCCACCCTTCAGGTGGGACTTCCAGTGGACGGCTCGCCGTTTCGGCTTTACTTTTCAGTTTATGTACTCCCTTTTCAGTTGTACTTTACTTTTAGTTTGGGTTTGTATTCTGGCCCACTTACTTTTCCGCACTTACTATTGAACCCAGTTTTTACTTAGTGTTTATTTATGCATGATTTTTATGTGGTGTTTGTTTAATTTACAAAGGCAATGCCTTCCCTTTTATCGGGAATTATGCCTTGGTGCTAGTCGCCAGCCCCTGGCCTATGGAAGGTGGGGTTGGGGTAGTCACGACAGAGGCCTCGAGGAGCGTGACATTGGTTTGAAGTTTCTTGGGTCTAGCTGGATACTATCGGAGATTTGTGCCAGACATCTCCAGAGTTGTGGCACCACTCACATCTTTGACGAAGAAGGGGAAACTCTTTGTGTGGTCAGACAGATGTCAGCAGAGCTTCCGGGAGTTGAGATAGAGATTGACCAGCGTGCCTATCTTGAGGCTACCAGAGGAGGGAGTTGGGTACGTAGTTTACTGCGATGCATTAGGGACCGGACATGGATGTGTCCTGATGCAGGAGTGGACCGTGATATCCTATAGATCACGTCAGTTGAGTAATCATGAGCAGAACTATGCTACCCATGACCTGGAGTTAGCAGCAGTGGTCTTCGCTCTGAATATTTGGCAACACTATTTGATGGGCGAGCACTTTACACTCTATTCTGACCATCAGAGTCTCTAGTACATCTTCTCTCAGAAGGATCTGAACCTGAGACAACGACGATGGCTCGAGTTCCTCCTAGACTGTGACTTTGAGATAGTCTATACTCTTGGAAAGGGGAACCCAGTAGCTGATCCTCTCAGTAGGAGGATGGGCATTCAACTACTTGGGGAGGCGAAAGAGCAGCTAGCTGCTTTACAGATATCCTTTGTGGATTGCGATGGAGCAGCCTTTCTTCAGTCACTCACAATCACTCCTACACAACTGCAGCGGGTCAGAGAGGCACATCGTGGGGATGTCGAATGTGAGATGTGGTGTGCGCAGAAATCCTCAGGAAAGGAACATTATGGTTTCTCTTTAGGTGGAGAGCACGACGTCCTTTTCAGAGGACGTACCTTGGTACCAGTTTTTTTTACAAGAGTAGGTGTTGAGAGAGTTTCACACATCCCTTTTTGCGGTACATCCTGGAGTGGCAAAGATGTACCAGGATCTCAGATGACACCACTGGTGGCCGGGCATGAAGAAGGATGTGGCTGAGTTCGTTTATCGATGCCTCACCTGCCAGCAAATGAAGGTAGAGCACCAGGTACCATCAGGCATGGTACAGTCCTTGGAGGTCCCAGAGTGGAAGTGGGATGGCATAACTATGGACTTTGTGACTGGACTTCCACACGCTTCTAGAGGTCCCAACTCCATTTGACCATGGGGAGCTGGACATTGATGATGGGGAGACTTTTTCGGAGGTCCTGGTGGAGATTGAGGATCGACAGGAGCGGGTCCTACGTGGACAATCCATTCCTCTAGTGTGCATTAGATGGCAGCACGGGAACCTCCAGGAGAGAACTTGGGAGTGGGAGGCTCAGATGCATGCTCTGTACCCACATTTGTTTCCCTAGTTTATGATGTATCTTTACAGGGACGTAAAGCCCTGAGGTTGGAGTAATGTAAAGTCCTGTAAAATAAAAGGGAAATTTTTTCTTAATTTTCTATGAGATTTTACAAGAATGCAGTTTCTGATGGCACCTGATTCTGAGGACCGATGTTCCCAGAATCATTTTCTAATGTTTATCTCGGGTACGTTTAGTGGAAAAACGAGTCTGTTTTTTCTAACTATTGAACTGATGCTCGGAATCGAATTCTGAGGGCACCGATGGAATCGCAGCACCGGTAATTGCTTAGAAACACCTTTTCCGAAGTTGTGTTTTCTCGGGTGTGGTTTTTAAATTTTTGGGTTAAGTAAAGGAAAAAAATAAAAATGGTGCGACAAAATTTAATTTTACTTAAAGTCGTTTAACCTAAGCTAAGTGATTGGAGTGGGACCCAAAATATCCTACCCACTAGGTAGGATATTTGTGAGGTGGGGCCCACACGAGCCCCACCGTTTCTTTTCTTCACCCCCCTCCTTTATTAAGGCAACGCACCCGCACCCCTATTGGGTGGAAGTCAACACTTGCATTTTTCTGTTTATGAAATGCCTCTATTAATTTGTGCGGTTTAAACGTAGCAATTAATTCATTTAATTTATTTTTTTGTTTTTTATTTCAAAACGCGTGGCTTGAGAAATAAAATAAGACAAATTATTATTTTATTGAATTTGTTAGGTTGTGAGAGGCTTGGGAGAATTTGCTCATGTTCCTGAAGTTCTTCTTCCTCGACGAAGAATGCAAAGAACGCGAAAAATGCCGACCTCCGACGAAGGTCGACTAGAACTCAGGATCCTCAGAGATCGACGATGCGATGCTGACGAATCTTTTCTCCATGACGCGATGATCCTCCTTCCGTGACGCCTCCTTCCACGAGGTGCAATCCAGCGATAAGCCTTCGTTCAACTACGCTCAAGGTTGGGGTTTAATTTTCAATTGTTTGTTCATGAATACATATGTCGCCATTCTTCATTTCATTTTGAGCCACCTGATATCACAATAACGGGAGGAAGTCGGACCGCACGAACATGGCCGAACCCCCTCCCCCCTTGGTTGTTGATTTTTGTAGTGGCAAATGTAAGGCGGCGTAGTGACGTTGCACCGCGCGACAGCAATGAGTTTGGGTGAAGAATCACGACGCCGTCACACCGCGCTGTTGAATTCGAACAAGGTGCGGCGCCGTTGTTCCACGTCGGAGAACCACAAAAGCACCGTGGCTGGAGAAGGGCCGCGGCGGAGGGGCGCAACGGCCAGTTATTGGCCTGCGGCGCTGGAGCAGGAGGGCGGCACTGTGGGGTCCCGTCGCAGCAGCACTGTTTGCCAGTCGGGCCGGCATGCTTCCGAGAAGCACTGGGGATCATAACAGCCGGATAGCCAGCAGGAGTGGCCCACCTCATGGGGGACACGGTTCTGAACTGGCGGGGGGCAGCGCGCCGCCCCACACCCCCTACGGTCGGCCGTTACGGCTGAGCCCCCAGGCCGACTGGCCACCGGGCCTGGCCGAGGGCGCTCAGGCCGGGCCACCCATGCAGGGCCGGGCCGCGCCCAGGCCGAGCCGGGCTGTGTCATGCCAGCCAGGCTGGACCAGGACCCGGGTGGGTTCGAACCGCTTCGGGCCGACCTAGGGGATATCGGGCCGGGTCGGGTCAGGCCCGAACCCCCTATTCCGGACCTCTCACGGTCATTCGCCCATAACATGGGATTCAAAACTCCGATTAACGCACCTTCAGCTATGATTCAATCCTTGGATCGAGATGGTCTTTTTAGTATATTACATTCAATGTTTCAGAGAACTATGGGTTTGGTCGGGTTGGTTCGTACACGAAACCAACCGGGCCCTCGGAGCGGAAACACGTATAACTTGAGCTCCGGACGTCCGATTGACGTGCCGTCGACTTTGATGGTTTCCTCTTTGTGAGACTGACCTTTTGACTTAATCCTCTCATGGTCTGGAGGTAGTTGAGGTATGGTCGGGTTGGTTTTGACTTAAAAACCAACCGGGCCCCTGGGGTGAAAAAGACAATAACTCTCAGACCAGGCATCTGGTTGACGCGCCATCTGTGACGTTGAGTTCCTGTTGAAGATACGGAACTTTTGGATACATCAACTCCGGACTATGTTTCAGTTTATGTATCAGTCCCTCGGCTCATGGAGCGGACTTACCGAATGAGCTTGCTGTGTGCGGGAACCCTACAACTGGCTGCGACTGCGACGACGATTACGATTATACAAAAATCCTCCGTAGATTCGACGGTGATGACTACAGTACTCAGCGGTCCTATGTGGATCAGTGCTACCAATATTGTGTGGTTCAGATCCTCTATGGGTCAGTGCTCAGCGGTCCTGTGTGGGCCAGCGCCTACCGATCCTGTCTGGGTCAGATCCTGTGTGGGTCATTGCGGAGGTTAGTGCCTATCGATTATTTGTGGGTCATTGTAGGGGTTAGTAGCTATCGATCCTTTTTGGGTAATTGTGGGGGTTAGTACCTATCAATCCTTTGTGAGTCATTGTTGGGGTTAGTACTTATCGATCATGTGTGGTTCTGACAGCTTAGATGATTCAGTGGCTACATCTGAACATCTATATCTTCTTATGAAGAAGTATACATGTGTGAGCTGAATCTTGACTTTCAATCATTATCTTCGATATGATTGACTTGCTTTCCTATGTGGATTATGTTGTGCTATCTTTTGTGGACGTGATTGAACTTGGGCTCAAATGTTGGAGCCGAACTGGAATTGATGACTTAGGTATATGTATGTGCATATACCTAAGTAGTGTCAGATGTTGCTTTTTGATTGTATCATTACTTTGTGGATTAATATTTTTAAATTTTGGGAGACCTTCGGGGGTCTCGGGGTCCCTACTGTGTAGATCATACTCACCCCTGTACGGGCTCTACCCGAACTACGTTGTGTTGGTTGCAGACGACGGACAATGTTGATCGTGGTTGAGGCACGAGGAGCAGGTCCGTACCTGGAGGTGGACCACTGGGTGGTACGTAATCAGAGTGGACGATTGGACTCGAGGAGCTGTGGAGGATATCTGTACCCACCCTTCAGGTGGGACATCCAGTGGATGGCTCGCCGTTGCATCTTTACTTTTCATTTTATGTACTCCCTTTTTCAGCTGTACTTCACTTTCAGTTTGGGTTTGTATTCTGGCCCACTTACTTTTCCACACTTACTATTGTACCCAGTTTTTACTTAGTGTTTACTTCTGCTTGCTTGCTCTGTGGTTTCTATTTACTATATAGAGCCAATGCCTTCCCTTTTATCCGGAATGACTCCTTGGTTCTAGTCTGTAGCCTCTGGCCTATGGAAGGCGGGCATGGGGTAGTCACCACACGGGCCCCGAGGAGGGGTCGTGAAATCCTCATACTCAAGGAATTGGACACTACATTCCCCTTCCCTGAAATGTAGGAAACCTCTATGTCGTAATCCTGGAGGAACTCCATCCACATTTTCTGCCGCAAGATTAGGTCCCGCTGGGATAAGATATACCTCAAGCTTTTGTGATCTGTGAATACCAGAAAGCATTCCCCGATGAGGTAGTGCCGCCATAACTTCAGCACAAAAATGACTGCTACAAGATCCAGGTCGTGGGTGGCATAATTACACTCATGAGTGCATAGCTCCCTAGAACCATACGAGATCACCCCTTCTTGATACATCAACACACATCCTGGGCCATGTCCTGAAGAATCAAAGAACACCTCATAGGCCGCCCCTTCTTCCGGTAGTCTCAACACTGTGGCACTAACCAACTTCTCCTTCAGATAGATGAAGGACACCATGCACTCCTCACTCCACACAAAAACCTGCTCTTTCTTGGTCAAGGCTGTCAAAGGGGCTGCAACTCGAGATAATTTGGGTACGAACCTCCGACAGTAACCCACATGTTCGAGGAAACTATGAACCTATGCCGCATTCTTTGGTGTTGCCCAAGAAACAACTGCCTCAACCTTTGATGGGTCCACCGCTACCCCCTACTCAGACACCACGTGCCCATGGAAGTGCACCTCTCATGTCCAGAACATGCATTTTGGAAACTTCCCGTAACGCTTGTGCTATCGGAGGACCTTCAAAACCGTCCTCAGGTGCCCCACATGGTCCTCCTCTGATCTTGAATAGATCAGAATGTCATCGATGAACACAACTACGAATCGATCCAAGTATACCAAGAAGATAGATTTCGTAAGACCCATGAACACAGCGGGGAATTCATTACACCGAAGGGCCTGACCACAAACTCGATGTGACCACATCTTCACCAGAACACCATCTTCAGGATGTCGCCCTCTTTCTCCCTCAACTGGTGATACCTAGACCGCAGGTCGATCTTAGAGAACCATCATTCCCCATTCAGCTGGTCGAAAAGATCGTCTATCCTCGGAAGAGGGTAGCAATTCATGATCGTCACCTGATTCAGCCTCCTGTAGTCTATGCACAACTTGAGACCACCATATTCCTTCTTTGAGAACAAGACTGGAGCACCCCACGGTGACACACTCGGTCAAACATGACCCCTCTTCATCAGATCTTCAATCTGAATCCTCAACTCTCATAGCACTGAATGTGCCATCCGTTAAGGAGTCATCGAAAGCGGATGAGCGCCGGGCTGTAGTTCTATCCCAAACTCGATATCACGTCAAGGGGTAGAGTTGTCACCTCCTCAGGGAAGATGTCCAAAAACTCACGAATGATCCCTGGCACCTCCACCATGTCATCATCTACTGACTCCACTGATAGCTCGGCTAACAAAGAGAGGAGTGGTTCTTCTCGCCTTCTGCCCTTCTGACTGCTCCGCTCACCGATGAAGGTAACACACTGGCCACCCAAGTATGAGAACACAACCATTCCTCAGAACCAGTCAATTAAGGCGCACACAGAGAATAGCTAGTTGATGCCTAGGATGACATCGTATGGTTGTATCTGTAGCAGAATAATATCCCTGACTAATTTATGTGGCCCTACCATTATTCTGCATCCCCAACAAACAAATAACAAGTCAGTCTAACCCCCAACTAGTGTGCTCAGCACCAGGGTCACTGGAAGTATCTCGGTATCTTAACCCAAGACATGATCTAGACTTGGTGCAACAAAGGAGTGTGAAGCTCCGGTATCGAAAAAGGTATAAGCAAGGGTACTGAACAAACTGATCGTACCTCGAACGACCTCCGGCCCCGCCGGAACTGCTGCCTCCACGGCGTGTAACTGTCCATGCCCAGATCCTCTTCCCTTAGGCTATTGGCCACCTCCCCAACCACTCCCCAATCGAGGTCCCTGAGGAGCGCCCTGAGGTCGGCGTCCTCCTCCTACGTCTACCCTCGGTGGAGCGGGAGCTCTCGTTCCCTGCTACTGCTGCTGGAAAGGTCTGGCTGGAAGCTACTACTGGGGCGGGTGCTGGGGCTGTCTGCCACTGCCATACTGTACCCGGTCCTGGAACTGACTCTGGAGATGTCCATAGATTCCACAGACACAGCACCATGGTCCTGGGCATGAAGGAAAAGGGCAAGGACTAGGGACCAGAACTGGAACTGCTATGGCCTGCTCCTTGCTGGTCGGAACCTGGAGGGTCCTAACGCTGGAGGCCTAGTGCTGAAATCCTTCCCCTTCGATGGTCCCAGCTGGATCCCCTCTCGTGACACACCCCCTAGAGCATGCATCCTCTCCACCACTTCGGCCTTCTTATGGACCTCCATGTACGTCGGTAGGGTAAAGGGGGTAAGAACATACTAGAGGGAGGGTCAGAGTGCCTCCTCCAAATGTCTTGCACGAGACTCCTCGTCGGGAAAGAGGTCCGGAGCAAAATGTAGGAGGACCTTTAACATGATTCCCAGCTCCCTCACTGACATACTCCCCTACTGGGGGAAGAGTAGCTCATATCTCTTTTCCTCCTCCATCATCGAAGATAGGAACTCCGCCCGGAACTCCCTCACAAAATCAGCCCATGCCACCTTAGCCTCTCTCCTCTCCCCCAGGTAAAGCGTCCACCACTAACGCACCGCTCCCCACATCTGGCTGATGGCCAGAGGAACCCACTACTCAGTTGGAGCCTAGATCAAGCCGAAGGCTATCACTAGCACCTCAAGCCAGACTTCCATCTTCATTTCAGAGGTGTTGCCCTCATACTTCTCGAGGGTCTATCGCTGGAAGGCCCAGAGTGTCTTCTACCACTGTTCGTCCTCCTCCTCTCGGTCAGCTCTCTACTAATCGGCCAAGGTAGTCTCCGGGGCCTCGATTGCCCGCACCAAATGTGGTCACCTTCTAGGTTCCATAGCTGCACGGTAAATAAGGAATTCCTAAGCCCATGTAGGAAGTATATCGTTCTTAAACATCTTAAACATTAATTTATTATTAATTCCCACGACACCCCAGAAACACGAGAACACAAGTCATTATAATGCATGTACCTTTCCTAGGGTCTCTACCATGCAATCAGTGTCACCTCACTTGGCCGTTCAGTTGGTCCAAAGTCCTTACATTGGATCACGGGGGGGGGGGGGGGGGCGAAAATCTCGTGTCCTAGACGGACTTCTCTGGCCTAATTCACACACTACAATCACCCAACACTATTTCCAAACCATCCCATGCAATCATTACTGTATCTAACTACAGACTCCATCCTATCTCTCAACCTACCTTTGATACCATTCTGTCACGACCTGCCTTCACCAAAAGGAGGGAAGGGTCAGTAGATTTTGAGGCCCTTCCTTCTTTAAGATGAATGAGATATATTGACCCCCAAACCCACCCTCAATAGGTCCGGGAGTGGCAACTAGCACCAATGGTATTGAAAAACACACTAAATGGAAGGCATTACCCTTTTCGTTTTATAGGATCGGGAGATAAGATGGTAAACCCCAACAACACCAAAAGGGGAAAGTAAAGTAAATCCAAAAGTAAACCATTCCCAATGCATGTTACAAAACATAAAACAAATATGTATAAAGTGACTATAAGGGTAATGTACCAAACAAAGAAAAACAGCAACTACAACTACCCCAAAAGTCCGAGCTAGTATGGTCCCGCGTGATCCCCAATGTCCTCCTGGAAACCTGAAAGCAGTTTTATATATGTAGGGTGAGCGTAAAATTATACTCAGTAGAGAAAACCAAAGACCCTCATGCACAAGTGGGGGAACGTACTAAAGTATCATGAGAAAAGAGAGTAATCCAAACACCTAACAGGGTAAATTATCCTACCAATCCTCACCAAGGAACACTCCCCAAATAACGCAATTCAAGTAATGTATAGTAATAGCACATTGATAATTGGGTACCCCATGCCACTTTCCCATGTTTAGGTTTTTCTTCAGTCGGCCTAAAGAACTCAAACAACACTCTGTCCAAGTCGCAACTCTCACCAACAAAACCCAGTTGTCCCATTCGTTTTCATGTTCATAAGTGATGTTTAACTATGTTATGCACCTACTTGGGATACTAGTAAGCATAAGATCAAGTCCAGGAAAGCAAATAGTCAAGCATTAACTATAACATCCACAACTCGGTTCTCTCATAAATCCACAACAACAAAAGAAAACCCGAAGATACAGCCCATGTCCAACATCCAGGGGCCAAAAAGGGTTTCTCAACAACAACGGATCCCACCCCAATTCGTGATATAAACAAAGTAACCACCCGGTCATAAAATTCACAACCACTGGAAGCATAACATACGGGATTCCCATTCCCAATTTCACAACCATCGAGAGTATAATAACAGGGGATCCCATCCCCTCCTACATCACCCAGCAACCGACCCGTGAAATAAGAACAAACAAACCACTACCACCAAGCAACGCAGGACCATGCAGGTATTTTCAGATTTAAAATATTTTATAAACGCCATGATTTCAATTTCCATGTACTTTAACCGGGGTTATCACAGAAAAAGGGGTTGATCCTGGTGCTTTCAATTTATTTATCCGAATGTACGTAATTAACCAATTTCCTTTACACAAAAAGGGTTCAGAAGCACAATAAAATCCATTTAAACGTCACCAGAAGCAAGGGTTTGTTAGTGCACAGAGAAAGACAGCCAACGACCATGATTTTCAGAAGGCGTTGCCCGCACAATTCAGGAAAGAAGATCATAAATCAATGTAGCATCATCAATCACAGCCCCCCTTCATTCTTTATAGAAACAATTCATTATCTTTATTTAGGTTTGGTTCAGGAAATTATACAGAATCAAAAGCATGACCACCCCACATGATACACAAAAAGGGAGAGACGAAGGAGAAATCCCCTACCTTTTGATCAATGATCGACGCTGATCCTGGGCGCGGAACATTGCATATAGTGATGCAGATCGCCTGAACAAAAATTTCTTCATCTAAATGAGGGTACTACTAGCACATGGTGATCGAGAAAAGAAGAAACCATGACGAACCATTTAGTTTATAAGGGCTGGGGGCGGTTGAGATAAGAACGTGAAACCGCGTAAGGTGCGGGGTCGTCGGATGACCACGCGACCAAGTCACTAAAGGATCTTTAAACCGACACACACCATGTTAATTCATTAAATATTTAAATAACTGTCATTTATGAGCTTTATTGGGCTTTAAAACGAGCGTAAAGGAGTCAAAATAAGGTTTTAAACCCAATTTGTGCAAAAAGGAGCGCTACTGGAAAAAAACCCCCATGGGGGTAGGCGAGAGCCACCGGTCGCTGAGAGCCACCGGTGGCTGACAGCTACTGGTAAGCTGCAGCGACTGATAGACTGGGCTACCGGTATGCTGCAGCAACCGGTGGAAAGAGTTATCGGTACACAGAGCTACCGGTAGCTGCAGCTACTAGTAGACCGAGCTACAGGTAGATAGAGCTACCAGTAGGCTGCGACTATCAGTAGACTGAGCTATCGGCAGGCCTGCTACCGGTAGGCTAAGGCTACCGGTAGGCCTACCATTTAGCAAAAATTCACCGAGATTCCCAAGAACAGAAAACCCAACTTGAGATTTTCACAATGTAATGGACCCCAAAAACCAGGGCCATCACATTTATTTTCAAATTAATTAATATTATTGATATTATTGGTTAATTTATGAATTAACTGGAATAATTGATGTGATTAGATAATTGTGGACTTTAATAATGTTATTTATTTTATTAGTTAATTGTTGAATTGTTTTATAAAATTGTTGTTATTAATTAATTGTTTAGTTAATTAATGTATTTTATGTGATTATTTAATAGGTAAATTATTTAATATTATTTCATTGAATAGATAATTGATTAATTAACTTGAGGAATTGGAATAGTTTGTTATTTGTTGAAATAACTTGTGTTATTGATGTTATTAGTTAATTATTGAATTAACTAATTGATAGATATGGTTAGTAAATCTGTGAATTAATTAGTGGAAGTTGATGTGACTCGATAATTTTTCAAATAATTAATTGACATGGATTAATTGATATAATAATTAATTAATGAAATATTAAAATATTGATTTATAATAATTGGATTAATATTTAATTCTCTTGGTAGATGTGACAATGTAAAACATGTGATATTGAGATGCATATTTTATAGTGATGTGTGAGATATGTCTGGGATATGGTGTTTTGTTTCCAATTCCCACGTGTGTGGGACATGGAATGTTATTTTAAAATCCCATAGTGATAAATAGTTTGATAAATGTATATGGGACATTGTCTTGTGTTTCATAATCCCATGAGAGAAATAAATTATCTGTTATTTATAAATCCTAAAGAGATAAAATTGTGATGGACATGGTCTTCTCATTCTGAAGCCCACATGTTTTCAAGCCATGACAACCTAGCCCTAAATTTAATGGGTTGGGACATGGTTCCAAATATCCATTTCCATAATATGAAATTAAATGGATAATTAAATCCCTTTTATTTTATAAATTATTAATTGGAAATGTGAAATAGTTCAGACTCGAGTAGAGTCAAGCATGTATTGATGTATAGGTTTTATTTGTAACCCAGGGGGTACATGTGGTTAAAAAAATAATATTTTAAAATTTGATAAATATTTAAATATTCACTATACTAATATAATTATAAAACTTTATACACCATCATAAATAGAATTTTTTATAGACATCGTTGGTTGTGGCCAACTAAATTAGACTTAACCCTTATTGATGATGGAAAACTCACATCGAAGGTGGATGAGTATGAAGAAAACATTTATAAGGTGTTGTGGATATCTATCCCATAATGAGGTCATTTTTTATTGGATTCCTGATGGCCACATCCCATTGAATGAAAAACCATGTGGGGTAGGCCCAAGGAGGACAAAATCTTGATTGTGGGATTGAAATGGCCATCAAAAATGGTATCTGATCTAGTGTCCATTCATTGTACCAGTTATAATATTTTTCCCTTCAAGGTGGGATTCTAGAAAGCCCACAATAAAGGAGGTGGATCAGGAGGCACCCTTTTATATTGTGCGGTGAAAAACACTCTCATCGTAGGGGCCTTTCAAGGGGATGCATGATTTCAGGAGCCCTGGGGAAAGAAAAACTATTTGTACTAGGCCCAAATATTTGAATATCATGACTGTTGGTATAACTATTCTATTACAACTCTAGTGCATTTAGTTCTTAAATGAGCCATAAGAGGAGATATTTTCATCAAGATCACATGATGAAATTTCATCAAGGTTGTTGAACAGATCCAATGATAAACAATTGATAATCATAAATATTTTAAAATGTTAAAAATATCCTGAACTATGTTTGAATGATTAAATAATGATCAAAATGAGGCATTTAAATTTATAGAAAATAATTTTGTGGCTGATGGTGATATCTTGATAAATGTAACATGATATGGAAATCACATAATAAAGAATAATCGAATGAATATTTGAGATTTTTTGAGGTACTATGTCGATGTGTTTTTTCGATAAATACCCCTTACATACTCATTTAAATGATGTGGTTTTATTTCTCATTGGATATTTATTTCCTGATTTTGAACTAGAGTCTTGATGTAGATCTTTTTTTTATGGAGAATAAAATTCTTAAGGTATTCATGAAAAGATGTCTTTGATGAAGAGGAAAATAATCCATGAGATATTATTGTAATTTATTAGTTTTTTCGAAGGGGGAGGAACTATGTGTTGTAGTCCCACAAAGAATCTACTTTCATGAAGGAGAATGTGAACTTTTGTAAAATCTTACATGAAGTGGAAATAAAAATAGTGGTAACCCATATACTATTAAACAAGATATCAGTTATGAATTATAACATTGTTGCATAATTTAATTTTGTATTCTGATGTAAAATGGAGAATCCACATATACATGATTTAATGAAGAAGTGATACTGTCGCATGATACATTTATGTGATCTTTTTTTATGAAAATGTGAATAGTTTTATTTTTGTTCTTTTATATATACTCGATGAATGAATATGGGATATGTTTTTCATTATATATTTGTGTGAAGATGAAATACCCCAAGTATGTGTATATATACATTGTGATTCATGTGAATTAGTTGATCATTTTAACACTATTTAGGAATGATTTTGTGGTTTAATATATGTTATGCTCAGTTAATATATAATAATATATATAGTGAGATGGAAAGGAGAAGTTGATAATGAGGGGGTGTGGGTTGTGTGGTATATCTGTGTGAAGTAAATAGGGAATTTTATACACCTGATATGTATATAATAATTAAGTAATTTTTGATGGCGACATATTGATTATGTTCTTAGGTATTATAAAAAAAGAGGTAATAAGAACCAATAAATGAGATTCTATATAAATGGAGGTAAGAGTATTGTCATTTTATTATATATTTTCACAAATTAAGTTACTATAGGGTTTCACAAAATCAACAACAATCATTTAATTCATATTTCCAAATTGTTGTGGAGAAATGTAATGACAGTGTGACATTTCATGTTTGGGAAATGGAAATAAAAAATTCATAATTAATGATAATTCCATGCACGAAATAATATTATCATGGAAATATAACTATAGAATATTCATGTGTGTAGTGATTTAAAATATTGTTGGTTTTATTTTTTGTCTTGACGGAATAATTTCTAGTAATGTGTGGATGAGGAAAACTAGTAATGTGTTGACAAATATTCATTTTTTTGACTATGTATAAGGATAATATGAATGTGAAACCTTCTACTTCTTCATATGTGTATACACAGTCAAATTTTACACAATGTTGGTCATTATATATAGTGGTTGGTAGAGAGTTCCAATTGAACTGAGAATGTGGAAAAACAGTTTATTTTAAATTATTAATGGGAATGATCTATTTCTGTTTGGTTGTGAAATATTGAAGTTTGTGTTATCCTTCTCATTTTATTATGTTTTTTTCTGATCACTATTGGGATGATAGTATATAGAAACTAGGGAGACACCGGTATAATTTTACAAAAGTTTCATACATACCCACCATGGTATCATGGTGATAACTAAACAAAAAGCATTTTTTATTAGTATAGAATCTAGATCCCATATCATCCTAAACAAAACAAGGATGTTGTTAGACACAATATTTGTGGGACTTGTTAAAATATTATGGTCTTTTTGTAAAATTACATTCTTCATTCATGTTGTATAATTGTTCTTGTAATGGGGGAATATCAATTCACACTAACATGTTTTTAGGTTCATTTTAAAAAAGTGGTAAAATATAACAAAAATATAATTAATTTTTTTTACACTAATTCACCCACACCAACCTCTATGTACACCTTCATGATCCACTAGGAACATCAATTTTTATCAGAGAAAAAGTTCCACCATTGATTGGATTTACAATATTTTCAATGATATTTATATGAAACATATATGATTGGAAGATTTGAATTTTATGATGTAAAATATATTTATAATATGAAATAGTTACATTCTATATCTGTTAGTGAGATCAAAAAGTATATTAAAAAACCATTGAAGAACATGCTATAGAAATAGAGATGAATGATGAGAATAAATTCTATGAAGAAATACAATTCATAAATTTTTTAATTTAATTAGATTATATTTCTATCATATTTGACATTTAAATAATTTTATAAATATCTTTTTTATTTGTATGCTAAACAATTTTATGATATATAATTTATTGAATAATTCAGATATTTTTTTTTCAAAAAATAAATAAGGTATAAATAATGTTACTATTGAGGTATTTAGTTATTTATATTCTTTTATCAATGGAATACATGATGAAAATTCAATGCATGAAAAATAATATAAAGATGTTGTAGTATCAAAATGATGATATTGATGCTCAATATACTAGAGGGGGGGTGTAATGTATGATTTTAAAAATTTCTTATGGACCTTTTAAAGATGGAAATGTTAAACAAAGTTGAACAAGGTAAATTCACAGGACCTCTTAGTTCTATAAACATGATTGATTATGGAAAAATGGTTCCATAAATGAAACATAAGAAATGATTATAAAGAAAAATATTATACCTTAATGAGTATATAATCATACTAATTAGAATACATGTACAAGAAATTATAAAATATTTATACTTTCCTTATTAATCAAAATGTAGCGGAAAACAAACTTGATACAGTACATGTAATAAGTATGAAATATTTTAACCCAAAAAGTAGGGTATCCAAAAACCTTGGATAAAGGTCCCTTGATTTATACTTTCAAGAAATATTGTCTTACCCACACCAGGGTATGTCCTCGATAAGAATATCAGAGACTGTCTTGATATCCCCACAAGTCCTAAAGCATCATGGTAATCAACACCTCTATCATCCTATCCCCGGAGCAGTCGAATGTTCATTGCAACATTCGGAGTCACATGAAACAATTTTGAACAAGATGTTCAGTATGCACAAAGCATGAGAGAATCTCTCTAGAAATCACTTCACCAGCATGTAATCTCTAGAGTCATAGAATAGTGTTACGCTCTTCAAAAGCGCTCCTATTTATAGGCGCATTTCCAATGGTCGACTCCCTCCTCCAATGGTCATATTTTTCATTGAATTTCGGCGAGACCTATACATGTGTCACTCAAACAACGGTTATTTAGTAACATAATGACATAAATAAGAGTGTGTAAAATATGGTTGATCAACCAAATTCTATTTTTCGGAGTCTAAGGAAAAATATAATTCATAGTATATGCGAGTAAACCTATGGAGTATATGGTATAAGGATATATGGATTATATTTTTCAATGAATTCTTAATAAAAATTCTATATATTTCAGATTCATGATTCTATGGAATTTGGAGAATGAATTCGGAAGAATTCAGAGTTTGAATTTGGAGGAATCCAGAGCTTGAATTCTGAGGAATATGTAGTCTGAATTCAAAGGAACTCATATTTTGAATACTAAGGAATTCAGAGTCTGAATCTTTTGGAATTCGGATTCAGAATTATGAGGAATTCGGAGTCCAAATTCTGAGGAATTCGGAGTATGAATTCTGAGGAATTTGGAGTCAAAATTTTAAGGATTTCATATTCAAAATTCTATGGAATTGAGAGTCTGAATTCTATGAAATTAGGAGTATGAATTCTAAATAATTAATAGTTGGAATTTCAGAGAATTCAGAGTCTGAATTTTTAAGAATTAGAAGTCTTAATTTTAGAGATACAGAATCCAAATTTGTATCCTTAAAATAGAATATGCTATATCTAAGTATTTATAGAATTTTGAGGTTTTATATGTAAAATTTAATTTTTCAGTTGGGAATAAAAATATTTAGATTTAGAGAGACAATAAATATGAATATCGAAAAACATGTTAAGGATAAATTTACATGAAAAAGGAATATATTCATTATTATGAATAATCTTTTGGAATATTAATGTTTCCTTAAGATGCAGTGTTTGTGATTTTAAAGACATGGTGGAATGAAAAGGTCAGATGTAAACCTTATTGATTCAATAATCTCCCCCTTTTGGAAAGCACAAACATACTTATGAAAAAGAATATAAGTATTTAATAATTTTATGTGCATTTAAAAATAAACATATCTCCATTTACTTATGGATCAAAGTGAATACAATTAATAACCACTTAGGCTTCTAAAACACTAAGGATCGTATTCTGAAATTCCCGAATAAGATTTTCCATTTTCTTGAATACAGTAAATTTCAATGATGAAAACTCCCCCTTTGATGAACTCCCCCTTACTTAGGGAAATATCATTTTTACAATGTATTAATTTTATACATTCCTTTCTTCCACTTTGTTATTTTCCAAACGAAATACTGGTAATAGAAATGAAATATATTACCTGAAATATTTGTACTAAACAACCCAAAAATATGTAGAGCAATAAGAATATCATTAGGATTGAAAGAATTTATACCACTAAAAAATAATACAAAAGATCTGATTTGGAAAATATTTTACTTCCTTCTCCTTTGGCATCAACTACTTCACAATAGTCTTCAACTTCATCAGCACATTGTGATCCTCTTCTGCACATTTGAGAAACTGATCCTGATCTTCTGTTTTCTTCACTAATTCTTTAATTTTATCTTCTTGATCCTTAAAAGATTTTTCATGAGCCTTCATGACTTCTTCCTACATAACATGATTCTCTTATATCTCAATTCTTAGATCCCTTTTCCCTTCCAACTTTGAGCATCTGGGTTTAGCATCCCATTAAAATCCTTAACTTCTTACTTCTGAGAAGTCTGTTCAAGAGTTAGCCTTTCCTCAAAACTATTTTTGAGATCAATGATCTTCACATCTTCGGTGTCAAAATCATCATTGACACTATATTGAAATTCATCAAAAATTATCATCTATTTTATTGTCTTCCTAGACTAGCTTGTCATCATTTTGCATGATCTATTATAAGCATCACAGCTAATAAGAAAAGTCTCGAAGTCCACCTTGAGTTCGACACACTTATCCATTTCCATGGATACTGAATCTGATTTTTGATTTAATGAATGCTAAATCATCTAGAATATCGAGTCTATACTTGTAAATATTTTAACAGTCAAAAGATGTTTTTTGAAGACTGAACTAAAAATTCATGTCCACGATAGGATGATTCGGAATCCGAGACATTGGTTGTTGAAGAGTCCATTTCTAATTCAACGGCCCTCCTCTTTAATGAACCTCCAAATTCATTCTTTGTTACCACAAAATTTATAGGTGTATCCACAGCCACATGTTTTCCCTTATCATCCTTCGTAATGACTTCTTGTTGATCAAGAGATTCATGTTCACTATCTGATAGTTGAATTTTTTTTCTTCATTATCTTCTTACTTCTCGAATCCTGTCTTAACATCCTCTGGGTGAATAAAATATTTATTGATTCTTTAATCCCTTGATATATTATTTACTTAATCTTTACCCTTCTCTTCATCATTCCTAGGAGTAGGAATATTTGACGATTCTGCCTGATAGGTTCGGAATGATAATTTCTCAGAAGGGCTTTCCTTCTCATGATATTACTCTATCTGCATTAACAAATCTTCAGTGTCACCACTGCTTTATTCATCATATTCTTCTACATATTCTTCTTCAACTACTACTTCTTGATGTTTTTATGGAATTACAATCTACTTTCCTGGAATCTCAGGAGGTGATTCTTGAAGAAACGACTCTGGTAACTGAATTTGTTCAAGTGATTTCTCAGTTGCCTTGAGAAGGGATTGGACTATCTCAACATTCGACAACTTCTTATTCTGCTTCTTCTCTTTCTATTTCTTCTCAAGATCTTTAACAACCATTTCTTTCAAATCATTTGCCTCAGCAGGATCCAAGCCAAAACTGGGCTCCCCTTCTTTCTGGTTCTTCTTATCTTCTATCCACTTTTCCCCCACTTCATCAGTATATATCTTTTCATTCTTAGTATTCGGTGGTACTTACTGACTTTCCTTAGCCACATGGTTTTTTTCATTCTCTTCTGGTTCCTTGGCTTTCATATTCCTTCCACCCTTCATAGATGTATCACCTATATCCTGTTACTTTTTTAAGGCTTCACCATCCTTTTCAAATAGATCATAATGTTCCTTGAATTGACTATTAAATCCAATATTCATCCTCCTATGAGTATCATCACTTATCAACATCACCTTGGAGTTCCTCGATTTGGAACTGCATGTAATCTTAAAGGACTGAAGAGAGAACAATGCTCTTTAAAAGAATGGATAGATACAGGATAATATGAGACTTCAAATTTAGATTCATGATATTTTCAATCGTGACCAATATATTCATGAGCAGCTTAATCTTTCTGAAGTTCACAACAAAATCTAGTATATACTAACCACTCCTATTTCGAGTATCCTTATTTCCTTTTCTCGGTATGAAAAAACCATGAACACAAAATTCAAGAATCCAAAATAATTGTAGACAGATGTACTATCTTTGTTGTCTTCACCGCTGAAAGACCAAGTCAGGATATAACTTTTCCTTATCAATTGAACTCGATACATCTGGTAGTTTTTGTGTATAGAACTGAGCTTCCCCTTTATAAGGAATATCAATCATACTAGATTACTTTCTATAAGAAAGAGAATATGTCTTCCCATAACTCTTGAAAGAAAATTTATCTCTTCCTCTTTCACTGAAAAATCATACTGTCTCATAGAATTCAACCAATAACTCTGGATACACTAGATCCTGTGCATTCAGTTTCGATATGAAAACACAGTCCCACCCATTCAGCTTGATAGTCTTAGAGATAATGGAATCATACATAGCAATGAGATTTGAATGAACCGACCTTTCCCTGTAAATATGAAATTTAGAAATTTTCTTTTGTAGACGATATTTCTTTTTGGGATGAAGCTTCAGTAGACATTCAGAACTAAGGAAAAATTGAAGATTTGGAACAACCTTAAGTAGAATCGTCAGAGCTTTAGCACACAACATCTTGGAGTTCGATGTGGGAAAACCATTGGGGGGTCCATTATAGAGGAAATAGATGTGACGGTTCATCTTCCCCGATCGATCCAACCGATGAAAACATCTTGAGGAAATATAACGGTTCAGATGATAGTCAAATATAGATTTTGATAGATTCTCATCTTTTGAGGTTTTTAAGATAAAACTTTCGGATTTAAGGAAAAGTGAATTTTAAAAATTTAAAACAAAAAAGAAAATAACAACTAAAGAAAAAATGATTACGAATACATAGGAAGAGAAACATGCCTTCCATATTACTAAGAAGATTATGCGTAATGAGGAAAAATTTTCTGGGAGAACATTAGATTCGGAAATTTTGATTATGGAAAAAATTTAACTATTAAAATTTTGACTAAGAAAATTTTAACTATGGAAATTTTAACTACCAAAATTTTAACTATGAAAATTTTAACTACGAACGTTTTAACTACGAAAATATTGACTACAACAATTTTGACAACGAAAATTTTAACTACGAAAATGGTGACTATGAAAATTTTGAATATGAAATTTTCAATAAAAAATTTTCAACATTAAAAATTTTCACTATGAAAGTTTTAACTATGAATATTTTAACTAGGAAATTTTCATCAATGAAAATTTTAACAACATAAGTTTTTCCTATGAAAAATTTTACTACAAAAATATTAAGTATGAAAATTATAACTTTGAAAAAAATATATAGCTACCACGAAAATGTACTCCTCCTATGGAAAATAGATTCTTACTATAATGAGATAGGTTTCAAAAAGAAGTTAATAAGGTAGATTATTATACAGTTATCATTACTAACTTCTGTTTTATGTATTCAAATATATCAGATGGTAAATATTTTGTGAAAATATCAATAAGTTGATCTTTCGTTCATATAAATTGAAGAATGACATCTATTTTTAGTGCATGATATCTAAGAATGTGATGCCTAATATCTATGTGTTTTGCAAGAGAGTGATGTGCATGGTTTTATATTGGGTAATGGAATTGGTATTATCACAAAATATTTGTGTTTTTATAAAACTCAAACCATAATCTATCAGTGTTTGTTGCATCCACAACACTTGATCCCAACAACTTCTAGCTTCTACATATTCAACTTCAGCATTGGAAAGTGTTACTGAGTAGTACATTTTTTAATGACCAAGAAACTAATGAATATCCTATAAAATGACATGTTCCCGATGTAATTTTATTATACATTCGAAATCCACCAATGTCAGCATCTGAAAAAAATTAAAATACAATCATTTCACGATGTTTAGTAGAGTCCTTGATCAATGGTTCCCATTATGTAGCGAAAAATCCTTTTCACTGCCTTTAAATAGGATTCCCTACGATTGGATTGATATCTTGGTCATAAGAATACTGAAATCATTATGTTTTGATGACTAGCTGTCAAGAAAAGTATACTTCTCATCATACCTCTAAAGGATGTTATGATATACTGGTTTCCCAGCTTCATCATGTTCAAGTGAATTTGAGGTACCAATAGGAGTTATTATATTATTAGTATTGCCATAGCCATAATTTTTAAGAAAATAATTAATATACATACGTTGGGCTATATAGATTTCATCTGGTTTTTGTGAAATTTGAAAACCATTGAAAAATATTAACTTTCCCATCATACTCATTTAGAACTCATATTTCATTAGATCTACAAAGGAATTAGTTAATAATATCTGAGTTGAATAAAATATATTGTCTTAAACATAAATTTGAATAATATATTTTTTTTCAAATCATTATTTATAAAAAGGGTTGGATCATAATTTCCCTTATCATAATTTTTTTGAAGAAAAACCATGTAAGTATATCATACCAGACTCTAGTGGCATGTTTGAGTCCATACGAAGACTTGGTATGTTTGAAAACAAGTTCAGTATGTTTTGTATCTTTAAAACAAGGATGTTGTTAAACCCAGGTTTCCTCTAGATCATAACCATTAAGGAAATCACAATTAACATCCATTTGAAAAAGATTGAAATTGAATAATGCAAAAAAGGAAAGTATAATACGAATAGATTCAAGTTTATCTTCTGGAGAATAGGTTTCTTCATAGTCTATTCCTTCTTGATGATTATATCCACTAGCTACCAATCTAGATTTATTTCTTACTATGATTCCATATTCATCACACTTATTTATGGAGACCCATTTTACTCCAATAACAGATGATTCCTTATGTCTTTCAACTGAAGTCTAGAATTATTTCTTTTTGAATTCATTTAGTTCATCTTGCATAGCTTTTATACAATCATCATAACCTAATGCTTCATCAGTGATTTTTGGTTCAAATTTTGAATGGAATGCATGATGTTCTACTTCATTTCATAAGGATCTTCTAGTCCTTATAGGTTTATTTACATCACCAATAACACAATCACTGGGTTGATTATTTATAAACAACTAATTTGGGTTTTGTAAAACCTCCTCATCAACATAGGGTAGGAAATCATATAGGGCAAATGGTTTAGAAACATTTTCTTTGAAATGTTTATTATCAGAAGGATCATCTATCAAAGGTTGATAATTAATTTTTAAAAACACATCTGAGGATGTAGGATGAGGATGTTTGAAAAAAAGGATCAATTTCTTCTGATTTTACATGTACTGTTTATTCAACAGAACAAGTATTTTTTTTAAACCCATATAAGCCTTAGAAGTCGTGGAGTTGCCTAAGAAAATTCCATCATCAGATTTTGATGCGAATTTGTATAGATTATCTTTAGTATTTAGAATGAATACCATACAACAAAAATCCATGAAGTGGGAATATAAGGACCATACCTTAAAATTTTTTCTAATATTTAATTAAACAAATTAATTCACATTGATAATCATTTCTGGTTTAGAGTTTTAGAGAATTAATACATAACTATTACATCTCAAATGATTACAAAGTAGACACTTATACTCAGTTTCCATTTTTTCCAAAAAAAACTCTTGAAAAAAAGAGTCAGTTCCATTGTCTAGACATCATGAATTTTCCATGATCCCATCCTAGACCCAATTCATCTTTAAGTCTTGTGAAAAACAATTCAATGATTGGGATGAGCATAAAAAGCTCAGTAAGGGTTATATAAAATAAAGAAAACATTAGTTCATAAATACATTCAAAACCTAAAATCTTTTAATTACCAAATGGAATCATTAGATTTATGAATTACATATAGAAATAATAAAGGTAACTTGTGGTATCCATAACATACTGACATTGTAGTTATCACGTCTATATAGGGAGTTACTTTGGAAAACCCAACATAGTATATTCCCTAGATCACTTAAGAGAAACATACTTGTTTACCTACATCACATTACCTAATGCATTGGAGGGATATATTGGGCTCACCCTCCCTGGGTTTATCATGGAACTAACCATATATGTAACAACTCTCACGAACCATAACATGTTCATGACAAATAAAAATTTATAAAAGAAATATAACATTTCCATATTTCAATCACAATATATAATTTCAATATATTGGAATAATAAATATATTACCAAATCCATTTTCAATACAAAAATACATAAAAGATTATATGTTATTTATTTTCCTTTTAAAAATATTATAGCTTGTTAAGATATCCAAAGATCAAATAATACTCACTACGATGGAAAGATCATTGTCTATGTTTTTGTTAAAAAGAAACATTCATTTTTTGACGTTTAGTGAAACGATTTGTAAAAAAATATTCCCATTGAATGAAATGAAATTTCAATGGTTTTTATACAACATATAACATAAAATCCTGTCTTAAATCAAAATATGGCTTAATGAAAGGAGATTGAGATGGAGTCCCTTACCTTTTGTCCAACTTGACTTGATTTCTCTTTAATCTCCTAAATAACAAACTAAAGTTAATTTATACTTGAATAAGACCCTTTTTCAAGTTTATTAATCATTTTATATAACTTTTTACCATGTTATAAACATTATGTAATCATTTAAATTAATAACGTTCATTTTTTTGATATTTGTTAATAGAGTAAAAAATGAACACCTTATATTTACAAGTTGTCCATTTTGCCAATATTCCATTATATCCAGAATTATATTAATTATTTAGATGTCATATATATCATATATATCATATATATCCTATATATTTATATATAACAGTACATATCATTTGGAGGTAAGAAATGAAATGCTCCATTCAAAGAGACGGTAAGCCGTATGTACACAGGAACACTACTTTCATTTCTATTTCATAATTTATTGGAATTAAACAAAATGATACACATGTATTTTATAATTACAGTATAATATCTTATATAATATCATTACCTCCATACTTTATATGTCCCACATATGGAATTAACGAGTTATATCACTTTGAGGGAGCGATAGTCTGCACTTCATCAAATGAAATTATCTCGTTTTACCCATAATGGAAATCATAAATTTATTCTATAAAAGAAAAATATAGAAGAATAAGGAAAAAATAAATAGAATACATATCATATATAAATATAGTGTCATCATAATGGCCACCATGATAGGCAATAGGAGATAATCGAACAATCACCATCTCGTGAGGCGTAAGTTTTCCATCCACCGAAACAATATGTTCTTCACCCATTAGATGGAGGTGTATGTATGTGTAGTTCGAATCCATTTCATTAAAACAACCTTTAATTCTATAGATACTGGTTTTTTTATAAAATAAATAAATTAAAAGAGTTTATGGTTTGGAGAAGTAAAATAAATAAAAATCAGTTAGGAGAAACTTTTACGTTTAATTTGGGTAACTCCATTTGGTATGAACCAAAAGGGTTTCTTGAAGTTCCTTATACGTGTTTTATGCTTCTAGGAGGAGGATATGGATGTAGGGAGATTAATTTGGAAGATTTTGGTCGAGCTAAAAGGCTTGAGAGGTGTGAGAAGTTGGTTATAATTTAGGGCTTTTTATAAGGGGAGGAGGTGCTCTTTAGGAAAGTGTGATAATATTATTATATTATATAATGATATTTGGTTTATAAATGTCTAAAACTAATTAATGTCTAAGATAAGATTACTCATGGTAGAAAATAAAATCATCCAATATGAATTGGATAGGTTTTGGATGTCGTGTTAATATTTATAATCATATTTATGAAAATATTTTATTATTGAGGTAAACACTGCATCATTATTGTGTCATAAATAATTTAATTTATTCGATGTCTCGAAATTATAAAAAAATACCATGATGTATGGAATATTATTATATTTCTAATGAATTTTTATATTTGAATGATTACTTGTATAACACCATGTAAAAATTAATTTACAAAGAAATATTTGTTTATGTTAATTTTTCCTTTACTTTAAGTTAATTAAAATAAAGTGTCACTATCAGTAATAAGTGGATCCATGGGGTCCGAAAATCGACCCAATGATGCCCATGGTCGCAAATGAATCAACAATAATTTTAGGACAAGTTTTATGGTAATTTTATTTTATTATAATATTCTTTTTACCTTGAATTACCCCTATACCATTAACCGCGGTAAATAAAAGACACACATTTCTATTCATGAAAAATTATTTGCATCTTATTGAACATAATTTTAGTTACTAATAACAACCATGTATGTATAATTTTAAAAATTCAATTCACAGAAGTGGTAAAATTTTATTTAAATGAAAAATTCATTTTTTAACTACTACTAAGTGGTTTCAATATTCATAAAAAAATGATGTTTTTACAAAAACTACCAAAAAATTCATCCTAAGAAATATAAGATATTCCAAATTAAAAAATAATGGTTCTTTTACCAAATTCAAAACATAAAAGTTTCATTAATTAATATTAAATTAATTCTCATTGTTAAAACAAATATAGTGTTTTTATGAAACAATAACTATCAAAAGTTTGACACTTGTTTACTCTTTGCTACTCTATCGTCTCTTTCACATCATGTTCTAATTTTTCAGTATACTGTATGGATGGATGGGTTCTATCCGGTTGTAGAACATCTGGTTTTACACGTTTTATGCTTGATGTTGCAGGTTTGATTCTTGAGAGGGTTGGATTAAAATTCTTCAGGCGCTTACATATGATTGTGATCTCTTTCAGATATGTCTCCTCTTAGACTTTGGTAGGCTTAATGCTTTATCATGAATAATCTTTAATTCCCTACTGGTGTAAGTACTTTACAAATCGTGCTCATATTGTGATCTTTTATTTTTTAATAAATTCCCTGTGGGGCATGGATCGGGAATCCAATTCATGTCCTCACCTTTCTAAAAACAATTGACACTTGTTTATGTCCATTTTCAAATTGAAATTAATTCCAATGAACATAATTAGATTAAATGGTGAAAAAAAATTCTAATTACTCTTTAAAACCAATTAAAAATATAATCTAACCATATACATAAATTATATTAAAATGAAGTTAGGAATTAAAATAAAATATTTTTCACTATTTATTAAAAATGTCCTTTATCGGCAAAATTCCAAAAATTTACACAAAGTAAATTTTGATGTCCCCATTCTAAAGAAGGATATTATTTGGTAAAATAGAATGTATTAATGTGAACAAAACTATATTTAAAGAGGATTATCCATTAAAAGGTGATAAATCAACATTTTAATGTAAATTATGCTTAAAATTAGATTCATTCACATTTTAAGCCTATAAATTTTTATTGGATAAATTCAAATACATTTAACAAAAATTTATAATCATATTGTATTTAGTTTTTTTAATTCCCACCAATATAATGGCTATGAGTTAACTACCATTTAAAATAATAATATTATATTTTTAGTGTGAAATGTAATATTTCAAAGAAACTCATTGTTGCATATCAGGTACGATATAGAACATAGAAACCCCTTTAAAGTACAATTAATATTTAATTCACAAATTTTAATAAATATAAAATATATCTTATTCTATATTTACCTAGGATGTTACATTCTTCCCCCCTTTTGGAAATTGAATCCACACAATTTTTATTCACTTATCAAATATGTGGGGGTATTTATCCCTTATAGAATATTCAGATTCCAATGTTTCCTCCTCAACCATATGTTTTTCCACAAAACCTTTACCTGGTGATTTTCCATATTATGCAACACTCTCTCTCTTCAGTCATGAATCTAGACTGGTTGTTCTTCATAAGAGAGATTCTCTTCCAACTGATATTCCTCTAGACTCAAAACATGAGATAGATCTAGAAAATACTTTCTAAAAATTGAATCATTAAAAACATTTTGTACCTGGGAAAAACATGGAGTTAAAGTCACACTGTAAGCAGTTGATCCAACTTTTTCCAGGATTGCATGAGGTCCAATGAACCTCAGACTCAACATTCCACTAATTCCAAAATTCATCACACATTTATTTGGAGAAATTTGATAAATAAATGATCACCTACCTCAAAAGAAAGATACTTCCTCCGGTTATCTTCATAACTTTTCTTCCCCCTCTGAGCTGTTCACATGTGCTTCTGAATTATCTGATTTGTCGCTGCCATATCTTCTACCAATTCTGGTCCCATAAGCTTCCTTTCAATTACTTCATCCCAAAAATTTGGAGTTTGACAAAGCTTTCCATATAATTCTTCAAATGGAGCCATCTGTATACTGGAATGAAAACTGTTATTATGTGAAAATTCAAGAAATGAACTATTTTGGTCCCAAATTCCATCATAATTCATCGAGAATTCATGTAACATATCCTCCGTTCTCGGAATTGTTTGTTCTGATTTCCTATATGATTGAGGAAGAAATATTGTACTAATGTTTAATTCAGAACCCAACGACTTCTGAAGGCCTTTCCAAATGTTAGAAATAAACCCGAGATCATGATCAAACATAATAGAGAGGGGAACTCCATGCAACCTAAATATCTCTTTATCATACAACTGATAATCTTGATCTAGAGACAAATAAACACGAATTGGATGGAAATGATCAGATTTAGTCAATCGATCAACAATAACCCAAATTGCATTATTACCTCGAGAATTCTTCAGTTACCCCACAAAGAACTCCATGGAAATATTTTACCATTTCCACTCTGTCACCAGTAGTGGCTGAAGCATCCCTTTCGTTAACTACCTCTCTACTTTAACCTGATCACAAGTCAAACACTTCACATCAAAATCATCAAAATATCTTTTTATTTCATCCCACCAGTAATACTTCATAAGATATTTGTAAATCATAGTACTACCAGGACGAAATGAAAACTGGGAACTATGAGCTTCACATAACAACTCATTATTCAACTGTGATTAACAAGGCACACATAATCTATTTCCAAATCTCAAAACACAATCATTATAATTGTTAAATTCTAGAAACATGCCCTTCTGAACCAACTCTACCTATTTCTATAAATCAATATCTTACTTTTTTGCTTGCTTAATTCTGTTTGATAGAGATGATCTCACTGAAACCTGATACAAAACAGGAAGAATTGTCTACACCAACAACTTCTATGCCAACATTTATCAAATAAAAAACCAAAGGATCTTCTTCTAATCAAAAAATGTTTAATAAAGAATTAATTTTTCGACTCAAAGCATTAGCCACTTTATTAGAATTCCCCGGATGGTAATGGATTGTGCAATCATAATACTTGATTAATTACATCCATCTCCTCTTTCTCATGTTCAATTATTTTTGAGTTAATATATACTTTATACTTCTATAATCAGTATGTATTTCAAATTTTACTCCCTACCAATGACGCCTCCAAATTTTTAAAGAGAAAACAATAGTATCTAATTCCAAATCATGTGTAGGGTAATTTAACTCATGTGGTTTCAACTAACGTGAAGCATAAGTAATTACCTGATCATTTTGATTTAGGGAACAACCATGTCCTTTCAACGAAGCATCACTATAGAAAAAAACTCACCATTTCCAGATGTCAGTGCCAAAACTAAATCATTCACAAATCTTCTTTTCAATTACTGAAAACAATAATCACATTGTTTTGTCCAGATGAAATTTTCCCCATTTTGAGTTAACTTACTCAGTAGACTAGATAACTGTGAAAACTTTTCATCAAACATTGTGTAATAAACTGACAATCAATGGAAACTACAAATCTATGTTATATTTGTGGGTCATGACCATTCTTCATCAAATTTTAATTTATCAGGATTAACTATTATGCCATTTTTTGAATAAACGTGGCCAAGGAATGAAATTATTTGCAACCAAAAAACACATTTTCTTAATTTCCCAAAGAGTATCTTTTGTTTTAAGGTTTGCAAGACAACCCTTAAAAGAATTTCATATTCCTCTTTACTTTTGGAATAGTCCAAAATATCATCAATGAACACAACCACAAAATTATCAAATAACTCACAAAAAATTCTATTCATAAGATCCATGAATACATCATGTGAATTGGTTAAACCAAATGGAATAACTACAAATTATTAATGGCCATAACTAGTAAGAAATGTGGTCTTCGGAATGTCTACTTCCTTTACATTCAAATGATGGTTTTCCGACCTCAAATAAATATTCAAAAAATACTGTGCACCCTGGATCTAATCAAACAAATCATCAATATGAGTCAAAGGATACTTGTTCTTAATAATGATGTTATTCAATGCTCTATAATCAATTAAAAGTCTCATTGAACAATTGTTCTTTTTATCAAATAAGATATGAGAACCCTATGGTGATGTGCTAGGTCGAATGAAACCATTATCTAATAACTCAAGCTATTGATTCTTTAACTCTAAATGTTCAATTAGAGCCATTCGATATGGGGGTTTTGAAATTGGCTTAGCATCATGAACTAAGTAAGTTGTAAATTCAACATCCTGATTAGTTATAATAAAAGGAAACTCATTAGAAAAAACATCAAGGTACTCATTTGGCACATCATTAATCTAAACAGTTTCTTTGTTTTCAACAATATATTCAAGGTAACATTTATTTCCATCTTTTACTAGTTTATCTACTTCCTAATATGTAATTAAAACCAATGGTTCATTCTTGTATGAAAACTGAAAATCATTCTTAAAAGAAACATCTTTAGCTCTATAGTCAATCATATCATGATTAATAGAAATCCAATCCACACCCAAAATTACATCAAACCATACTAGAGGCAAAAAAATAATGTTTTTAGGTAAATTATTTCCACACACAAGGTAAAAATGTTCTTATGTTTTCTTTTTGTCTCAATATTTCCTCCAAGGGTTTTTATCGTATGTTTTTTATTCATATCTTGAGATGTAATTGCCAATTTACTTAAAAATTTATCAGTAATTAAAAAGTGTGTAGACCATAAATCAAACAACACATTGGAATAATCTGAACAAACAAACAGTGTACCTAATACTACATCATTTGATGTACCAAAATCTGCTGATGTAGATGCAAAATATTTAACAACCCCTTTCTGCTTGTAGTCTGGCTGCTTTCCCATTGATCAGTTCTTTGTTGGCCACACATTTTCATAATGAACAATTTAATTTATCTTAAAACTTCTTATTGAATGTGAATCATATTTTTTTCATACAATTACCATGACCTTTTTCAGTGCAATTACGAGACTTTTTTCTAATTTTACCACATCTATAGCACTTACCAGAATTCAAAAGACATTCCCCATTATTATTTTTACCACAATTTTCTCAAACTATAAACTTAGGTTTCTTACTATTAGACATTTTTGAATAGTTTTTCCCTTTCTCCTACCACCTCGACATCAAATTCTATTATTTTTCAAAGAACACCTGATAATCAGCAAACTATATTTCCACCTTCTCCGCACAACTAAAAAGTTTTTTATAACTTTTAAACTCACGGGAAGCTAATGCCCATCGATAATTTGGATTCAATCCTGAGTAAAAACAATTTATTTTACTATCAAGATCTCATATGAAATTTGGAGGATACCTTTCCAGTCAAGTGAATTTTGCTTCATAAGCATCCACTGAGTCATCATATTACCTCAATTCAAGGAATTGTTTTTCCATTCTAAGTCGAACAACCTTAGTAAAATATTTATCAAAAACATACATATGAATTCATCCCAATCGATTGAATAAATATCCTCACTATCCATAATATTTTTGAAAATTGACCTCCACTGATCAGCTTCACCTTCAAAAGTCTAAACAGAGAGAAAAACCTATTGATGTTGTGAACAACCCATGAAATTGAAAATATTTTCTAGTTCATTAATCCACCTTTCTGCTATGACCGGGGAAGATGATC
The DNA here is from genome assembly GCA_963277665.1 of Viscum album. Taxonomy (NCBI): domain Eukaryota; kingdom Viridiplantae; phylum Streptophyta; class Magnoliopsida; order Santalales; family Viscaceae; genus Viscum; species Viscum album. The sequence goes on along the minus strand of OY728122.1, from coordinate 656,242,364 downwards.
TGTTGAATGATGGGAGATGTTTCCTCATGAAATCCTACACTACTAAAATGTTCCTCTATGGTTGATCGGGATGATCTCGTACATGGATACCACCACCATTTATTGCCTGAGTCAACTGTTCCAACACAGCTACAAACTGTTCAGTTCTAATTCTGAATATATCAATTTTCCGATTTGGAAGGTTTTCTTCCTCCTGATGTCATCCCAACATAGCTACCGTGTTTTCTCTGCGGAAAATCATTATGAACATAGAGATATCTTAGGCAAAGAATCCTGGTAATCTGTAAATTCAATAGGATTTAAATATTGAGATAAATTACTTTATGCATATTAATTTAACAATTTCGTTACTCCTAAAGATATATAAAATGACCTCTGATAACAACTATAAGGAACCAACCATAAAACATTTCATAATATTGAATTAAATGAATTAATTCACATTGAGGATCTTTTCCGGTTTAGAGTTTTAGAGAATTAGGAAATAACTATTATATCTCAAAATGTTACAAACTATAAAATTCTACTATGTTTCCATTTTTTCATAACATAAAAACCCTTTAAAAAATAGTCATGTCTAGTTCCATGTTATTGACAACATGACTTTTCCATGATCCAATCCTTGAACATATTCATCTTTATGTCCTGTGAAAAACATTTCAAATCATGGGATGAGCATAAAAAAGCATATTTATGTTTATAAAACAAAGAACGAAAAAATAAGTTCATAAATACATACAAAACATAAACTGTCACGACACATCCTCGGGGCCCGTGTTGTAACTACTCCATGCCCTCCTTCCATAGTCCAGGGGCTGGTGACAAGGACCAAGGCGTAAATCCTGGAAAAAAGGGATGGCATTGCCTTTGTAAAGTAAACAAACACCACAGAGCAAGAAAGCAGTAGAAGTAAACACTAAGTAAAAACTGAGTACAATAGTAAGTGCGGAAAAGTAAGTGGGCCAGTATAAAAACCCAAACTGAATGTAAAGTACAACTGGAAAGGGAAAACAACAACTGTAATGTATAGTCGCAGCGTCGAGTCGTCCACTGGAAGTCCGACCTGAAGGGTTGGTATAGATAGCCTCCTCTTCTCCTCGGGTCTAGCCAACCACTCCGAGAACGTCCCACCCAGTGGTCCACCTCCAGGTATCGTCCTGATCCGCAAGCCTCAACCACGATCAGCGTTGTTCGTCGTCTGCAACAAACACAACGTAGTGTGGGCATAGCCCGTGCAGGGGTGAGTATAAGATACTCAGTAGGGACCCCGAGACCCATGAAAGTCTCCAAAAATCCACAAAGGATAATCCACAAAGGAAAGATGCAATCACGAAGTAACATCCAACACTACATAGGTATATGCCCATACGTATACCTAACTCATCAATTCTCGTCAGCTCAAACATTCGAGCACAAGTTCAACCCATTCCACGTAGGAAAGAAAAACGTAAATCCACACAGGATAGCTCAACATAATCCACATAGGAAAGAAAACTGGATTCATCTCACACAGGAATACTTCTTCATATGACGATAAAGATGATTAGATATAGACACTGATTCATCTAAGTCGTCGGACCCACAAAGGATCAATAGGTATTAACCCCCGTAATAACCCATAAAGGATCTGACCCACACGAGGTCGATAGGTAACTAACCCCCTCAATGACCCATAAAGGATCTAACCCACACATGATCGATAGGTAACTAACCCCCGGAAAGACTCACACAGGATCAAACCCACACAGGATCTATAGGCGATGGCTCACACAGAACCATTGAGCGCTGACCCACACTGGATCAGACCCACACATGATCGGTAGCACTGATCCATGTAGGATCTCTGAGTGCGGTAGTAATCGTCGTCGAATCCACTGAGGATCTCTGTACAGTCGTCGTCGTCATCACAATCACAATACAGCCAGCTCTAGGGTTCACGCACACAACAAGCTCGTTCGGGAGTGTCCGCTCCACGAGCCGAGAGGCTGATACATCAACTAACAGATATTCCAATGTTGATGTATCCAAAATTTCTGTATCGTCAACAGGAACTCAACGTCGCAAACAGCGCGTCAATCAGACGCCCGGTCTGCGAGTTATTGGCTTTTTCGTCCCAGGGGCCCGGTAGGTTTTTTTTAGGAAAAACCAACCCGACGGTACTCCACCTGCGTCCAAACCTCAGGCGGAGTAAGCCAAAAGATCCGTATCACTTAGAGGAATCCATCAAAGTCGATGGTACATCAATCAGATGTCTGAAGCTCAAGATATGAGCGTTTCCTCTCCGAGGGCCCGATTGGTTTCGTGTACGAACCAACTCGGCCGAACACATAGTATTCTGAAACCTTGAGTGTGATATACCGAAACGAATTCCTTGATCCAAGGATCGCATCACAAATGACGGTGCATAGATCGGAGGCATGTAGCACAAGTTATAGGTGTATGACCAGAAAAGATTCGGTATTAAGGGGTTCGGACCCGGTCCAACCCGGCCCGATACACCTAGGGTCGACCCAAACCAGGTCGACCGGGTCTGGGTCTGGGTCCGACCCGCTTGGGCGTGGCCCATTCCGGCTGGCGTGGCCTGGCCCGGACGGCGCGGCCCGGCCTGGCGGACCGGCCAGGTAGCCGGCCCGGCCTGGGCGCGCGGGCCGGGTGCTCGGCCAAACGACCGAGCCGTTGTGGAGGTGGGTGCATGCCCCCTAGTTTGTAACTACGACCCCCCTTAATGGGGGCCGCTTAGATAGCCGGCTGGGGGTTTGAACCCTCGGCTTTCCCTTGTCTGGCCGACCAGTTTCTACCACCACGGGACCGGCGATGGCCAGTCCCCTCCCCGCTCCGACACCGGCGGCCCACTGCCAGCCGCCGGTTCCCATGCTCTGCCGTGGCCCGGTATCTGCCGCTGCCTTCATTAATCTGGTGCGGCACGACGACGCCACACCCCTCCACCATGGCCCCGCTCTGGCCTCGCTAATTTTGCGGTTCTCCGGCGCGGCGCGACAGCGCCGCGACTTGGTTCAATTTCACGGGGCGGCGCGGCGGCGCCACACATTACTTGCCATACGGTCCCGCGCGGTGCGACAGCACCGCACCATTCCCATTCTAACCACATTATAAACAACATCAATAATGGAGGAGGGTTGGCCGTGTTTGTGCGGTCCGGCCCCCCTCTCGTTAATCAATATAAATTGGTCATATTTTCATGAAGAACGACAAGGTAGTATTCATAAACAAAATAAATAAATAAACCCCTACTTGAGCATAGCCTGAACGGAGGTTCGTCGAAGGATGATTCGTCACGGAATATCCATCATGGGAAGAGGCGTCGCGGAAGGAGACGTCACGGAAGGAGACGTCGACCTCCGAGGAATTTAGCATTCTTGGTGTTCTTGGTGTTCTTCGTGTTCTTCGTGTTCTTCGACGAAGAGGATGAAGAAACCCAAGACTCCCTTAGATTTTTCTCCCAAAGCTCTCAAGGCAACAAGACTCCATCCAAAAATAAAATAAGACACTTACTTATTTTATTAACACAGCAAAAGGTTTGAAATTCAAAAGTTTGAATTAAACCACAATATTAAATTACACAAGTTGTCGTAATTTATGAAGGGTTATGGAAGGTTAGGGAAGGTGAAGGGGTAGGGTTCGTGTGGGCCCCACCACCTTCATAACTTACAAATGGATGTTGGGTGGTTTTCCCCAACTTCCACCCATTACTTATACCACTTAAAGTAAAAATACAAATTGTTGCGTAATTTTTATTTTACCTTCCTCATAAATTAACAACATCTCTCGTGAAAACGAAACTCTGGAAAAGGCATTCCTATGAAATTACTAGCGCTACGGTTCCATCGGTGCCCTCAAAATTCGATTCCGAGAACCGGTTCAAAAGTTAGAATTTCCCACTCGTTCTTTCACTGAACGTACCCGAGCTAAACTTCAGATAGGAATTCCGGGCACACCGGTCCCCAGAATCAAGTTCCATCAGAAACTGCATTCTTGTAAAATCCCAAAGAAATGCATGAAAAAAAATGTGGGTACTGAGAACACATATGAGCCTCCCGCTCCCAAGTGCTCTCCTGGAGATTCTCGTGCTGTCATCTAATGCGTACTAGAGGAATCGATCGTCCACGTAGGAACCTCTCCTATCGATTCTTGATCTCCAATGGGACCTCCGTAAAAGTCCCCCCATCATCAACGTCTAGCTCCCCATGATCAATGATATGAATCGGGTCGTGCACGTATCTCCTCAGCTGAGATACGTGGAAGACGTCGTGCACCCGGTGCAACTGAGGTGGTAGAGCCAGGCTATAAGCTACCTCGCCAATCCTGCTGAGGACCTGGAATGGTACGATAAAGTGTGGAGACAACTTGCCACCTCGTCCAAATCTCTGTAATCCACGTTGAGGTGAGACACGCAAGAAGACGTGGTCGCCATCCTCGAACTCTAGTGGACTCTGCCTCCTGTCAGCATAAGAATTCTGCCGGATCTGAGCAGTCCTCATCCACTCCCAGATGACCTGGACCTTCTCTATCATGGCTTGGACAATCTCTGGTCCCAGATGTGCTAACTCCCCAGGGTCTTTCAGGCACAAAGAAGATCTACAAGGTCGGCCGTACAACGCCTCGTATGGTGCCATCCCGATGGTGGAGTAGTAGCTATTGTTGTATGCGAACTCCACCAAGGGTAGGTGGTCCTCCCAGCTACGACCAAAGTCGAGGAGAAATGCACAGATAATGTCCTCGAGATTCTGAATGGTCCTATCCGTCTGACCATTCGTCTGAGGGTGAAAGGTTGTTCTCAGACGTAGCTACGTCCCAAACGCCTCCTGAAACCCCTTCCAAAGCCGGGAAGTAAAGAAAGCATCTCGATCGGAGATGATAGATGATGACACATCAGGAAGCCGCACAATCTCTTGAATGTATAGATGCCCCAATCTCTCCACTGAGCCCTGCTCTCTGATGGGTAAGAAGTGTGTCGACTTGGTGAGTCATTAGAAAATCACCCAAATGGAGTCGTGACCTCTGGATGTGCGTGGAAGTCAATTCACGAAGTCCATAGATATCCCGTCCCACATCCACTCTTGTACCTCCAAGGGTTGTACCAAGCCTGCTGGTACCTGGTGCTCTGCCTTCACCGGCCTGAAGGTGAGGCATCGAGAAACGAACTTCGCTAGAGCCTTCTTCATGCCCGACCACCAGTGCTGTCGTCTGAGATCCTGGTACATCTTCGCCACTCCAGGATGTACCGCCAAAGGAGAAGTGTGAAACTCACTCAGAACCTCCTCCTGTAAAGAAACTGCTACCAAGGTACGTCCTCTAAAAAGGACGTCATGCTCTGCTCGAAATGAGAAACCATCAGGTGTTTGTCCTGAGGATATCTGTGCACGCCGCGTCTCACAGTCAGCGTCCCCACACTGTGCCTCTCTGACCCACTGCAGTAGTGGAGGGTGACTATGAGAGACTGAAGGAAGGATGCTCTATCTCTATCCACGAAAGATATCTGCTAAGCGACTAGCTGCTCTGTCGCCTACTCTTGCAGTTGAATGCCCGTCCTCCTACTGAGAGCACCGGCTACTACGTTCCCCTTCCCAGAAGTATAGACTATCTCAAAGTCATAGTCCTGGAGAAACTCGAGACATCGTCGTTGTCTTAGGTTCAGGTCCTTCTGAGAGAAGACGTACCAGGGACTCTGATGGTCAGAAAAGACTGTAAAGTGCTCTCCCATCAGGTAGTGTCGCCATGTATTTAGAGAGAAGACCACTGCTGCTAACTCCAGGTCATGGGTAGCATAGTTCTGCTCATGTGGCCTCAACTGACGTGATCCATAGGAGATCAATGCCCGCTCCTGCATCAGGACACATCTGAGTCTGGTCCCTGATGTGTCACAGTAAACTGTGTACCCTACTCTCTCCTTAGGCAACCACAGGATAGGTGCGCTGGTCAATCTCTGTCTCAGCTCCTGGAAGCTCTGCTGACAACTTTCTGACCACACGAAGGGTTTCCCCTTCCTCCTTAACGTTCAGAAAAGCTGCAAAGATTTATCCTTTTCTGAAAAGGGAAATCCGGTCTCATCCCCTGTATGAACCACGTTCATTGCCTAATACAGTCAATCCCATCATGATTAGTTAATTCATGGCATGGATGACGTCATAAGGCCTCGACGCTGCTACCAAGAGATCCAACCGTTACTCTTGCCTCAAAGGGTTGAGTCACACTGTTGGAATCAGTGTGTGGTCACTTGGTATCCTTCAGTAAGAATCTTTCATGTGAGGGTCATGTCAACAGTTTTTAACCGACACCTCTTAGTATTAACAAACAAAAGACGAGAAAGAAAACGTCACTATTTCAAGTGTCTTTCATTACTTCAACTCAATGTACAAGGACACAAGGCAACACAAACAATGTAGTTAGAGGCATAATGGGAAAAGGTCTCTATGCCTGGAGCTGGACCTGCACTTGTCCATCCGCTTCCAGAGCTCTATGATCGTAAGCTTTAGCTGCCTGAAGTTGTGCTCTCCCCTGAGGTCAAGGTGGACCTCCTGGTGGTGGTGGTGGTGGTAGAGCCACAAAGCGTCCCTCACCACCTGCTGCTCGGCCATCTCCTCTGCCTCGTCCGCCTGATCCCTGCGGACCGCCACGGTCGAACCTCTGCCTCTGCCTCGGTGGTCCCTCAACTGTCTGCTGCTCCTCAGCACGATGGGTCGGGCAGTCACGAGCCATGTGGCCCAACCTGCCACATACGTAGCACTGTCTGCCTCTAGAAATACTAGCTCCATGCTGAGTGCACCGCACTGCTGAGCCAGTGTCCTGAGGTCGTCTGCCTAAGGGTCTTGTCCGCCTGGACCCATGAGTCATCCATCAACTTCCTGCTGCAGAGGACTCTGCTATGTTTTTCCCTGTAGTGGGTCTCGGTGCTGATGAAGACTTAGCAAGAAATTTCTCGATCAAAAGGGCTCACTCCAGTACTCCTGACTGGGTAAGAATGTTGAGGGAGATCAGTGATGCCCTGATATCATGTCTCAATCCCTGCTCAAAGTTCCGGGCCTGGAAGAATGCATCTCCTACCATGTCTGTCGAGTAGCGTGAGAGATTGGTAAATCTCGCCGAGTACTGGGCGACTGACAAGCTGCCCTACTGCAGCTGAAGAAGCTCCTAAATGCGCACCGCACCGAGGGTGGCTGGGATGAACTATGAGCAGAAGAGGCTCTCAAAGTCCATCCAGAGGAGTGATGCCTCATCGTCCACCTGGAGCATCAAGCTCCACCATCTGCCTGCTGCCGCGTGCAGTAGGCTCGCTGCGAGGATCACCATGAGGTCTGCTGGTGTCCTCACTAAGCGAAAAAATCGTACAACAGCCTCCAGCTAGTCCTCGACTGCTTGGTGGTCTGTCTCCCTGTAGAACCTGGGCAGTCGCTGGCGCTGGAACTCGTGCAATGCACTAAGGCGACATGCATCGTCAGCGGCTGGTGCTAGAAGCATCGGTGGCTCGGTGGGTAAAGGTACCGCCGATGCCTCAGCTGTCAAAGGGCCCTATATCGAGGCCTCGTTGCTTGGTGGCCTGTCATCACACACAACTCTCGGAACCCTAGCTGGCTACCATCGTGGGGCCATCCTGAAAAGGAAAGAGGTGCACCACGGTCAGAAGAGTATACCTGGTGAGCTGACACAAAGTAATCACAAAGAAAACTTGAAACAATCATGCAATCAATGTTTTCGTGCATCAAGTCGGAAATTATGAGTCAGGGTCCTCGTGTATGGATACGTCGGTCGCCGCACCAACACTGGACTCCCTGGACTGATAACCACACCCAATACGCGTAACACTATTGCTTCTCATAGAAAAAGATCAGAGTCTAATGTTCTGCGGTATAACCAAACTCCTCTGATACCAATTTGTCACAACCCATCCTCGGGGCACGTGCCTTGACTACCCCAAGCCCGCCTTCCATAGGCCAGGGGCTGGCGACTAACACCAAGGCGTAAATCCCGGTAAAAAGGGAAGTCATTGCCTTTGTAAAGTAAACAAACACCATAGAGCAAGAAAGCAGTATAAGTAAACACTAAGTAAAAACTGAGTACAATAGTAAGTGCTGAAAAGTATGTGGGCTATTATAAAAACCCAAACTTAAAGTAAAGTACAACTAGAAAGGGAGAACAAAAACTATAAAGTAGAGTCACATCATCGATCCATCCACTGGAAGTCCCACCTGAAGGGTGGGTACATATAGCCTCCTCTGCTCCTCGGGTCCAGCCAACCGCTCCGAGTACGTCCCGCCCTGTGGTCCTCCTCCAGGTCCCGTCCTGCTCCGCAAGCCTCAACCACGATCAACATTGCCCGTCGTCTACAACCAACACAACATAGTGCGGTCATAGCCCATGTAGGGGTGAGTATAAACTACTCAGTAGGGACCCCGAGACCCCCAAAGGTCTCCTAAAATCTAGAAAGGATAATCTACAATGGAAAGATGAAATCACGAAGTAACATCCGAAACTGCTTAGGTATATGCCCATATATATACCTATGTCATCAATTCTCGTCGGCTCCAACATCTGAGCTCATGTACAACCCAGTACACACCGGAATGAAAAACGTAAATCCACACAGGATAGATCAATAAAATCCACATAGAAAATAAAAACAAGATTCATCTCACAGATGAATACTTCTTCGTATGACGATAAAGATGATCAAATATAGCCACGGATTCATCTAAGTCGTCGGACACACAAAGGATCAATAGGTACTAACCCTTGAAATGACCCATAAATGATCTGACCCACATAGGATCAATAGGTAACTAACCCCCGCAATGACCCATAAAGGATCTGACCCACACAGGATCGATAGGTAACTAACCCCCGCGAAGACCCTCACAATATCAGACCCACAGAGGATCTGTAGGCGCTGACTGACACAGAACTGCTGAGCGCTGACCCACATAGGATCGGAACCACACAGGATCGGTAGCACTGATCCACGTAGGATCACTGATTGTTATAGTCATCGCCGTCGAATCCACTGAGGATCTCTGTATATTCGTCGTTGTCGTCGTCACAGTCACAACGCAGCCAGCTCGAGGTTTCCCACACACAGCAAGCTTGTTCGGCAGGGTCCGCTCCACGAGCCGGGTGGTTGGGACATCAACTGACACATAATCCAGAGTTTATGTATCCAAAAGTTTCGTATCGTCAGCAGAAACTCAACGTTGCAGACGGCGCGTCAATCGGATTCCCGGTCTGCGAGTTGTTGGCTTTTTCGTCCCAGGGGCCCGGTTAGTTTTTTTAGGCAAAACCAACCCGACCGTACTCCACCTGCGTCCAAACCTCATGCGGAGTAAGCCAAATCTTCCGTCTCACTTAGAGGAATCCATCAAAGACGACAGTATGTCAATCAGACATCCGGAGCTCAAGATATGAGTGTTTCCGCTCCGAGGGCCCGATTGGTTTTGTGTACGAACCAACTTAGCTGAACCCAAAGTATTCCGAAACCTTGAGTGCGATATACTGAAACTACCGTCTCGAATCAAGGATCGCATCGCAACTGATGGTGGGTCGATCGGAGGCTCGTATCACACGTTATGGGCGTCCTACCGGAAAAGATTCGGTATTAAGGGGTTCGGTCCCGGTCCAACCCGGCCCGATACCCCTAGGGTCGACCCGAACCGGGTCCGGGTCCGGCCCGCATGGGCACGGCCTGGCCTGGGCGCTGCGCGCTGGGCGCGCTAGCCAGGCGCTCGGCCAAACGGCCAAGCCGTTGAGGAGGGGGCCGCCTGCCCCCTGGTTTGTAACCGCGACTCCCCTTAATGGGGGTCGCTCAGCTGGCCGGCCAGGGGTTTGAACCCCCGGTATTCCCTTGTCCGGCCGGCCCGCCCCGGCCAGCTGGTTTCTACCACCACGGGACCAGTGACGGCCAGTCCCCTCCCTACTGCAACACCGGCGGCGCGCTTCCGGCCACCGGTTCACATGCTCCGCCGCGGCCCGGTATCGGCCGCGGCCTTCATTCATCCGGTGCGTTGCCACGGCGCCGCAACCCTTCGTCGCAGAATATCCGTCACAGGAAGAGGCGTCGCGGAAGGAGGCATCGCGTAAGGAGACATCGACCTCTGAGGAATCCGGCGTTCTTCGCGTTCTTCGTGTTCTTTGACGAAGAGGATGAAGAAACTAAAGACTCCCTTAGCTTTTTCTTCCAAATCTCTCAAGGAAACAAGACTCCAACCAAAAATAAAATAAGACACTTAGTTATTTTATTAACACAACAGAAGGTTTGAAATTCAAAAGTTTGAATTAAACCACAAAATTAAATTACACAAGTTTTCATAATTTATGAAGGGTTATGGAAGGTTAGGGAAGGTGAAGGGGTCGGGTTCATGTGGGCCCCACCACCTTCATAAACTAAAAATGGAAGTTCGGTGGTTTTCCCCAACTTCCACCCAAAGGATAAACCACTTAAAGTAAAAAAATATATTCTTGCATAATTTTTATTTTACCTTCCACATAAATTAACAACTTCTCTCATGAAAACACAACTCCAAAAAAGGCGTCCCTAAGCAATTACCGGCGCTACGGTTCCATCAGTGCCCTCAGAATTCAATTCCGAGCACCAGATCAAAATTTAGAAGTTCTTGCTCATTTGTTCACTGAACGTACCCGAGCTAAACTTTGGATAGAAATTCCGGGCACACGGGGCCTCATAATCAAGTGCCATCAGAAAATGCGTTCTTGTAAAATCTCAAAAAAAATTAAGAAAACATTTTCCTTGAATTTTACGGGTCTTTACATAAACTCTTTTATTTACCTCATGAAATCAAAGGATTTATGAATGACACAAAGAAATCATAAATCATAATGGTAACTTGTGGATTCCATGACATACATACATTGTAGCTATCACAGCTACATAGGTAATTACATTGGAATACCCATCATAGTATATTCCGTAAATTTATTAGGAGACACATCCACGTTTTCCTATTTCGCATTACCCAATTCATTGGAAATCAATCTAATTCTCACATACCCTAGGATTATCATAGAACCACCCGTATATGTATCAATTCCCACGAACTGTAACATGTTCGTAACACATAAAACAATCATAAAAGAAAGACAAAATTTTCAAATTCCAATAAAAATATATCATTTAAATATATTGACAAAAAATTCCATTATCAAAACCATTTTCAATACAAAAATACATAATAGAGTATGTGGTATTTATTTTTCTTTTAAAAATATTATGGCTTGTTTAGGAAAACAAAGAACAAATAATACTCGTTGCGGCGGAAAGGTCGTTGTCACTTCTTAGGTTAAAAAGATACATTATTTTTTTTCTCGTTTAGTAAGACACTTCTAGAAAAGGATTACCATTGAAAGAAATGAAATGTAAAAGGTGTTTTTATACAGTATAAAACAAAATCATGTATAAAAACAAAATATGCCTCAATGAAAGGAGATTGAGAAGAAGTCACTTTCCCTTTGCCCGACTTGACTCGATCTCTCTTTAGTCTCCTGAATAATAAAATGAAGTTAATTTCTACTTTCTGAAGAAAATTTTTCAAGTTTATTATTAATTATATATAACTTATTACTATGTTATAAAAAATATGTAATAATTTATGTTAATAACGCTCGTTTTGTCGATATTTGTACTTGAGTCTAAATTTAACACCTTATATTTACAAGTTGTCCATGTAGTCAATAGTATGTTATATCCAGAATGATATTCATTTTTTCGATATCATATATATCATATATATAATATATATCTAATATATAACTATATATATATATATATTTCTAACAGTATATATCATTTGGAGGAAACAAATGAAAAGCACCGTTCATGGGGACTGTAAGCCGTACGTATGCATGAATGCTACATTCATTTCTATTTCTTATTTTAATGGGATTAAAACATAATTATACATAGATATATTATAATTAAAGTATAATATCATATATAATATCATTAAATTCATCCATTATAAAACCCACATATGGAATTATGAAGTCATATAACTTTGAGGGGGCGGTATTCCGCACTTCCTTAAATGAAATTACCGTGTTTACCAATAATAGAAACAATAAAGGTATGATATAAAAGGAAAATAAAGAATAAAAAAACATAATATCTATCATATATAAATATAATTTCATCTTAATGGCCACCATAATGGGTGGTAGAAGATAATCGAACAATTATCGTATCGTGATGCATTAGTTTTCCATCCACAGAAACAGTATATTATTCATTCATTAGATGGAGGTATGTGTTAGGGTAGTTCTAATACATCACATAACAACATCCTACTATATTGAGGATATTTATGTTGTTATAAAATAATGGAATACAAATATTTTAGGGGTTTTAGAAGTAAACTAAAAGAAAAGAAGTTAAGATATATTGTTACTTTTAATATGGGTAACATACTTTGGTATGAACAAAAAGGGTTTCTTGAAGTGCCTTATGTATAAGGTAAGGCTTCAAGGAGGAGTAGATTGATCTATGGAGATTAATTGGGAAGATTTTGGTCGGGCCAAAAGTCTTGAGTGGTGTGAGTAATCTTCTATAATTGTGGGCTTTTTATAAGGGGGAGGAGGGGCTTTTTATGAAAGTCTGGTAATATTATTTTATTATATAATTATATTCTGTTTCTAAACGTCCAAAATTAATTAAAGTCTCAGATAACATGACTCATGGTCGAAATAAAATCATCCAATATGAATTAGATATGTTTTAGATTTTTTTATATTTATAATCTTATTTATTTAAATCATTTATTAATGAGGTAAAAAATTAATCATGGTTGTGTCATAAATAATTTCATTTATTATATGTTTAAAATTTATAAAAACCCCATGAAGTAGGAAATATTTTTATCTTTAAAATGAATATTTATAGTAGAAATGTAAACTTAAATAAAAACATTTAAAAATTAATTTACAAAGTGATATTTGTTTATGAATTTTTTTCCATAACGTTATGTTAATTAAAATAAGGTGTCATTATAATTAATAATTGGCTCCATGGGGTCCCAAAATCGACCCAAAGATTGGCATGGTCGTAAACGACTCAACCAATAAGGTTAATACATGTGTTAAGGTAATTTTTTATTATTATAATACTTTTTTTACCTTGAATTACACTATTTACCTTTAAATGCTGTAAATAAGTCAAAAGTTACTTTTCACCAATAAAATATTTTAATCTTAAAGAACCACATTTTATTTACTAATAAAAATCATTTATCTCATATATTTGAAATTCATTTTACTGAAGTGGTAAAATTTCATTTAAAAGAAAATGTCTGTTTTTTAACTAATACTAAGTGGTTTCACTGTTAATCAAATATTAATGTTTTTTGAAAACTAATGAAAACTCGGACTATGCTATATTTGATATTACAAATTAAAAAATAATTTATAGTTTACAAAATTCAAAACATAGAAGTTTCATTAATCAATTTAAAATTAATTCTTCTTGTTAAAACAAATAGCGTATTTTTAAAAAACAATAACTATCAAAAGATTGACACTTGTTTATGTCCATTTCAAAAGAAAAATTATTTCCAATGACCAACAGTGGATTAAATGGTAAAAATAAATTCTAATTACAGTTTTAAAACAATTAAAATGATAATCTATCAATATAAATAGATTAGATTAAAACACAATTTTGAATAAAAATACAATAATTTTCACTATTCATTATAAAAATAACTTTATCGGATAAATTCCAAAAAATTTACACAAAATGAATTTTGATTTCCCCAATCTAAATATAGATTTTATTATGTCAAATAGAATGTATTAAAGTGAACAAAACTATATTTAAATAGGATTCTCCATTAAAAGGTGGTAAATCTACCTTTTTACGTAAATTGTGCTTAAAATTATATTCATTCACATTTTATGCTTCTAATTTTTTATTGGATAAATTTAAAAACATTTAACAAACATGTATAATCATATTGTAGTTAGTTTTTTTCTTTCCCACCAATACAACAGCTGGGAGTTAACTGCGATTAAAAATAAAAATATTATATAATTAGTATGCAACGTAAGATTTAAAAAAACCCATTATTTCGTATTGGGTATTCTATTGAATGTAGAAACCCATTTAATGTAAAATTAATATTTAATTTAAAAATTATAATAAATATGAGATATGTATTATTCTTTATTTACCAGGGATGTTACATGGAAATTCTAATATTTCTACCATTCCATAACTCATTAAGAGTTCTATGTAGAAAAGGTCTAATAAAAACAATATTTAAAGTATAGGAAGTAGTATATATAGCTTCTTCCCAAAAATGATTGGCTACGGAATATTTACTCAACATGGTTATTGTTACCTCTTGATTAATTATATTTCTTCTTTCAACAACACCATTTTGTTGAGGTGTTCTAGGTGATGAGAAGTTATGAGTAATGCCTTTTCTACTAGAAAAGGTTTCAAAATCAGAAATTGGAAAATCTCATCCATGATCACTATGGATAGTTATCAATGGAAGGATTTTCTCATTTTTATCTTGGGAACTAAAACTTTTGAAATAAGAAAATGCATCAGATTTCTTTGCTTGAAAATAGACCCTGGTTAATCTAGTGTAATCATCAATTAAAATAAATATATAATATTTTCCTCTAATGCTTCCAGTTTGTATTGGACCAAAAATATCCATATGCACCAACTGTTTTGCATCAGTAATTGAGAAATCACTGATTTATTTAAAACATTATTTATACTTCTTACCATATTTAAAAGGATCACAAACCATTGAAGAATAAAATCTAAGCTCATGTAGATCCTTAACTAGACATTTCATAGTTAGTTTTCATATGTTTCTAAGGTTAAAATGTCCTAACCTTCTATTTCATAACCAAGAATGATCTATCATTGCACTAAGAGAAGGTAGACCTTGTCTCCTAAGTTCTTCTATGTTTAGTGTGTATGCATTCTCTTGCCTATGGGTAGAAAGAACAAACGCTTCTTAGGAAATGTGTACTAAACCCTTGTCATTCCGAAAATTCACAAGATGAACTTCATCACATAATTGAATTATGCTAATGAGGTTGTGATTATGACCATTAACAAATATAATATTTGAAATCAATTTCTTTCCATGATGAACAATGTTACCTATACCAAAAATTTTACCCTTAACATTATCTCTGAAGACTTATTTTCCTCTTTTCGTCTTCAAAATAATTTCAAAGATGGTTTTGATATGAGTCATGTGCCAGGAACATTCACTATCCATATTCAATGTATTGATATTCGTAAAATCCGTTTTTTCATAAAAACAAGTTTGTTAGACTTTCAGTACCCAAACTTTCTTGGATCTGGAAACATCAGAATGAAAAATTTTAGGAGTCCACATTTTCATAGAAAAATAAGAATTATGAAATCCAAAAGACTGATTTTTGTTTATGGAACAATTTTTTTACCAATTCCCACTACACTGACACTTGGGGCAGAATGGAGCACCTTGAGGAAAAAAATCATTGTTACTAAAAATCAGTTTTGAACTAGTATAACCAAAACCAGAATTATTCCTCAAAGGAAGAATTTTGGAATACATCTTATCAAAATTTTCCTTACCTAAGGTAAAGGTTGACAAACACATCCTCAATGAAAATATTTCTAACATTATCCTAATAACTATGTTATTATCCTCAAAATAAATAGTTTTAGCACTAGAGTATGGCTCAAGAACATTTTTCTTTGAAATTAAATTTTATAGATCCTTATAAAGTTTATCCTTCTCAGAATTAACTTTCTCATGATTATTGGAAATACATTCAAAATCATAAATTTTCATATCTATATCTTTAGAACGATCTAATATTTCCTTAATTAAAATAGAAATCCTAGAATTTTCCATATCATTATTTTTCTTGACTTTGTAATTTTCATTCTCTTGATGCTTAGCAAACCTAGGAACTCATTCATAAGTAGTTAAAGTATTATATTTATTTGAAGAATATTATTCATGTAAATAGCCATATAATTGACTATCACTATAATTAACATGAATGGTTACATTGGTTAGGGATTCAAGAATGTGTACCTTGGCCATTAAACAATGATTTTCAATAGGTAGCTTGGAAAATAACCCCAGATTCTTCTGTCCAAAACATTTGCTATCTGAGGATTCATCAGAAGAGTCTCCCCAATGGAACTCCAGGTTTCATTGTCATTCAAAACATTCTCATCTTTATCCTTTTATTACTTCTTTCTATTCCTCTCAAAATTCTTTTCCTTTCTATCTTTTCACATAAGCATAGGACAATCTGGCCTTATAGGCCCTACACTTTTGCATTCATTACAAGTACCTTATGAGTGTTTATTTTCCTTTCTTTATTTTTTATATTATCTATACCTAAAATCTCTCTTCCCAACAATTTTGTTCATCCTTCGAGCTAGATTAGCTAGTCCAATCTTAGAATGATCACTTTCACTTGATTTAGATAAAACTATGTCCTTCATCGATTTATATCATGTTACTCTCTCAGGAGTCCAGGATATCAAATGATTATTTCTAGTTATAAAAGAAACACTTACATTCTCATTATTCTTCTTTATATTTTCATAATCTCCTTTCATTCCAGTCTCATGTTGAAGAAGAGTTCCAAAAATCTTATCAAGAGTAATCTATCAGACTTTCCTTTTCTCATCAATAATTGTTCTCTTTCATTCCTACTCATTAGCCATGATGTCAATAATCTTGTCCACACATGCCTCATCATCTAATCCATTTTAAATGATGGATTTTAAGCTATTGACAATAGTCATGAGTCCTTTTTTGACCTCGCAAAAAATTTCTCCATAAGGAAAGAAAAAAACATGATAATCAGCTCTAAACATAGCCCTTCTAGAATCAATAAGATTGGATGTTCCAAAATGACTAACTTCAAGCTTCTTCAAAAAACAATTAGTAGCTTCACAAGAACAAATCTGCATATATATATTCCTCATCATGGAACACAACAAATTATTGTGTACCTTGTAGTTTAGTTGATATTATGAATTTTCATTATTAGTAAATGTTTTAACCTCCTTATCAGAAATCTTGTAATCTCGAGTAAGAATAACAATGTTTCCCACTCCAGTATTAATTACAAAAGTCTTCATACGATCTCTCCAATATTTAAAATATTTCCCATCAAATATATGTGGTCCAGTAGGATTAAGATTATCAGTTGTACCAACATTGATGCCTTCCATCTCAAATAAAAAAATATTTCCACACAAACATGCTTGTAATAATTGTTTTGTAAAGTCGAATAAAAATATCAAAAGAAAGAAAAATATAGGACACGGAATAACTTGAGAAAAAAATTATATGTGATTATAAATATTTTAGAGACCTCTGTTACCAATTGTAGGATTGAAATAATGATGAAGATACTTAGTATACAATAGGGAGGGGGAATTTTAAAATTTTATAAAATGCTTATGGAACTTTTAATGATTTTAATTTTTGGCATTTTTAAACAAGGTATATTCACAAGACCTCTTAGTTCTACAAACATTATTGATTCCAGAAGTATGGTTCTGGAAATGAAACTTACGAAATGTTTACAAGGACAAAGATACTACCTCAAAGCATATAGAATCTTACTAATCAGAGTACAAGTACACGAATTTATAACATAGTTATACTTTCCTTATTAATCAAAATGAAGCGGAAGAAAAACCTGATACAATAAAATTAAAAATTATGAAATATTTTAACCCAAAGAGTATGGTATCCAACAACCATGGAGAAAGGTCCCTTGATTTATAATTTCAAGAAAATCTGTCTTACCCACATGTTGGTAATCCTCAATAGGAATATCAGAGACTGTATTTCTATCCTTGCAAGCCCTCAAAAATCAATGTAGTTGGCACCTTTCTCTTCATATCCCCAAAAGCCCATGAATGTACTCTTCAACATTCAGAGTCACACAAATCAATTCTTAAAAACATTCTCAATATGAGCAAATCATGAAAGTCTGCATATTATATCTAGAGTCGTAGAATAGTGTTGAGCTCGTTCAAATGATATCTTATTTATATGCACATTTCCAACGGTCTTCTCCCTCCTCCAAACGGTCATATTTTTCCATAAATTTCATAGGGACCTGTACACATGTCAGTCAAACAATGGTAAGTTAGTAACATAATGCACAAAATAATTTTATAACATAAACAAGAGTATGTAAAATATGGTCACTCAACCAAATTCAATTTTTTAGGGTCTAAGGAAAAATAGAATTCAGATTCAAAGAGAGTAAATCATTGGTGTCTATGTTATAAGGACAAATAGATTATGTTGGTCCAGGAATTCGGAATAAGAATTCTATTGATTTCTGAGTCATAATTGTAAGGAATTTGGAGTCCGAATTCTGAGGAATTTAGAGTCTGAATTCTGAGTAATTTGGAGTCCTAATTCAGTGGAATTCAGAGTCTAAATTCTGTGGAATTAAGAGTATGAATTTTGAGTAATTCAGAGTCTGGATTTAAGGAATTTGGAGTCGTAATTTTAGAGAATTCGAAGTCTGAATTTCAGAGAATTCAGAGTCTAAATTTCGGAGAATTTGATGTAAGAATTTCAGAGAATTTTGAATCTAAATTCAGATCCTGAAAACATAATACTCTATATCTAAGTATTTATAGAATTACGAGGTTTTATATGTGAAATTGATTTTTTCATTTATGAATAAAAAGAGTTATATTTAGAGAGACTAAATATATGAACCATAAAAAACATGGTAAGGATAAATATCCTTGTGGAAGTATAATTTTCCTTATCAAGATAAAACTTATGGAAAATGATATTTTCCTTAAGGAAGAGTGTTTGTGATTTTAATAACATTATGTAATGGGAAAATCATAAGGAATACTTATTGAATCCCTAGATATAGAGAATGCATTGGAATTGAATCTCTACTATTGTAAAATTCTCACCTAGAGTATTGATGAAAAATAAGAATTTTTGTAACTTTTCATGGAAAATTATCCAATGTTAAAAATAGTTTCAAATTAATGTGTGTGAGAAATATGTAACATATATGTTCCTTAATGACATCATTCAAAAACATTATGAATATCTTAATGCATCCTTGTGTATTATGGAATATTATTTGGAAATAAAAGGTAGTAGTGAGTGATTTTCCTAAATAAATAATAAAATGAAAATTTCTTCCTTCAATGATAGAATATCATTTATTGAATATGATTTTAAAGGATTATTTGTTTAAAGGATGTGAATAATAATGTTTATAATGAAGTTATTTTATCATTAGAGAAACTAAAAACAACCACTATGAATATTGAATATGTCCACCAACAGGGTAAAAAAAATATTTGATTATTGAATGATTATCTACTTATAGAAAATCAAAATCATGATTATTATGTTCATAAAATGATGAGACAACGAGATGCAAAACTAAAATTTACAGATTATGAAACACATTTCTTCAACATGATGTATCATTAAATGTAAGTAATTTTTAAATAACTAAAGGAAACACTATTATCAAATACTCAGAAAGAATGTGAAATTATGGTTAAATAAAATATATCATGATAAACTCTCTATATAAGAAATTTCATGAGTTGGAGAAAATTTTCATAAATTTGGATAACACCCAAGCTGATTCATCACAAAATACTAATATCATAATGGTTTATAAGATTAATTATAAAGTGAGTATTATTTATTAAAAACAAACTTCAAATGATATAATAAATTGATATTATGAAATGAATAATACAGTGAAAAGTCATTTAAATTGGATACAATGTTTCAAAAAAAATGTATTTTTACTCATATTATTTCATCAATATGAATTGATTCGAAAAACATTTATGGTCAAACTTGGCTGAAGAAGACTGAGGGAAAATACACAATGTTATAAAATTTATATATGAATATAATAAATAATTCTAGACATCTATAAAGAACTCAGATGAAGAATCATATTATCCAAATGAATCTCGAAGTAAAATCACACCCAGATTAAGAATGGAATAAGAAATAAATATTTTTTAGCTATGGTTGGAGCTATTGGATATCGTGGAATCAGGCGAATAAAAATGGTAGTAAATTTTTTCTACAGGATAATTACCAACATCCAACATTATCGGGGAGAAGATCTAATGTTAAGATTAATTATATAAAATTGAAGCATAACACACATATGATGAATACTCTATCTATATCTAACAGATTCGAGTTCCCATATATATTATGTGATTATTGTAATAGAAATGGTCTTAGTTAGGAAAATTTCTATTATTAACCAACTATTCATTATGAATATGCAGATATGAAGATAAGTAAAAAACAAATAGATTGTCAATGAATAAAATAATAATATTCTTCTTTGGGGTATAAGAAGAATACGAGATTTAGAAAAACATTGAAACATTCAACACCCATTAATAATAATGATTTTAATGTAAAAAAATTAAAATATTACTCTATTGGGGAAGAAAATGTCATATAGTTGACCTTTAATAAATTTAATAAATACAATTGTTAGAGGAAGAAAACTACAATGTAAGAAGAAAGTAAACTCAAAAACAAAATTATTTGTTGGGTTTATTGAATTCCATATGGATAATTACAATTTAATGAGGTTATTTCTAAAAAGTAAAACTCTATGATTTCAAAATATTTTTTGTAGAAGGTGAACAATGTCAGGGAATATTGATGAAAAATACATGATAGTTTTTCATTAATATAAAAAACTGGAGAAAAACATAACTAAATCACTAGTGGAATCATGTGTTAATAGTCATTATTTTTAGAGTTCTTAAACACAATAAGAAGTCCTAGAATATAATGGAAGAATGATTAATCATATGGCCATATTAGTGTAAATTTTCTATAATGTATCTCGAGAAACTAAAGGAATATTGTGAATAACATACCAATGTGAATAATTACATTCCATCAGTGATGAAAATTATGAAATTAAAAATTCTATGATACTCTTAAATGATATTTTTTTGTAAAATGAAATATAAGTCATGATGATATTTCAGAAATATTTATAATAATGGAAATGAATTTCTTAGTTAATAAATAAATATAATATTTACTGAGGTTATTGAAAATCATTGAAGAAACATCTTATTCACATTGATATTTTGTGGTTATTTCATTTATGTAGAACATATATTGACATGAATATATTAATTGGAGCAATAATGGCATCAATGAATTGAAAATACTATAAAATATCTAGGAGGCTTTCTAAAATGATGATTTTTATTTCAATTTTTATGACATTGTTCCTTAATATCATCATTGATCAAATACATTATTGATAATGATAATGGATCAATCTCATCTTTCAAGGGAGGAAAAATATATAAAAATAAAAAATATGAATTTATCAACTGGTTTCAAATCAATATTTGATAATCTGGTAAGGGATTCTTTAAATAATTTCAATTTCAAGAAATATATTCTTATTACTAAAAATTTATGTTCATATATGAATTTATGAATGGAAATTTAAAATCAGAATGGGTAAAATGATAATTACATGGAAAAGATAAAATGGATTGATACGTGGGAAATAAATTCATATAGATTAGTGATTTTAATCTATTTTTCATGATGATTTTTTTTTATTAGATGAATAAATTTGAAATAATATCTAAATGAAGGTTTCAATTTTAGAATCATATACTAAGAGCATTATAGGGTTCTTTATTTTCAACATTGTCCTCTCTTTTATTCTACACATGGTTTGACCACATAAATATGGTGGTGATTAATTAATGACTCAATAATTTAATAAATGTGATTATTTAATTCTCCCATGTAGAAGAATTTCAATTTCTATTAAGAGGAATCACTTTTGAAATGATGAGATTTAAGGAGAGATGTGGCTTTGTTGTTACATATTGAGATATTTTGAACTATTTACTATACTTATAAATTTTGTATTATATTGAAGTAAGTTGAATAATTAAAAATTTTAAATTAATGTAAAGTAGGGGTTTACAACAAATAATATATTGGATATTGAAGAACAAAATTTATTAAAGATTTTTTTGTTTTTTTAATTATACATGTATGATATAAATAAAATATTTCAATGGCTGATATATAGATTTTAATTAAATAGAAATATCTTGGTAAATATGTATTAGTAGGAAAGGATAAATTGGATATACTATGTAATTCTTATTATGAAACATTTATTGTGAGGATTGAAATCCTTGTATAATGTTTGAATACATATATCAATTCTATTGAAAATTGTTATTCACCACAACAAGTATTTTATTATATTAATAATGTTAAAAAATTATGCTTTTAAAAATAATGAGTGTTTGTTGTTAGTTTCAATTTACATATTTGTAGTTTAATTTTTTTCATAATAAATATGTACAATTTGTTAATGGATTGTATATAAAAATCGATGGAAATTACCACCAAGCATATTGGATCTAGGTGAACCACAACTTTTGTGGGAACTGGGATCTGGCACAACGATGGACCACATTGATCTGAGGGACATACATGGTGTGCCTGTAAGAGTAGGGAAGAAGTGTGGAGCCACCATATGTGGTGGAACTGCTACATGATAGGGTGGTGGTTTGGGGTGGTTCCAATGTATCATGAATGTGTAATAGATAAAAATTTTGGGATGGCATCGGTCACACCATGCATTATAATTATGTTCTCAACATAAGGAAATTTTGACGTGGGATCTATATAAGCGGTGAAATGTTTACCCACATTAATAGATATGAATATAACCTTAACTATCTGATGAAATTATAATATTCATCCAATAAACACAAGTGAATTATATTATTCCGTTATCCATTGAAGAATATCTGTGATTTGGGAGCTCACACTAAAACATCATCGGAAATATTAAACCATGCCTCTGATCTACATTTTATCATCCAGAGTATTTTAGTATGATAAAAAATATATTACAATTATGTTTTTAATATTCCTGGAATATAAAACAAAGGATATAAATATTGGTGAAATTGTTATTTTCAGTGAGAATGATATTTCACAATATATAATAAGATGCAACAAGAACAAGATTAGGAAGTAATAGATGGATCTACATGGTTTTTAGAGGTATTGTGTATATGTGTGATGGATTTAAATACCTCTAACAATCACATTTACAGTTTGTGGTAATTTCTCTTTTCCAAGAGTCATTTCCTAATGGAGAAATAGAGTCTTGCGAAAGATCTATATTTGTGAATGGGAAATAATTTTATTCGGTAGTCTCTGTAACGCACCGACCCCAGTTACCCAGAGTCGGTGCATTATTACATAACATTGGCATGATCACAAGAAAGATCAAATCTCGAAAGACCTATTGGTTTAGTAGCCTTGGAAACACTAGATATATTCATAAGTTTTACATTACATCATAAAATGAAAAACTACTACAACAACATAATGTTTCCACAATCCACACTATTGACCCCTCATAAAATCCCTGCAGGTCATTCATAACTTACTTCTTCACATCCTGGGAAAAATAAAACATAGAAAAGGGGTGAGCTCAAATGCCCAGTAAGGATAACAATATAGCGGAAACTTTTATAAATAAGAATAAACATTTAAGGCAATGTATAACTAAAACAAAAGCCTTTTAAACTTGAACTTTTAACATAGTATGGCATAAATAAAATGATATAATGCCATTTACATATTCACATGGTTATTCTACTAATCGAATAATCACATGAAAAATCAATAACCACTTTCATAATGATGGAATGCATAATGCCAGACTATCATAACCACATAGCCAAGGCCTCGTGCCAAGACTACAAATATGATTTTTTCAAGGCCTTGTGCCAAGACACTAGTTTGTCTCATGAGACCTACCGATGCATCGAGGAGCTATGGCGGGCTCCACCCGTCACATATTAAGTCCAATGCATTCCCATATGAAAAGGATTAAACATAACATAAACATTCGTATTAAAACTAGCATACGAAATGTCAATACTTTCACCATAAACTATGAATGGTATAAAAATAGCACATCCACAGTCAAACATATCACAAAACCTTCAATACAATATAGAAGTTTTGTATCATAATAAATAAACTTCAAATAATCTTAAAATCCATCAAAGGATGTTGGCATAGATGAAATCAAAATTCTTTTTAAAGAAATATCTCTTTCTATTTTTGAAATAATTTAAGAGCCATATAAAATAAATCATTTTAATTGAAAATATTCTTATAATCTTGTAAGGAAAGATTTGAAGATTTTATAACGGCGGAAAATAACCGCACGCGCCGTATAAGTTAAAAAAAACATTCTTACCTTAATTCTGTCGAAAAGGTTAAAAATGACCTTGTTTTGAAAACGACGGAAAGATTCCGTTATAAACCACTTATAAAAGTCAAAAAGGGTATAAATGACTTTAACTCATATTCTAGTAAATAGTAAAAATGTTTTGAAATACATTTTTAAGAAACATGGATGTGGATGATAAAGAGATCCCAGTAGATTATTACGTATAAACAACCTCGGATAATGAAGAGATTGTGAAATAACCCTTACCTTGTACTTTTCCTTTGTTGGGGTAGGTTAACCTCCTGTATAATGGTGAAATAATTGTTATTAAATTATACAAGAATCATATACATTAATATGATATCATATATGATCTTTTAACATTGATTTGTTAATAATATCTTAGAATTATCGTCGTTTCGGGTGTTAACTTACTTGTTTTCTTTTATATGTTTTGTTACGTAAGACATGTTTGTAAAGGATAGGTTGTATATTATTCATATCCAGAATGATATCAAGTCCTTAAACATCATTTTTAAATCATCAAATGATAATTATACTTGAATGGATACGATGGAGAATGAATCTCATCGCGTTCGTGGAGACGGTAGTCCGTACGTACGCACGAGCGAAAATATCATTCTTTTGATATTAAAATAATATATAAATGGATGGTATACAGAATCATTAACATGTTTTATTTATTATTTACATGAGTTACACATCATTATTATACCCAACCAAATAATAATATATTGAATAACAATTACACCACGACGTGGGGACGGTAAGTCATACGTACGCACGTATGGTGACATGTTATTCAAAGGGTGGATAGAATACTGAATATGGTTGTACCATATTTATAATAACATCACAGTATATGTAAGATACTGGAGTTATTATTTTAGAATGGTAAGAACAAAGAAAGAGGAAGTGGAAGAAGAAAGGAACTTGGAAAGGGGTGGTGAAATCATTACCTCTTCTTCGGGTTCTCCCTTTTGATTTGATCAAAAGGGATCCTTAGGTTGGCTTTCTGATCAATCTAAGGACTCTAGGTTGTATTGAGGGATGTTGGGAGAGTATATGGGCAGAGTTTGGCCGAACCAAAAGGCTTTTAAGGTGTGAATAAATGAGAAGGAGGAGTGCCCTTTTATAAGAGGGGTGAGGGGCACCTTTGGAAAAGCTAGAAATATTAATTTATAATAAATTCATATTCGGTTTCTAAAGGTTCCAAAGTTGATTATTCAAAGGTTAAGGTGGGTATAGGTCGAAAACCACTCAACCAATAGAATTTAGACAGGTTTGGGTACTTATATTAACCTTATCTTTAAGTATTAACTCTAAGTTAATTAGTTTCACTTTTACAATGTCTCTTTGTATTTTTATATAATATGGTTAATAAAGTTACTATATACATCCAAGCGACCCCCAAGTGGTCCATTAATGATGAAAATATCATGATATAAGTCTCTTGGCCGAACCATATATTTTTAGGAATTTAATATCAATTAATAATATAATATTTGTTTTAAGAACTCTTTTATGTCAATTTTGACACTATTCAATAGTTGATTTTTGTGAAACTCATAACAGATTGATTACTTCGAAAAAAGTCAATTAAATCAATCCTAATATATCATATTATCCTATAAAATTAGATTAAATCATTAAAAGTTTCATATTATATTTTTTTTTTGGGTATTTATAATATCAATTATTTTAATTTTTCACTATTATAGTAATTACTGCATCATCATTGTGTCATAAATAAAATAAATTATTTAATGTCTAAAAATTATAAATAAAATATCATTATGTAGGAAATCTTTTTATCTTTCTAATGAATATTTATAATATAAAATCCAACTTATATTACCCTATGTAACAATTGTCTTTCTAAAAGATATATGCTTGTGTCATTTTTGTATTCATTTTGACTTAATTAAAATAAAGTGTCATTATCACTTACAAGTGGATCCATGGGGTCCCCAAATTGACACAAAGAAGCCCATGGTCGACCATGTATCAACCAATAGGGTTAAGACACGTTTTAGGGTAATTTAGTATTATTATAATATTATTTTTTTTAACCCTTATTTACCGGATTTACCCTTAACCATGGTAAATAAAATATTTACCGCAGTAATTATTCAAAATGTCTAAAAATAAAAGTTACCTATTTACACAATTTGAACATCCTGATTCCAAATATGAAATCCATTTTTCTAAATTCAAAACACAGAAGTGGCAGAAATTAATTTAAAATTAATTCCCGTTGTCAAAACAAAAAGCGTGTTTTTAAGAGATAATAACTATCAAAAGATTGACACTTGTTTATGTTCGGTTTAATTGTAAAATTATGTCTAATTACCAACATTATATTAAATTGTAAAAATATATTCTAAATATACTTTAAAACCACTCAAATTCATAATTTATCACTATTAATTATTTTGATTAAAAAAGTTGTTTTTAATTAAAATTTAGTAATTTTCACTATTCATCAAAATATGAAAGTTATCCGAAAAGTACCAAAATTTCACCTTAGGCTAAATTCGATATTCCGAATCCAAAAATGAAGTCCATTTCAAAATATAAAATATATATAATTTCAAAATTTAGGTATTACTATTCATAACGGCTAGTTTGATCGGTTGTGGTGTGTGTTAAAACTCGACGTTGCGTACAACACACGCTACTGTTTTATTCAAAGGAAAGCGTACCGTGGAAGCTTGGGATGTTTCATTCTAAATTTTTTGATGTCTCCATTTAGTCAAAAAGCTTAAAATATTGTATTTAAAAAGGTTTCACTATCAAAAGTTGATAAAAGTGCAATACTGAAAATGAATCTGTTCTTGCATTATGACTAAGAAACTCATAATATGGATTCTAAAATTATAAGGATTATATAAAGTTAAAAATGTAGAAAATTCTATTCATGACCTCTTTTAATGGCTTTTTTTTGGTAAGTCATGGTGCAATTGAACTCGGTGTTGCGTGTAGTGCAAGTTATTGAATTATTTTGAAGAAATAACACACTATGAAATATTGGGGT
Source organism: Viscum album (assembly GCA_963277665.1). Taxonomy (NCBI): domain Eukaryota; kingdom Viridiplantae; phylum Streptophyta; class Magnoliopsida; order Santalales; family Viscaceae; genus Viscum; species Viscum album. The sequence goes on along the minus strand of OY728122.1, from coordinate 656,215,009 downwards.
GTTACATTCTCCCCTCCTTCAATAAATTGCGTCCTCGCAATTTGAAATTGGGTTTCGAAAATAAAAGGTTGAAAATAGATAATATATTTGTGGGAAAACCCACATCGGAAATTGGGTTACTAAAATTTAGTATTAATATGAGGAAAAGAGAAATGAAAGGGTCACCACCAAATTATGATCTTGATTAGGAGAACATTGCTGGCAATTAGAGACATATAATCGGAGGAAAAACGTAAATATTTATAGGTAGTGATTGAGGTCATCAATCACAAACAAGTGTATAATTGAGGTCCTTAAACTCATCAATCTATGATGATTTGAAGTACCATCGGTTCAACAAAATATAGGGTATTGGGATAACACATTTTTGACGTTTCAAAATATCTTAGTTGAAATCCCACATCGAAAAATGAATTAACGAGGCCTCTATTTAAAATAAAGAGTCGAAAGTATGAAGATTACCGAAAATAACACATACTAGGGTTCCATGTAAGAAAATATGGATATGGAAGAAAAATCTAACCATCAATTACCTGATGGAGAGTGGTAGAGAACATGGCTATGAAAAGGCCAACAATCCCAAAGCCATAAATTAGTGATTATTTAAGGTACCATCTATGAAAATATTTTTGTTCTAATTTGCTTTTCTTAATATTGAGGAATTTTTTATGAGATTGGCTAAGATCATATGGAGATATACTTACTTTATAATTAGAGTTTTATCCATTAATAAATTTCTACCACATACTCATCTTTCACTCTAAAAGATAATAGAATGTAAAAAAAATTCTATTTACACTATTCGTATAGGGTTCCAAAATAAACGAATTTATAATTCATCTAAAAGATCTTTTAATAAAAACTACATTATTTAATCCAGGACATCTCGTGGGCCAGTGGTAGGTGATACACCCTTGTCGCCATTCGGTTGCGGGTTCAAGTCTCGCAGCCTTTCCGGACGCGACGGGTTGTCGCCCGACCTCCGGGTTGTCCTTTTATGGAAATCCAAAATAATCCAAACTAGAACTATCCAAAATACTTCTATCCAAACTCACAGTCCAACATTTATAAGGAAGGTAAACATAATATAGATCCTTTTTACCCCGTAATAGCATATGAATACCTTCATCATGTATTACCATATGCCTTATTGATTACATTCATGTTCCCTTATTCCATATAGAATGCTGGATATACTTCATTAATCCAAAAATGTTTTAAACCCCAAAAATGATGGAATATACAAATCATTAATCAGCTTCAAGGTAGTCAATAATATCCAATATAATTTATCCAAATCAATCATGTATTATTCTAAAATCACCACCTCGGTATCTGAACCATATTATGGTTTATCTTTCTCTCAACCATATATTTTCCAAACATTTAACCTGCTACTGAGTCACTTTTCTTTGTTCCACACTATCTCAAGTCCTTAATGAAATAGTACTGCAGTACAATCCTTATATTCTCCATGATTATTGTAACAAGTACATTGTTGATACAACACTCAATTGACATAATCAACATAAGAACTCTAATCATTCCTCTTCATCTGTGGTAGTATCATAACATGATTATTATCCAATAACATCATTTGTGGCATAGTCTGATGACTGGGACATAGGTTCGCGTAGTGTCCAAACTCCTTGCAAATGAAGCATTGTACATTTGAAACCATTTTCTTACCCTTGTAGTCACGTACTTTGTGCCCTTTTCCTCCACACTTATAACAAACTCCCATTCCTTTCAGGCAAGTTCCAGGGTGTTTCTTTCCACAGTTACCACATATGGGAAAATTCTTCTTTTCCCTCTTCCCTTTATCCATCTTTCTCTCTTCCATCCTTTTCTTCTCTTGCTTCCTTTCAAAGCCATAGGACTCAGTAAACTCTTTACTTATCTTATCAACACATGATATTATTTCTTCATATGATGATAATACATGGGAGACTATTTCTCTTATAAATTCTAGCTTAAGACCATGAGAGATATGATCCTTCCTTCTCTTTGAATCATGTGCATTTCTGGAGTTATCATTCCTTCTACAGGGCGCCATTTCTAAACAATGGCATAAACTAGATTAGTTTATGAGTCAAAATACATAATCCCATAATTATAAAACACTTAACATAAATTGAACTATTTATGGATATAATCCATAATCATAAAAATGTTTTCTTTGAGGAAGGATATACTCATAAACTCTTCATAATGGTTTGTAAAGAAAATGAGAATTATCCTAAGCATATCCCCCGGGAGTGTCGTAACCAAGAGTGCAGCAAGGCCCGTTGTCGTGCACCAGTTCCCGTTCGAGTTTAGCTCAAAGCGGTGTTTTCGGGTTTTACCCCCAGGTACATCTGTGCCAGAGCCGCCTCTACCTGCTCGTATCCAGACAGGGATGTATTGCTCGGAAAACTCACAAAATCACTACAATACCAAAATTCTAGGAAGTTCTTCTACACTAATCCTCAAAGTTCATCTTAGGTCTACGTGCTCTAATCAGAGTTTATCTAAATCTAGCTTCCAAGGATTGTACTAAACATCCTCTGATACCAACTGTAAAGCCCCGACCCCAGTTACCCAGAGTCGGTGCATTATTAAATAACATTGGCATGATCACAAGAAAGATCAAATCTCGAAAGACCGATTGGTTTAGTAGCCTTGGAATCACTAGATATATTCATAAGTTTTACATTACATCATAAAATGAAAAACTACTACAAAAACATAATGTTTCCACAATCCACACTATTAACCCATCATAAAATCCCTGCAGGTCATTCATAACTTACTTCTTCACATCCTGGGAAAAATAAAACATAGAAAAGGGGTGATCTAAAATGCCCAGTAAGGATAACAATATAGCGGAAACTTTCATAAATAAGAATAAACATTTAAGGCAATGTATAACTAAAACAAAAGCCTTTTAAACATGAACTTTTAACATAGTATGGCATAAATAAAATGATATAATTCCATTTACTTATTCACATGGTTATTCTACTAATCGAATAATCACATGCAAAATCAATAACCACTTTCATAATGATGGAATGCATAATGCCAGACTATCATAACCACATAGCCAAGGCCTCGTGCCAAGACTACAAATAAGATTTTGTCAAGGCCTTGTGCCAAGACACTAGTTTGTCTCATGAGACCTACCGATGCATCGAGGAGCTATAGCGGGCTCCACCCTTCACATATTAAGTCCAATGCATTCCCATATAAAAAGGTTTAAACATAACATAAACATTCGTATTAAAACTAGCATACGAAATGTCAATACTTTCACCATAAACTATGAATGGTATAAAAATAGCACATCCACAGTCAAACATATCACAAAACCTTCGATACAATATAGAAGTTTTGTATCATAATAAATCAACTTCAAATAATCTTAAAATCCATCAAAGGATGTTGACATAGATGAAATCAAAATTCTTTTTAAAGAAATATATCTTTCTATTTTTGAAATCATTTAAGAGCCATATAAAATAAAACATTTTATTTGAAAATATTCTTATAATATTGTAAGGAAAGATTTTAAGATTTTATAACGGCGGAAAATAACCGCACTCGCCGTATATGTTAAAAAAACATTGTTACCTTAATTCTATCGAAAAGGTTAAAAAGGACCTTGTTTTGAAAACGACGGAAAGATTCCTTTATAAACCACTTATAAAAGTCAAAAAGGGTATAAATGACTTTAACTCATATTCTAGTAAATAGTAAAAATGTTTTGAAATACATTTTTAAAAAACATGGATGTTGATGATAAAGAGATCCCAGTAGATTATTACGTATAAACAACCTCGGATAATGAAGAGATTGTGAAATAACCCTTACCTTGTACTTTTCCTTTTTTGGGGTAGGTTAACCTCCGGTATAATGGTGAAATAATTGTTATTAAATTATACAAGAATCATATACATTAATATGATATCATATATGATCTTTTAACATTTATTTGTTAATAATATCTTAGAATTATCGTCGTTTCGGGTGTTAACTTACTTGTTTTCTTTTATATGTTTTGTTACGTAAGACATGTTTGTAAAGGATAGGTTGTATATTATTCATATCAAGAATGATATCAAGTCCTTAAACATCATTTTTAAATCATCAAATGATAATTATACTTGAATGGATACGATGGAGAATGAATCTCATCGCGTTCGTGGAGACGGTAGTCCGTACGTACGCACGAGCGACAATATCATTCTTTTGATATTAAAATAATATATAAATGGATGGTATACAGAATCATTAACATGTTATATTTATTATTTACATGAGTTACACATCATTGTTATACCCATCCAAATAATAATATATTGAATAACAATTACACCACGACGTGGAGACGGTAAGTCGTACGTACGCACGTATGGTGACATGTTATTCAAAGGGTGGATGGAATACTGAATATGGTTGTACCATATTTATAATAACATCACAGTATATGTAAGATACTGGAGTTATTATTTTAGAATGGTAAGAACAAAGAAATAGGAAGTGGAAGAAGAAAGGATCTTGGAAAAGTGTGGTGAAATCAATACCTCTTCTTCGGGTTCTTCCTTTTGATTTGATCAAAAGGGATCCATAGGTTGGCTTTATGATCAAACTAAGGCCTCTAGGATGTAGTGAGGGATGTTGGGAGAGTATTTGGGCAGAGTTTGGCCGAACCAAAAGGCTTTGAAGGAGTGAAGAAATGAGAAGGAGGAGTGCCCTTTTATAAGAGGGGTGAGGGGCACCTTTGGAAAAGCTAGAAATATTAATTTATAATAAATTTATATTCGGTTTATAAATTCACCAAAGTTGATTATTAAAAGGTTAAGGTGGGGATAGGTCGAAAAACACTCAACCAATAGAATTTAGACAGGTTTGTGTACTTATATTAACCTTATCTTTAAGTATTAACTCTAAGTTAATTAGTTTCACTTTTACAATGTCTCTTTGTATTTTTATATAATATGGTTAATAAACTTACTATATACATCCAAGAGACCCCCAAGTGGTCCATTAATGATGAAACTATCATGATATAAGTCTCTTGGCCGAACCTTAGATTTTTAGGAATTTAATATCAATTAATAATATAATATTTGTTTTAAGAACTCTTTTATGTCAATTTTGACACTATTCAATAGTTGATTTTTGTGAAACTCATAACAGATTGATTACATAGAACAAAGTCAATTAAATCAATCCTAATATATCATATTATCCTATAAAATTAGTTTAATTCATTAAAAGTTTCATATTATATTTTTTTTTGGGTATTTATAATATCAATTATTTTAATTTTTCACTATTATAGTAATTACTGCATCATCATTGTGTCATAAATAAAATAAATTATTTAATGTCTAAAAATTATAAATAAAATATCATTATGTAGGAAATATTTTTATCTTTCTAATGAATATTTATAATCTAACATCCAACTTATATAACCCTATGTAACAATTGTTTTTCTAAAAGATATATGCTTGTGTCATTTTTGTATTCATTTTGACTTAATTAAAATAAAGTGTCATTATCACTTACAAGTGGATCCATGGGGTCCCCAAATTGACACAAAGATGCCCATGGTCGACCATGTATCAACCAATAGGGTTAAGACACGTTTTAGGTAAATTTAGTATTATTATAATATTTTTTTAACCCTTATTTACCGGATTTACCCTTAACCATGGTAAATAAAATATTTACCGCAGTAATTATTCAAAATGTCTAAAAATAAAAGTTACCTATTTACACAATTTGAACATCCTGATTCCAAATATGGAATCCATTTTTCTAAATTCAAAACACTGAAGTGGCAGAAATTAATTTAAAATTAATTCCCGCTGTCAAAACAAAAAGCGTGTTTTTAAGAGATAATAACTATCAAAAGATTGACACTTGTTTATGTTCGGTTTAATTGTAAAATTATGTCTAATGACCAACATTATATTAAATTGTAAAAATATATTCTAAATATACTTTAAAACCACTCAAATTCATAATTTATCACTATTAATTATTTTGATTAAAAAAGTTGTTTTTAATTAAAATTTAGTAATTTTCACTATTCATCAAAATATGAAAGATTTCCGAAAAGTACCAAAATTTCACCTTAGGCTAAATTCGATATTATGAATCCAAAAATTAAGTCCATTTCAAAATATAAAATATATATAATTTCAAAATTTAGGTATTACTATTCATAACGGCTAGTTTGATCGGTTGTGGTGTGTGTTAAAACTCGACGTTGCGTACAACACACGCTACTGTTTTATTCAAAGGAAAGCGTATCGTGGAAGCTTGGGATGTTTCATTCTAAATTTTTTGATGTCTCCATTTAGTCAAAAAGCTTAAAATATTGTATTTAAAAAGGTTTCACTATCAAAAGTTGATAAAAATGCAATACTGAAAATGAATCTGTTCTTGCAATATGACTAAGAAACTCATAATAAGGATTCTAAAATTATAAGGATTATATAAAGTTAAAAATGTAGTTAATGCTATTCATGACCTCTTTTAATGGATTTTTTTTGGTAAGTCATGGTGCAATTGAACTCGGTGTTGCGTGTAGTGCAAGTTATTGAATTATTTTGAAGAAATAACACACTATGAAATCTTGGGGTGTTACAGTCTCATAAAGAATTGGATTCATTAATGTATAATGGATTATGTGATGTAGTCTTGCAATGAATTGCCTTTTCTGAAGGATAATTGAATTACTGAAGTAGTCCTAGAATTAATTTTCCATCACAATGTAGAATGTGAAAATGAAAAAACTGTTTTAAAAAATAATAAATAAATATTGATAAAATAATATAGTTTAGAATGAAATAAAATTTTCTTGAAATTACCTCATTACTTAGGTTAATTTTTGGTAATGGAGAATATACAATCTATTTTTACTATATTTTGTAAATAAGTGATATCTTCACATAATCTATTGATGTTCACCTAGTTCATTCTAGAAGGAATAGTTTTATTAGTTTGTACTTGATGCTAGATAAACAAGGAAGCAGAAATTATAGGATCCTAAAAATAGTTACTTGAAGAAAGAATACCATAATTTTTATTACCTAATATATGAGTCATGAAAAGTATAATTTCTATGTGGATCTATTGTTAAATTGTATTGAGGATTCATATATTCTTCATGGAGTTATATTATCATCTGGATATAGTTTGAAGGAACATAAAAGTGGTTCTTGATATGTTTTTTTTGTGTGATACAAATTTTTAAATAAAATAGGAAATTTCTTACACTTGATTGGTGTAAATTCTTGAAGGATGTCTCGAATAAAGTGAAGATTTAATGACCCTCCAATTTTCATTTTCTTGAGAGTACAATGATTCATTACTAGGCCTTAAGAGACGTCCCCAATGTGCCAAAAGCTGGCAATAAATGCCGAATGGTTTCATGTACAAGTGGGGGACTATTTACCATTTAAGAAAAAACTCATAAACCAACAATAAACAAACATTCACTATATGATGCATGAAGAAATGAAAGACCAATAAACATATCTATTATATCAAACTACATCAAAGTACACTACAGTAGAGGACCAAACTAAGAATCAATGTACACAATAGATGAACAACTAAAGACTCTCAAAAGACACTACAACTCTATGCTCCACAAGATCCAAGCTCCACAACATCTCCCAAGCATCACCACAAGCCACTAGCAATAAGATATTATGCCTTTACCTGTGTCCTAGAATATGACATCAGTTAAATCACCAACGTGCCAAAGGAGGGATGAGTATAAAACTCAGTATGTTTTTCCCAACGAATTCCCTACTCACGCCACTAAGATAAAAGAGTTAACAATATTCATATAAAACAGTTTGTATAAAACATTTTCTCAAAATAGTTGATAACAAAATATAAACATGTTTCCAAAACCGTTCATAAGCAGTGGCATTCCAATATAACTTGAAGGCAATTTTCCAGCAAGTTATTTTTCCAGAAAAAAAAACCAAACAATCTTAAAAACCATCCCACAAACATTATTTGTGGCATACCAACCATTTCTCAACCCATGATACCAACCATGCATGCTACCTTGAAGAGGGGGATGCCCTAACCCTTATTCATCCCAGAATGATGGGTGAATCCTCTTACCCTTATCCGACCCCAAATGCACATGATTGTTTGACGGGGGAGAGCCCTAACCCATATCCATCCCACAATGATAGGAGAGACCCCTAACCCTTATCCGTCCCAAATACAATATAAATGTTTGACAAGGGAGAGACCTAACCTTTATCAATCCTAGAATGATGGGGGGACTCCTAACCCATATCTTTCCCGAGTGCAATATGAATGTTCACAACCATATATTACCAAAAATCATACCAAAACAACCCTTTAAAAATAACACCTTTTTATTGGAAACCATTTTCCGTCAAAATCATTTAAATTCCAAACCATTTAAATTCCAAACCATTTAAATAAAACACATTTTTATTGAAAAACAATTCCATCAAAGTCATTTCAATACCACACTATTTCAATAAAACACACTTTTTATTTAAAAACATTTTTCATCAAACCAATTTTAATTCCATCCAATCAATAATATAAAATCATCATTTTAAAATCAAGAATCCAAATCACTTTGCACAATAATTCACAATGATTTCACAATTTAACTAAAACCATAAATCCTCACCAAAGAAGATATATTCTATGCTTTTCACAATCAATTTTATTCCAATAAACCAATTTAAATCTAAGCCAAACAGTTCTATCAAGAGGAGTCTAAAAAAAAGCCTCCTACCTTAATGGTTTGGACGAAAACACCAATGGTCTAAGAACGCACATGAATGTCGGGCCGATTCACAAGGGATCCTTCTTAGATCACTTCTCCTAACACAATGAAGACCAAAAATCATCATATTTGGAATCCAAAAACATAGATCTACCCATAACAGGTGTAGATCTAAGAAACTGAGAGAAGACAAGAAGTAGATATAAGTAGATCTAAGAAACCAAAAAAGAACGATCACATACCACATGAATCCGTCTTCGATTCGCCAAGAGAAGCCTTTGGATCCACTTCAGAGCGATTGGATACCCCTCTATGACCTTAGGATAACCAAAATCCCGAGTTCGGGCTGCTTAGGAGGAAAATAAACTACATAAGGGCAAAAACGTGTGAGATCCACCTTTATTGGATCTCGTTTAAGTGGTCGCATAGTTAGTTTGCACGGTTTGACAAACATAGCGCTAACCGTGCGTTGGATAACTCCTTGACCTCCCTTTTCACTTGGTTTGGCTGCACGGTTAGACAATCCATGCGCTGATCGTGCGGAAGCTACTACCTCATGGACCCACTGCGCACGGTTTGGTTGTACAGTTTAGACAAACTGTGCACATCCCGTGCGACTGCCCCTTTCCCTGAAAACATGATTCCACGTTCTCCCGACTCTTCCATACAATACCCATAACAATATAACCATTAAAAGCATCAATAAAGTGTTACATACTAGAAAACATGGGTACTACATTCTCCAAACTTTTGGTATTTCTGTCCTCAGAATATAGAAAAACATCACCCAACTGAAAGATTTCATGCCACTTCCCCTTCATTTCCTTCTCATGTTCCCAAGTCTCTTCCTGAATCTAACCATGCTTCCATAAAACCTGCACTAGAATGATTCTTTTTCCATGCAAGACTTTATATTGCCTATCCAAAATTTGTACCGGGATATGTATCAACGAAGAATCCAGCTCTAGGTCAACGAGATCACATCTGATCACATGGTAAGGATCATAATGATGCTTTTTCAATTGAGGTACATGGGACACATTATGCACCAACCTAAATCATGGTGGTAAATACAACTGACATGACACCTCCCCAACCCATTTTGGAATCTCAAAAGTGTCAAAGTATCTAGGAGATAACATTCCCTGCATCCCAAAACTACGATGTCCATGTCATGGAGAGATCCTCAAGAAGACATGATTACCCACAATGAACAAAAACTGTGTTCGACAGTGATCTGCATAAGATTTATGATGACTCTGATCTATCTTCATCCTCTTTCTAATGAATTGGATCTTCTATGTTGTCTCTTGGACAAGGCTTGGCCCGACCAGTGAGGTTTCACCCGTTTCCCCTGAGCATAGTGTAGAATGACAAGGACACCCATACTATTCTTCAGAGGGAGCCATGTGTATCGATGCTTGATAGCTATTATTGTATGATAACTCTTCTATGGGTATATTCTCCTCTCTTGAGCCACCATAATCCATTACACAAGCCCACAACATATCTTCCCATGTTTGTATTGTTCACTCTGATTTCCCATCCGTCTGAGGATGATATGCTGTGCTCATAGTCAACCGAATCCCAAGGGATTTCTCTAATGATTTCTAGAAACAATATGTGAACCTCAGATCTCTTTCTGAGAGGTTAGAAACTGCTACACCATGCCTCTTTACAACTCCTCAGATATATATTTTTGAAAGATCTTCCACAGCATGAATTTAACGAATAGGGATGAAAGGGGAATACTTGGTTGGACGATCCACTATCACCAAAATGTCATCGTGTTTCCAGACCATTCTTGGAAGACCTGTAATAAAATCCAATGATAATTGATCCCTTTTCCACACTAGGATAGGTAAATATTGTAACATATCAACAGGTCTCTAATGCTATGCTTTAAACTGCTGACATGTTAAGCACTTTGAGACGAACTCGGCCACCTTCCATTTCATGCCGCTCCACTAAAATTGTGACTTCAACTCCTTATACATATTATGTGTACCTAAGTGTAAAACCCATATTGAATGGCGATAAGAATGGAGGAGTTGTTACCATCAAAATATAGGTACAACCATCCGATCTCTAAAACAAAAAATTGAACCCCTATCATGTTTCAAGCCATCAATGGTCTCCCCACCATTGAGTTTTGAAGTTACCACCAGACATTCTACTTCAGATTTGTGTGCTTCTTTGATCATTTTTCCAAAATCAGGAACAAGTATAGCTGAAAAGAAAAAAAACATCACCTTGGCCTCTACGTTCCACATTCATGCCGGCTAAGACCGACATCAATTGCCATTCTGCTGAAGCTTCTTTCACCAACTAAAAATATGACTTTATACCTTTTCAAGAACAATTGAATTTCCTTTCTCAGAAATTAAATGGCCAATGAAAAGTAATTTCCATATCCAAAAATCACACTTTGGTAATTTGGAATAAAAACGACGATCTCTCCAGATTTGTAACACTGTTTCTAGGTTCCCCTCATGGTCATCCCTTGTTTTTGAATAGAACAAAATATCGTCCACAAACACCACAACAAAAGAATACAGATATCGTTGAAATATCTAATTCATCAAATCCATCAAGACCACTGTTGCATTCATTAGACTGAAAGGGATGACAACTTACTCATAGTGGCCATATCTTCTTTTGAAATTTGTCTGTGGAATATACTCCTTCTGAACTCGCAATTGGTGATATCCTGTTAACAATCAATCTTGGAGAACCACTGAGATCCACTTAATTAATCGAATAGTTCATCAATGCGTGGAAGTGGATATCTATTCATTATCGTAACTTGGTTAAGCTTACGATAATCAACACACATCCGAAGAGTTCCATCTAACTTCATCTTAGGAAACACCAGTGCTACCCATGGAGAAGTACTTGGTCGATTGGTATCCTTGCTTTCCAAATCCTCTAACTTCACATCTAATTCCCATAAATCCATTGGTTCCATCCTATAATACAGAAGGAAATAGGACTGGTCCACATAAGGAGATCAATTGTAAACTCCACTTCACTTTGAGGTGTTAACCCTGAAAAGATTTTGGGAAATAAATCTGTAAATTGTTCGACAACAATTAGAAAACTATTTTCCTCAATCTCTTCCATTGATGAAAAATTCAACGCTGCCATTTGGTAAGAGTTTGTTCCCACCATTGGGGCCAGCAATCTATTTGCACCTTTTTTTTACCATCCTCCCTCTTATGAAGAGATGGTTGATGTCGTCCTAAGTCTTGAAACTAACTGTTCTCTTATAACAGTTGATATGAGACTTAAACATTGTCAACCAATCCATATCCAAGATTACATCATAGAAATCCATATCCAACATTGAGAAGTCTCATTCCAACTAATCTCCGTCAACAGTTATAGAAACTTCTCTACACAATAAGGCATGACATTCTCTTTCGCTAAGAGGAGTTTGCAGTTTCAAAACCTAATCTCCCACTATTCCCCATAGGTCCCACCATGCTTCCTTTGCATGAAGCTCCCAACAGATCGAGCTGATCCACTGATACTCGATTCACCACCTCGGTGTGATCACTGATACACAAAACTGCTATTTTGGAATGGATCTCTGCCTTGACCCCTCATCGAATATCATTTCCTTCAAGGATGTGCTACCCACCACCTCGGGTGAAAACAACACTAAACTCATACAAATAGCTGCATACTCCGTCACAGACATATGATATTGCTTCCGACTGATGAAATCGTGTATTCACTGAATTCTGAACATATGTGGGTATAATTGTTTATTAAAAAATTCCTAAATTCCTTCCCATGTTATACACTGGTCCATTCCCACTTGGACTAGTAACTCCCACCTTTGTAGAGAAAGATCCTCTAGCTTATACGTTGCATGATTTAATTTTATCTCACCCTGTGTCCCCAAGAATTCGTAAATTTTGTTCATTCTGGACAGTCACGTCTCTGCCCTATCCGGGTCAGAATCACATCTGAAGATGGGTGGATCCTACTTTTGGAACTGAGCAACATAATCAACATTCGTTGGTTGTTCCCCTCTATTCAAACTTCCCACATCTTGGAAAGCTTGCACACTGCTCTGGACTAACTGCTGGTTCACCTAGGGCTTGGTGCAACCACATTTTCATCGGCCACATCCGGTTGGTCTTTACGACACCTACCTAATATCTATAACTAGAACAACCAACATTGAGTCTCACTTCCATATAGATCATGAATTCCCATTTCAAATCGCATTATTCAACACTATCACAATGAGGCTTTCCACCTTTCCACATTTTCCATTTTCTAAACGGACATGAACTCTGTCAATCTCACTCTCTAGTAACTGTTGGCTTAGCATTTGAAATTCCATCACATTAACTACCATAAATTTGTTTTTCAAAAAACCACCTTTTTCTATGTTCAACCATATTTGAAAACATTCAACATAATTTTTGAAAAAAAAACCATTTTCAAAATACACCAAATACCCAGTTTTCAAAGCCTTTCACTTGAATACAATTTATGCATTTTTCAAAAATTGGCACAATGCACAAAATCCTTACTCAATCCTCAAAATGAGATATGAAATCTTTGTGGGAAGTCATTCTTATACAATACTTTTCATGCTCTTCTCATTGGCTAAACCCATGACAATTATATTTCTATCATTCTAGAAGTGTATCAAAAACACTTATGTACCCAACACCCTGGTAACATGATGTTCAGCATAAATGGGTTAGCTACGTCTTTTTATGCTATACATTTCATGTTCTGACAATCCTAGTCCTATCTCAGATTTCGACCCAAGTAATAGAAAAGAATGAATTTCAAAACCAAGTACATGAACATTGATGACTACTTTTTAGGAAAGGACCGAAGAAGCTGATACTATTTGTAATGTCCCGCCATTTCTCATTGGATTAAGAGTACAACAAGTCATTACTAGGCCTTAAACGTCATCCCCAAGGCGCCAAAGGCTAGAAATAAAGACCGAAGGGTTCTAAGTACACGTGTGGGATGATTTAACCTTTAATAAATAAACCCATAAACCAACCATATCAAAAAATTAACTATATGATGCATGAGAAAATGAAAGACCAATGAAAACATCATTTATATCAAACTACATCAAAGTACACAAAAATGGAAGGCCAAACTAAGCATCAAAGTACACAACAGATGAACAACTCAAGACTCTCAAAAGACACTACAACTCTATGCTCCACAAGCTACAAGCTCCACAACATCTCCCAAGAATCACCACAAGCCACTAGAAATAAGATGATTTTCCTTTACCTGTGTCCTGTAATATGACATCTGCAAAAGCACCAACATGCCAAAGCAGGGGTGAGAATAAAACATAGTAGGTTATCCCCAATGAATTCCCTACTCATGACCCTATGATTGAAGAGTTAGCAACATTTCTGTAAAACAATTTATATGATACATTTTCTCAAAATAATTTGTAACAAAATCTAAACATGTTTCCAAAACCATTCATAAACAATGGCATTCCAATATAATTTGAAGCCAATTTTCCAGCAAGTTATTTTCCCTCAAAAATAACCAAACACGCTTAAAAAAATTTCACAAACATTCCTTTATGGCATACCCAATGATTTCTCAACCCATGCTACCAACCATGCAATTAACTTGATAAGGGGGAAGCCCTATCCCTTATCCGTCTCAGAATAATGGGGGAGACTTATTACCCTTATCTGACCCCAAATGAAAATGAATGTTTGATGGGGGAGATCCCTAATGCTTATCCATCCCAGAATTAAGGGGGAGACCCCTAACCCTTATTCGTCCCGAGTGAAATATGAATGTTTGAAGGGGGAGATCCCTAACCCATATCCACTCCAGAATGATGGGGGAGACTCCTAACCCTTATCCGTCCTGAGTTCAATATGAATTTTCTCAACCATATATTACCAAAAATCGTGCCAAAACAACCCTTTCAATAAAAAACATTATTATTGAAAACTATTCTCCATAAAAACCATTTAAATTCCAAACCATTTCAATTCCAAACCATTTCAATAAAACTCATCTTTATTGAAAACCATTTCCATCAATGTCATTTCAATACCTAACTATTTCAATAAAACACTCCTTTTTATGGATAACCCATTTTTATCAAACCAATTTCAATTCCATCCAATAAATAATTTAAAATCATCATTTTAAATTCAGGAATCCAAATAACTTTGCACAAAAAGTCACCAAGATTTCACAATTTCACTAAAATCTTAAATCATTACCAAAAAAGATTTATTCTATGCTTTTCATAGTCCATTCAATTCCAATAAACCAATTTGAAACTGAGCCAAACAATTATATGAAGAGGAGTCAAGAAAGAAGCCTCCTACCTCAAAGGTTTTGATGAAAACCACAATGGTCGTAGAACACTCTGGAAAACCGCGCTGATTCACCAAGGATACTCCTTAGATCTATTCTCCTCACCCAATGAAGACCAAAAATCATCATAATTTTTATCCGCACACATAGATCTACTTATAACAGGCATAGATCTAAGAAACCAAGAGAAGGTGAGAAGTATATCTAAGTAGATCTATGAAACCAGACTATAACGATCACATACCTCCAGAATCCGACATCGATTCACCATGAGAAGCCTTCGGATTGCCTTTGGATCAATGGGAGAACCCTCCTTGACCTTAGGAGAACCAAAATCCCGAGTTATGGTCGCTTAGGAGGAAAACAAGCTACATAGAGGAAAAAATGCGTGAGATCCACCTTTATAGGATCTCGTTTAAGTGGTCGCACCGTTAGTTTCCACGGTTTGACAAACCGTCCGCTAACTGTGTGTTATCTACTGCCTCGACCACCCTTCTCGCACAGTTTGGCCACATGGTTACACAAACCATGCACCAACCATGCATAAGCTGCTGCCTCTAAGACCCACTTTGCACGGTTTGGCAGCATGATTTAGAAAATTCATGTTCCTCCCGTGCGACTTCCCCTTTGCCTCAAAACATCAATCCACGTTCTCACAAATTTCCCATACGTCACCATTAACATTTTAACCATTAAAAGAATCAGGAAAGGGTTACATACCAGAAACCAGGGGTACTACAGAAGTGATTATGTGGTTAGGTATTATACACATAGATATTGTAAGAACCTAGAATATGAGTTTCACTATTCATGAAGGAAGAATTTTTATCATTTTATGATTAATTTTTGAAAATGTTGTTTATGTAGTGTTTCTAAAAAGAGGAAATATCTTTTCCATTCTTATTACAAGTTGTTTTTTTAAAAATTGAATGAAAAAAGTGACATTACATTCAAATGGGGTTTCATTATGAAATATTCATGAGTAATGTGAGTTTTAGGATTGAAATAATATTTTTATTAAAATATAATGTCACAATGTACATTTATATAATGATTTCAAATACTATTATTTGTATTTTTTGACATGATGGAGAAATTTTAGTAAAACTTGTATGGAGAAAACATGCATAGTTTTGGTAAATTTTCTATTTTCCATGATGACATTTCTTTGGGCTAATATGGATGTGATAAATTCTACTTATAACTACTATTATACTCATTTTACTTTCATAAAATGTTCTTGATTATATAAAATGGAAGTAAAATAGTATCATTTGACGTTATAAAGTGGAGAAAAATTTTATTCATAGTGTTTCAATGTGGAATGATAGTTTTTGGGTTGAAATGTAAGCTTAATGTTCTTGTCATATTTTTTAATTTTTTTTTTTCTTTATTTAAACACTAGTGGGATTTAAATATAAAAACCCTGATGGGAGGGAATAAAAATTTGGGAAAAGGATCATTCATACCCACCATGGTTTCTCGGTGATACATGACCAACCTACTTGTAAATGATGATTTAATTTTTGTGAATAATATGTGTCTTAGATCATCCCCAACATAGAAATGATGTTTTCAACCAAAATAGGGTTGAAATTTCTTAAAATACTATTTTTTAT
Source organism: Viscum album (assembly GCA_963277665.1). Taxonomy (NCBI): domain Eukaryota; kingdom Viridiplantae; phylum Streptophyta; class Magnoliopsida; order Santalales; family Viscaceae; genus Viscum; species Viscum album. The sequence continues at coordinate 656,198,254 of OY728122.1, read as the reverse complement.
GTTTCAATTTAATTTTTTTCATTCATATCGTAATATTGTTTTTATAAACATGGAATATCCATTTACATAGACATTTATAGTGGTTCATATTAATAATAGGGTGATAGTGAACAAAAGAATATCTGTAAAATAAGTGTAATCTTATTCACACCCCCATCATAGTATACTTGTATGATCCAATATTCACTTCAATTCCTATATATTAGTGGTTTCACCAATTTATGTAAAACCATCAGCGAGTATTCAATAGAAACATAACACTGATAGTATATGCCAACACTAATAAGGTATTATTATCATCTAGATATATTTTGACACAATCATCAACAAAACATATTTCCAATCGTGGAGAAAAAAATAGAATTGTAATTTTTTTATCCACATTCACTCTTAATAGAATTTAAATTCTTATAGAGTTTATTATTGGAGTATATAAAAGGTTATTGGGTGATGTATTGTTTTCAAAAATAGATATGTTTTTAACATATATGAATTTTATGATTACCCATATAGTAATATAGTTTTTAGATTATTTATCTACGAACCTCTTAATGTTGAGAACCATGTTTTGGTAAATGTGATCGGAAATCATATGTTAAAGGGGTTGATTAATTTAGTCATTATTTTCAAAAAGTAATTAAATTAAAGGAGTGAAAAATATATATTAAATTGTAACATATGCCACATGCATTGAAATCATTCAAGTATTATGTATATAAAAAATATATTTGATTCTTGTTATGAATTTAATATATAATTATAAAAGTAATTTAAATTATATCTCACGTGTTATGATATGTAATACTATTTGATATTGATTCTATGAAATGTTTTGAGTGTTGATATAAAAATTATACAAAAGGGATAGATTTACATGTCGTTAATATCATGCAGCAATAAATGAGGATGTTGTAATGGATGAGTTTATAGTTATTAGAGATGTGGGAATAACATTTTAATAGGGGATAAAAACATTCATTCAATAAAATATTTTTTATCTAGTTTTTCAGGGATACTATGATATTATTCTTAAAAACAAGGTATAAATAATGGTTATGTTGGGAAAAAATACCTCGATGTATGTTGATTAATTTTTGGGTTGATTTTTTCTATTTACAAATAGGTTTATTATCTTCAGTTTTCACGTTGTAGTTATATTTTTTACAATATATGTTAGTAAATAACAATGACAATGTAATGAATGGTCTAATAGTGATAAAAAACCTCATATACAAGGTGGAACTATTTTCCATTGTTTTCCAAATTTTTGGGTCTGATAATTTGAGACTGGAGATAATTATTTTCGACAATGGGAGTTACACATGAGTGTAATGGATCCTTTGAATGTTTCACACCATTCCTGTATCAAAATCTAAAAATTCAATATATAGAGAATAAAAGTTGGTCACAGTAGTTATGAAGCATCATGAATGGTGACTAGCACGATAGAGTCTAGAGTTAATGGATATTCATACACAATGTAATGTTTCATGCCTAATGTAGATGGTCATAAAAATGATTATAAATAGATGGATACACCCCCCATTTAATATTAAATCAATTCATAGGGAAAATGTATCTATAGACATGCTTGTGGTAAGGTTGCGTAGGTATTATGTTCTTTAGAAGATTCGTGTCAGATGGTAGCTGCAAACCAATAGTGATTTTGACATAGAAGGGCAGGTGTCTCACAAGTTTTGAGAAAAATTAGGATGAGACGTTTATGTTTGGAGTATTGGGAAAGTTTTTTCTCTTGGAAATAGGTAATAATTGCAGGTCATGCAGAATGTAGAGTTCATTTAACCCTCGGTTTGTGCGAATGATGGATGTTTCCCAGACACATGTAATAATTTTGTATTAATCAGTGGACGAAATTGGGATTTCAACAGAGAATTTACATAGAGTATAGGAAGAATTCCATTTATATAATTAAAGGATGACTAAGTCTATAAACATTGGTGGGATATTATGATGAAGGATTGAGCGCACATCCGATGAGTGATCAGTGAGCTTCAAAATTTTTATTATTTGTATACCTGGAGGAAAAGTTAGACTCCTTTAAAAATTGTAAATTGCAAAGAACATTTAGTGTATTTGGCACATCTTCACATTTACATTGTATTATCCTTCTATATAGCCTAGTGAGGGTGAACCAAGTTAAATTTTATGTGTCTCATGGATGTTTTAATGAGAGGTTATACTTTTCAATGGGAATGGGAGAGAAGAATGTTTATATTATCAAAGAAACATGATCAATAGTGGGTTTTTTTTAATCATGCATACCCTGAACAACCCCCCCCCCCCCCAGGGTATTTGACGTACTACATCTGACAATTAGTATCAATGGAAGTGGTTAATATAGGTGTTTCTCTCTCTATGAAGGTCATCAATCATAAAGGTACTCCAATCATCATCATGAATAATTTTTTATTGTGAAATAACATGATGATACAATACATCCAATCAATATGAATCGATGTCTTTAATGTTTATATTCCTGGTATATCATCAATTAGTGATAGTAGTTCTCTATTAGGTGGTGAATAAATGTAATTTGATGCTGATGCTGAGGAAATAAATTCTTTAGGGGGATACATATCAAATTACTTATAGATAAAGATGATGTTAGGTAAACCATCACATGATATGTGGTAGAAGATGTTGATTATATATGAATGTTATTTGATGTTCAGAGTGGAAAAGCTATAGGTTTTCAACAACAGTAAGATGATTTTAGAATCAACCAAAATGAGTCTGGTGAGGAATTCATTGACAGAGTGAATGTTGTAGTGGAATACAGACGTAGTCATGGAATGATTATTAAATATGTAAATATCATAAATGAAATCAAGAGAATACATCCATCTTGGATCAATCCAAATGATTCTATGTTGGGGAAAAATATCCAAATGAGCTCACATTTGATATCAAACATTGTACATTTGTTGCATATGATATGAGAAATGACGTCATTGAGTTTGTGAAAAAATGAATTTTCAAGGAATATGAATTCAATCATATGAAGAATATCTCCATTGAATATTATCATGAAGAATAATAGAATGATGATGTGATGTAATTTCATTCCTCAAATCTACAACGAGTAAATGGAATGTTCAATGGATACATCCACTTCCATGCTTTAGATTGGGAATGGTTGGTCATCATGTATTCAGATGTCCAAAGAAGTTCCCAGAAGATGATATGGATGATGATGAAATCCATTTGAAGAAGTATTTAGCATATGATAAAGGATAAAAAATAAAGAGATATTTCATTCTGAAGTTCAATCCTATTTACCAAAAATGTGATAGCTTAGATGAATCTGAGTTTGAAGAGACAAGGAACATCAAGGATCATATTGAAAATTTTATTGCGAAATTCAAAAATAGTACTCCTAAAATTGAATAATGTTAAAATGATAGTGAAGATGAAAATGAAAGTGTTTCCTTGAAAACTTAATTAGAAACATATCTTGAAGATATAGATTTTTTTGAGCGCCAAAATGTAGAATTAAAAAAACTGTTTTGTGATGCCAAACATTATATACTGTAGTAGTAATAAGAGTAGTCTAAGATAGTGGTAGAAATTGAAAAAAGATATTCTTTAACCCCAGCGAGCATAGAAATGATTGTTGACTATAATCTCAAAATTGAGTAATATAAAAGTGAAATCGATAGTTTGAATGACACTTGAAGGGATCAAGTCAATCTTATATAATAACATGAAGTGGAATTTTTTTGTTCTATGATGAATGTTTATGGGTAATGATAAACTATTGACTCTCAATATGAAATCAAAAAAATAGGTCAATAAGAATATTGAAATGTAAAAAAGTACAACATAGAGGACCAATAGAATTGATTTAACAAACAAAACTAAATTATGAGTCTAACATGGGTCGTATTAAAAAAATGAAATGAATCATTGTTAATGTCATAACAAAAGAACACACACTTGGATTGGTTGTTTATTTGGGTATGATATGGAATTAAAATAGTTAGATAACGAAATTGAAAACTAGTGGTGTTTAAGTGACACAAAAGAATGAACCCTAATCAAGTTGTTATTACTATGGAAAGATGGGACACTAAAAAATGTGTGTTCTATAGAAAAGAGATATTTAAGGGAACAAGAACAAGAATGGTGGCCAAAAAATATATATTAATATAGATCATATTTTTTTGGAAATAGTTTTTTGTGTTGAGGATTTGGGAAAATAGCAATAAATTTTTTATTAACCATGAACAAAAATGTGCTAAGGTTGATTCAAAGTTGTCCTGAGCAGTAAATCAATGGATCAACTACTGAGCTAAAAATAAAAAATTGATTTCTAGTTTTTCAAGATGATGTGGGTCCATAAAATTATGAATAAGATAAATTTTCTCTATATATATAGATTATTAATTAAAAAACGTGGATAAGAAAAGAATGGGTTATGAATGAAGTGGATACAGAAGTTTCCCTTAAAGAATCGGATCATTCTGGTGTATGGATCCTTGATAGTGGTTGAAAATCTCATATGACAGGTAATGTGGTTATGGTTACAATATTATGACATAAAAATGAAGGTGTTTTATAATTTAGAAAATATGAATTCCTGAAGATAATTTTCTCAAGAAGGGGAATGTTTTGGGGAAAAGAAATGAGATGTGATGATGTCTTGGTAGCAGAAGGTATTTGTCAAAAAATGGTGAGCTTGAGTAAACTATGTTACTCATCAAATGCTACAATATTCATCATGAATATTTCTATCATAAATGGAATTTATGGTACAATTTTTTATAGGTAGAAGGAAAGATGGATAATCTGTAGCATGTTAGTGGGGAAGAAGAAATGTACTTTTTTTACGGATAGGATGATAACATTTTGTGGCCTAAACAACATAGCTATAAATGACAACGATCCCTGTACGATCTGGTAATTTTTCTTATACCTAAATAATTCTGTAAGCTATCACAATATCATACACTTATGTGTGATGAATTTCAACAAGACAATATCATCATAATGTTGTTAAATTAAATGGAATAGAAGTAAACAATTGTTCTTGAATTGGTGCCTGAAAGTGTATGATGAAATATCTCACCAAAATACATTAATAGAAAGAGATAATAAAATATTTTAATTGATGATTATAGTAGAATGGATTAGTTATATTTCATATACCACATGTTAGATGGGTTCAGTTAGAATAAATTGTACTAGAGGGAATGTGACGGGTCGCTTGGACAAAAAATTATGATGTTTGTGGTGATACAGGTACGATATTCGAAAAAATCCATGTGGATGTCAATCTAGATAAACATGGGGTAAGGGATGAATCATCCTCAATAATTAATCCACAAAATATTATAGTAGATTATAGGTGAAATTGAATCCTCATCCTCATGGCCCGAATGATGCATATAGAAAAAATCCAACCAGAGAAATTTTTTTAGGAAGCATTCTTTAGGTTGGTTTACATTTCTAACTAGGAAATGTCATGACCAAATGATATAAACATCTATATGATGTGTTATATAATTGATCCAACATTGAAAAAATGTGGAATCATTTTTTGTATGTTATTTATGCAAAAAAAGAACAAGAATTTAATTCACATGTATAAGAGGGAAAATTCCATAGAAACTAATGATAAATCAAATAATATAGGTGACATATTAGGATTATTGAAAAATTAGTTGAGAGAACTTATGTCACTATAGTTGAAAATGAAGAGAATATTCCATAGAAATGTGAACAGTTTACTGATGAATGTGATGAGTAGGTAAGAAACTCTGGGGGAGCAGAAGTAGTAGATGATAAATTCAGAGATGATACTGAAGATTCGAAATAAGATTTCAACTCTATATCAAAAAAATAAAAAGAATCAAGATAAAATTGATCAAAAAATATCATTGTTGACCAAACATTTCCAGTTTAAATAATAATAATGATGTCTTTATGGAATTAATCTTTCATAACTATGGGAGAGGCTAATTGTTATTCTGATGCACATGGAGATAAAAACAAGGTTTAGTAAATGATTGATGAGCTTCACTAGATTTAGAGGAATCACACATGAGAGATTATTTCATGGACAATAGATAAGAATGCCATTGGAGCTAAATGGTTCATTCCCAACAATATGAATAAATATCATGTAGTGATTCTAAAAATGATGACTAGTATGAAAAGGGTACTCCCAGATAAAAGGTATAGATGTTGGTGAGACATTTGAAACAGTTTTAAGGATAAATACTATCTTATTATTCTTGGGAATATATGTGAAAATAATATTATTGGATTTACATATTGTTGTAAAGTTATCATATATGAATGGGGTTCTAGAGGAGTATGATTAAATTGAGTAGCAATATAGATATATCATTAATGAATATGATAACAGAGTTTGTTAGATGAATATGGTAATGTATGTCCTAAATAAAGGACCAAGAGTTTGATATTCATGGCTGAATCAGTTTCAGAAAAAGAATTTTTTTGGGGGGATGAATATATTACAATCTGTATGTCAACAATTATTGTAATAAATGGATGATGGTGTTGGATTTTGTCATTGGAATAATTATTGGTGGATCAGATGAATCACAATACATTAATTTATCAAAATTCATGAAGAGTGAATTTGAAATTTCTATAATTGGTGAGAAAGAGCTTTTATTTTTATTACAGATGACACATGGATGTAATGTCACATTTATTTCTCGATAAAAATATTCCAATGTTATTTCTAGAAGATTTGGATAGTAAAATTTCAGGGAGATGAGAAATCTAGTTACTGGACGAACAAAACTATCAATATATAATGATGTCAAGGAAGTTAATTTCACATAATATAGAGAAATAATTGGAATAATACTATAAATGATAGTTTTAAGACCTAATATCATCTATTCCACATACAAAATAGATAGGTATCATTGAAATCCTAACGAAACACACCATTACTTGAAGTGAAGTATCTGATTGGAATCAAATGAGTTCATTTAAGTGCTATAATTCATAGAAAAAAATGAATTCTGACACTCAAGGACTAATATCATTGAAACTAAATATCATTTTATCAAGGTGAAGTTGGAGAAAATTCTTGTTCAATTGGAGTATGTTCATACAGAAATATAGGTTACGGATATTCTAACAATGGACATACCCAAAGAAGATTTTGAGAGGATTCTATCGGCTATATGATTTGTATCGACTACAAAAACATGAAAAAGTATTTATGAGGGATCCCCTCACCCCAAGTTATATGTGTTATTTTCTAATTTACTAATTTGTGTTTTTACCATGTAGTAGAACAAAAACGACTGACCTTTGGGTTGGATGAAGAAGATGGAGAAATTGGGTCTATAAAAGGGTATCTTTTTCATGACATAGGGATAATTTGACATGTGTAGAAGTAAGATAAGGGGAGTATTAAATATGAAAATGATTGAACTGATTCTTTAAAGGTAATTTTTCATGACAGGTGAGGTTCATGATGAATATAGTTGTTTGATTTTGTGAATTGGTATCCAGAATGAAGTGATTCATTGATGAACATTTAATTATACTCTTTTTTCTCATGTTAAGCACTACACATGTGTGCATTTAGTATCTGTTGAGTAAATATATGTCTCAAATCATAATTGTATGAAGTGAATGAATCTAGATGACAAAAGGAGCTATAAAATAGAATCAATTTGTGAATGAGTTTTCAACAAACCTAAAGCGGAGATTGTGGAGAAATAATACCTCAAGGTAACATTGAAGAATTCTTCGGGGGATTTGTTTTTTACAAAGAGGGATTCCATGGAAAATTTTGGATTTCCAGAGATAATATCACAAATCTACATTAATACTGAACCAGTAAAATAGACTGGGAAGTCTAAATGTGGCATTAAAAGATGATATACAAGGTTGAACCATTTTTCAATGTTTTCCACATTTTTGTGTTTGAAAATTTGAGAATTGAGAAAAGTATTTTTCATAAAGGTAGATGAATTATAGTGTTACGTATCCCTGGAAGGTTTCTTTCAATTCATGTTTCAATGTAAATAAAATAAAATTATTGAAAATGAAATAAGGTCATGCAACATAAGGGGTGATGTGTAAGGTGACTATCACGACAATGTCAAGAGAGATAGACATGTATTATCAGGGGAATGTAGTGAACCTCATGAATCTGGTATAAAAAATGTCTATAAATAGATGTATACCCCCCAATTCCATAATATCTTAATACATATAGAAAATAGGATATCTGGTCACACAAGTGGTGAGGTCACGTAATAATATGTTTTTCAGAAGTTGTTTAGTATGTGATTGTTGTGCACCAATAGAGAGTTGGACATAAAAGATTAGGAGTCAGTAATATTATGAGTATATATTGGTTGTATTCCATATTTATGGATTATCGAGAAGGATTGTTTTATGGGAAAAGGTAAACCTTGTTCGTCGTGCCTATAGTAGCTCTCCATCTGACCAAGTGTTGCGCAAATGATGGACATTTCCAAGTACACATGAGGATCAAAGGATGAAGATGGACATTAAGATATCATGTATACATAGTTTATGATTCATTCATTAGATATAATTAAGGGACCTAAATGTATATATTCAATGAGTGTATATTCTGAATGAACCATGAGCACATTTTAGTTGAGAGAGTAGTTAGCTTTAAAATTGTCATTTCTTGTAAACTATGAAAAATATTGAGTCCCCTCCGAAAGTTGTAATTTTTTTTGGATTTTAGAGGATTTCATAGATCAACCCATTTCCATTGTATTTCCCTTAGTTTTAGTCCAAATATGGTGAAGAGAGTAAAAAATTTTGTGTCTCTTCAAAGCTTTAATTTCAGGTCACATTTTTCTAAGGGAATGATAGAGAAGAGAGTTTTGTTTTACAATTAAACAAGATTGAAAGGGGCAGTGGTTTTAATCTTCCATACCCCGATTAACCCCACTACTTAGAGTAATTGCCCTAGTGTTCCAAATAGGTTTATATATCAATATAAATATAGTAAATTGTGGAATTGTATGTATCTTAAGAAGTAGTATATAATTGTTTGTTCAAATAAATGGGATTACACATCTTATGTCTAATTGGATATTGAAAAATGGTTAATACATGGTGAGATTACATGTTATCAGATTTTCTAACATGGTTGATGTTTAATTTAGAAAGAAATTTCCCTGGATATAGTGGTCTCAATAGATATATTCATAAAACAACTCAATCAACTTTATCAGGTGATTCAAAATTTGTTTTAGCAATTGGCTAAAATCCATTTGGGAGTCTGTTTGAGTTGGATATATATAACCAAACACCAATTTAATATTGATTCAAATACTTCAAAAAAGAATCCTATTAATAATTATTGTATCACAGGATATTTTTTATCTATATAAAATTATTGTTATAATGCCTATATGGTATTTTCTACATTGAATTTATATATTATTTTCTTTCTATAATGATAACCTACAAATAATTATTATATATTAGTCATCATTTTTTTATTTTCTAAATGAATTATATCTCATAGGAGAAAAATGATGTTTTAATTATTTTGTGATATATTATAACAAGAGTGTACTAATTCCTCCCACGTATTTTTTTAATTGGTAATCTCAATGATATGAAGTTATAAGGATAATTAAAAAAATTCCACTTGTAATACGTGTAACCAAATATTTATATGTATAAAAAAGATTATGTGTACATGAATATTATAGTATTATTAATAATTATAATGAATCATATACAATAATTCATTGTCAAAATCTATGAAAAAATATTATCGCATTGAGATAGGATATGTTGGGTTCTCAAAAGTCATATGAAATTAATTAATAAGTCATAAATGGATTTATCTTGTCATTATTATTAATAATAGATATATAACACCCTTTAGTATGAATATAGGTGTCTGGCTAAATCCCTGACCATTCTACCTCAACAATAGGTTCGTCATATGAAGTCAATGAACAATATATATAGTATACATGTTTTTTACATATCCGTACATCATGATTGATGAGATATCGAGGAAAAAATATGATATTAAATAGTGATAATTGATTTTATATTTTTTCATTATGACATTTAATTATTTATCTATGAATTTCTGGATATATTTTGAACACTGCTCGAGGAAATTATGACAACCTATATAATTCTACTAAGAATTGGTCCTAGAGGGTCATGCACATTGTGTCTTAGAAATACTTGTTAAATTTTATTTGGTTGTAACATTTTGAATAAAAATTAATCATGAAATATTCTTTAATAATTATTCACGTTCTAATGATCACAAGAACTTGATCACCAATTATATTTTTCTGAATATTTTTTTCTAAAAAATTTTATATTTAATATTTTCCTTCCAGAAAATATTAAAAATTAAGTATCCACAATTCTATATTTCGATGGAAATAACTAAATATTTAACTAAATATGTGAAATTTATAATAAATGTTTATAATGTAGTTAGTAAATATAATATTTATTTATTTATGGAAAAAACAATAAAAATATAATTATTTATTCAAATAAATATTTTTTAATCTATGATTGAAAAAGTATGACATCAATTGGGGTTCTGGGTAGAGGGACTATATAGAAATGATATATCATATATACTATAATTAAAAATAAATAATTTTTTATTTAGGAAAGAATATATTGAAATACATAAGTTCTTATATGTCATTAATTATTATATTTTTATTATCAGATATGGGGATTACATAGAATCAATGGATTAGTTATCATTAGTTGTTTAATAACTCCATTAATAGAAATTCTAATTTAACCCCAAATATATATTTTTTAAGGTGGTGAAGCATTATTATTCAAAATGATATAATGATTTGATAAATCACTACTGGCTAAGATAACTTCATGGGAATACTTGTAAGGATGATATGTGATATTCATCCTTTATCTCAAGGATGATAGATTACGAGATTATATCCTTCATGATTAAATTAGTTAATATTCGTATAGTAAATGTTGAATTTTATATGATGACTGATACCATCATTCTTAGACCTGGATTTCAATCAATGACTTTTGGAGATTCCTATAAAATATCTAGATAAACAGGGTGGAATTAACTATTGGATACATATCTATAACAATGAGACTACAACAGTAGACAAAATATATATTGGAAAAAAGAATTGACTATCCTATGTAATTATTTTTTTAAATAATATTAAAATTATATGTTGAAAAGATCCTTTATTCTTATTCATTTCTAACATATATTTCTAAAGATTTTATATGAAGACTCATGAAAAACATTTGTCCAAGAGCCAGCCTCTATTTTATTTCTAGAATATCCCTAGTTTAAAATCAAAAATTCATTTACCTAAAACAACTATATCACCCTTTAGTAATAGAGTTTAAAATAATTTTTAGTGAAGATATATTTATAGATTTTTTATATATGATTGATCATAATCACCCATAAATATGCAAATATTCCCACAACTAGAAGTCTAAGACCACAAAAATAACATCAATTATATGTGATACATAATTGTTATAATGAATTAATAACTATTGAATCCTATATTAAACCACAAATAACTATTTACTTTTTACATAACCTATACCATGATTAGAATCATTACAAAACAAATCAAACATATAACCCTCACTAGGATATAGTTAAATATATATAATACTCATCCTCTTATTTAGATACTATATATCAAAATGAGAAATATCATTCCATATGATTACTTTTCCATCTCTAGTTAAATCTATTAAACATTATAGAATAGGTCTATCACAAGGCATGAAATAATAAAATTATTTTCAATTACTGAATTGTTGCAAAAAATAGTCATGTCACTGGATGATGTTATCATTTTGTTCACTCACATATTATTACTCACTTAACCTACATATTTTTTTATCATATTTTATGAAATTAATGGTGGATGTTTTGTTTATTGATCATTTTCTAAATATTTGAATGATATTAAATATAAGAATTATAATTTTTTAGTAATATTAAAATATAATCCTAATTAAATTATAATGATATCTATTGGTTTTTTGTATGGTTTTGAATTTAATAAATATTCTTAATTATTTGTTTGATTATAGATTGATAATAAAAATATGAAAATTCATTATAAGTTACAATTATTTTTATTTTGAAGACGTTAAATATTTAATAACTTAAAAATTCTAAATTAATCCACATCTAGTAATCATGTTTTATGACACACTATGGTCTAAGATGTACTATCATTAATAACCCATCTCAATCGATGGAATTCTATCATTTGATTGGTTCAATTCTTTCATTTGATGAGCTGACCAATATTTAGAGGTAAAACATAATTAGTAAAAGTATATAAATTAATATATATTCATGGTCTAAGGGACATTATTCTAACATAGTCATGTCACACTCATTGATCATACATGTAAAATAAACATACATTAATAATTCAAGAACACCTTGACCTCCCCTGGGAAAATCCTCAGATCAAACTTCAATTTTTTGGACTAAGATATCACTTTTCTGGAGAGATTGAAATACAAGAGAATAATAATAAAATATATGGAATTAAATCATTATAATAAAGGATTAATAAGAATAAAATAAAAAATAAAAATGATAAGGATGTTATAAAAAGAAGTTGGATACATTAAATCAAAAACTATGTCAGAACAACATAAAGAATATAAAATTAAAAATAAATAATTTATGGGAATATATCTAATATATTGATATATTATTAATATTATAATAATAACATTTAAAAATTATATAGAAGAAGATTAATAAGAGATAAGTGGTTTGAATGAGGGAAAAATTGAAATGAATAAATGCATGAAAAATAATTTAGTAAAATAAAACAAAACATTATTTAATATTGAAATATATATAAATATGTAAAAGTAAGATAAATACCTAATGAAAAGGAATAAATTAGCTGACTATAGCACAATAAGCTCTGTGGGCTTCTCCCTCTAGGTTTCTTACCACTTTTCAGGGGGTATAGTCCCGTTCATATAATCTATGGGATTGACATTGAATCCTATCAATTCCTCAAGATATCAGGGATCTTCGCTTTGAATTTTCACATTTGAATACTATGGTAAATGAAAAGGAAACAACCAAGAGATAATAGTGTTTCAAATTTGGCATGGATGAATCTCACTCAGGAGTGGACATGTAATGTTCTACTGTGGTTGCAGATGTCAACAGTATGGCATCTTCCTTGTGCATGGTATTATGCATGGAAGAAAAGACATATAAAACATTTTGTTATTGGTCAGTCATGATAGTGGTTTCATGATTCATGGAAGAGTTTCTATTCATATCATTTATCCTTCCATGTGGCATAATGAAGCATAAAATTTCTTTGGGTTGCTCAGGCAAGGCATAGTACGATCTCCAGGGTGCTCTTGGAAAATGGTAGTGGGGGTAGAGCATGATCCGAGGCCAAATAGTATAGACCATCGTATTCCAAAGTGAACATAGGGGAGGTGGTTTGAGGAAAAGTTGGAGACATTGCTACACCATGGAAGAGGCAATAACTGAGAAACATTTCCGACAACATTCATTTTGAAAAATAGAAAAAGACAGGAGGGTCAAGTTGTCTAACAAGGAAAAGAAATGATCCACCCCTTCAATGATGTCTTCTGTTGGTCATATGACCCTCACCCACAACATCACACCCTGAATTCACATTTAAGATCTCATGTTAGTGCTGCACAGAGCTTCCCCATACGCTACATATTAGTTCTTATCATATTTACTCACCCATTTTTTGGACCACAAGTGGGCCTCATTTACATGAGTTTGACCATCCATGCTTTTGAATCTTAAAGAGGGATCTCCTCGGTGATTGTATAAATGGCCAACCCTCATGGAATAGCTATGTAGTGAATGTCCCTAGTATATTTAATTCATTGGATTCGAATATTTTTTATGATAATGCATCAGAATAGAGTAATGAAAATTTCAAAATATTCATGTTAATATTATAAATTCATAAATAAAATTTCAAAATAAAAATTTTTCAACATTTATTATCACTTAGATAAATTTTCATTTTATAATTATATTTTACCATATTTTAGTGAATCATGGAAATTATTGGGTTTTTATAATATAAATTTATTCTAAATAAGTAATTGTTGATTAAAAATATGTACAAAAATGGTGTGGTTAATTACCACCATGTATAAACTATGATTATCCTAACACATAAAATCTCAACATACAAGATCATAAGCCACTAATTCTAATATTTTTAAAATTTAATGTAAATAAAATATATCATTTATCAATGAAATATATAATTTTCAATTTTCAAATAAAATATCAAATCAAATTCTAATTCTTCCATGAAATTTTCATTTCATGAATTTTTTATTGACCATTGGAAAATGATAGAACTTGTCTTCCCATTCATTGAATTTCAACAACATATTATTATTAAACATTCCAATTCAATAATTTATAGACTCTTGTCATATGGTATGTAAAAAAAGATTTCATTATCCAAATATAGCACAGAGGCAGACCAGGGTCATATAAATTTGTGAGAATCACATTTAGTTAAATAACTAATTATTAAAGTATATTATTTAAATTCCATTGGGTATTCTATTATTTATATAATAAAAAATGGTTTCTGGTTTTGGATAATAATGTAATTAAATCAAATATATCTATCTTTACATGAAGATAGACAAAATAATTGGGGGTCATAAAGAACAGTATTGGTGAAAGGGTTGGTGACATGGGATCTTTAATTATTTAACTCAAATATAATTTATATTTTATAATTTTTTTAACTAATTATCACTAAAAAATATTTTTCATTGATATTTTTAGTTTTTAATTTTATAATTCCTTTAAAACACAAAACCTTATAACCCCCAATAGTCAATTAGGTCAACACATCCACCGAGAAATAAATCCCTAAATCACCAATCTCCACTATATGCCATTTCATACCTATAGAAATCCCCAAAACAATGTATGATGTGTTTTTATAAGTGAAGGGAGGGAAAATAATGAATCAATTAGATGTATTAGAATTTGAAACACTTCTTTGCATGTGGTAGGCCAATTTAATAACTGAATTTTAATTCACAAACACCAAAAGCATAGATATGGGGCATTAATTTATTAAATAGGCATGATGAAAATGAATCCAGTCATGATCGTTAGATCGGTTTATATAGGGCCACAACCAAAAACATTACATAATCTTGAATTATGTTAATAATTCACCTTGAGAATAATTTCAGGTTTAGAGCTTTAGATAATTAGGTCATAACATATATATAACAACTTGAATATTACATGTAGACACAGTTACTTAGTATTATTTTTTTTTCATAAAAATATTCTTAAAAATAACAAAAATGTCTAGTTCAATGTTTTAGATAGAATGACTTTTCAATTATCCAATCCTTTACCTTATTCATATTTTTGTCATGTGGAAAATAATTTCAACATATTGGATGAGAATAAAAAGATCAGTAAGGGATATAAAATAAGGAAAGAAAACATTAGTCCATGAATACAAACAAATCAATGAAATCAAACTTTTTAGTCATAAAACATAAACACTTTAACCTACCTCACAAAATCATTAGAATTATTAATTACATATTGAAATCATAAATCAAAATGATAACTTGTAGAATACAGATCATACATAAAATATAGTGTTCAAAACTACAAATGGAGTTACGTTTGAAATACTCATCATAGTATATTTCCTAAATCTATTAAGAGAAACATTAACATTTACCTTTATCGCATTACCCAATTAATTGGACAACTATCACTGGCTCACCCGCCCGATGTTTTTTAAGGAACCACATGTATATTTAAAATAAATCACCAAGATCCATAAAATATACTTAACAAATAAAACCGGTATAAAAGAAATGTAACATTTTCACATTGCAATCACGATATAAAATTTATAGATATTGAAATAATATATTCATTTATAACATTCTAAAATAAATGTTTTAAATTAAAGTGTTACATACCAAAATGAAACTTTTGAATGAAATTTACAACATAAAACAATCATGTCCATTAAAATAAATCCATAAAATCATTTCAAAAACAAAGACATGAAAGAGATGTATTTAGAAGATTAAATCATTAAAACATTTAAAACGATGTTTTAGTTAAGGAATCCATTACCCATTGATAAACTATTGAATAAATATCATTAAATAATAACATCAAGGAAAACTATAAATATAATGATAAAATATAAATTTATGATATAAAATGTAAAAAATGGTTTTATATACACCTTATAGGATAATAAAGGTTCTCAATATCAATATATTCTTCAATGAAAGTAAATTTTGACGTAATCCCTTACAAATATTGTACTATTAGATTTTGGATAAATAAATGACATAATTATGTGTACCAAATAAAAATACACTCAATATAATATAATAGTGAAATGAAAACCTCATACCTCAAGTCTGGTGTGTCTTGTATGTTCCTTGTTCATCCTGAATATTAAACATAATAAAATTTATACATATTAAATAAAATTTTCCAAGTTTATTATTTCTTTTATCTAACGTGGTAACTTTAAATAACAATTATTTAATTATTTGAGTTCATATCAGACATTTTGTTGATGTTCAGAACATGATTCCCAAATGAACTTGTTATAATTAAAAATTGTCCATGTGGCCAATGGTCTATTATCTAAAGAATTAAATAAATGATTTAGATATCTTGTATATCATATATATCCTTTATTTTTATTATAATATCTCATGTAATTAGGATATATGAAAAAGAAATGCCTTGTTCATGGAGATGGTAAGCTGTACATACGCATGAACACTACTTTCATTCAATTTTTTCATTTAATGGAATGAAAACCCAAAGTTACCTATGTATATTACTTTTTTAGTATAAAATCAAAATTTATAATCATTAAATATGTTCATTAACACCATCCATTATACCATCTATGGATTGTCTAAACGAGTTATATCACATTGAAGGGGCGGTGGTTCGTACATCCTCAAATGAAATTATCATATTTAACCATTATGGAAACCATAAAGGTATGCTATAAATAGAAAATACCGAAGAATAAAAACAATATAAATATAATATATCACATATAAATACATTTCCATCATAATGGTCACAATGAGAGATTGTATGAGAAGATTGAATGATCATCGTTTTATGAGGCAATAGTTCATTGTCCACAAAAACAATATTTTCTAAACAAATTGGATGGAGGTGTATGTAAGTGTAGATTGAATAAATCTCATTAAAGCACCATAGTATATTGAAGATAATTTTTTTTATAAAATAATGTAATAAATATATTTTAGGGGGTTGAGAAATAAAATAAAAGAAAATATCTTGAGAGAATACATTACCTTAAAATCGGGTAACTCCCTTTGGTTTGAACCAAAAGGTTTTATTGAATTTTCTTATGTATTGAAGAAGGATTCTAGGAGGAAGAGAAGGATTTTGAGAGATTATTTGGGTAGATTTTGGATAATCCAAGTGGATTGAGAGGTGTGACAAATGGGTTAGAGGTTGTGTCCTTTTATAAGGGGTTGAGGGGCACTTTCGGAATGCTCCGAAGTATTATTTAATTATAAATTTATTTATATTATATATAGGTCCAAAAAACATTTAATTAGAATATAAGATGAACATAAGTCAAAATAAAATTATCCAATAAAAATTTTAAAGGTTAAGATATTTTTCAATACTTATCTTTTTTATTTAACCCTTTGTTAACTTATTTAACTGTTACAATCTCTTCTTGTATATTGATACAATATGGTTAATATATTTACTAGAAAATGCCAATAGACCAAAAATGGATCATTAATGACAATTGTAACATAATATATGTCATTTTTCAGAATCATAGATACTTAGGATTTTCATACCAATTAATAAGAAAATATTTGTTGTAAAAACTCATTTATGTCAATTTATATACTATACATATTATTAATTTTTATAAAATTTAAATCAAATGGATTATTTTGAAGACCATTCATTAATTTAAATATAACAATTAATCATCATCTTTGAAATTCATGGATTGAATAAAAAGTTAAAAAAGAACTTTATTTTAATATATATAATCTTATTTATTTAAAGCATTCATTAATGAGGTAATCATTACATCATCATTGTTTCATAAATAAATTTATTTATTGGATGTATAAAAATTATAAATAAAATAAAATGATTTAAAAAATATTTTTATCTTTTCAATTACTATTTATTGTCAAAAATATCAATTATATAATCCCACGTTAAATTTTTTAGCAAAAGAATACTTGTTTATGATATTTTTATTTTTACTTTAAATAAAAGGTTATTTAGGTTATTATTTTATGAAATAGTCTTTCAAAGGCCAAAGGTATAACCCATGGATTTTATTGGTCGGCCATGACACAGCCAATATTGTTTGGACAAGTGTTAAGGTTAATTTATTTTATTATAATGTTTTTTTACCAGGAATTACCCTATTTACTTTTAACCGTGGTATATCAAAATCAAAAGGTACTGTTTACAAAAAATTATTACATCCTGTTGAACCAAATATTATGTAATAATGACAACCATGTATGTCTGATTTTTGAAATTTTATTCACAAAAATGGTAACATTTCATATAATTGAAATAGTCAGTTTTTAATTACAATATAGTACTTTTCACTATTCATCAAAAATTGAAGATATTTAGAAAAATACAAAAGCATAACACTATGTTAAATTTGATATTATGAATTACAAAATGGTTTATATATTATAAAATTAAAAACATATATGTTTCATTAATTAATTTAAAAATAAATTTCGTTGTCAAAACTCGAAAGCGTGTTTTTATGAAGTAAAAACTACAAAAATAATGACAAGTGTTAATGTCCACTTTCAAAGTAAAATTACTTCCAAAATCCAGAATTTTATTAAATGGTTAAAATATATTCCAATTACTTCATAAGTCCATTTATAAAGATAATATAACCACATTTATATATTATATTTAAAGACATTTTTTACATAAATTGTAGTCTTTTCACAATTCATTAAAAAATGAATTTGATCCAAAAAATACCCAATATTTTCCCAAAGTAAATTTTGATGTCTCAATTATAATAGAGAAGTTTATTTTGTCAAATAGAAATTATAAAAGTGAAAAAAATAGTTAAAATCTATTATCCATCAAAAGGTAATAAAACAACCATTAAATAATATTAGATTTTTACATGTTTAAAATTTGATTCATTTTTTTAATCCTTCATCGTTTATTGGATTAATGTAAAAACAATTAACAAAGAATGTTTAGTCTTAACATGGTTTGATCTTCTCAATCTCACCAATATAATAGCTATGTGTTAACTACCAATTGAAAAATATTATTATTATATTATTTTTTATAACATAACATCGTTTGAAACTTAAGATTTCGGAGAAATCTGTTTTTGCGTTTCGAGTCTGCTATCGGACATAATAGATTCATGATACCCATATTTCATTGGGAAATTATAAATAAATCATTATATATAATAAAATTAATTAAGTAGAATCCTTGATAACTTATTAAGATATATCTTCTTCAAAACCTATGGGAAAATATTTATCATGTAAAATCATCGGTAAGGGTAAGTTTAATAGAAGTTATTATGAGTGAAAGCGAATAATTCAACATATCAATGAAAATAAATAATAGCACAAGACATATAAATAACTGGATAAGGGATAATGAATATGGAAATGTATGAATCATAAAACAATTTCTATATGATCCATAAACCGAGGATTAAATGAAACCATATATTTTCTATAGTGAAACTATCATGGATAATAATAAAAATAACTAAAAAAATATAAAGGAAATTATTTATTTTTTAACATCATGTCTTATGAACATGAAAATCTATATTGTCAATACTAAAAACAAAACTGCTTAAAATTACTAATAGAAATCAAATTTCATTTGGAAAAATTATTTATCACATTGGAGCCGATCAAAGCATTTAGGGGATATATCAAATATAATACCCACCCATCACTACCCATATAGTTCAATACTCAAATGCGATAATCAATTCAATTTATGAACAACATGCGTCATAAAATATCCATATTAAAATTAGAACAAAAATTTATCAATATATCCCCAAAGAGTCCAATAAGGTTAAAATTAATGACAATATTTAAATTTTTTTATCATTTTGGAAATTATAATATCGTTCACCCCTGAATTTAGATTTTCAAATTATTAAAATTAATTCATTGTTTAATGAGATAATTATGAATAATAATTGAAAGATTGACTCCAAATATTACTTTTACATCTTGATAATTTTCAACCAAAACCCCTTGGGTGAGACAATTCAATGTGAAATAAAAAATACCAAGATATTTTATATAATCATGATATTAATGAAAAATGTGGTAGTATATACTTCCCATTTACCAGAATTAGTTCATAACACCAAATAAGTCTCAATGGAATGTAAAACGAGGCGAAATCCATTACCGAGCATTTCATTTCGACTGAAAGTCTGTTATCATATTTTATATTGTTTTATGAAGGTCAATAAAATATTCTAAAAACATAATAATATTTATTATATCATTTACTATCTTATTTAAATATAATATTACCAGTTTGTTAAAAATAATTGTTTATTTTTCTAAATTTGATTGATAATTGCATATTTTTTCGAGTCTATTTTGACATGTAACTTGTTGTTCTTATTATTTATTCCTGAATTTTTTCATCTTAGGAATGTGAACCATTATTTAAATATCATATATATTCAATATACATTTAAATAGAAAAATCCATAATATTTGGATTTAACAATTTAAATGCACTGTTCATGGATATGGTAGGTAATACATATGAATGGACACTACTTCCATCTCATTATCATATTAAAATAATTAAATGTTAATTATATATATACATATATATATATAGTATTATAAATATTTCAAATTTAATAAATATTTTTTTAAAAACAATCCCTACTAAATTTCATGTTTAATGTCGACGAATCACATTGCTTTGAAGAGGGGGTAGTCCCTCTATCCATAAATGATGTTATCAAATCCCCATAAAAAGAAACTCATGATTCTGTACTTATATATGAATTATATAATTATAAATTCATTATAAATATAATTTAAAACATATTATAATTTTATTTCTATCATAATTAATACCATGATATGTGGTAATATAATATTTACTAATAATCGTTTCGTGAGGCAGTAGTTCGTCGTACATGAACTGTATATTCAATTCCAATTCCATGAATTTTATGTAATATTCAGATTAAATAATATATAAAAACATCTCCAAATCTAAAAAATACTTATGTTATTTTTTTATAATGAAATATATATAATTTAAGGGATATATATGTAAATGAAAAAAATGCTCATTTGAAATCATTATCTCTTAATTAGTTTACTCTATTTGATTTATAAAAATAGACATCAGTGTCATATTTTTTCTTAAGGTAATAATTCATGAATGAGGTGTCAGATGATGAGAGATTATGGGATTATTTTTTTTTGAGAAAAACAGAGGGATTGATATGAATAAATGGGATTGGTTGGTTCTATTTTATATTGGAGGTGGAGTGGAATACTTTTAACTGTTGGAGAGAGGATTCCACCCAAGTTTATTCTATGTTAAGGGGCTCAAATAATGAACCCAATTTTCCAAAAATTTGAATAATTTTGAAATATATTCATTAAATATATTCTTTAACAGTTTATAGGTTATTTTATTCCTTACGTTTATGGTTAAGAACCTTATTAAGACTAATTTTAAAATAATCACTGAAATTAATTTTAATTTTATTCACCCAGTTGATTGAAATAAATTTTGTTAACCCTATTATAAATTATAAACTATCCAAATTTGAAATTTGGAATATTTTTTTAAAATTTGAAATCATATAAGTTGATGAAATTAATTTATATTTAATCTCATATATGGGATTGGAAAGTTGGTATTTAAGTTATATATTTTCAGAAGGTTGATATATTTTTGTACTGAATTTAAAATTTAAAATCATTACAATGACTTAAATTTTATTAATGGATTTATAATATTTATAGTATCACATTAAAAAAATTAAATATAATTTATTTTTACAAATAAATTAGACAAATATGAATTTTTGGATTAATATTCTGTAATTTTCACTATTCGTTAATATATAAAAAGTCTCCCAAAAATAACAAAAATTAACCAAAAGATAATTGTTATGTTCAAATATTAAAGTTGAAGTTTATTTATTTATACTAAATATTGACATTTTGAAAATTTATATTTAAAATAGCTTTTAAATTAAAAGGTGGTAAAAGTGCTTTAATAAAATTATAAAATCATAGGCATAGTATTTTATTTTTTTCATATATTTTTATTATTAAATATTATGTATGAATGAATTAAATATTTGAATAAATATAATATATATATATATAATTATTATAAAAAAAATTATTTATTTAATTTTTGGATCAAATTTATTTTTTATAATAAAAATTGGTTCTTGTTAAAACAATCCATTTATACTCATTTGGTTATTAAATTAATTTTTAATTAATATATAACAAAATAATTGAACCATATATTTTGATAATTTTGTTACTATTATTAATAAAAATCATTTTAAAATTTATTTTTATCTTATTTTATTAAGTAATTTTATATTAATAATATAATATTTCGTTAAAAATCAACCTTGCGTGTAATAAAAAGTACTGAGAAAATAATTAATTGCGTGCAATGTGAGATAACTCTATTTTTCAAGAAACAAAATCTATATAATAGATTTATTTAAAATAATAAATTTATTATTAATGTTCATGATATTATTTTATTTCCTATTATTAGATCAATGTTTCATACACACTCTTAAATTAAACGTTCATACATTAAATTTCATGGTTTTTCATTCTACCTATCTTAATTAAATTTTGTCCTCGCAATTTGAACTGGATAGTAGAAATCTGGGGATTGACATTTTAAAATAGTATTTTTGAAAAACTCACTGTTTAAGAAGGTTTATGATGAAATATTATAATAATATGGAAAAGGAAATACGAAGGTCACTATAAAATTATGGTTGAATATATGATAACATTATGGAAAACACAGACATGTTTGAGAAATATAACTATCAAGATATTGTGGAGATTGATAGTGATAATTTTCATGAGAATGTTTTCAAACATAAATTCATAAACAAGAGGTGTGAATATATTCCCTCGATATTATATAAAATGATGATTATATAAAAACATTTTTTTATCAAAACAATTTTCAAAGAGTTAAAAAATTCATTTGCTCTATAAAATTATTGGGAAATATAATTACTTGATATATATCAATTTCATTTGAAAACCCATATCATTTATTCATTCCATGAAATATTTCTACTTCTTTTATTAACATAGGTTCCATTATATGGTGAATTTATACTATAATATCTAAAATTTCATTAAAACATAAACAGAAACCATTTCATAAATATTTAACAATATAATCCTTCATGTATTATGATACATGACTTTAGAATCTATTCCACTATAGTTAGTAGTATCCAATTTTCATTATCCATATTAATATTCCCCTAATCCAAACATAATTTCCTCAACATCAATAACATATTAAGGGTAAAATTTCACGTAACCATGTGTTTCCGAATAGGCATAACATTATACTGAATAATGTTTCTTGGTAATATTCATCATGTAATAATGAAAAGCTAGTTTTTTAAAATTCTTATGTAGTTCATAAATCATATAATAAGAAAATAATAAAATAAAATAATATTTATATAATATTTATTATATTAATATATATAAACACATTAATTATTCTACATCAGTTTTGTCATGAAGATATTATTGGCCTTCCTCATGTAGCTTCTTCTAATGTACATTATCATGATTCTTAGGGAATTAATTTTCCTATTGCCTAATCTCCAGGAAATTTAGGCATTGAATAGATTTATTTTATTTATTTTAATTTCATTCATTTCATATTGGAACTTTTCTTGATAGATATAAAAAAATGTAACCCTCCCAAGAATTTACCTGGGTGATTCTTGGTAATGTTATCACATATTGGAAAATTATTATTTCCCTTATTCTATTTTTTCTATTATTCTCACTTACATTCAGTTTGTCTCTTGAAACCCTCTAAATCCATAAGATTTTCGTATTTCATTATATATATTGATATCATATAAAAAATAATAAACATATAATAAAAATTTGATGAATCCTTTGACCTTCGAAAATTAGGCTGAAGGACATCAATGACGTTATCACTATTGCACTCTATTTCAAACAATAAATTCATAAAATACAATTCAAAACATGTGAATTAAACTTCATACTCTATTAAATATTCTCCGTCGTTTTCATTTAAACTATGGAAGTTTATCTTCATAACATTATTTTCTGAAGATAGAAACATTTATTATATAATTTCTCATTATAAATATTCCATTCTATAAGTTCTATGTATTCATCCTCCCTTGTATTCAGGATAAATTACCACCATTGATCTGTATCTTCATCATGTCAATTCACTATATGTGTGACCATTTCCTTTTCACAACATCCCAATTAAATGAACAACTAATATGATGACATAATCAATTTCTCATCTTCCATAGAGTCAATAGTTCCACTAAATGATGTGGGAATATGTTTCGTACTGTGATATAAAAAAAATATTAACACTGTAGAAGAGGTTACTCAATTTGGGAAAGATATTTTTTCATAAGAAATTTATTATTCCCTAATATTTGCATAAATATACCTATTCTAATACCAGCACTATTAGTTTCATCTATAAATAAATTTATATATTTTCAAAGAGTAGAGATAAGAATATTCCTTCAAGACACCACTTATAAATTATTTTACATTCTAGATTGGCTCATAAAATTATGGAAATTTTATAATTAAAAATACGGTGTAATTGTTAACATAAACTGAAAAATCCAGGCATAGATAACCTCATAGTACTAATCAAATTTTATATGTGATATCATTACTTTTAAATCCTTCACAATTGATTAAAATGAGATGTAAATTATCCTATGTGTATAACTATGAGTGTCAAACCAGGTGGGTAAAAATGATAATTATCATGTACTAGGTAACACTCGAGTATGACACACCACGACATTTTTGGGTTGTTTACCCTATAAATATCTATGCAAGAAACATGTCCACTTGAATTATCCAGACGGTGATGTATTTCTAGGAAAACCCTAATAAGAGTATGTTATTCTACAATTATCCTCTCCATATAAATTAGGACTGTGTTCCATAATATATCATTTCTAAATTTATTTTAAAAGGTTTTAACTGAACATCCACTAATACAAACTGTAACACCCTATCCTAATAAGTCTATAGCTAATGTATTACCCTATTTCATTTTCATGATTATAAGGAATACAATCCTAAAGTACTAATCAATATTTCTGTTTTCGATAATCAAATTATACATATGATACCCAAACATCATTGGGAAATATAAAATAAAACACTATACATAATAAAATGAAACATAAAACATCCATAAAATAATATTTAAATATTTCTTATACCTAACCCATGGAAAGGAAGAAAAAATAATGGTTAGATTAAATCATAAAAAAGTTTAAGTAAATTTTAATAAATAATGAATCAATATTACTCGTTAGAAATGGAATGGTTTATAACAGAGTATATAATCTATATAAAAAACTGGATAAGTCATAATAAAAATTGAAATCAATGAATCTGAAAAACATGCAATTTAATTAATAAACATTTATTGAAACAAACATATATATTTTATTCATAATGAATTTTTATAATAATAATAATTATTATAATAATTTAAATATCAATGATCTTAATACTAAATTTTTTTACATCATGTTTGAAAAACATGAAAACCTATTTTGTTAATTCCTTTGGCATGATTGTTTAAAACAATAGATAAAAACTAATACAATTTTGACCATTTATTTTCTCATAATAATATATCGATACATTAGAGTTATATTTAATTTTTGAGAAAATACATTTACAACATTTCCAATTAATTCCTCTTATCGAGTTACTAAATTATTTAATAAACAATATTCTTTATAAAATATTTGTATAGAATATAGAATATAGTTTTATCCATAATTCCACAGACAATAAAATTAAAATATTATTAAACAACATATGTAAAAATGGAATAAATTTTATGGAATAATAATATCCATCACCCATAAATGTGTATATTTATATATTTACAATAAATAGATTGTCTCAATATAATTTAATCAGTCAAAAAACAATATGATATTGCAAAGATTTCTTTTACCACTTAGTAATTTTCAAGGTTACCCTCTTGGGTGAGTTAATTCAAATTGGAACATAAAATTACATGAATTATGAGAGAATATTGATATAAAAAATAAAAAGGTTCATTATATACACCCCATTACAATGAATTGGTTCATAGCAGCAAATAAGTCTCAATGGAATGTTAGTCGAGAGAAAATCTATGACCTTGAATTTAATTTTTTGTTAACATCCTATATCATCCTATATAATTGTTTATAGATTTTTAATAAATTCTAATATAAGAATTAAAATATTGATATTTTTATATATTACCTTATTAACAGTTCGTTAGAAATATTTCACTATTTTCACCATTTTGGGTGTTAAATAACCAGTTTTATGAGTATGTTTTGACTTGTTATTAGTTATTATTATTAATTACATTATGGTTTAATAATATCTAGAATGAAGAGGCAGTTTTTAATAAAATATATATCTTGTTTATATGTGTTTATAAAAACCCATAATATTATTAGATAACAAATAAAATATATTATTTATGGTGATAGTAGGTCATACGTACTCATGGATGCTTCATCCATCTCATTTTCGTATTAAGTGACTGAAATGTAAATGACACATGTTTGTATATTATAATTTTGATATTATATTTATTTCACATATTTTACTTTTTTTATTTTATATCATTCCTAATACCTTCCATGTATAGTGTTAAAGAACAACATAACATTGGAGAGGTGGTAGTCCACACATCCACAAATGAAGATACTGTATCCTGAAAAAATGGAACAGCAGAAGGTATGTGTCATATAAGTATTATAGTATTATAAAAATTTATAAATATCCTACTGAACATATAGAAAAGTATATCCATCATAATTTATACCATCACTGGTGGTAAAGGAAGAACGTACTATCTGTATTATGCAAGGTAGTATCTCTCCGTACACAAACTACATGATCATTACCCATTTGATTGAAGTGTGAATATGTGTAGGTAGAAATAGTATAATAAAAAAATTTCAAAATATTAATTATTATTTTTATATTGTATAATATTAATAAAAATATAATTTATGGTGTGGCTAAGTAAAGGTAATTAGATTGATCATTGTAATTTTCATCTTCTTACTTTGATAAATCATTTTGGTTAATAAAAACAAACAAACATGTATAGATTTATGCAAAGGGAAAGGCTTATATGATGAGTTTATGGATTTTTGTAACATATATTATTATTATTTTAAAAAAATAATATTTAATTAGTGATGTGAATAAGTGGAAGGTGCGGTATCCTTTTTATATTATAGTATTCAAGGTATTCTTGTAAATTTTATAAAATGGAATCACACCCTCTTTTTTCATGTCAGGTGGATCAAATAATGAACCAAATAAGATAAAAATGATGATAAGGTATAAATATGGCCATAAAATACCATTGTGTTACTTTCTAGATCATTTTCTCATATTATTATGGTTTAGTCAGTAGTTAAACTTAATTTTACCTTAATCGATGTAATTAATTTTAAAAGTATTTATGAATATTTTTTGAAAATATATAAGTGGAACTTATTATACATTAAAAATTATGGTGATTACAAATACGGAATCAATTTTTCAAAATTACAATCATATATATTTCCAAAATTAATTTAAAATTGATTTCTTGGACTAGATGACAATTTGGGGTTTTCAAGTTAAAGTGTTCAAATGTTTCCAATGTTTTTTATATTCAATTCAAAAATGAGATATATAAAAATGAAATATTCACTATTTATATAATTAGAATGTAAATTCAAATTATTATATAAATTAAATATATAAATAAATTAAATAAATGTAATTTTTTGAATTAGAAGTCGGTATTTTTTCACTATTTATAAGAATATTAAGATTCATTGAAAATTTTAAAAAAACTCCGCTGAAGATATTTTTAATTTTATGACATATAATTTAAAATTAATTTTCAAAAAAAATATTTTTTAAAAATTTAATATTTATAATTTAAAAATGATCATCATTTAAATTTGGTTTTTCTAGCTTCATAAAAATATATATTTTTATGCAATAATTGAAAAATAGTAAGTAGCACAAGTTTAGAACCATTGGTATAGGTCTCCAAACTATTTTCATAGCCTATGCCAATGTTCTGGGAAGCCGTTGGATGATTTTGGGTTGGAATTTACCTATCCGACTAGTTTGGGGAAAAATAATTTGATAGACTATTTCGTATATATTTGAAACATGTGTTGTACTTTTAAGAATCACTGTTTTTAGGAGGTTTCCATTGGATTTTTTCAGGGAATCAGAAACATCCAACATTTCTTTATCCAAAGAGTAAATGATTTCCATAGGTAGTCATTCATTATGTTTGAAATTTATGATACTTAAGAACATGAATTGGTCGAATGGATGGGGAGTCAGACTCATCACACCCTTTTGGGGGGAATTGTTGTCTACCCCGAGAGTCTCTATGTAAATTTAATATAGTTTCATGAATCCTTATTAATTTACCAAGTATTTCATAAGTATCCCTTGGAATTTAAAATCACATTTTATCTTGTGAAAAATTTATAATATTATGTATTCATTCAAGGTTCATCATTAATGGGAATACCCATAGGTATATGAGGTCTTCCATCAATTGTATCCTCCAATATACTATTTAGAGATTATTTTACTCATCGTTTGTGATGATAATGGGTTTTAAGAAACTCAACGGGGCAGTCTAGAATTTTATTATCACCTAGGGAGATGAAGGATTGGATTTCATTTTGGTATTGTGCCTATAACATAGGCTACATACGTATCCTTCGGAAAGGAATCAGAACCAACATAGTTTAGTGCCACTGAATGAGACACATCATACCTTTTCTGTTCATGTTATGTTGTCATATATGTAGAAGGTGCATCGTTGATACATAGTGTGGGTCTTATGCTGAAGAAGCCCGGGGAACTTGGAAAACATATGGGTTTCCAAGTAAAATTAGACCCCTATTGAGAATATGACCCAAGGAGAACAGTGTTGATTTGAAGTGTAGGTTTTTTTCCTCAGAGTGGCTTCCAACATATCCCATATGGATGGAAATAAAAGCCCATGTAGTTCAATAAGTCTTATAGGATATTATGGTCCTTTGAGAATGAATGAGTTTGGGCTGACTTCTTGAAAAAGAGGACTTGATGACTTGGGGGGGTTTAATTTGTTTTTTATTCATGGTGAGGATGCCCGGATAAAGGGAATTTGGGTTGGATTCTTGAGGTCGATGTCCAATGAGCTAGGGCCCTGAGAAGGCTTCCTACATATCAAGATTTTTATGGGAATCAGAGTTCTCATAGTTAATTCTAAGGAGTTTTTATACTCATGTTATATCCATCCCTTATCTCTATACCCACGCGAGTCATGCTAGGTGTGAGAAACAAGCGGATGAAAATGTTTCAACAATTACACTTCACACATTTCCACCACTGCCGATAGAAGTGCTCAAAGAGACGAGCCTTCACTCTATTCTATTTGTTGGACGAAGAGTGATGGCAAGAGGGGGGGGGGGTGAATTGCCTTTTAAATAAGTTTAACAATTTAAAATCAAAGTTAAAAGTGCAGCGGAAATAAAAGAGGCAAGACACAAAACTTGATAACGGAGTTCGGAATAAACCAAAGCCTACGTCTCCGCTCCCAACTCAACCGTTGAGAGATTTACTACCGCTTTCTTTTCAATGGTTTTAGCAAGAAACCCACTAGACTTTAAGGTAGTCTAGAACCTATTACAGCTTGCTTTTAATGGTTGATCAAGAACCCACTAGCCTTCTTACAGGTGAAGGCTAGCTCACCTATGACTCAAGCCTTTTAAAGGGAAGGCTTGACTAACCTCTTCACACCTTGAAGGTGGTGTGAAAACCCAAACTAATGGAAGATGAGAGAAAGAGGGGTTTGTAGGCACAAACCCAAATTGATGCTCAAAATAGATAAAATAATAAAAACCATAATGTGGAGAAGTCTTGGGTGCCAATGGATTGATTGGAGTTGATGAGGAGCGCTCCCAAGCTTCTATGGTGGTGCTCCTTGGATGTGGAAGTGGGTTGGAGCAATTGAGGTTCCTTGGAGGAATGTGCCAGAGGTTCTCCAAATGATCGAACAATGTTCCCGTGGGCTACCGTATGTTTCACTAGTGTTCTGGGGCTTCATAGTAGTTTATTTATAGAGGGGGAACCCTCATATGGCCATTGGAGGTCTTCAGAGCCATTGGAGAGGCCTTCGGAGCCGTTGGGAGTCAAGTGGACAAGTCTGGTCAAAGCCCAACGGCTAGTTTGACTGGCTCCACCGGCTTACCGGTGCTTGGACACCGGTTGGCCACTGCTTTGGAAAAGGGAGAGGCCTTCGGCCCAGGAACCACCGGCTGGCCCGTGAGGAGGCCACCGGTTGGCCGGTGAGGAGACAGTAGCTGACCCTTCTGTCTGGGTTCCACCGGCTGGCCGGTGAGGGGACACCGGTTGGCCGGTGGTCTGGAAAAAAAGGATGCCTTCTGCCCAGGCTCCATCGGCTGGCCGGTGGTCATCCACCGGTTGGCCGGTGGACTTAAAATCAGTCCACTTCTTCATTTTATCTTTCTTGGCCCAATTCCTTGGCAACCTGAAATCATGCCTATCATCCAAAAACACTTAAAACAAGATTAGATAAATATGAGAGTGATTGTGATGATTAAAATTAAACCACGAGGGGTACGAGAGGTACAACAATCTCCCCCTATTTTGATGATCACAATCACCAAAACAAACAATGTAAAAGACTGAAATAAAAGGAATGCTTTAAAGGATAAATTGAAAAGTAAAGCAAAGCATGAGAGAACGATTTATCCCCCAATCAACCAAGAATTTCTCCCCCTTTGTGATTATCAAAATAGCACGGGGCATAAAACTTGATTGAGGGAAAGGTTGAAAAACAAGAGAGAGTATTTAAACCAATTGAAATTTTGGAAAATTGAATTGAAAGTTTTGAATTGAAAGTTTTGAAAGAATTTTTTGAATTGAATGTTTTGAATGAAATAGTTGAAATTGGAAACGCAAAAATACTTAAATGATCCTAACTCCCCCTAAATAAAAACAACAAATCACCGGGGAGTGGATTTTAGAACCGAGACAAATTTTGGTCCTGTGAGACTTGCTAAAAGGGATTTTTCAATCCATGCTTGACTAGTGGTGGGTCCTCTCCTATAAAATTCATCATTAAAGGAAAAGGTTTTGGTCCTTCCATACCGGGCATTTTTGCAATTGCACTCATAAATTAAGTGCCCGGGTTTTTTACAATAATTGCAAAATGTATATTGGGAGCTCCCCCTTACAAAAATAGTAGGAGCATGGGAAGAGGAAGTTTGCTTGGAATATCCAAGCCCTTGGGTGGTTCTTGGTACGCATTGGGAACCAAGGATCTTCGAAAGGTTATGTTCACCTTCGGTGAACTTAGCTAGGGATTTCCTTAAATCCTTGATTGTCGATTCCATAGATTCAACATCAGGAAGGTTTTGGATCTTGAAGGACAACTCTTCCTTTTCTTTGAGAAGTTTTTCCTTTTCGGAAGAAATTTTTTTGAAATTCTTTTTTAAAGAAACAAATTTGGAAGAAAGTTCGTGAAAACCTTCCTCCAATTGAGCTCTTGCATGTTGGAGATCCTCATAAGATAAATGATTGAAAGAATTTGAAGAACTAGAGGATGAGGAGTCGGAAGAGGATACCTCATGAAATGCCATTAGGCATTTTTTACCGTTGTCACTTGAGGAGGAGGAGGAGGAGGATGTGGAGATATCACTCCATGTGGCCTTAAATGCCTTCTTCTTTTCCTTTTGCTTGGCCTTTTTCTTGTTGAGTGGACAATTGGGCTTGTAATGGCCTTTCTTGCCACACCCGTAACATGTTACCTCGGGCTCGGATTTTTCGTTGGGTTGAGCCTTGCGGGGTTTCTTCTTCTTGTGCTTCTTCATGAATTTGTGCATTTTTCGGGCAAGATTCTCCATTTCTGAATCGCCGCTTGAAGAGGAAGAACATGAGGAGGATGAGCTTTCTTCTTTTTGAACTTTGAAGGCGATGTTCTTTGGAACTTTGATCGGTTTGCCTTCCTTTTCATCTTTCCTCATCATAGTGATCTCGTAGGTCATGAGGGATCCAATGAGCTCTTCGACCGGCATGTTATTGATGTCTTTTGCTTCTTGAATTGCCGTGACTTTCGGTGCCCATGAGCTTGGTAGTATCCAAAGGATCTTCTTGACCATCGTTTCTGCAGAAACATCATCTCCAAGAGATTTTCTTCCATTGCAAACGTCAGTAAAATGCATAAACATTTCAGTTATATTTTCATGTGGGTGCATGGTAAAAGACTCAAAATCTTGACGGTACATATCCAATCGAGTATCCTTTACTTTGTTGGTCCCCTCATGGGTAACTTCCAAAAGTTTCCAGATTTCATGTGATGAGGTGCATGTGGAAACTCGATTGAATTCATTACGATCAAGGCCGCAATGAAGAGCGTTCATGGCATTGCCATCAAGCTCAAAATTTTTAATATCGGGTTGAATCCATTTGGATTCATCGGGAGAAGAAAGAGAATAACCATGCATGACAATTTTATAAATAGGATAACCTATTCTTCTAAGAAAAGTGGTCATGCGGGTTTTCCAATAAGTGTAGTCGGTTCTATCAAAGAATGGAGCACGACCCAATGAATAGCCTTCGGGGGAGAAAGAAGTTGAATCCATCACAATGGATCTTGAATTTGAAACCGGTTAGGGGATTACTCAAATTTTCCTATGATACCAATTGTTGGACGGAGAGTGATGGCAAGAGGGGGGGGGTGAATTGCCTTTTTAAAAAAGTTTAACAATTTAAAATCAAAGTTAATAGTGCATTGGAAATAAAAGAGGCAAGACACAAAACTTGATAACGGAGTTCGGCTTAAACCAAAGCCTACATCTCCGCTCCCAACTCAACTGTTGAGAGATTTACTACCGCTTGCTTTTCAATGGTTTTAGCAAGAAACCCACTAGACTTTAAGGTAGTCTAGAGCCTATTACAGCTTGCTTTCAATGTTTGAGCAAGAACCCACTAGCCTTCTTACAGGTGAAGGCTAGCTCACCTATGACTCAAGCCTTTTAAAGGGAAGGCTTGACTAACCTCTTCACACCTTGAAGGTGGTGTGAAAACCCAAACAAATGGAAGATGATAGAAAGAGGGGTTTGTAGGAACAAACCCAAATTGATGCTCAAAATAGATAAAATAAAAAAACCATAATGTGGAGAAGTATTGGGCCCCAATGGATTGATTGGAGTTGATGAAGATCGCTCCCAAGCTTCTATGGTGGTGCTCCTTGGATGTGGAAGTGGGTTGGAACAATTGAGGTTCCTTGGAGGAATGCGCCGGAGGTTCTCCAAATGATCGAACAATGTTCCCGTGGGCTACCGTATGTTTCACTAGTGTTCCGGGGCTTCCTAGTCCTTTATTTATAGAGGGGGAACACTCATATGGCCTTTGGATGTCTTCGGAGCCGTTGGAGAGGCCTTCGGAGCCGTTGGGAGTCAAGTGGGCAAGTCTGGTCAAAGCCCAACGGCTAGTTTGACTGGCTCCACCGGCTGACCGGTGCTTGGCCACCGGTTGGCCGCTGCTTTGGAAAAGGGAGAGGCCTTCGGCCCAGGCACCACCGGCTGGCCGATGAGGAGGGCACCGGTAGGCCGGTGATAAGACAGTAGCTGACCCTTCTATCTGGGTTCCACCGGCTGGCCTGTGAAGGGACACCGGTTGGCCAGTGGTCTGGACAGAAAGGATGCCTTCTGCCCAGGCTCCACCGGCTGGCCGGTGGTCATCCACCGGTTGGCCAATGGACTGAAAATCAGTCCACTTCTGCCTTTTCTCTTTCTTGGCCCAATTCCTTGGCAACCTGAAATCATGCCTATCATCCAAAAACACTTAAAACAAGATTAGATAAATAAGAGAGTGATTGTGATCATGAAAATTAAACCACGAGGGGTACGAGAGGTACAACACTATTTACATTGGACAAGGGTACAATATAAGGAGGAAGGGATGAAGGTGACAGGCTTATACCAGGATTGATTCCAATGATAACACTACACAGTAGGAGAGGGAAAGGGTAACAAAATCCCATATGGCCATCCCTCTTTTGACATTGGCACCGAATAAGAGAGGATGAGAAATGATGCCACCTCTAGCAAGAAAACATAGGGTCTTAAACCAAGCTAGTAACCCTAAATTTGATCCAGGTAGGGGAAGTTGAAATTCTCAATTATAAATTTAAAGCATAATTAGGGATGAACTGTAACTTCCATAATAGAGACATGAGGTTATGAGTAACCTTCTTGAGAAGGGGGAGGCCAGGACCCAACCCTCCTCCAAACTGGGAACTTCCAAACACTATTTCTTGGAGAAAGGTACATGTGACTATGGATATAAAAACCCATAGACATTCCATGAATCTTAACCCCATTGTGAAACAAATGTGGGAAACCTCTGACTATGGAGATACAAAACCAAATAGGAGACAAAATAATCTTCATTTCCTAACGGTTTGTAATGTCAGATGGTTTTGGTGGATGCTTCAACATAGTGCCTTTTAGATAAGGTAATTGAGGGAAGAGATACCCTTCCATGAATATCATTTAAAAATGGTAATTGAGTTGGTGGAATAGGTCCCTCTCATAAATATTTCACATAGGTATCCCATGTTGATATGCCACGAAGGTAGCCCACATTGCGGTACTGCGTAGGTATATTGCGCAGGTTTCACGCACAGGTATGAATGATTACTGAAGAATATGTTTTACATAGGAGGACCAATCCAATGTAAAATTGGTAAAAATAATTTCAAAATATGCTTATGAAATTTATTATCTCTTGTCTCACGGTTTAGAGAGCTACACGAGACAATTTGATTCATCCATGTAAAAGAGCTATGGAATGGGAGATTCAGAGAGTCTCTTAAAATTTTTTGAGGATGATATGGGGAGCCCAAGGGCTCTATTTGTAGGCACAGATGGGGCCTGGTCGATGAAATGTTACTTGCGCAGCTCCGACTCATAGCTTTGTTGCACATGTACTCTGGGTAGGTGCACAAACATATTCTGTCGCGTAGATTGTTCAGTGTGTTTTGATTTTCCTTTTGAACTTTTGGAATCTTGACTTGATATCTGAAATATCTGGAGTTTTCTACATATTCACTTCTTTTATTATGTGTTATCTACAATCATTAATAATAATAAAAAAATTCAAATAATTTTTTAACTAAACATATTTGTCTTGGAAAAAAATTATAGTTCTTAATACACAACAAACCATTCCAAAAACCATTTTCAAAACATGTTCATATGGGTCTCTAAATTCCCAATAATAAATAACTACATGAAGGCATTTACATCACTTTTGACCAATAATAATTCACATGAATAAAAATTTTCATCATAACATTCAAACAACTTAATGAAAAAAACTAATTGAGTAAACATATCCGTTTCTTATATGATGTAACAAAAAATAAAAATAAAAATAATTTAGAAAAATAATATTTAAAATTCAATAATCTTATCACATGGTGAAAAAGAATAATCATCATTATTGATCCATAAAATCAATTTCACAATCAATGAATTTAGAAAATGAGACAAATTTTAAAAAACTGTAACATTATATTACATATTAAAAAATACATTTTAAAAAATTCCATCATAAATAGAATCAAAATAATCAAACCAATAAACCCCAATATATATATCCTCCAAATAAATCGAATATCAAAACATGGAAATTGAGACTATAGTTAGACAATATATTATGGAATTTAATGCATGTATGTTTGTTAAATATTGGGTCCACATATAGTATTCATATAAAGAATTCCCATAGATTATTGTCTTTTGGTTATTCATAGTTGGATGAAAATAAAACACAATAAAGAATAATCCATATTATGTAAATTACTCAAACATCACATTATTGTGGAAGAAAACCATAATTGGGAGAATGTTATGTTTTTTTAATACCATATGATCTTGGACAAAATAAAAGCTATAATATTTGGGAACCAGATGTATGAGATATATGTTATGGGTGTAGTGGAAGCACGTTGGTGGGTGTAATGTTCATCACTTTTTCTATTATCAAAGATCAATCCGAGATCCATAACGAGAATAAAACCCATGATCATTAGAATTTAATTAAGAATTAATGAAAATGATGGGAATCATAGAACCATATAAAGGATCTTCATGTTAGGTTTATAATTAATTTATTTTAAACTCAAGAATTACCTTGAGGAAATTATCTCTCCATTGATGATTTTAGTAATGATTAGATGTGATCTGTCGATATGTTGTAGAATCCAATTGTAGAATTCCTCTAGTAGTGATCCAAATGTGCTCCATATATAATTGGAAATCGCTGAAGTGATCACTGGGTGCTTGCATAGAAGATCCTTTTCTTGCGATGTACTCCATCAATTACGTTGACTACCACATGCAAAGTGATCTCCTTGATCTGGTGGAGGATGATCTCTCTCGTATCTTGAGAGAGTTCATAGAATAAAATAATTCTCTCATGGCTTGCGATATTTACCGAGATCTCTTTTCCAAAACCCAGACAAAAAAATGGCTACTCTAATCAGAATTATATAATTGCGATTTTAATTACATAGAATTATAAAATTAATTAATTTCCTGAAAGCATTTATTCATTTCATTTAAGTATTATCAAGACCCCTTGGATAATAATAATAGTTGATTATTATTATTATGTGACATGCACCCAACGAATTACACCTAATATTATATAATCAATTAAATAATATTATTTCTCACAAATCCCTAGAAAAACTACATGGAATGTAAATTAATGTACACAACGTGTACAATTGTTTTTCGATTTTTTTTTATTTTTTCCAAAACATTTATTTGACAATGATTGTTGGATGTATATTTCATAAATAAATATTACTGCATTACTCACGAATAAATATATATTATTTCCCCATAATATATATTCTCTCGAATAACTAGTGTCGAAATAAATGCGATCAGGTATCCTTGAATAATTATTAAACCAAAATATGGAATAATATTTATTCAAAATAAATTCATAATTTTCTGGGGTACTTTGAACAACATAGTGTTTGACCCTCTTGGTTTCTTTCTCAGTGGAATTAGGGAGAGCCAGGCTAAATTCAATGGATAGGGTCCAGCAACCAAGGCACCCATAGAGAAATAAATTAATGTTGCAACGCTGAGTCAACTTCTATGAACGCTTACCATGTAATGTAATCCCTTTGTCCTTATATCTCGAATAAAGTTAGTTTAATGATAGTTCCATCATCCAATGTGCTTGATTATTCATTATTTGATTTTGCTAAATTGAACATGCCTGTTTCATACAATGGACACAAATTTTTTAGGCTATATCAATTCCATCAAAGGGCATGACATATCTACTTCCATTATAGAACATAATGAAAAATTATATCTCGCATTTTTTATTAATGCATTATTACTCATGACACTCCCAAAATTTACAACCTCACTAAGGAAAAGTGTCTCGTCCTAGTTTTCATCAATACATCTAGGAGAACGAGTTGTAATACCTAATAATAATAATCCTAAAGTCTAATGACCAATACACAAGTCCGATGATAGGAACCAACAATGAAACTCTGAAATGTGTATTTCTTACTGGAGGGTCTCGTTCCCATAATATCATCCTGGATATTACCCTAGTTGCACACTATGAGAATATAACTCAATGATTTATGATTCCTCACTCCTAGTGGAATGTATTATTTTCGTCCCTCAAACACCATAATCCGAAAACTAAACAAATATTCAAGACCAGTGTTACAGAACATCTGGTTTCTCATCATAGCTGGGATACACAATGTAATTTTGTTGCAATACCTATCCTTAAGACATTATCACATTTATTTTCACGCAGAAGAACAATCAAGTTGTGATATGGTATATATTAATGAATAATGTAAAATTTATTTTGTTCTGGGCCACCAACACCAACATGCTCCCACTTTGAATAGATCAAACTACTAACAACCTTTAACCTGTTAACTCTCACATGATATTCATGATTTTGTTGAGTTATGAATTTATCCATGCGGTCTGCCTCATTATCTTTTATACACACTTTGGTCCCTACAACATCTCCCCTTTGATAGATATCCTTCAAGAGGTGATACATTGGGTGAAATTTATTTTTCCATTGATGTGTCCTAGGTTATTTTTCAAGAGACACTTCAACAATATTATCACAACAAATTGTGATAGGATATTTACCTCTAGGAAACAGTTCAATCTCGTACACAATGTTCCAAATCAAGATGGCTTCCATGGTTGTATTAGAGGCCACTATATATTCTGACTATAGTATAGAATCGACAACAACTGGTTGATTTGAACTCTTCCAGCACACAACTCCTCCATTGAGATATATAACATATCCAGATGGTGAGTTCAGATCATTCTGATTTATCTAAAAACCTGCATCATCATACCCTCTGAAGAAAATCCCCCCATATCCTCCATACATGAGGAACATATCCTTACTTCTTCTAAAATACTTATGGATAGTCTTGACAGATAAACAATGATGTTCCCTTAGATCTCCTAGATATCATTCTACCATTCTCAGTGCATAGGAAACATCAATACTGGTAGATAACATGGAATACATGATGGATTCTATAGCTCGAGAATATGGAATCATACCCTTTATATCATTCTCAGGTTGTGTATGAGGACACATTTTCATCAAATGATGTAGGACATGTCACACTCGAATCAATCTCCTCGTGGATTGTTCCATAATAAATCTATTTAGTATCTTGTCAATGTATGTACCCTGACATGGTCTAATAAACATCTTGGATTTATCATGAATGATATTGTTCCCTAGAATTTAGGGCACTTAAACTATGTAAATAATGGAGAAAAAATTGTTCAACCAGTCCTTAACTGACTGTAAGACTGGTACATCATTTCTAATAAGTAATATGTCATCAACATATGCTACTAGGATAATGACCGAAATCCCATTAAACTACTTATAAACATATGGATTACATTCTTTGTTAATGAAACCAAACTCCATTGTGACTTCATCAAATAGAATTTTTAATGACTTGAATTCTTTCTTTTGTCCAAAAATTGGTTTCTATATCATGCATTCCCATTTGGTTTTACCTGGTGTCATAAACCATTCTGGTAGTGTCATTTAGATAGCTTCCTGATGGTTCCTGTTATGGAATACTATTTTTACATCAATTTTCCAAATCTAATTGTAATGTTATTTTGCTATTCCATGTATGTTTATTATAGATTTAAACATGGAAACTGATGAACATTTTTCATCATATTCCATTCCTTGATGATGACTGCATCCTTTATCCACTAGCCGTGATTTATAGGTTCTAACTGGACATTCCCAGTCCACTATTATCTAGAATAACCATTTGAATCTAATAGAATTTACGTCAACCACAACATTGACCAAAAACCATACTTGGTTATGATAAATTGAATCCATCTCAGAATTCATAGCTTCTATCTATCTTACAGCTTCTGAGCATTCTGTTGCATCCGTGTAGAAGATATGTTCACCATTATTCAAAAATATAGATTCACCATCCTTGGTGACTTATAAACCAAATCTCTATGGTTCCACTACCTCTCTTTAACTCATACAAAGTACTTGTGTTTCTAGAACCACTTCCATGGGGACCTATGGAACTTGTTCCTATACCTAATCATGTGTATCATGAGAATCAACTTCATTGAACTTTGTCTTTCTCAAACTCTCATTTTTTAGGATGTGCTCCCTCTAAATAATTAGGTCTTGTTGGTGACAATTGAATTCTTGTTAGATGGGTTATATAAGTAATATCCTTTTCATTTCATGGGATATTCTATAATGATACACCTAAACCGCAGATTTCTAGTTTGTTGCCTTAGAAGGCCTTAACTATTACTCACATCCCCATACACATGTGTACGACAAAGTTGGTTTCTTTTCATTCCATTACTCAGAGGTAATTCCATATTCCACCTTAGTTGGTACTCGATTTACTGTTTATGATGAAGTTTGTAATAAATATCCACAAAAGGATAATGGATGATCTTCATGACTCATCATCAACCTCACCATATCCAACATGATGTGGTTCCTCTTTTTACTAACATCATTACACTATGGTGTATAAGTAAGAATGAGCGGAGATTCAATCCAAAATCCTGTAGAGGCACGATGAGCTCTTGGTTTAGATACTCCCCACCTTGATACGATCAAAGCTTCTTCATCTTGTTACCAAGCTGATTCTCTACATCATTCTTAAATTACTTAAATTTCATTAATTATTATGACTTATAACTCATTAAGTAGATATAATCATATCTACTAAAATCATCAATAAATGTAATTATTTATGTATACCCACCTCTATATTCTTCTTATAACGGTCCACACACATTCATGTGCACCAATCATAGAAGAATTGTGGGCCTTTCACCCTGTCCACCGAATGGAGGCATGGTCATTTTACCTTGTAAACAAGTGTGACTTCTATCAAGTGGTTTTATCTTAGTAGAGTCTATATAACAATATTGTAAGAGATCTTTCAGTTGCTTCTTATTTACATTACCAAAAAGGAGATGCCACAACTATGTGTTGTATGATTCATTTGAATTGTTTCATTATCGATTTCCAACCCTTGTTTTTCATAATTTAAACCATACAAGACATGATTCAAATGCACAATACCAAAACATATGTAGCTCTTATAAAAGAAACAAACCTTATTTAGAAATATGAAAATAAATCCATACATATCAAATGAGATATAGAAATTATATTCTTTGTAACTGTAGTCACATAATAATAGTTACGTAAAACCAAATCCATTCTAATTGGAAATGAGAGATGGTAATCGCCAATGACATACACAGCTATCCTCATGCCATTGGAATCTCAAAAGATCCACCTATCCTCTATAAATCATTCTAAATCTATTTGGTTCATGCATTTTAATATAGATGTGAGGCCCACAAGCTTAATCTAACACCCAATGTGTAGAAATTGAAAAATTACACTCAATAATGAACAAACCATTAGAATCCCCATGCCTTTTGGTGTAGTTCATCTTCTTGTGGAGTTGATTTACACCTAAAAAACATAAGACCTCCCATTCCTTCACCTGCCTCTGGATCTTCCCTTTCATGGTGGGATAATGCTCAAGGGCTTCAGACTATTTATTATTCTATGGAGCCTTTTCCTTGTCCTTCATTGTCTTATTCACCATATGTACTATGGTTTGTCACACCCCAAGTCATTATCTACCTGATGAATTATGGTCAGAATATCCAATAGAATCTCTTCATAGTTTTTCATGATGTAGTTGACAATAAAGTTAGTTATGGTCTTGGGAAGTGATGATAGGATGATATTTTTACACAACTCATCTGGGAACATAATCCCTAAGATGTAAAGGAGTTCAATGTAGCAATGAAGCTTGACTACAAGAGGCCCAACTGGTGCCGACTCTCTAATCATACCTGCAAAAAATGTGTTGGACATCTCATATCTCTCTTGTCTCTCCTTCTCTTTATATACATATTTAAGGTGATACATCATCTTATATGTTTCCATGTCTTCAAAATGCATCAAGATCTCATTAGACATGGATTACAGCATGAATTATTGGACATGTGTGGCATCATTTATATGTTACTTTTATAGAGATAGTACCGCATCACTGGCCTCTTTTCTAGGTGAATTCGAACAAGGTCTTCCAGCACATACAATTTCATCTTGTGGTGAAGGATGACGCGTAAATTCCTATACCATTCCTAGAAATTCGGGCCTCTTAGAATATTATCCTTCTCTAGTATAGTTAAAAATAATATGTTTGAAGTCATTTTTCTTCATGTTTATAATAATTAAGATGACAATATGTTCAGTAAATTTTCGTGAATCAAGTGAGACAAATAAATGTTTTAATACTTCTTATTCTCCCAGTATTTTATTTAAATAAAATAGTCCTCACCATAGAATTCGAAATATTATGTTTCCATAATATTCTAGTGGTAAGGATCCATATTTACCTTAGCATTACCCCACATAGGGTTGGTCAAGCAACATGATTTGTTTAAAGCAGTCTTTCTAAATTCCAACTACATTAACTTGCAACTCCTTGATCTGCTAAGTGAACTCCCCATTCTTGAAATCCAATTTTTTTGATTTCCTTAAACATTACATCTTTCTCACACCGAGTCATACTCTGGAAGTCATCCCTTGATGTGAACCAAGCCATGTCAACCCAAAACTATGAACTAGAATTGCTTGATAATTAAAAGCTCCCCAAATAGGGTTGCTCCAGCACTTTGAACTACAGTTTGATTCTAACCATGATTATGTAAGTCTATACTGACTAAATATCTCATTTAAGGATATTAACCTTATACAAAAATTGTTATCTTATTATTTTTGATAACATGATTATCAATATTAAGTGGGACATACATAAGTTATTAACCATGTCAAAGATAATATTTATGCAAAAGCTTATCTTATTTTAGTTTCTTCATGCATACTTGTTTAATTAATTAATTTTGTGATTGTGACAACACACCCACAATAAATAAACCATGAATCAAACAAAAATAAAATAAATGGTATGATCATGATCTTTATATATTGGTTTGTTCATCTAGTTGATGAAAAACTAACCCAAGACCTTGGGTACAAACACCATGAACATTTTGGTTGCGTGTCTACAGCTTTACACATGCCCACTTTTGTATATCATTGGATTGGTTTCACCTTGGATCATAACATGATCTTCCTCCACTAGATTGGGAGATCTATCCATAACCTATGATTTTGTCTCCCTTTAATGTGAGTGGTCAAATGGGGTTTTACATAAAAGGAACCATGCGCATGAATTCCATACATATTCATGAGGATAAGGCTCGTTTGGCAAAAAAACTAACATAAATAAATAAATTATATGAATCCATTAAAAAAATATGTTCTTGGTCTAGCTCATATTCATCCATACGTGTAACGATATTTATGGGTAAATAAAACTAGGATTATATTTTTTAATCATTGCCGTTTAAGATAAATCACCTATGAATCAATTAATTATCATAAATTAATCAATCCTTTTATCATAAATCCTTTTTCTGAATTTCAATGAGATTATCATATATCATAAATATAAACAAATAAATTCATTTAAAATTATCTTTGTACGTAAATTTTACATTGGAGAAAACCTAGTGATTTTCTGGTCATAACTACCCAACGAGTATAAATGAAAATTAAACAGATGTGAAATAGAAAACAGTTATATAAAAAACCAATCACATTTTGTGACTCAACATTACCCCTAGACTATGGTACATGTATAAAGGGTATTTATAATATAATAATCAAATTTAATAAATATGTGTAATTTTGATGAGTACATGATGTGTAGTTTTAACTACACTATATGTAGATTTGTTCATCATTCATCTAAAGTTCACTCCTGGGGACATGGCACGAAGACGTACTTCAGAAATATTCAGTGTACATGATGTGTTCATTGGGACACAGGTCATGTAGTATCCTCAATACATAGTTTCTAGCTGGGAAAGCCATGTAATGGTTACACAGTCTAACACTAACACAAAGGGACAACACACCGTGTTCAGTGGGCCACATTACGTGTTATCCAGAAACTATGTGCCATGTATTCCTTGTCAACACACAGATTTTTAAAGACATAGATACAATCCAA
Organism: Viscum album; assembly: GCA_963277665.1. Taxonomy (NCBI): domain Eukaryota; kingdom Viridiplantae; phylum Streptophyta; class Magnoliopsida; order Santalales; family Viscaceae; genus Viscum; species Viscum album. The sequence goes on along the minus strand of OY728122.1, from coordinate 656,154,030 downwards.
TGACACTGAATGGTTTTGCGGACTATCCTAGTGCATCGAACCTATACTACAAACTGTGTAATACCAAATAAAAATGGTGTGTTCTAGTGTTGTACGACCAAGAAGCTTTGGAAACGCCAGCTGAGATCCTCTATTATAATTTAATAAAAATTAAAATAATAAAATGTTTACTATAGGTGAATGAAAAATGAAATAGGAGGAATAAATATAATGATTCATAATTATTAAACAATTAACATGAAATGATGAAAATAAATTATTAAATGCGGATATAACCAATAAAAATATAAATAATTAGAATCAACGATATGACTGCTCTGATAGCACATGTTGGTTCCAGGAACATCTGAAGTGTGTTGGTGGGTGTAACCAACATTAATTTTTCTGTTAAAAATGATCAATATTAGATCTGTTACGATAATAAAATGCCAAATCATCATAATAGAATGCAGAATGAACGAAATGCTCGGGTGTCTTGGAACCATAGAGTGGATCATCATATGTTGGTTATAATTAATTTAATTAAAATTCTAGATTTACCTTGATGAAAATACCTATGCATTAATGTTTGCGGTCATGATCTGATGTGATTCGTCGTTGTGTTGATGAATAAAAGTGTATGATTCCTCTAGAAGTGATCCACACATGATCCATGTTTTTATGGATGCCATTGATGCGATCATCAGGTGCTAGTGCAGAAGATCATTCTCTTGCGATGTCCGCATTTGATAGCCATGAGAGCCGCTTGAAATGAGTTCTCCTAGATCTGGTGGAGGAGGATCTCTCTCGTAGAATGAGAGTATTCATGGACGAAATGTACTATCTCCTTGCTTGCGATCATTCTATATATATAATTTTCACATACAAAAACAATTGGTAGGCTAATGAGAATTATATATTTGGGATTTTAATTACGTAGAATAACAAAATGAATTAATTACATAAAACAATTTATTCATTTAATTTAATTCATAGTAATAACCCATGTTTTAAAATAATAGTTGACGATAATTGTTACTTGACACGATACTAAGGAATTTAAAATTAAATTATTGAATTAATTAAATTATATTAGTTCTCACATATCCCCATAAACCTACACACTGTGTATATTAATATATATGGTGTGTACATTATTTTAATTTTACTTATTACCTCCACCACATTTATTTGACCTTGAATGATGGGTATTTATTTCTTAAATAAATATTACTTCATCACTCAATAATAAATACATATTATTCCGCCACAAATATATTCTTTCGATTTACTTGTGTATAAATAAATGTGATCTGGTATCCTTGAATAATTATTAATCCGAAATCTGGAACAATCTTTATTCAACTTGTTGAAATAATATTTAACTAAGATACTTGAACACAAATAGTGTTTGACCCTCTAGGTGTCTTTCTCAGGGACTTTGGGAAGATCCTTTCTAAATTCCAACGTTAGTATCTAGTAGCATACCAAGGCACCCATAAAGAAAGAAGTTAATGTCACAATGTTGTGTCACCTCCTACGTACTGTTATCGTGTAATTTAATCCCCTTTTCTTGATAACTTGAATCTTGCGGGTTTAATGATAGTGCAATCAAACCACATGATCGATTATTCAGTCTTTGATTTAATTGAATTTAACTCACCCATTCTTTACCATAGGTCATGATTTATTTAGGCTGTATCATTTCCATCAATGCATTTAATATATATGCTTCTATTATGGAACCGAAGGGAAAAATACTTCCTCGTATTATCTATTAATTTAGTATTACTCGTGACACACCGAACACATCCTACCTCACTGGGAAGAGTGTGTCATCACTATTTTAATCAATACATATATGTGCACAATTTATAATATTGATTCATAATAATAATAATGCATAAATTCCAATACACATGTCCGTAGATACAAACATCATGTGACACTATTAAATGGTGATTACCTACAACAGGGTCTCATTCTAAGAATATCCTCCGAGATATTACAAAGTTTTCACACCATGGGAAGGTTTCTCAATGTTTTATGAGTCATCACCCCTAATGGAATGTATTATTAGTGTACCTAAAATAACATCATCCAGCCATATAACATATATTGAAGAATAGTGTTATGTAACTCTTGGGTTTTAATCATAGTTGGGATCCGCTATGAACATTTAGTGAAACAACTATCCTTAGGAAATTATCACATTTAGTGTCACGGATAAGAAAATCAATATGTGATATGGTATTTAATAATGATTAATGTACAATGTAGTTTGATCTAGGCCACCAACTCCCACAAGAGAAACACCAAATAAAATATGATAGGGATACAGGTATGTATGGAGGTTCCTTTTATTCAAAAGTTATCTAGAATCCGGATTATTAATAAATGGGGCGGGTTGGGTGAGTTGATATTGGTAAACATGCATAAAAAGTACCCATGTGGTCACTAGTGAGTTTCTAGCCTCCACCGGAATGGTAGGGGTACATTGTCTTGAAAATGAGAGTATATTTTTATGTCCACTATATTGATAATGGCCTTGTACTCGAATTCTAATGATCATTCATCCTTAAATGGTAGACCATTATCTTTGTCCAAAACCCATTCTCTACTCATATAAATCCCATAGGGACCCATTATGAATTATTCTATGTATATGACTACATAAATGATATTTCCCACTTATAATGATTTTTTTCATAAATCTTAGTTCAAAATAATTCCCCACTATTAGTTAAAATTCCGCACACCATTATAAAATTTCAAATTATTGTACCAGAATGGAAATTACATACTATATACCATAGCACATATCGTAACTGAGAAGTCATCATTTATTTTCAAATGCATCACTCAACCTATTTCAGTCATCAATCTAATTTCCATGACCATGTGCCATTGCTAACATCCAATGTGATTCAAAAGTTATACATAAAAAAAATTCATTGTTTATCGAGACATGATATAGTACAAACATTTAATTTAAAAACACCAAGATGATGATTACGTAACTATTTTTATCTCATGAGAGAACCTTGTTTTACAGAAACTATACACTAGTCATATGATTCTACCCACCATATATCTTATTTCGCTAAATATAAGAACAATTCATGGTTCTTTAATGTGATATAATTTCCAACCAATCATCAATATGATTTTCATGAAAACCCAAATGATATTTCTTATTCACCAACCCTAAATTCCCATGATAAATCTAATGAAATACTGGTTTCATATTCACTTCAAAACTACAAACCAATGAATGATCCTAGTACATTACATGCAGGCCAAACACACTAAATTTTCCTAAAAAAACATTGGACAACACAATATATATAACCTTATATAAAATGTGAATCACCTAATGTGGTTTATAAAGAAACATTTTCATCTAAACATAAGAAAAACTGGGAAACTCTCTTTATCTTACTTAAATCAATAACACTTATCCTCAGTTATTGAATAACATCTGAAATACCACCTAATGATTCAAAAATTACGATTAGTAACCAAATATAATATAGACACACATAGAGGTCTAACCCAACCCTCCATGATATTCCATGGTCCAATCCTTTACAAACAAATTATTCATTACAGTACCACCCATTAACCAGTGTACCAAAACACAGAACTATTCCATGATCAAATCAATACACAAGAGTTATGAATTGGATTATTAGACTATGACCATCAGAACACTAAAATTATCATATACCACAAAAAATATAATCGATACTTTATTTTTAATAATCATTCATAGGCACCAGGTACCATCATTAAAAAAAATACATGTCATTCGGACTAAAAACCCTTCATGAATAAGGTTTACATACTCAAAAATGTAATAATTGTACCCACCATGACAATGTTATTTCAATAATTATTTTGGGACAATTTCCCAATATCGCATCAATTTCCATGTCCTTCATCAAACATATCTATTGGAAGGTAACATCCCACTCAGACATGAGATCCTATCTAGATTTAATAAAAATCTCATTCCTAGGTCATCGAACACTACGATTAACAACCAAAAAAATCAAAAAAGAATAATGTTCATGTCCTCACCCAACCAATGGTTCTATCCCACCCATATTGGATCACAAATTATACCCCAAAAGAGAAACATGAATAGGATACATTTCCAATGACAACATGTTTTTACATATAATGCATGCTCACCCATTAAACTAGTATATATATCCATCAATGAATATCATTCCATAACACTATGACCTCACAATATTAAACAAAATATATGGGTCATAAACCCCCAATAATAATCCATTTTATAGTCATCCCACTCTAAGGGGGAATATATGACTAAATATTTTCATGGTTCCATGATTCTAAACCCTGAATTCATGAACCAAAATTTTATCATGTAACTCTATACATTTATTTGATTTAGAATTTCAAAAATCTAATCACATTCTAATGTGACCTCAAAAGACATTCTATATTGATCCTTGACTAATCAATATTTTCCGCACTATCTCAATTCCATTTTAAACCATAGACTGTTCAATCAAAAAAACCAAATCTTATCTCATCTATGGGTTTGTGATATACATAATGATTGACACAAAAAAACGTTGTCAAAATACCTTGATTAAATATTTTTTCCCATGTCTCATGCCACATAACTATAGGTATTATAGATTCAATCTGCTATAATGCATCACACCTAAAAACTATCATAGTTATGCACAAAACCATCTTTCATTTCTAGTGTTTTTCAACAATGCACAGTGCACTCCTAAACTTCAACCACATACCAAATTCAAATCCAAAATGGATTGTGGATGTTATCCAAAGGATCATATAGATTAAAAACTAGACAAAACAAAATGATCTTTTACTTATGTTACTCAACCCAAACCGCAACATTTCTCAACAAAACTGAATAGGCATTGATCACAAAACCTGATACAGAAACCCAATCCACCAATACAAAAGGCATTCTCATGAATGGGTTAACCCTCTTTTGGGATAAACATAGAAATATATTCGACTATAATCACTAAAAACCATGAGTTAGTTATGTATTTTCATCTGGTCCACTAAAAAAGTCCGTTAATGATTTTCACATTGTATCCATTTCACAGGGGATAAAACTCACTCTCATATCACGATATGATGGAATAAAATATAAAAAACACACTCTGTGTTCCCCACAAATTATTATAATACAAAAATGTACAAACCATGTAATTTTCAAACAAAAAAATACAAGTCATGATATATCTAAACTATCCATCATAGATCATCAATAACAAAAATGGTCAAGCATAATGTTTAAAATGTGACTAATGATCCATTCTATGGGAAATACACCAAAAATCATGTAATGGATTAAAAATAGATAAATATTTTAAACCCCCATTGATTCTTAATTATAGGGATACTCCACACCTAACCATGGTAACCAACCACGTAGGGTCTTCCTCAATATGAATCTCATGGAATAACTAACATGGATCATCTAGATGACATAATAACAGATATGAATGGTTAACCTATTCATATAAGTGTTCCAAACTACAAGAACTATTCCATAAACATTATATATTATATATTTTCTTGTCAATAATTATTTCAATTATATATTAGGATCATTATAATTTTTCATTTTATATAATCAATTCATTAAACATAAATAAGGTTCTAATATATTATAATGTGGTACCGTCCACCCAATATAAACTTTTCCAAAAATATCATTAATTTAATAATTAAATATATTTCAGTAATGGAAAATCATTATTATTTAAAAAAAAATACTAATTACATGTTCTTACACATCATTAAACCTTCTGAAAAAACATATAATAACACGTGGTTCGAATATAAAGCTCATTAAGATACATAAAATAGAAATAATATAACTTATCAATCGATTAATAATTATTTAATTATTCATTTAGAAAATAAAAATTGATCATGGAGTATAAATTTTCTTACTTAAAAAATAATCTTTTATACCTAATTCCTTTTATATTACATTCCAAAAATAATCACAATGGAAAATAATAATCTTAAATTTTTCATTTCAATCATGAAAACCACCATGATTAATTTTCAATATGTTTTAAATTTCACCAATAAGAACTATCCTTCACCATAATTAAAATATAAACTCATTTCAAATAATTTTAAAATCATTATATTTCAATAAAAACACTTTAAAAATATATAAATTAAATAATTGTCGGGATGCATCATTTTTATACCACTTTTACAATCAATCATATATATGGTACAACCTTGACATTAAATTCCAATAATCTATTAGGATAAACATTATCAGTTTATTCCATCTCTATAGATAGTGAATTGTAGATGTATAATTGCCCATCCATCAACATTTTATGATGAAACCACTAGTTATAGTTTATTCTGCCAATGAACCATAAAATAATAATATTAATTAAATTATTTCAGGATAAAACATTCATTATAGATATATGAAATATTTTTTGGTTGTTTATATATTAATACAACAATAACCCTAATTTTCAAAAATAATATTCCTAGAAATATTGGAATTTTTTGGTTTTTTTGAAATCATAGATTCTTAAAATGTAAGAAATAAAATAAAACAATGGTTGTAGTGGTGGGAAAATTCTTTGACATTGTATAAATTTGAATAGAACAAATCTTTTTTAATATATTCAAAAAATTGTTATATAAAAAAGTTAATAAGACTATATATGAAAACCCTTGAGGAATTGTATTTATAAGGATAGAGAGGGTTGCTTTCACATTATTTAATTCATTCATTTATTAATTTTCACATGACATGAAATAATGTTTATTGTAGATATTGAATATAATAATTATATCTTGTCAGTTTGAACCAATGGTTCTTACATTAGAGATGCCTCAATTAATACAGTATTTAACATATAATGTATATATACCATAATTATCATATTTTACTATTCACCAAAACAAAATGTATTTCAAAAAAATTCCAAAATATCACCTCTACCATTTTTTGAAGAGTAGAATGAAAAAATTAACAATATTTTATGTAATAATTTTATAAAAACTATTAATTTAATTTCTAATTAAAATCATCAATTAGTTAGAAAATATCGATATTAAAATTATAACTGATTTTATAACAGTTTCAAAAAATAATTATGGTTTTATAAAATTATTGAAAAATCCTATGAAATAGAAATATTAATTATTTAATAAATTTTATTCAAATAAATATTATTTTAAATTATCAAATTAATCATAAAAAATAATTATATATTTATAAATTAAAGAATTCCAATAGACAATAAATAAATTTTAAAACATTTTAATCATAGTCAATGATATAATAATACCATAATGACATTAATAAAATGTATAAATTTTATTTATACATTCATTTTTGAGGTCAAAATTGTATGCACGATTTACTATTAATATGGATCATATTACTATTCCTACGTTCTATGTACTATTTCATATAGATTTGTTTCTTAACATATAAAAATACTTATTTTTTCATTTATTCATCGTTTATAAATCTTTTATTATCATATTGAATTAATTTTATGTGATTTATACTTTGTTACATAAATATGAGAATTAAATTAATTTCTCTAATAAACGTTTGGGTCTTTTATAGGCACCCTATTATGATAGGGGAGTACCACTATGTGGATATATGACCCACACCATAGAATAACAAGGGAGTACCTATCCACCACAATGATATCTATGGGGGACATACACCCTGACATAACATGGAAGTAGTGACACTAGGCTTGAGGAATCTATCCCTTTTGTGATAGTGGATTATCAACTCTACCAGAATAAGTCATACAGAGGCCCCCAACCCTGTAATTACATGGTAGTTTTGGCCCCATGGATACAAAAACAATTCCCAAACATGATAGGGGATTACACACTCTATATATACTCCACATATTGTGGACCCACACCCATGAATGATAGGGGAGTAACAACTCCAATGAGAGAGGTCATAAAACCTAGTCTTCTATAGAGTACCTACTCTATATGTCGAATTAATTTTGATTCCCCACTCCCAAACACAGTATGGTAGAGTTATCCTCGACTACAAGAATGATACAGGGAACAGACACCATAGATCAATAGGGGAGAAAGACCCCCGCGTTAACTACCAAATAGGTAGAGAACACACTCCAATGATGTGTGGAGTCCCACCTCTACTAGTGTAGAGAGGTATGGAAACACACACCCCTCTTTCTACATGGGACTAAAAGTCCCAACGTCTTTCTCAAAGAAAGAAGCTGATCTATATCATCAATCTTGTACTGATGAATGGATATTCACACATATCATGCCTCATAAAACAACAATAACATGGGTTGGAGACCCATGCCCTTCTAAAATAGAAGACAACCTCTATATAAGCCTAATGTTTCAGGGTTACGCACATCATATAGTGATAGGGAAGAGTAATGATCTTGATTTCAACCTAGTTATCCTCCGTGATCACTAACGATGGTTTTTTAATAATTCTAATGTTTTGTTGATACTCCATGACACATCATATCATATAGTCCACTATTGAAGACACTGTTACATTCAATTCCAAAAAATCATATGATAGGATACTCAAATATAAAAATACGAGTTCTATACAAGGATATATGCAAGGAAGATGATCTCAAGAAAAACCAAGGAATGAAAACGACATGTACTGGGGCCTACGTGGTTTGTGGACTTCCCTGAGAACCTATCCATATCCCCCATTTTCAAAAAATCTTTATCCATTTAGGAATAAGAATAATGTACAAACCATTCATAGTTTTCTATATCTCACACGGCCCCCAAAAAATGTGCTACCTCTACATGGCTCATCCAACCATGCATCAGATACGATGTTCCCCCCCCAGGTACACATCCTATCTCGGAGAAAGGAAAATTCTATGTGTTGTTTTCCTATTCTTGTGTCTGGAACCCTCTTTATATGTACATTTTCTATGTAGTTCTATATAGACATGTTCTATCCCAGTAACTCTTTGGATATCTCATATAGCCACACATCATTGGTACACTTCATGGTGTGTACCCACGGTACACCGAGTTTAATCAAAAAAATATTTTTTATTTAAAAATAGAAGGCCACACGACGTATATCATAAGTTTATATGCCCTAAAATGATGAATTATGATATGAATTTCCATAAATGACTACCGACTCACCTTAGATCCCCCCGACACCTTCTGAATTATCTAAAAGGGTATCTAGAATTTTTAATGGTGATATTCCACATTCAAACAATGACTAAAAATGGTTATTTGTACTAAAACTCAAATTTTACATCTTTAGTAGTGAAACACTAAATCGTAGTATGTATAATGATAGACATATCATGTTTCCCCTCGATCTGATGATGATTGACACCAATAATAGAGATCAGAATCTCCATATCTCTTTGATTCATTATCGATTCACCATCACACTAATGATGGAAGGTATATGTGATAATAATCCTACATCATATTCACCCAAGGTTGTGGGGTAGGTAGTTTAATGTTATATTTATTATAAATGTTTCATTTAATTAACAATCATATCACTCGATGTACCGTTAACTTTCTTCTGAGAAAACCCTTAATGCTAATGAATACCAGGTGTCAGTTTAGGTAAGAACACTATTGTAAATTCAATGAGTTTATGAATTTAAATATGAGTTTGTTCTCAAGAGCTATTACATGTTTCAAAAAAACCTAAACATGTGTGAACAAATATATTTGAATATTTTAACATCACCATGTTGAGGCTCTTAGAGCCCCAGTTTCCTACATTGACATAATGCCTAGAAATGGTACTATTCCTAAATGTATTCTAATGTCTTACTAGTAAAATAATACTACAAAACATATCCCAGGTTGAGATAATTTTTCCCATGGGAGACATTACCGAGTCTACATATATCAACTTATGAAAATATTTCCTATATTTCTCCATTATATATATATATATATTAGCTCAGGAAAGAAACCTTGGAATATAATCAATTGAAGCTATATAATAATTATAATTATAAGAAAACTTATTCTTAATAATGTAATAAAATCAATATATCCATAATATATGGAATTCCATGCATCTTTTGCAATTGTATTAAATAAATAGTGATTAGTGAACCATGTTGATAAATATATTTAAATAAACAATAGGGAATGTAATGTCTTTCTATTTTGATAATAAAGGATAAAATACATGTCCTATAATTTTAATATTTCATAGATAATATCATGTAAAATATTGAGGACCATCATTTCCAATGATAATGATTAATTAAGGGGGGTCTTCATGCATAGTAAAAAAAGAATAAGAAGCCTAATAATATCATGAAAATGATTTGAGAGTCATGTCCAGCATCACTTATTAGTAAATAAAATTTCATTCATGGTTTCTTATGATCCATTCCAATGAATTTTATATAAATTTCGAATTATCACTGATGGAATACTATAAATTATTATCAATATTCATGTGGTTCATCAATTCCGTTTATAATTTAACATGAATCATCTATCATGATATAAATTTTTTATAAGGATTCCAAAAAATGTAAAATTTTGACCACACACCAATTGTTGTTTAACTACATGAAAAAAGTGGTATTAATTAATCTAATAATTATATATATTTCATTATAATTCTTCATTAAAAATCACAATCACCATGATTAAATTTATTATTTCATTCCCTGTTTCAGTTTTTAATAAAATCAAATAAATGTGATAGAAAGTCAACGTTAAAAGACACATAATATAGAATTTATTATAATTTATTTGGAAACTATTTTTTTCAATAAAATCATATTATTCATAAATTACATAAATTAATCAATATGAAATTTAAATGAAATTGAAAACACAATTTCTAATTGGACCAAGCATTTTAATCAATTTATTTCACCATTCTAGTATATCAAGTATTTCAGCCAATGCTAAGCCACATACACCTTGTGTTATATAGGTCATGATGGATAATAATGTCACCATGGAATTGAATTTAATCATACAAAGGTATGGTTTAAGTTTATTTTTTCAAATAGAAACCATAAAAATACATGAATCATGTTCAAATAATAAAATTAAGTGTTTATAATTTTTTACGGTCAACACCCAAAATGTCATGTATATAGAATAATGGAATGTATTATAAAACAACATAAAATTATTGGAAATAAAATAAACCAAACATAAAAATATTCAGAATCCTAAATCATCAATTAAAATCCTTTAGATCTTAAGGAATCATGAGAATTTAGTGAAATAGAAACACATCCTAAAAACAGGAAAATGTGTTCGCATGGAAATAATATTAAGGGCTGAAAGAAAAAAAAGGCATGTGTTCTTGTTGAATAACCATGGGAAGTCCTATGACATGAAGGGATTAAAAATTTTATATTGTATGAGTGACATCCATCAATAAATAAGGGCGGTGGATGTGGGACCTATGTTTGGGACATTCATGGGAATTTAGTTTGGATAAGGGAGAAAAAACTAAGAAAATAGGGGTAGAGGAAAAAAATAATTTCCCACCATTAGTGAGACCCATGGTATGAATAAATTTATTCCTATTGTGATGCTTTATTGTATAAAGGTTCAAACCCCTCACATTACATGTTAACGATTAGGAAAATAATGAACAACCATGTAGTTCTCATCTACATTTTTCCACAGACATCCTGTATGGTTATATATCCATGGTTAAATTATTGGTTTAAAATTGGGATTAACATATAGGAACCGAATGTCAAGGGGACATTTTCCCAATCTATTTTTAATTTATCCTGAAAATCCCTTTATCATTATAAAATAAAATTATTTAGAGCGCGTTTATTCAGATACAAAACATGAAACAAGACAAATCTCTCAAGATGTAATTCCAATTTATAGAAAAAACATTAATCCATTCAAACATTCAAATGTATCTTATATTTCTTGATTTAACATAATGCTTGTTCAGGAATTTAAAAAAATAAATATAATTAGAATTTCAACCCATCCAAATTATAGGGTGTCGTATGAGTTTTTTTGAATAGAATAATTATATCATAAAAATCCATTGACTTTGTGGTAATGTATATAACATCAATAAATATGTTTTATGATGATTGTTAACATATATCACACATGGTATGACACTCATGTGGGATATTTTGAGTTAATTAAATGTTCAATACGAATCATTATAAATGAATTGAAAAGATAATGAGTAATGATGACCTTGGTTAATTTGGATATTTTCATATTGAAAATAAAGATTCATGTTATATATAACATTAAAATTATTTTTTAGGAATATATGGTATTCTAATTTGATTATTGTTTCTCAAAATTATCATTTTTGTTTTATTTAATATCTAGATACTATTGGAACTATGTTAGCGAAAAATGTGATGGTCAATTCCGTGATTTACCTCTTGAAGATAAAACATTTATGGGAGAAGAAAAAAATATTGTTTCAAATATTATGAAAATTTTTCAAGATATGATTCATTTAGAGAATCCGAATGTGAAAATGAGGGAACCGTATTTCATTGAGTCATTCACGAGGCATCACAGAAATCTTAATTGGGGGTCTTGTGATTAACTAGTTGATTATAAATGGATTTGTACCAGTGAAGTTATATTTTTGATTCTCTAGTGTTCAGAATATGGAAACGTTAAATTTATAATATATAATAATGATGTAAAATTAAATCAATTGTTTATTCTTATATGAAATATGAGGAAATTTGTGGAAATTTACTAAATAGAGTGGGATGAGTTTAAGAGGATATTTTTAAATAATTACATTCTATTATTAATGATATGAATTTGGAAGAATAATTACTTGAGCTAAAGAAGAAGGATGTTGAATTGGTAAGTACCAATGGAAAAAATTTTCAATGGAATTTTATGTAGGTTTTTGGTGTTATCGTCACAAAAAAATGTAAGGTTTACCAATTTTTCAGCGGCTTAAAACCATTTTTCAAAAAGGTGTGAAATTTACGATACATTAGTAGTGAATATTTAATCATTTAATTTTATATCATGATATAAATGGTGAAAGAAATTACAAATTATTATCATTGTTTTTATAATATTAGAAATATGGAATTTGAATAAAATTTTAAAAAACCGGGATTTAAGATGATGTGATTTCCAATATATTCGAAGTGTGCAAGGGAAATGTAGGATCAATATGGAAATGGAAATATTACTATTTGGGATGAATAATAATTTTTAGAAAATTTTAACATAATATTCAGTAATTTTTTAATTATTGGATAATAAATAGTGTGGTGAAATGATTAATAAAATAAGTAATCGAAATTTAAAAGTGAATATATTGTTTTTTTAATGGTTCAGATCACCAATATCCTTGTTCATTCATCAATCACCTCGACATTGTTAAATATTGGTAACTATAGAGAATAAATCAATTTTAAAGGGTTTATAACATTTTAATGTTATCTATTATTTAAAATATCAAGAGGAAAACCCCTAACTTTTTATAAGCGTCATAAATTTTGTTTCCATAAATTTTCATTAGGATTCAAAAAAAGGACAATATATTTGGGAGTTAGAATACAAATATAATTTTATTTATTGGTTAAATAATAAACCAACACGAATGATTATAAATAGTGTAATGAAAATTATAAGATGAAAAATAAAAAACTATCAAAACTAGTAGATATAATAATATATTGAAGATGATGTAGACTTATGATTATTGAAAAAATTACCATTAATAATTGAAGTAGTTGATGATTAATTATGATCATAGAAATTAAATTTTATTAATAGATTAACCAAATTTAGTATAATATTAATCATTCTTTTCATTTATTCTAACATCCATATCGTATTTAAAATATCATTAGTAGTCTTATGCACTAATTCCCTTCAAATCTATTTACAAACATATCATCAATTTTAATCTTAATTTATATTCATGATGGATATTAAAAAACTCACCACAATCATACAATGATTAGAAAGACTTGAAATAATAAAATACATATTTACATATTAATAAATTTTTTGTTTTTATTAATATTCATATTGAATTATATTAAATCCAACTGTAATCTCAAAAAATTAAATTATAATTACTTCATTATATATAATGAGAATAATTCAAATAAATTAATTATTATAAATCATTATCATAGACATGTATAAATTTAATTATTCCAAAACAATAAAAACATTTAGTGATAGAAAAAATATGAAAAGTACTATTTGTATATGAATATACATCAATGTGGTTATTCATTTGATTAAATTTTTTTATAATAATATATTTATATATTCAAAATAAATATAGAAATTGAAAAAAATTCCTATAATTTACATTAATCAATATATAATAATACCTCTAAAATAGATCATGCAATAAAAATATAAGTTTTCCAAAAATAAAAAATTTATATATCAATCATGTGAGGAATAATCCATGTTGTTGGAATACCATACATGCCAAAGCGTGTGGTTAGAATAATGAACGAGTTAAAATGATTATCATATGGATGGTATAATGACTGTGAAAAAATATTTTCAATGTAGTCACTTTGAAAAATAGTACATTTAGTTACCTTAAAATACCATTATGGTGGGTAGTAAAAAATAATCACAATAACATTAAATACCACATAATAGTGACAAAAAATTTATTTCATAGTAACAATAAAAATATATCAATACTCATAGTAATATGAAAAATTACATTTATTGTCACATACCATTTACCATCATGGTAGGTTGATCTTGGCCGCAATAGGATAAAAAGGGTCTCAGGTTTATATTATATAATTTTGGTTGTTATATAAGTAACTACATTATACAACTTTTAAATTATTCATGTTAGGTTCACCTGGGAATTGTGGTAACTACCAATAACCTTATTGTAAAATTAGGACATCTATTAGGGTAAAAAGTGTAACCCTTTGAATATAAAAAATTAAACTCAGAATACATATAAAAATAATGTTTTTGCGGGTATAAAAATCTATATTTATATATATATTAAAGAAAGAATTTTTCTATACACGTGTCCTCTACCCTAGAAGCCAGTCACCCCATTTCCCATCACCCTCCACCAACCCTGAAAAACCCTCATGCCCCCAATCGAGATTTTCCATCGCATCTCCCACCCTCCCCGATTCCACTGTACGCTTTCTAGGGTTCCCCCCAACCCCGAACACCACTCCATGAATCCCTTATCTCAATCCCCTCTTCGAATATCCTATGCAACTGTGACTCCGCCTCCCCGACTCCACCTCCATGACTCCGCCTCCCTGACTCCTCCTCCATGACTCCAGCTCCGCAACTCTACCTCTGTGACTCCGCATTTGTGAGATCCGCCATCACCTCCTCCACCTTCGCCTCCTCCACCTTAGTATCCTCCACCTTCACCTCCTCCACCTTCGGCTCCACCGAATCTTGCTCTTCTGATTCTGGATTTCCGTCTGGTATTGCTACGGTACGAACTAAATCTTTACTATTGTATCCTCCATTCACTTCGTTCTATTGATATTTTTGCATTCCATTTTTTCCAAATATTAGATCAGGCTTCCTTCTGTCTCCAAAATCATTACAGTTTTTATGAAATTATCGATACCTCTTAGGTTTGACCTATAATGTTATTTCAGAACCCAACATTGAACTTCATGGTTATTCATACTAGTTTAATTGGTGGATGAGGTCTCACTACAATACAAAGAGGTATATTCTTTAATTTAACAGTTTTTTTCGATTAGAATTCATTTAATGTTTTATTCATCACTAATCTCAATTTATCCATCTGTTAGTTGATTCATAGATGCTGATGTGGTGGTCATTTGAATTATGGTATGTTCTCCTCGTGAAAATTTAAGCACTATTTAATTGACATATTTGAGCAGTAATGAAATGGTTTTTATTGCATAATTCTGTAAATTTATTGATGTTTTTTATGAATCTATTTTTCCATATTTATTTAATATAAAAATTTATATTCAGCTTCTCTATTCATCTCTATTCGAATTTCTAAACTTGAATAAATTGGTTTATATCTGTTAACAATATATATTCATTTTTAATAGAAATTTCTTATAATTTACAGGTTTATAAATATTTTCGTTTGAATTTTCATATAACTTATATGTACCTGGGATAGAAAAATGTTGATACATATTTTTTGAAAATATTTTTTCTGTTTTTAACAGTAATTTCATAGAATGAATATGTTTGTAAATATGCAGGTTTGCATATTTTTTTGTAACTTATATGTATCAAGTCAATAAATATAGATCAATTTGAGAAGAAATAATTTGGGCTGTTAGGAACATCAATGAGAAAATATATGAAGCACTCACTTGTCTGGATCCAACTTTTCAGTATCAAATTGATTAGTCCATGAAATACCAAGACAAGACTGAAAGAAGGTTATTGTTCTCTCTTTTTCTTTAATATGTATTGTTTAAATCTTGGTCTCCTATACACTTAACTATGTCTTACTGCTACCAATCAAGGCTATATGGAATTTTATACATCTCAATGAAATTCATAGGTTATGTTATTCACCATTTCAAACCACTATTGTCAGAATTCAAGCATGATTATCTTAAATCCATTCTGGTCGTATTATAGCACATGGCGGTACCTATGGTATGTAAAAACATAGTTGTTCTTGAATAACATTACATTCATGGTTTTTTAGTGATTCTAACTTTAACTGTAATTAAGTTTTATATTACATTATACTGCCATTTATATTTCATTTTACATTTCACTTTATATTGCACTCTATTTTAGATCATGTTATACCCAAATTGTAGTTTACATTCCTGTTTTCACAGATGTTTCAATATAACTTCATATTGCAGTTTATATTGAATTTTATATTTCATTGTCAAGTACTGAGAATGCATTTCCCTTTTATATTATATTATCATTCATGTTGTTTCCTTGTGTAGAATAAAATTTCCATCTACAGGGTTTCATTATCATGCATATTCATAGTGAGTTTGGCCGGTACTCTTGATTTATGTATGTATAGTGATTACTATTTTTTATTCCATATATACAATTCCTTTCATTGATTTTATTTTTCCATGAACACAATATATTTGTTACCATCTCACACCATTCTCCCTTGCATTCACTCAATTTCTTCACACGGACCATAGAAAAAGATTCATCAATGAAAAATCCTCACTCTTTCCTCCCCCTTCATTGTACAAACATTTTTCTATTTCATTTTTTTCCAAATATTAACTCATTTTTTCCTTATATCCCCAAAATCTTTATAGTATTTATGAAATTATCGATACCTGTTAGGTTTGTTCTAGAATGTTATTTCAGTACTCTATATTGAAATTCATGGTTATTCATAATAAGTTAATTGGTGGATGAGGTCTCACTATGATACATATTGGGATTTTCTTGAATTTCTTAGTTTTTTGGATTATAATTTATTCAATGTTTTATTCATCACCAATGTTAATTTATTCATCATTTTGTTCATTCATAAATGATTATGTGGCGGTCATTAGAATTATGGTATGTTTTCCTCATTCCATTTAACTACTATTTAATTTACATATTTGATAAGTAATGATATGGTTTTTATTGAATCATTTAATAGTGTTATTGAAGTTGTTTTGAGGATCTATTTATTCATATTTATTTAACATAAAAATTCATATTCTACTTCAATGTTCATCTATATTGGAATTTGTAAACTGGAATATATAAGTTCATATTTGTTAACAATATATATTAATTTTTAATAGTAATTTTCTCTAATTTATAGTTTTCTAAATATTCTGGTATGAATATTTCATATAACTTACATGCACTAGGAACTGAAATAGTTCAATTCATATTTTTAACAATATTTGTTCATTTTTTAACGGTAATTTCATAAAATGTCCATGTTTCTAAATATGCATGTTTGCATATTAGTTTTGTAAATTATATGTATCAGGTCTGTAAATATAGATCTATTTGAGAACTAATGAGTCATGTTGTCATGAATGTCAATTAGAAAATATCTGCAGCACTCCCTAGTATGCATCCAACTTTTTATTATCAGATTGATTAGGCCATGAAAGACAAGGACATGACAGAAAAAAGATGATTATTCTCCCTTTTTCTTCAACATGTTTTGCTAAAATCTTGTTCTTATCTAAATAACTCCAATGTATGGATCCAACTTTTCAGTATCAGATTGATCAGGCCATGAAAGACATAGAAATGACAGAAAAAAGGTGATTGTTCTCCCTTTTTCTTAAAAATGGTTTGTTGGAATCCTGTTCTCTTATACACTTGACTATGGTATTACTACTAGCAATCAAGGAAAACTGAAAGTGTATAAATCTCAATGACATTCATAGGATATGTTATTCACCTTTTCTAAGCTATTCTGGTCATAATTCATGCATGATTATGTCAAAGCCTTTCTGGTCAAATTATGGCACATGGAAATAGGTATGGTACATAAGAATGTAGTTGTTATTGAATACCACAACATGCATAGTTTTTTATTTATTCTAACATGAATTGGAACATAATTTTATATTCCATTATACTACCATTTATATGGAATTTTATATTGCACTATATATTGCACTTTATATTTCACTTTATATTAGTTCATGTTGTACTGATGTTACAATTTACATTCCTATTTTTATAGCTGTTTCAATATAACATCATACTGTAGTTATATTGAGGTTTATATTACATTATCATTCACTTTGATTGAATTTACCTTGTATAATATATTATCATGCATGTTGTTTCCTTATTCCGAATAGAATTTCCTTTTGCAAGCATGCATTATCATATATGCTCATATGTGAGTTTGGCCGGTACTTATGATTTTTGTATTTCCAGTGATTAATATTTTTTCTATAATATATTCAATTTCATCCATTGGTTTTATTTTTACTCCTAGAAACCAAGTCAATGGAGCACATCCCATGGTTTGGTAATTTACTTGAACCATGTTTTTCCTTATAGTTTTCAATAACTTATAGAAATTAAATACATCAATGATTTTCACCGAAGTTTTTTTAACATCGTTATTTTGATGAATTATTTTATGTGGCTCTTCATGCTTATTTTATGCAGTGTCTCATTTGATGGAAATAATATTTTACTACAATGGGTGAGACTCCAACAATATCAGGGACTAGTTTTTCACCAACGATGCTTCATTCATGATTTGGTTTAAGACCCCCGTTACTAGAATTATTTTACTGTAGCTTGTATTTTGGGAATTGAATAAACTCTCGAGAAAGGGAAAAACAATTATTGATGTTTGAAAATGTGTTAACGTGTTAAATTATGTTTCCTTTTTGTACGATATTAATTAAATTTACAAATTACCCACATTCCTAACATGAAAATCCATGCATGTGGTATAGCCTATTTTCAATTAGATTTAAAAAAATTTAGTGACAATTTCCTCCATGCCTTCATTTTAAATTGGTAAATTTTATCTCTTTTTATTAGTACATTTTTTCTACATTAAGGTTACTCCATTGAAACTGTTCAGATTTTTAAAATTTCTAATTATAATAAAAATTATGACGATACTTTTTTTGTATCGTTGTAAACCTTTTGTTTATTTTGAATAATGTTTTTCTACAGGAAAAATAAATAGATCAACTTTAGGGAATGAAAAATATGATTAGGGAATTCATAATGGTGTGGATGGAGGAAGGTCTACCATTCCAGCATCATCATTAGGGCATGAAAAATACATAGATCATCATTTGATGTGTGAGGAAGATCTACCATTCCAGCTTCAAGAAGAAGGCAAGTGTTTGAGGGCATTCATAACACCCAAAAGAAGTGAATGGTTGAAGGTGGAGCCACTATGTGAGTTATAATGGTGTTGATGGAGGTTCCAACATGGTTCAATGTCATGGGAAGTTAGAAGTGGAGCCCGATACTCACAATTGAAGGGTTACTCAAACCAGATTGCGTATATAGAGGGGCCCATCTACTGAAAACACTGATGCGGGGAAATCATTGGGCATGTATTATTATATAATTTTAAAAAACGTATCTATAGAGGTAATATCAACTAAAATATGACATTTAATCAATAATAGTGATGAAGTTCTTCCTTAACCCATTGAGGGTCTCAATACTCTAAATATTTTTAATGTCTTAAATATCAATATAGATTCAAGCTTGAATGGTTGAGATTTTGATGGGATAAGGGAATAAAACATCTTTCATGAGTTCTATGATTTAAACTTTTCCTTCACATCAAAGAATATGATATCATCAATTTATAATGACTGTTACTATGTTCCATTTATGTATGAACTTTATTGAGTTTCTTAAAAATATTTAGGCAAAAAATTATTTTCATATGAATGTGTTAATACATAAAAAAATAATAATCCCATTACATGAAGCCTGGATAAATTGATTTATAGTTTTACATATTCTAAAATATTTTAATCATCAAAATAATCAATGTTATTAATTTTGTTCCGTGACTCATCAAATTATTCAAGAATTTAGGTTAGTGAATACTTATTGGAGATGCAATGATCAGCTCATATATAATTATCAAGAGACTAAGGCTGAGAAGTGATGTTTTCATTTGGAGTTGGATATTTTTATAGTTTGACATAATTTCTTAGTGACATTATTACTTATTTTGTATGTTTTTAAATTCAAATTTCTATTTGAATGTTCTATTCATTCATGTCCATTGGAATATTATACTGTTTATACTAATGTTGTATAATAATTCTTTCATGTTCTTTTCATAATATCTCACTGACATTAATACTTATGTTGTTTCATTCATGCTGATTTTAGAATGTACTTTTCTAATTAATTTCCATTTGTTCTTTTTATTCATGTATTTGAAGTTGGATACTTACGTTTTTTTCTACATCATGACCTATTTTTTTTCTAATTCATTTATGTTTTCATTCACATTCATTTCAATTTTTGTTAAAAATGTTCTTTTTTATTTTAATTGAATGTTATCTACTATATTCAATTGTCAATATGAATGTATGTTTTATTTTCCATATATATTATTCTATATGTTTTATATGTTTTCAAATAATTTAATTTTCCATCTATATTCTTCTTTATGATTTTCTTATATTCTCCATCATGCATTTGTATGGTTTATTTTGTACAGTGATGGTATACTTATGCTTTCTATATATATTCTCATATATTCTCCAATATGTTTTCAATGTTCTCCTACATATTCTCCTATGTTATTTTCTTTTTCTTATTTTCCAATGTTTTCAATTCACAATATTTTGTCCGATTATAGTTCAATATTCTGTATCACTAAATTTTTCAATATAATCAAGATTCATGTTCTTTATTACCATTTAAATATAGTTTTGCCTTCTTGAAAATAAGTGTTGAACGTATTTCCGTGCGAACGCATGGTTAAGTACTAGTTACCTTAATTATAACCTAAAATAAGTACATCACAAAATTTTATCTGAAGGTTGGGGTCAATTACAAAAAGCATCCTAGCCTCTTATAAAAATGCTTATGATTTATATAATAAAATCAACTATAACTACTGATGTAATAACTTATGAACTCATTGTAACCTCAATATAATGATTTCGGAATTGTTACTGATAGTGGGTTTAAAACATGGAGTTGGGATCGTGAAGAGTCAATGATAATGAAGTACATCCATGCTTGAAGTGATATTAGAGTTTTTATAAAGAATAGTTTTGGGACAAGAAGTTATCATTGTGCTAGTTGAAAAAGAGAGGAGGATGTACACGCAGAATGGTGTCTTGTGAGTGAGAACTACATCCACGTAGTCATGTATGATTGTATGTGAGGGAGTTCTTTGGTGTGTCACTAAAATGAAATAGTAATGTTGTGACATCACAATGCAGGGGAAATTAGATTGTATAACGATGTAGAATTATGAGTTTATGGGATGATGGTTATGATTCTGTCATGGATTTCTTATTATGTAGCATCCAAATATATTTTTTGGTGTATATACATAAAATAAAAAAACTACGAATCAATAATAGAAGTTGATGGTGTTATCATAATGGTTAAGATGATTCTAAAGTGTGTGTGTGTGTGTATATATTGTATCAAACAAACACACACACATATATATATATATAATTTCAATTATAATGATGTATTTATATATATGGTTATTAAAAAGTTATTAATATTTTTGAATATGTTTATAATCTATGTTTTTTAATATTAATAAACAATAAAGTCATAAAATATTTATTATGAAATTAAAATATTATTAAAATATTTAAACAATATTTTAAAATATAAAACATAATTTTTTACTTGAAAATATAAATATTTATAAATGAATATTATAATTTAAAAATAATTAATAGATATAATTTTATGAATATATTATATAAGAAAATAAAAAATAAAAGTATTAATGTTTAAATTTAAATAAAATTGTAATTAAACTATGTGTTGACCTCACCTGTTTTGATAATCTCAATCATGTATTCATATGTGTTGAAAATCCCAATTATGCTTTCATTCTCTATGATATTGTTAAGTATCATTGATCTATACTTTAATTCGTTCCAATCTGTGATCAAACCAATAATAATTTTTAAAATAATCTTTGGAATATGTTAATCCTCTTTTATCCATGTTCATACAAGTTATAAATTGATTCTAACCCAATCGGATGTGTTATGCATAAAACAGATAAGTAATCTGCCTATAGCTACTGATAAAGAGCTACCGGTACCCAGTCTACCGATAGACTTAGTCTACCGACAGACAGAGTCACCGATAGACTTAACACAGAGCTACCGATATAGTTAACACAGAGCTACCGATGTGCTTATAAATGTAAGCTACTGACTTACAGACAGCTACCGATACAAACATAGAGCTACCTGTGTAAGTATAAATAGCTATCGATGGAATAAGAGTCACCGATGGATGAAGCTACTGACAGACTCACAGCTACCGACGCATGGAGCTACCGACGCATGGAGATACCGATGCATGGAGCTACCGACGCATGGAGCTACCGATGCATGGAGCTACCGACGCATGGAGCTACCGATAAACAAAGTCACCGATACAAGCATGTACCAACCGACGCATAGAGCCACCGATAGAGTCAATGCAACTAATGACATTGAGCTACTGATGTTCAAGCTACTGATGTTCAAGCTACCGATGCTGATTACCTACCGATCACTCGACTCACTATTTGAATTTCTTTATTTCCTATATTTAATCTATCTAACGGTCATATCATGTACATTTTAATGATTTGTCAAATATCTGATAAAGGTTGTCGGATGTCAGGAACCCGTACCTCGTACCTGCTGAAAAGAAATCTTTTCTGTCCCCTGTTGGGAGATAAATACGAGAAGACTACGCTTCCCAAAAAACATCAACGAACAACAACAAGAAGTGAACTAGAAAAGTGCGGTGGATGGAATATACCAAAAACACAAGAACGAGAAGAACACAGAGAAGCTCATAGACAATGAAGCATACTCGAGAAGTGTTCTGTGCATACAAGAAGAACACTGAAGAACTTCAACTACTACATTTTTACTGTCTGTGAACCTGGAGCATACGACACTCTGTTTCTCAAACAGAAACGAGAAGAGGACTCAGACTCACTTCTAGTCGAATCCAAAGAAGTCCAGAGCTACACTGAAATCACCAGAACCACTTCTAAACTCTACATCTCTTGTTCTGTGATTTATTATCATTCATTTCGAGCAGTGTGTGTTATCTGCTGTATCTAACACATACACTGTTTCCTGTACTCAAACTGAAGGATTTGTAAATCCTTACAAAACTCTTTCATTATTTCTATCCCACGAATAACAGTGGTAGAGGTCATGTGTGACCTGGACAGCTGGTTGCTGTTGTACTGTTTCCCACGTAGAACAGTGGTAGAGGTCTTGGACCTGGACAGTTGTAAACTGTTGAACCCCGATCCAGGGTGTGGATCATTTTTATATAAACTTTTGAGAGGACTAAGTCTCGGCTTGAGACTGAACCTCTTGGTTACATTGTTGTGCCATCTCTTTCAAAGTTTTATTCCGCTGCTAATCACTTTAAAACCAATACTGTTTTTAAAGTTACTTTGATAATTAAATTAGAAAGTGTTTATGTTAAGTGTAGCTTATTAAGTTAGTTTCAAAAGATAATCACACACTCCTGTGTTGATTAACTGGGAATTAATCAATCCCTTGAAAATCTGACAGAACCTCTACTTTAATATAAATTCACTACAGTTTAATTTATTATTTTATTTGGGGGTCTTTAAGACACTGTTTTTAAATACAGAAATTTTAATTGGTACTCAATTCACCCCCCTCTTGAGTAAACCACTCCGACCAACACTTGGTATCTGAGGATTGAAAATACCTTCTAACCGTACTCTGCTTTTGAACTGTGATTTTAGTTGTATTTTAAAGTTCTTAAAATTTCTGTTATATCTAAGTTTTTATCTCTTTAAAATTTTCTCATCATGGACAATAGACTTGAGGTTGCTGCTACTAACCGGCCACCTTTCTTCAATGGAACTAATTATGCTCAGTGGAAACTGAAAATGAAAATTCATCTAGAAAGCATAGGTTTTGATATTTGGACTGCTATTGAATCAGAATACAAAATTCCTACTACTGCTAGATCTACTTGGGATGAACCTACAAAGACTGCTTACAATAACAACTGTAAAGCTATGAATGCCTTGTACTGTGCTCTAGGAGATGAAGAGTTTAATAGAATTTCTTCTTGTAAAACTGCATATGAAATTTGGGATACCTTAGCTGTTTCTCATGAAGGAACAACGAATGTTAAAGAAATGAGATTGAACACTTATACTATCAAGTATGATAATTTTAAAATGAAGCCTGACGAACCCATTTCTGACATGTATCTCAGGTTCAATGAAATTGTCAATACAATGATATCGCTGGGGAAAGATGTCTCATCGAAGGAACAAATTATGAGAATTTTGAGATGTCTACCTGATAGATGGAGGGGCACATCTGTCTCAATCAGAGAATCATGTGACATTGCTACTCTACCTGTCAAGGAACTAATTGGCAAGCTGATGATGTATGAAGAAGAGCTTAAAGTGAATAAAGAGGAAGAAAATGAACCTCCAAGAAAGTCTGTCGCTTTCAAATCTTCAACTTCAAAGAATAAGGACAAAGAAAAGCTTCAAGCTGTAGTTGAAAGTTCAAGCTGTGAAGACAGTGGAAGTGATTCTGACAGTGATGCTGAGATAGCTCACATTGCTAGAAGATTTAAGAAATTTTATAGGAAAGAGAAGTTCATCAGAAAAACAAATTATAAGGGTAAGTATGATCACCAAGGCAAATGGAAAAAGGATTGGAAGAAGAATGACAAATCAGATGATGTTGTCTGCTATGAGTGCAAGAGAAAAGGACACATTAAAGCCGACTGTCCAAAGCTGAAGTATAAAAAGAAATATGAATATAAGGAAAATAAGTTTAAGAAAGCCATGAAGGCTACTTGGAGTGCTTTAGAAGACAGCACAAGTGAAGCTGAATCTTCAGACTCTAAAAGGAATCGAGCCAACATGTGTTTTATGACAAACACTTCTGAGGTAACATCAGAAACTCCTGCTTCAAATTCATATTATTCTGGAGATGATTATGAAGGTGATATCATGTCTAAATCTGAACTGTTTGAATAATGTGATATGCTGGAAGAGACATGTAATGAACTTAAGGATAAATACAAGTCATTAAAGAAACAACATTCTCTCACCACTACAGTTAAAACCGAACTCACTATTGAAAAAGAGAAAAATGATCAACTGTTAAAAGAGAATACTGAACTGAAACTATCTAATGAGCAACTCAAGAAAGACTTAGAGAAGTTCACAAATGGCAAAAATACACTAACACAGATGCTAGGAAAGCAAATAGAACCTAAATATACTACTGGTATAGGATACCAACCATGACAAAGGAAAATTGCCAAAACTAGATTCATTTCTAAATCTGGACAGAATGAAGGTAATTCTGGAACTTTATTTTCTTCAACCAGTTACATACATAACTATGGATCTAATAAAGTTTATCTTTCAAAGCATGTCAATTCTACAAATTATATGAGACCCATTAGACAAATATGGGTACCTAAAGTGTTATTGGCTAACCTGTCTGGACCCAAGAAAATCTGGGTACCAAAATCATCTCCCATCTAAATCTGTTTTGTAGGGAACTTGCTTAAAGAGATCCTATAAACAGACTTGGTATTTGGACAGTGGATGTTCAAGACATATGTCAGGAGACTTCTCTTGTTTTAAGAGTTTAATAAAAGTTGATGGAGGCTTTGTCACCTTTGGTGATAATTCAAGAGGAAAAATCATCGGCCTAGGCCAGATTGGTCACACTGATTCAATTTTGATCTCTAAAGTCTTATTTGTTGATGGCCTTAAATATAATTAATTAAGTATTTCTCAGTTATGTGATGATGGTTTTCATGTTAAATTTGAAAATGATTCTTGCAAAGTTTTTAATTATAAGAATGTTTTGGTATTTTCTGCCTTAAGAAATGAAAATGTTTATGCTGTTAATCTGAATTCTTTAGCTAAGCAGAATATTACTTGTTTGAATTCTATTAATAATGAATCTTGGCTATGGCACAGAAGATTGGGACATTTCAACATTCCCTCACATAGAAAACTCTCTAGAAAAAACCTAGTTAGAGACCTACCTAAATTAGAATTCCCAAATGATAGAGTGTGTAACCCCTGTCAAAAGGGAAAACAACACAAAGTTTCTTTTAAATCAAAGAAAGAAGTTTCAACTTCTCAACCACTTGAATTGGTTCACATGGATTTGTTTGGACCATCAAGAGTTTCTAGTTTAAATGGGAAGCACTATGATTATGTTCTTATAGATGACTTTTCTAGATATACTTGGGTATATTTTCTATCTCACAAAAGTGAAGCTTGTTCTTCTTTTGTTAAATACTCTAAATCTGTAGAGAACATTAGTGTACTTAAGATTAAAACTTTGAGGAGTGATCATGGTCGTGAGTTTGAAAATCAAGATTTTGAATCTTATTGCTCACACAATGGCTATACTCATAAATTTTCTGCCCCTAGAACACCCCAACAGAATGGTGTAGTAGAAATAAGAAACCGAACCCTTCAAGAAATTTCTAGAACCATGCTCAATGAATATGATCTGCCTATTTATTTTTGGGCTGAAGCTATAAATACAGCTTGTTATGTCATTAATAGAGTTTTAATTAGACCTGTTCTTAAGAAAACCCCTTATGAATTGTGGAACAATAGAAAGCCTAATGTTAATTACTTTAATGTTTTTGGTTGCAAAGTATTTATTCAGAATACTAAAGATAATCTGGATAAGTTTTCTTCCAAAAGTGATGAAGGAATTTTTCTGGGTTACTCTATTTCAAGTAAAGCCTATAGAGTATTCAATAAGAAAACCAAATGTTTGGAAGAATCTGTTCACATCAAATTCGATGAAACTGATCCACATGAGCCTAAAACTTCTCCTGATAATCAAGAAGAAGATTTGTCTATTCTGGACCTTAATGATAAATCTAAAGAACCTGTTATAAAAGCATCCAATTCTGGACTTTCTCCAGAATCTGCTTCTGTTGAACCCGAACCTATAGATGAACCTGAAATTTCTAGTCCAACCTTTACCAGATCAACGAGAATTCTAAAGAATCATCCTTTAGAAGCTGTTGTTGGTAATCTTGATAGAGGAACACAAACTAGAGATTCTCTAAGAAACCAGGTTGAACATCAAGCTTTTCATTCACAGCTAGATCCCAAAAATATCAATGATTCTATCAATGATGAATTCTGGGTAATAGCTATGCAGGAAGAATTAAATCAGTTTGAAAGAAACAAAGTCTGGGAATTAGTTGACAGACCTAAGGACACATTGACAATAGGCACCAAATGGGTTTTTAGAAATAAAGTAGATGAATCTGGAAATATAGTTATAAACAAAGCTAGACTAGTTTCACAAGGATATAGTCAATAAGAAGGTATAGACTATGAGGAAACTTTTGCACCTGTAGCTAGACTAGAAGCCATTAGGATCTTAGTTGCATATGTTGCACATCTGGATTTCAAGTTATATCAAATGGATGTGAAAAGTGCATTTCTAAATGGTTTTATAATTGAAGATGTTTTTGTAGAACAACCACCTGGATTTACTAACCCCCATTTTCCAAATCAAGTTTTTAAACTTTCTAAAGCTTTGTATGGTTTAAAACAAGCTCCAAGAGCTTGGTATGATAGACTTAGAAATTTCCTTATTTCAAAAGGTTTTACTAAAGGGATTGCTGATCCAACTCTTTTCATTAAAATAATTTCTAAATATGTTTTAGTTGTACAAATATATGTTGATGATATTATTTTTGGATCTTCTAAACACTCTTTATGTACTGATTTTTCAAAAAGTATGCAAAATGAATTTGAAATGAGCTTAATGGGAGAGCTTAAGTACTTTCTTGGATTTCAAGTATTTCAAAATGAAGATGGTATTATTTTGAATCAAAGTAAATATACTAAGGATATTTTAAAACGTTTTGGTTTGGATAGTATCAAGGAAAGTGAAACTCTTATGAGTACTACCTGTAAATTGGACGCAGATGAAACTGGGAAACCAGTTGATCAAACAAATTACAGAGGTATGATTGGTAGTTTACTTTATCTTACTGCTAGTCGACCTGATATTATGTTTAGTGTGTGTATGTGTGCTAGATTTCAATCTAATCCAAAAGAATCTCATTTTCTTGCAGTTAAAAGAATTTTTAAATATCTCAAACACACGGTTAACTTAGGTTTGTTTTACCCAAAAGGACAATCCTTTGAGTTAATGAGTTATTCAGATGCTGACTTTGCTGGTTGTAAGTTAGATAGAAAAAGCACATCAGGAACATGTCATTTTCTTGGAAAATCCTTAGTTTCTTGGTGTAGTAAGAAACAGAACTCAGTTGCATTATCTACTGCCGAAGCAGAATATATAGCTGCTGGTAGTTGCTGTGCACAAATTCTGTGGATGAAACAGACTCTTTTGGACTATGGATATGTTTTTAAACATGTTTCAATCAAATGTGATAACACCAGTGCAATAAACATCTCTAAGAATCCTGTATCTCACTCTAGAACCAAACACATAGATGTAAGACACCATTTCCTAAGAGATCACTATCAAAAAGGTGATATTTCTCTTGAATTTATTGGCACTGAACATCAATTGGCTGATATTTTCACTAAACCTTTAAGTTCGGATAGGCTAAGTTACATAAGACACGAATTGGGAATTTTTAATCACTGATGTGAAAATTCTCACCAATGTGAAAATTCTCACCGATGTGAAAATTCTCACCGATGTGAAAATTGTCACCGATGTGAAATTCTCACCGATGTGAAATTCTCACCGATGTGAAATTCTCACCGATTTGTTTTTCTCACCGATGATTAACTCACACCGATGCAAGGTTTTAAAACTTCTGTCTGCCGCCAAGAATACGAATCATTTTATTTTATTTTATTACTCTATTTTAGTCGTTTATTTGGAATTACTAAATGATAAAACTAAGTCAAAGACACTTCTTACCTCACCGAGCTCAAAATCTCTCACCTTCGAACCTTAGCTCCCAAATCGGCCAAGAACCCTAAACCCGCGATGGAAAAAACTAAGCTTCCTATCATCACAGATGAAAGTGTAGAACCAAACGCTAAGAAGCAGAAGACACAGCATAAAGCCAGTGTTAGTGAAGTCAGAACTAGATCGGGAAGGCGACCAGTGATTCCTCACTTGCAGAATAGAGACATAGTAATCGAGAAGGAACTGTGCGTGGAATGGCTACTGCCTAGCAAATCGTTAGTACTCGAGATTCTGGAGGACCAAAAATGGGTGGATTGGTTCTCGAATAACAATGGCCCATACTAACCGAAGTTGGTAAAACAGTTTTACGAGTCTGTAACCTTCGAGAAGTCTGAAAATGAGAATCGGGTAAGCTCTTTTGTAAATGGAAAAGAGATGTCTTTTTCTTCAGTAGAGTGGGCTGAGAGTTTGAAAGTACCACATGAAGGTGTCTCTGGGTATGTATCAAGAGCAACGCCACCTAGCAGTGACATCTTTGATTATGAAACCGCCTTAAAAGAACTGAATGGTAATGGGAATCAAAGGCAAGTGGTTGCTACTGAAATGGATGGAGAGAATCGACTGCTTTTATTGTTTGTTCAGCATGTGTTGATACCGAGGCGAGGAGATTTTGCAAATATGAGATATCAAGATATCTATCTTCTTCATTTGCTAAGACATGGTGTAGAAATAAATCTGTGCAGATTGTTAATGCTTCAAATGGAAGACATGATTAGACCAAAGTCAAAGACTAATGATTTGTTCTTTGCCAAGCTGATTTCAGTAATGATAAAAGTGAAAGGAATAGCTGAGTCTCAGGATGAGACAGTTGTAGTCAAGAACAATTTCTGCATCACCTCGACTGTTTGTAAGTACATGAAAATTAACTAGAACCCATGGAAGGGAGAATGGGTCAGTGATGATCAGAAGATATATCATAGGTTTAATCCTGTGGATCATCCCTCAAGACCAAAGGATGAGAGAGATCCGAGTCTGGGACCTGATGAAGAGGAACCTGTTTATAGTGATGAAACAGAAGAAGACGAAGAAACTCCCATGGATGTTGGAGGAGATCTAGACTTTCCCCCAAGTCCTGTTGCAGAATTGGTTTATTCTAGGAAAGTAAAGGTAGAGGAAATTTTGTCTACTTATGAGGAAGACCAGTCTGTACCTCACCAAGAAGAAGAGGAAAAGGAGAATGTATCTGAATCGCCTGCTTCTGGTAGTTTAAGTATGAGTCCTTTGATTGGAAACTCATCTATTCCTACTGCTGAAGTAGAAAGAGATACAGAAGAAGCTGTACCTGTATCAGAATATCTTCTAGATGCTGCACCTGTGGAACTTGTAGTAGAAGATTCTGATGAAGAGAATCCAGCACTGAATGATGTTGTGATACATGAGAATGCACCCATTGAGGGGGAGCATCAATCTGTTCTAGGAAATGTTACATTAGCTGTTGAGCTTGGAGACTGGGTAGAAGACCCAGGGTTTATAATCTGTGGATTGGATTATCCGGATTCAGATAATGAGGTGTCTGTGAATAGACCGATGACCAATTATGATCTTTCCTCTGAGTTGTTGCCAGATGATGTGGTCAGATTTCATGATCTGAATAAGCTGAAAGAGGACCTCAAATCCAGTTTTGTGGAAGAAGTGAAGTTAATGGAAACCTCTCTTGAATCCTCAATTAATTCAATACTGACTGATTCTGTAGTTAGTTTGGCCTCAGAAAGAGGGTCTGCTACAGTTGTCTCAAATGTTTTGTCTCTAAATCTGATCTTGAATCCATGATGAATGAGCTGAAAGAATCATTCATTGCATCAGTTGCTGAGATGAAACAAAGCTTTTATGAAGAAATAAAAATGTTAGAGAGATCCTTCGAGCTATCTCTGGCTTGAAATTTATCTTCTTTTATGTCTGAGATTTTTGAAGAAGTGAAAGAGTGCCAGACTCAATCTTCTAGGATCGAAGCAGATCTTGAAGCTCTCAAGACATCAGTTGCTGCTTTGGATTCTTATATGAGCTCCAAGTCTCAAGCTGACAAGGACCTAGCTTATGTGAAGAGTGTAGTAAGCCAGTTTGTCTCGGTGTTTGAAAGTTTCAAAACCTCAGTGAAGGATCATGTTCAATTACAAGACTCTCAAGTTCAAAGCCTAATCAGTGGATTTTCTAAGAGTTTCAAAGAAACTATTTCCTTCTCTTTTGGCCCTCTCACATACAAACTATCTGTTGACCTGAATCAAGTTCGAGCAATGTTGAAGGAGGAGATTGGATCTATTTCAACCAGTGGCTCTGTGGACTCATCAGAGTTGAGCCGAGTAGTGCTTTCTACAAGAGATTCTGCCAGAGAAATAATGAAGATTGTTCAAGATTATATGAGAGAAGCCTCTTCCTCTCAGGAAGCCATAAAAAGCAAAGTGGACTACTACTTCACCAAAATTTTCACCAAGCATCAACTCGAACACCACTTCAAGCTGATGTTGGAAAACATGAAGCTACCTCCAGTCACTCAAGCTTTCAGAGAACAAGTGAGAAAGCTATGAGAACTGACTCCTGCCTTAGTGAAATTCATGGAAAACAAAGACGATTTCATCTCTGCTATAGAAAGAGGAGGAGGAATTATTATGGATTTTAGAAATCTGTTGTTGCCCTTCTTGCATGTTGATGCCAGACCAGTCACCATACCTCCTGCTTTGCCTGCTTCTGCCTCAGCTGCTTCCACAGTCCAGCTGACTCCTGCTCAAGCTATTCAAAGCCTCACACCAATGATCACCCAAAGATCTTCAACCTCCAGCCCTGACTCTGTGTCAGTGGCCCAGCCTCCTTTGATCTTTTCTGGCATTCCAAAACCTTCACCTGCATCCTCACCACCCGATCCTTCTTCTGATCCCAAAGGGAAATCTCACGTGGAAGATGTGTATTAATCCAGTGGCCATGATTTTTGATAGGAATTCATTTGTATTCTATTTTTGTACTTTTTGACTCCTCTAATACAGAACTCCTTTTACTTCTCATGTTTTATTTGTCTCCTATATATTCTTTCCCACTTTTTGATTATCACAAAGGGGGAGAAACATTTTATGAGAGAATAAGGGGGAGAACAAAATGAGAGAATGAGAAATATTTTCAATGGAGAACAATAAGGAATAAGGGGAGACACATTACCTTTTTTTTCATCGTTACCTCTGATAACTTATGTCTATATCATACTATTTATATTATCTCTGATGCTGTTTTCTCTGAGAAAATTGAATTCAATATTATACTCTTTAATATTATATTTTCACTATGTTAAATGCCCATATCATTAATTGTGATTATCAAAAAGGGGGAGATTGTTGACCTCACCTGTTTTGATAATCTCAATCATGTATTCATATGTGTTGAAAATCCCAATTATGCTTTCATTCTCTATGATATTGTTAAGTATCATTGATCTATACTTTAATTCTTTCCAATCTGTGATCAAACCAATAATAATTTTTAAAATAGTCTTTGGAATATGTTAATCCTCTTTTATCCATGTTCATACAAGTTATAAATTGATTCTAACCTAATCGGACGTGTTCTGCATAAAACATATAAGTAATCTGCCTATAGCTACTGATAAAGAGCTACCGGTACCCAGTCTACCGATAGACTTAGTCTACCGATAGACAGAGTCACCGATAGACTTAACACAGTGCTACCGATATACTTAACACAGAGCTACCGATGTGCTTATAAATGTAAGCTACTGACTTACAGACAGCTACTGATACAAACATAGAGCTACCGGTGTAAGTATAAATAGCTACCGATGGAATAAGAGTCACCGATGGACGAATCTACTGACAGACTCACAGCTACCGACGCATGGAGCTACCGACGCATGGAGCTACCGACGCATGGAGATACCGATGCATGGAGCTACCGACGCATGGAGCTACCGATGCATGGAGCTACCGACGCATAGAGCTACCGATAAACAAATTCACCGATACAAGCATGTACCAACCGACGCATAGAGCCACCGATAGAGTCAAAGAAACTAATGACATTGAGCTACCGATGTTCAAGCTACCGATGTTCAAGCTACCGATGCTTATTACCTACCGATCACTCGACTCACTGTTTGAATTTCCTTATTTCCTATATTTAATCTATCTAACGGTCATATCATGTTCATTTTAATGATTTGTCAAATATCTAATAAAGGTTGTCGGATGTCAGGAACCCGTACCTCGTACCTGCTGAAAAGAAATATTTTACGTCCCCTGTTGGGAGATAAATATGAGAAGACTACGCTGCCCAAAAAACATCAACGAACAACAACAAGAAGCGAACTAGAAAAGTGCGGTGGATGGAATATACCAAAAACAAAAGAACGAGAAGAACACAGAGAATCTCATAGACAATCAAGCATACTCGAGAAGTGTTCTGTGCATACAAGAAGAACACTGAAGAACTTCAACTACTACATTTTTACTGTCTGTGAACCTGGAGCATACGACACTCTGTTTCTCAAACAGAAACGAGAAGAGGACTCAGGCTCACTTCTAGTCGAATCCAAAGGAGTCCAGAGCTACACTGAAATCACCAGAACCACTTCTAAACTCTACATCTCTTGTTCTGTGATTTATTATCATTCATTTCGAGCAGTGTGTGTTATCTACTGTATCTAACACATACACTGTCTCCTGTACTCAAACTGAAGGATTTGTAAATCCTTACCAAACCCCTTCATTCTTTCTTTCCCACGAATAATAGTGGTAGAGGTCGTGTGTGACCTGGACAGATGGTTGCTGTTGTACTGTTTCCCACGAAGAACAGTGGTAGAGGTCTTGGACCTGGACAGTTGTAAACTGTTGAACCCCGATCCAGGGTGTGGATCATTTTTATATAAACTTTTGAGAGGACTAAGTCTCGGCTTGAGACTGAACCTCTTGGTTACATTGATGTGCCATCTCTTTGAAGGTTTTATTCCGCTGCTAATCACTTTAAAACCAATACTGTTTTTAAAGTTACTTTGATAATTAAATTAGCAAGTGTTTATGTTAAGTGTAGCTTAGTAAGTTAGTTTCAAAAGATAATCACACACTCCTGTGTTGATTAACTGGGAATTAATCAATCCCTTGAGAATCTGACAGAACCTCTACTTTAATATAAATTCACTACAGTTTAATTTATTATTTTATTTGGGGGTCTTTAAGACACTGTTTTTGAATACAGAAATTTTAATTGGTACTCAATTCACCCCCCTCTTGAGTAAACCACTCCGACCAACACTATGTAATTGGAATTGTAACATAAAAAAATAAAATAAATTACTATTATCATAAAATATGACTAAAAATGCTCCAATATAGTGAATTACAAAAGAATACATTTAATTAAATATTCAAATACAACTCCATCATTTTCCGATTTATCCAAAAGAAATGAAATTATATTTCCAAAATATTATACCTCTTAATGATTAGAATTATCAAATACCAATTATTAATAAAAATAAATCATTTTTGGAAATATTAGATTTATTAATAGGACACATATATGATTTTTGAGAAAATTAAAAAATTTATTAAACTAAATTTTATGCATATAGAACAATATTTTCATACTTCATTTTTAAAACATTTCCATAATATAATTGTTTCATGAATATGTAATAATATATCATTTATGTTGGAAAATGTTTAATACTTATTTCTTCTTTATTCACATGATCCCTCAGAAAAATAAATCATACATATAAATTTTTAGTTCAAGACTGTTGTAGAGGGTATTCAGAAATTAAAACGTCATTATAGTTCTCACATAAAATTTTGATTTTATGTAACATAATATTAATGTCACATAAGGAATGATTATTTCATATACATTGAAAATTAATCCTAGAAGTAGCAACATACTCAATATTTCCTATTGATAGTAAAATTGTAATTTAATTCACATAAATATATGAAATAAATTTTATAATGATAAATTGAAGCATGTATGTTGTTCTTTTACATATAATAAAACAATATCCAAAGATGGAGTTAGAATAATAAAATAATTATAAATAAATCTAATTTGAATAAAATAATTCATCACCAATGGTTCTAATACTAAATTTAGCAGCACTCATAATAGATTATCTCTGGATTTATATAAAATTTGAAAAAAATATATCACATTAATATACCAAAATCCATATATTCAGTCCAGATATTGTCCAATATAATAAGTTATATATCATTCCTCTTGAAAATCTAGTATAAAATGACATTCCATATTTATCCTTGTACAATTTTAATTTTTTTCTAATACATTTTTTCATTAAATTATAATATTCTGGTGGAAGCATTATTATATGTTCATTAGAATAATATTAATCATTTATTAAAATACAATCTTTTCCATGATTAACGTTTAAATCCTGAAAAAATCTCATTTCCCCCATTAAGATTATATCAAACATAAATGACATTAACATACAAATATCATTACACAATAAATAATTGATTGAAAAAGATTTTATATCATGAACATAAGTCTCTATAATTAGTATATAATTTGATATATTCATTATAAAAAAATATGATTAGACATCCCATTAAAAAAATTTCTAAAAAATGAGTAAGATATTAACAATAAGATCTAAGGGATTTCATAAAACCATATAATGCATTGTGAACACTATTAAAATTGTAATCACTCAAACCTATTAGGTCTATTCCTTGTAGAAATGTGTGGTTTTAGGTTTTATGTGTAATGCTACGAACCTCTCTTGTCCCTTTTTTTTAAATCAATTGAATGAGATTTCCCAAGAGGTCAAGGTGACATATCACCCACACATTTCCAAAATTATAGTATTGTGAACTATATTTCTAGAATGGTGAGACATTTCCATTTCATAATTTCCAGAACAGTGTCATGAACTTTTTTTCTAGAATGATGGTTCATTTTGCTTTCAATATTTACGGATTGGTGTCACAAAAAATGTTTCCCGATTAGTGAGCCATCCAATATTTTCATTAATAGTGTTCCAGAATTGTGAGTTATTTACTTTTCCAAAATTCAGAAATGGTGTGATGAATAATGCTTCCAGAATGGCGAGACATCCAACTGTGAAATGAATAGTGTTTTCAGAACGGTGAGTCACTTCCTTTTCCAATTTTCCAGATATAGTTCATGAATGGTGTTTCCAAAAAGGTGATACATACTATGGCTTAATGGAAAACATTTCCCAAACGATTATACATTTTCAACATTTTTTCAAAAACCCATATTTTTCCCTAATTAATTTTTTTTCCAATTTTAACATCATTATTTGATGTTAAATGTGTTAAATTCCATATTTTTTTGGGTTTGAATCTATTTCATGGGAAATAAATCATATGATTTATTTTAATAAAATATAAGGGATTTTAATTCTTCAATCCAGGTGATTTAATGTGATTGATATTTAATGGAAAATCTAAATCATATCAAAACAACTACTCTATTTTGATATTTTTGAGAATGAGATGCCCTTATCCTTGTTCGTCCTTCATTATTTTCACATAGAATGATATTTTTTCCCCATTTTTTACCATAGGAGTTGGGAAACCAAAATTTCATCCTTATATAGTTTCAACTTTGTGTTTTTCTTGCTATATGTGCATTCTCCCAGTTTTGGTACAACATGGAAGTATTGATCCGTCATCAATAAAGTATGTTCAACCACTATCATATGGGTTCCTATATATGATTCAACCTATTTATCCTTTCCATGTGATGAAATGTGATATCTATGTTTCTAGTGGATCTTTATTGGTTGTTGGATGATTATGTTGTTCCATGGTGTCCTCGGGTGGATGCAATCATTGAAGGGAGAGGAGATAGTAATCCACTATGTTAGCATGTTCTCATGAAAATATCAATGGAACACTTTTGAGGTGGGGGATTCATGGATTCTAAATTCTATATTGTTGTAGTAGTAGGTTTATCATGTTTTATCCCACTTGATCATAATTAAATTGACATAATAAATATTCAAACTAGATTAAAATAATTATTATCGATCGTATAGTGTTTCCACTTATTTTGATATAATGGTTAACATATAAGCCTATATTATTTTCTTTTTTTTCATAATGAATTGGTATAGAACGTAAAGTTGGATTTAATTTCATTTTAATTTTCCAAATATAAAGATGCATGTAAATGAATTTGGTGGTTGTCGTAAATGGATTTAATATAAATAATGTATAATAGAATTTTTAATATAATTTTTACATAAACTTGAAGCATGATAATTATTGTTGACTAAATTCATGTCAAATTACTTGTTCAATTATTTGTGATATTTATGATAGCTTTATGATTAGGATACCCAAAATTGGAACCTACTAATAAGGAATCGTTTAATCCAATATGTATTAAAGAACTAATTGGTGATAAATGATAAGGACATGTAGTGTTATGATTTACATTATTACATGTAAAGGGAATTATATTTATGATTTAGATATGTATGTTCTTATTATGGGTGAAGGATGAATGACTTATTTGGGTCCAAGATCCTATTTTCTTATTATTTTTTACTACTAAGGACAATATGTGTGCCTCGAATTTGTTAGTCGTATGTAGGGCCTATAGAACTAGTGGTTCTGGTAGTAGTTGATGCATAGAGTGTCAAGATGCATCTGTTTATGCATGTGGGTATTGGGGAGGACATCTGGGGTAATTTAATGTGTTGAATTCGGTAGTAACCATTGATGTTATTTTTGTGATGTTTGTCTGTTTATATTCATTACCTTCCCCATTACTTGAGGAAGCAGGTCTTTCTTACCCTCCATCCAAATGAAATGAAGTTACACGGGGTATTCTAATGTTCATTCCATGTTTAGATTATCTAGGGTGGATGGGTCTACAGTCATGATATTTGTGGTTGATGCTATATGGGAGGTTAATCTACTCACCAGAATGAGTCCCTGGTGTTTGGTATCCTAGACTTAATTTTCAATAATTCAAGGAAATATACGAAGTGATTATTTTGTTAATAAATGATTAAAAAATTATATTGAAAAAATATGGATTGAGCTTCCTAGGATGTAGTGTTGGGGTTAGCTTTCTGAGAAGCTGGGGAATCATATTGGTTATTCATGGAGGGCCTGGATTTTTTTTGTGATGCAAATGGAATGTGATGCTGAAATTTTTAATCATTAATTAATGGTTAAATAAATTATTAACATAAATTGAAAGTGATGAAAAGGGAATAGATTATTTAATAATTCTCTTTAAATCGTTGTTTTCAAATATTATATGATGTCTTAGTAGTGGCAGCCACCAGTCCAACATGCATTTTCTATATTTGATTATAAGACTAGGGTTTTCCCATAATATTGTTGTGCAAGATAATATATTCTATGGATTTTGTGATTTTATATGTTTCTCTGACAAATCGGTTAGGTTGGTTGACACCTCAGGGATTCTGTTCCCTAGGGGTTTTTTCCCAAGAATAAAAGTGTGTGTGGATGGATGACTAGCTACATTGGCCCCCCATTTCTTCTCTTGGTAGTCACTTCTTTTGGTAGGTAAAATTTTTATATATCCTCATATAGGAATGTAGAGGGTTGTGATGGTGTGTGGGTATTAACCCACATATATTCTGGATATATTTTTTGATGTACTACAAAAGGTGTGATGTGTATAGGCTCTGATTACTTATGGATCCTCACTCGGTGTATGATTTGCAATGATTTAAGGTATAAAACCCAACATGTGATAAATTTTATGTTAGATATGATGGTTCCTGTAAACAACCTAGTTACTTTCTATACAAGGATGCGGTTTCTATGTTTCATGAGTGGCATGTTGTGGATATTTTCCTAAGTGACTGAAGGAAAGCCTTTTTTAGAGAGATTCTCATGACGTGCGACATTGGGGAATATCAGAAAACCAATGGGGAAGTTGTAGTTGTGTACCATTAATATTATTTTTTATATTATGTAGTATTGTATGAATTATTTTGTGAGAGTATCCACTCTGTGGATGGGAACATACATTACCTATTTTGGTGATAAGTCAGTTTCACATGTTTTTCACTGTGTTTTAGAAATATTTCATACGTTTGAAGGAGTGGATATATGGAGGATCCTACTTATAATACTTTTAAACTCACCCAAAATATATAAACTCTTTTTTTCTCATCACTTGGAGCAGGTTGAAGATCAAGCAGCTTACTACTAGTTCAGGGGTTTGAAGGATCTATTCAGGCTTTGTGGCCACTGTTGTATTACATTATTTTGGTCCATGATGTTTTCCCTTTCATGTGTATTAGTTCTTGAATGAAATTACATATGTGTAAATAGGGTAATTCTTATATTTCACTATGAGTTGCAATTAGTTAGTGTCAGTTTTATCTCTATCATTCTCAGGTGTATAATTGAAGTGTAGTGCCTACAATTTGTGTGTTTATAGTACCCTTAGTGCTAGTTTCCGACCCAAGGCATACTGGAGGTTGGACTCATGGGTCATTATCTCTCTTCCCTCATGCCTGGCCTATATGGTGTACTATTTGGGTGGATGGGTTTGTCACAGAGTGGTATTAGAAGACTAGTTAGAGAATATGATGGGTTTTGGAGTGAGGAATAGGTGAGTTTTCATGGATTTGAATGGAAACAATTTAACTGATGTTTATAAAGCATTGTAAAAAATGGACACAGCTGAGACACGACTATTTAGGGCCACCAGCTATCTGATGAAAAAACCATTATGTTTAAAGTGGCTATTGAATTAAGTGAACTTTTTTGAATTTTAGATACCTGGGAAAGGATAATGCATTATTGTTCTTTGCACCTATGATTCAAATGGTTAAAATTCGGATAATTTAACCTAAAATCAATAAAATAAAATAAGTAATTAATGTTAAATTATTATATATTATAGGGTTAAGTGTTCTAATTTTTCCCATTTTCATAATCCCTCCATGTCAATGTCCTCATTAGGTTTGTTGAGAAGATGTATACTAGGCTACACCAATATATCGAAGCATTGTAGAGGTTTACGATGAAGACACTCGTAGGTTCAAACTCTGAGGGTTTCGAAATATGATTCTAAAAAAGATTGAGGACTCCGTTTCAAATTCAACAACAGAAGAAAAGTTGGAGGTGTTTGAAATAGCTTTCAGTTTGATTTTTGATCGAAAAACGAACTGGGGGCCGTTTGTTTTTAAGACAAATGTCATGGGGCTACAAGGTAGTGGAGGTTCTTTTTCCCAAAGAATCATGATGATTTGATGGTCTAATGGGAGAATGTTTTAGAGAAATTCATAGATGAGTTCCATTCGTAGACAGTAAAGGTGTCTATTTTCCAAGATCTTCTTACCCATCAACATGGAATATCAAGTGTTTGAGAGTTCGGGATCCATTTCAGGAACCTTTTATGATATTCTTCATACATGTTTCTTGATGGGGATTCAATACTAAGTTATTTTGTTGAGTATTTACATCTAAAGATCTAGTGAGACATCAACCCATTTATGTTGACGACATATCTTGAGGTGCTGGAGAGGGAAGAGGTTTTTGAGAGTTCATTAGGTTGAACCATATCGACAAAAGATGGGATTCGTCATAATTCCTTATGAAGCAGATTTCATGGTGTGGGGTTCCCGATTTTTCAGGTGAAAAGAGTTTCTGTTAAACCTAGGGTAGGTCATAGCACATAGAATTTCATTTATCTAGGGTAGACGATGTTAGACATATTACAAGGGACCAAGAACTAATTTTTCTTTTGGATTCTAAATTCATCATCATTCAATGTGCCTGAACATTTAGAGAAATTAGTTTCCACTAGGTGTTCTGCTCTAGTGCCTCAATTGGGGATATTCTAGATGAGGTAGTAGTAACCGGTAATATAAGCTTTGGATTATCAGAGAGAATATGGGGCAGAAAGAGTACATCATGCGATTATATGCGTCCTCCGTGAGAGAATAATGTACATGCCATTGGTCACCATCACGGTCAGAGGGTATATAGCGCATGTCATGGTAAGCTTCATCCTTTAAATTTCCTATTTCCAGTTAAGTCATATGTCATTTGAGGAACCTTGTGCAGGTTTTTTACTTAGGTATATTTCATGTATTTTTTAGTTGGGAAACACTCCTTTATATGACCTTCCCTAGTCCATGATATTGTACATGAGGTATAGAGACTTCTAGTTCCCTTGGTGTTGACTATGCCTGTTGGAGGTCAATCTAAATACTCTGATGTATATAGAGAATACGAGATAGTGTTGAGGAAAGGCCTATCTTTTGTGGATTTTTTATTGTTACGAAAACAATTATAAGACTTCATCCTCAACAAGTATTAGTTGTATTTGGTTCAAGTTATTTTGGATTTCATCCGGAGCCTGGTGACGTTCTTCGACAGTTATGGAGAGCCAAAAATGATTCTCGGTCAGAGAGGCCCTCTTATGGGTATGAGGAATGTTAATTAATATTCATCGTTAATGTCTTAACTGATTTTTAGTTCATCATAAGTCTAGTAGTTGGTGTTTCCCAAGGTCATTGAAAAGTACCGTGGTGCCTTTCTAGAAGAGGATTCAGTGTCACCCCCATGATTAGAGATAGAATTCAGGATCAAACTACAAAATGTAATGAATCACATCTCAATATATCTATATAGTAATGTGTATTATGTGTTGTGAGACCATCATATAGTGCTCTATAGTCTTTTTTATGAGGTTAATTTCGGCCAAGTTTTTCATTTTGGGGTCAACTGGTTTTGTTTGTGAATTATATTGATGTTATTCTACGATTTTTTGTTGATTTTAATCACTTGAACAAAGTGACAGTGAAGAAACACCATCATATTCCATGGATTTATGACATTATTGTTAATATAAAAGGATCATGTCTGTTCTCAATGATCTATTTAAGTTTCAAGTATCATAAAATGTGTGTGAGGGATGATTATAATACAAATACATATTTTTGTTGTTTTTGTTGTAATTACAAGTTATTGGTGATGTAATTTCATGTAATTAATGCCCCAGTTGT
Source organism: Viscum album (assembly GCA_963277665.1). Classification (NCBI taxonomy): domain Eukaryota; kingdom Viridiplantae; phylum Streptophyta; class Magnoliopsida; order Santalales; family Viscaceae; genus Viscum; species Viscum album. The sequence goes on along the minus strand of OY728122.1, from coordinate 656,111,367 downwards.
GTTCAAGGGGATAATGAATACAATGTTCTATGAGATCCTTAATCTATTTTGGTTAGCTTTTTTGAAGACATCCTAGTGTACTCTGTGGCTAATCAGGAGCATGCAGTAAATCCGTGTGCTATTTTTAATTTTCTTCCTCAATGGTATTTATTTGGGATGTTTATGATTTTTCAGTTTTGGGCTTGAGAAGTCGGTTTCATAAGGAATTTTATGACCTAATAGGGGTAACTATGGATCCATAGATGATATAGGCCGTTTAGACATTTTTATCCCCCAAGATAGCCGAAGAAGTGAAATATTTTATTGGTTTCATGGGCTATTATGGGGGGTTTGTAGATGATTTCTCTCTAGTTGCAACTCCTCTGGATGAATTAACCAGGATGGATCATGCATTCTAATAGACTAATCGGTTTATTGAATCATTTGTGTATATGAAGGATAGGATGGTCAGTGCTCCAATTATTTTTTGGCTAGAAGAATGAGTTCAATTTGAGGTTTAATACGCTGATTTACATCTGGGGTTAAGATCATTTATAATGCATCATATATCAGTATTTTCTTATGGGTCTCATAAGTTACATCCCAATGAGAGTAACAATTCCACCCATGCTCTGGAGTTATATTTATTGATGTTTCACCTGATGTTTTGAAGACACCACCTCATTTTACTATGATTTGTAGTCTAACTGATCTTAAAATCATGAGGAATGTGTTTTCCCAACATGACATGATCATGTGACATTATCGGTGGAGTGTTTTATTAGAGGATTACTACATTAAAATATTGTATACTCCATGAAAGGGGATGTTATAGATGATGCGTTTATCAAGAAGCCAGATAATGATGTAGTGTAATAATATGGTGATTCCTAAGGTGTGATGGAAAAACATCTACAATTACATATGGATATAGGATAAGTTGGTGTAGATGTTATCTTTTCTAGATGATTGTGAAGTCAGATTTGGTTTAATGTGTGGATGATTCCTAGTTGGGGGGATCTTTAGATGTTGGTCTTGAGAGACCGAGTTCTTTGTGGTTTCGATGAGAGTACTATGGAACGTGAGTCGTAGATGTATGCTCTATACCATAAGTTGTTTGATGTTAATCTTCTTCTTGAAAGGATTTATGATTTTGGTTATAAAATATTCTTGTTTATGCAATTTATTTAATTTTTTCATGTTGTACTTAGCTCTATTTTTATAAGTATCATCCCTGGGAGAGTTTTTAAGATAGGATTGTGCCTTCCTAGTGGTTCATGTTGTTTCTCTTGAGAAATGGTTGAGGTCTTTTTAGTGGTTAGAGCCTTGAAAGGTATATCAATGGGTGGGTGTTCGTACTGCCTTCTATGAGTCCCCTAGAGGTAGGGATTGGATTATCGTGGAAGACAATTTTTTTAGAGTTATCAATTATAATGGCCCGAACCTCTTAGGTCAATTCATTTTCTGAAATCAATTACTAATGGTTTTCTATGTAATGCCCCAGACCTCTCTCTTCTATTCCATTGTTAAAATCCAGTGTTTGAGTTATTCTGCGAGGCTAAGGTGACGTATTTCCCACCCATTCCCAAATTTCTAGTTTTGAGAATATTTTTTCTAGAATGATAAGTCATATCCTTTTCTAAAATTCAATAATGGTGTTATGAACAGTGTTTATAGAACAGTGTGTCATTTAACAGTGTCCTGAACACTATTTCCAAAATATCGAGTCAATTCCATTCCAAAATTTATCGAACAGTTCAATGAAGAGTGTTTCCAGAACAATGAGGCATCCAACTGTTTCATGAGCAGTGTTTACATAATTTTGATTCATTTATTTTTCAATATTTCAAGAATGGTGTCCTAAATAGTGTATCCATAATGATGAGACATTTCCTTTTCCAAATTTCTTGAACGATGTCATGAATAGTGTTTCCCGAATGGTGAGACATCCAAAGCTATCATAAACCATGTTTCCTAAATGGTGTTTCATTTGCATTCCCAAATTTCCAGAACGGTCTCATGAATAGTGTTTCAAGAATGGTGAAACATTCCCAACAGTTTGTAAAATTTTGAAATTTTTCCACATTTCCCAAATTTTCCTTCTTTATGCCGTTATTTGACATAAAATGAGATAAATTCCATATTTAAGTTCGTTTGAAGTTGTTTCTATAGATATCTATCATATATTTGTTTTTCTAAAAATAAATATTATTTTAATTGGTCAAACCGAGTGATTTAATGTTATTTGTTTCTAATATTGAATCAAAAACATATCTAATAAACTACTCTGTTTATATCATTTCTAGGTTGAGATACCCTTCACTATGGTCTTCCTTCTTTTCCCCTTGAATTATATTCCTAGACGTTTATTACACATTGGAGTCATGCAATAAAATATTCTACAACAGATTGTTTCCCGTCAGATATGTTCGTTGCTGCTTCTATGCATCTCGTGATTTAGTAAAACTGTGAAGTGTTGATCGATCACTAAAAAGGTATGTTCTACAGTTTTACTTTAGTCTTTGTAGATATTTTTCCTATGGTTTTCTTTTTCATGTGATGAAATGTGATCATAATGTTTCTAGAAAATCATTTATGGGTTTCTGATGATGATGTTGTTCCATGGAATGCTCATGTGGATGCAGTCATTACAGGAGAGGTTATGGTGATCTATTATATTGTCTCATACTCATGAAAATAACATTTGAATAATTTTTAGATAGGGTATTCGTGGATTCCCTCTTCATGTTTTGTGAGTTATTAGTGTTAGCATGTTTTTCCCAATTGAATATAAATTAAATTGACATAACAAATATTTGAATTGTATTAAATTAATTGGTATCGATCATATTTTTTTGGCAACTTTTTTCAATATATTGTGATAACTTTACCTTGATGTTTAGGATGTTATTATTAGTGTAAATTATTATATAATGTACAATATGAAATAATTATAAAGAAGTTGGCCACATATAAAATGTATGTAAATGAAGCATTTTGTTGTTGTAATTTGATTTTATTCAAATTATTGTTGTGGACATTATTTAATTGAGTTTATTGATAATTCTTAATCTTTTTGATGCATGTCGATTAATGTAATGTCATGTTAGATGGTGAATTATCTTGGATAGCTATAATAACATGTAGTTTAGGAAATCCATAGATTGAACCCACTAATAATTAATCAGTAAATTCATGGAGGATTAATGCACTTGGTTTTGACAAAGTATAATTTATAATTGGGTTATGAGTTACCCTATTTCTTTTAAAGTCCATAATCATTATGATTTAGAGATGTGAGTGCTCATTATGGGTGATGGTCGACTACCTTGTTTTGGCCCAAGATCCAAGTTGATTGTTGGTTCCTCTTTATTTTGTTGTAATGTTAGTATTGAACTCTACAATGGTATGTGTGGAATTGATTCCCATTCATTGTGGAAGTATTTGATGCCTAGAGTGGTAAGTTACATTGTTTTGTGCATGTGTGTGTTGGGGAGGACACTGGGGATGATGGAGTGGTTTGAAACTGAGCTTACATGTAAATGTGTATGATGTGTTTCTTTTTGGATTATCTTCAATACTTACCTCGCTACATGAGGAATCTCATTTTTCTTATCCCACTTCCAAAAGAGGTGATGATGCATATGGTATTCCATTTGATTTTGGTTTTTAGATTCACTTTGTTTATAGGGTTTATGATCCTACTATTGCTGGAAAAGAGTTCACAGGTGGTTCATCTACTCATTGTGTTCAACCCCTCATGTTTTTTTGATAGAATTTAATTTATGGAAAGCCTATAAATTTTGTAAATAATAATTCTATTAATAAATGGACGAATAAATTTTGTTGATCCGATATTGTAGGAGCTTTTTGTGATGTAGTGTTGAGGTTATCTATTGGAGAAGTTGTGGACTTGATTTGGCTATTCTTGGAGGCCATGGAGGTTTTTTGTTATCCTAATGAAATGTGATACATAAATTATTAATGGTTAATGATTTACTTAATTCAATGTGAATCCTATAAAATGGACAATATGGTTAAATAATCCTATTTTAATGGTTATATGCTAATAAGATATGTAGTCTTAGGAGTTTCAGCCGGAAGTCTGAGAGACGTTAGATGATGTTGAGTCTAAGGATATATTTTCCCCATAGATGGTTTTGAGGCATATTATATTCTATTCCATTCATGTCTCTATTCTCTTACCCACCCTATATGTTACAGTGATGAACCCCTTGGGATTCTGAGCCCCTGGGGTGTTTTCTGCCACATCCTAGTGGGGGGATGGATGGAGGACTAAATCCTTTGTCCATGCTCTCTTACCTTTACAGTTACTTTTGATTGTAGAAATGGTGGTTTATTATCCACATATTTTTCTGTAGAGGTTTGTAATATCTTGTGGTTATTCTAAAAAATATATACTCTCTATATTTTTTCCTATCGACTACTATATGTGTTACGTCTATAGGATGTGATGGCTTTAGGATCCTTACTCGGCGTATGGGCTGTAATGGAATCTAGTATAATAACCAACGTATGACACACGTTATGAAAGATATGTTGGTTCCTAAAAATACATACTTACTTTGGCTACATGTATTTGGTTGTTGTATTGCACAAGGTGCAGGTAGTGGAGCATCGCCCATGTGTCTACGATAAATCCTTTGTGGAGACATATACTAGTGACTTGCGAGGTTTGGGAAATGAGGCAAACCAATTGGGAAGTGGTAGTGGGGTACACATGATATTCTTTATTAGATTATGTAATCATGTATGCGATACTCGGTGAGAGTATCCATGGTAAGTATGGGGTCATAGTATTCATATTTACGTGATGAGTTAGATTCACATTTATTCACTATTCATTAGAATTATTCCTTTCAGTTACATGAGAGGCTACGGGGAGGATCCTGCTGATTATACGGTTATACTCACCCTATCTATAAATATTTTTTTCATGTCACTTGGAGATGGTTAGAGATACGGAAGGATGCAACTAATTTGGGGTTTTGTAGGAGTTTTTCGGGCTTCGTTGTTTCTATCCTTTTACATTATTTTTAATTTAGTTTTTTTCCATTTCAGTTATATTTTTTCTTACATGAAATTACATAATTTCACTTGGGATTAATTTTATATTATAATTTATGTTGGACAAGGTTGGTGTCTTTTTTTATCACTCTCTATCACATGTGTTCTCTTAGGGGGTAATTCTTCCAATCTGTGTTCTTACAATACCTTTTTTGATGGTCTCCATATCGGAGCCTAGAAGAGGCAGGACTAGTGGTTCATTATTTATCTTCTCTCTTTTCTGCCTAGGAGTGGTACACATTGGGGGGATAGGTCTGGGAAAAACATGAATTGTAAATTTATAATCTTCGAATCATGGGAATTATTTCAAAAATAATTATTTTTAAATTATTCAATTTAAAATTAAAATTGATATGAATTTGAAAAATTAAATATTTTGTAAATAAAGAAATTTATAATAATTATTTTTAATATTCCGTTGTACAAAATGATGGAAAATAATATTCAAATTCAATTCCCTATTCTTATAAACAAACTTGATATATGATTATTACATAATTTTTTACTATATTTATATGATCTTAAATATAATTAGAAAAAAATCCATTTAGTTGTTTTAATTTTTATATTTTTGTATTTTTTAAATATAACAGTATTTATTTAATTCAATTTAATATCATTCATCATGCGTATAATTAATCATGTTTTAAGAAATTAATATATAAAAAATATTAACAGTTAATTAATTTGTAAAATATTTTTTTATTGACATTGTTTTTTAAAATTGTTTTTTGATCTGCACAATAAATAATAATTTTGATTTAGTTTTTCAATTTCATTAACTCTATTAGTAAATATCTCTATAGTATCAGATTTAGAAGGAATTTTATCCCCAAAAATGATTCAATCTCATTTTCACAGTCATTAGTTACAACAAAAGTAAATTACCTAAAATCTAAACCATCATCATTTTAATAAAATACATCTTGTTATTGTTATATTCATTAATTTTAACAAGAATAGACTCTTAAATAACTAATGTTATCTTTTTCAAAACCCAATATTTATTTTTGGAATTGTAATATAGAAAAATATTATATTGTCACTTTTAGAATAGAATATTTTTTCTTTATCATTCATATTTAACAAAAAATGTCAACTAAACACCTCGTAGAATTCATTTTTTATTTTAAATAAAATTAAAAATTAATAAGGGGGTTTTAAATAAATTATTCTCATAAAAACACTATTTATAACATTAATAGATAAATATATTTATTCCACCCAAAACAATATAGGAACATTATATTAAATTGAAATTTGTCTGAATATTTCTTGAATTAGAATATTCATTCAATATATGTAACCATTTTCTAATAGTATCATATGTGTGAAAAAATTATTCATATACCTATTATCTGTAAAATAGTTATAAAATTATATATTATGAAGTTTTCCAAAACTATCAATTCTTTTAGATTTTATTGAAATATTTTCTAAATTTTCAATAAGTTTACAAATAACTTGTAATTTTTATAATGATTCATTTTATTTGATCAGAAATAAAACAAAAATATTCAATTATAATAATGAAACATTACAAATTATTTTTCCCACATAATCATGATTGTTGTTTGTTAACAAAAAATTCATTATGTAATCAAACCAAATTCTTTGTAATATAGACACCATTCATATAATTAAATGTTGCTTTAGTATTTTTACCCTACATGTAGTAGCCACGTATAATGTTTGTAAATATAGGTAACATTGTAAATGGTCGAAACTATTAATTCATTGAATAATTGTGAAAAATTCAATATTTTATGTGTTGAATCCTCATATAACATGAATAAAAATATTATTCTATTTGTGTTAATCACCTAACCATTTTTTAGATAATAAAATCGATTGTATATACATTTCATTTTTATGATGCAAATAAATCAAAATCATTTAACTAAATTTATCATTTATAATTTTAAGAAATAAATTTACCCCCCCACCATAGAGGTGTGAGAAAAATATTAAATAATATTTCAAAAATTATACAAATAATAAATTTTAACAAATAATATTTTTATAAAAACGATCATCCCAACCCCCATTAATATGAAGTTTAGTTTTAAATCCATATATGACTTAACCAATATAACATTATTTGAATGAAAATTTTTTTTAAATATTTCATAAATTGTTATTGTAACTCCTTCATCCAAAATACAATAAATTGTTTAGATATTTAAGGCCAATTTCTTGAAATATATCAAGGATATTTTTTTTCTATTGCTAACTTGTGTAGAATTATATTATAAGACCAATTTTCTAGAATGAAAAAATATATATGGAATAAATGTTTGTGGTGATAAAAAATATTATTTAGAAATAAAATTATTCCTATGGATAAAATATTTTGTAAATTTTAGAAAATATTTATTTTTATAATTCCCTTTAATTATATAGTTGAAACTATTTTCCCTTGAAATACATCCATTTAATCCTTTAACTATGTTCATCTTATTTATTTTTGGGTGATATATTTTTATAAATTAAACCATTATTATTATCATATAGTATAACATTTTCCATTATTTTTTCATATTTTTCTTTTCCATGAAAAAATACAAATATTGAATCATTTAGAATAAAATCTTCATTTTTTAAATTCACATTATCTATTTTAATATATTCTTAATAATTATAAATAATCTCAATATTTATGAAATTTTTTTTCTCTATTTAATAATTTTCTGATTGTGTTTCTTACATTCACCATCATCATTAGTCATATCATGAAATAAATAATTAAACCATATTTACCTTTTTTATATACTACTAGAAAATAATTACCTCTATAAATTTGATATTTTAGCTTTATATTCTATGAATCAAAAAAATTAGATTCTCATATAATAGAATCACATTTATTCATATGATCATATTCCTTTATCATTTTCTCATTTCTATTTTCCAAATTCTTATTATAAACTTGTATGTCACGTGATTTTTTACATCTTATTACACTATTATTTTTAATTATTTAGTTCCATTATGTATTTCATCATCTTTAGAATTAATAGAATTAGAGTTAGACATGATTAAAAAATATTTTAATATTAATCAGCAAAGAATGGATTATGATAAACATAAGCATACTGTATTTATTGATTAAAAATGAAACATTTACCTTGAAATTTTTATCCTGCATTACGAGATTTCATATATCTATATTTCATACGATTTAATTTATTGATTCTTAAATGACTATGTAATCTTATCCTAGAAAAAATCTAAATTATCCTTTTTCCATTTGTCTATGTCTTTAATTGGATTTATGATTTGTGGGAAATCATTTCAGTTGTGAAATTTATTCTCAATCACATAAAAATATATTTCCAAAGAATCAATATTATTATAGGAATTACCTTTCAAATTAAATTTTTTCCTGTTCATTTTGAACATCCTGTTCTGACCTTTATTTTTAATAAACCATAATTTTTTTTCTTCTAAAATGATCCATCACTTTCTCACATTCCTAGAGCATGAATTAATAACAGTTATAGGATTCATGGATACTATACATTTATTAAAAACATTTTCAATTTATTGACTACTCACTTGAGAATTTAATTCAAATCAAGATCATATTTCCAAAAAATACAGATTAGATTATCCAATGTATATTTTTTATTATTCCTACATTCATTTAAACACACATTCTATACATTCCATATTATTGGTAGTTATCAACATTTTCTTTAAAAAAAATATTGTATTTTATAGAACATCACCATATATAGTCATATTGTTTGTAATACATGTAAATTTGTTAGACACATACTTTATTGACTCATGTTCTCCCATCATCTGGTCTAACTATTCTGCTCGGTGAATTCCTATATTTTTTTAACGATTTTATATCTGATTTTTATTGAATTTTATGATTCAAAGTATGTACTGAAAAATATAACAACCTGAAACACGGATTTATATAGATATTCTTATTAAACATTACAAAATATTCATTACATTATAATTAAAAACATGAAATACTATTTCATTACCTACATGTGTCTCCAGATTATAGTAGGGTAGCTCATATAATTTCTCCATTATTATCTAGTTATCAATACTTAATTTTTTAGATATTATTCTATTCATTTTTCTATTATGCACAACCACATCCATTAAAAAAATTGTTTTTTTGATGTATCCATCCAACATTGGAAATAAAACATTATATATTTCATGAACTAATCATTATTTTTTAAAATATTATGTATAATATATGTTTTTATAATATTATTTACAAATTTAACAGACAACCAATATCTAAATGGATTAGCACCAAGGATATAATTAATAGATCGATATTTATTGAAAAATAAATTAGTAAGGGGGTGAATATCCATTTTTAGAAATATAACATAAAATTATCAGTATAAGCATAATTATTGATTAATAAATATTTTAGTGAATTGATCAAGAATTTTTGACGTAGAGAGTAAAATATAAACATTGTTTTTTATAGTGGTTCTGATAATCAAGATTCAAGTTTTATCTAAAAATTCTATACTGGATGAGAAGATCGATACAGTATTATAATAACTCCAATTAAATGATATGATAACCAATTTACAGTCTTTTACTTTTACAATACTGATAAAATAACCTTTCGTTCTTAAATGATTCACTATATATTCTAACAAAGTTTATTTTCAATTGTCAAAACCCATGATCATATATTTTGGGTGGTAGAAAACAGAACAAAAAATTTATTTTTTTGGGAAAATCCTCAATCGAAACTAAAAATTAAAAATAAAAAATGAAAAAAAAATATTTTGAAAAAAAATTAAAACTATTAGAGAAGAGAAAATATTTAAGATTATATATATTGATGATCATTGATAACATCATTAGTATTGAATGAATCAATATAAGTAAATTTGTGTCCACTACAGAAGAACAATATTTGTGGAAGATTATCATCGAGTATCCTAAAAATAAATCTCATTGTGTATTAAAAAATACATAATGTAATCAATAAGTCACAATAATCCATTCAAACTACATCCCATGTTCTCTATTTACCAATAATTCACCAAAATTCATGTTAATTTCCATTTTTGTGGGAGTTCCTAAACACATCAATGAAAAAAATAATTAAAATGACATAAAATTATTTAAATACTTAAATCCATTTAAATAAATATGAAAAATTTAATAATAACATATACAAAAATTAAATTCAAAAATATACACCTTAAAAAATTATAATATGATTGATTGAATAAATGGAAAATTTTCAAATAATTTAAGTGATAAAAATTCATTGTCATAAACTTGTAGTAGTTTGATAACCCAAAAATAATAAAAACAATGTATAACTATAATAATATGAAAATTATTATTTCAGCATGATATACCAATATAAAATTTTTTCAAAAATAATTAAATTATTTTTATACTATATAAATATCTATTTAAAAAAAGAAAAAAAATTGAAAAATAAAAATAATCATGCAATAAATAATTTTATTAAAATTTAAATAAAATAGAGCATGTCAGAAAAATATAACTTTTTCCAATAATTAAATTATAGAACAGAATATGTGAGGAAAAATACATAGAGTGGGTATATATATCATTAAGTAATGTGGGTTCGGTAATCATACATTGAGACGAAATTTATCATGAATTCAATTTGAAAATGTGTACATACTGTAACATTAAAAATAACATCATGGTGGGCAGTAAATAATGAAGTCGCAATAAAATTAAATACCATTACATTGTAACAACAAATGAATTAATTTTATCAATTAAATGAAATTATTAATAATGGTAACAAGATATATTACCCTCTCAATTAGTTAATAGTTATATTTTTTGGTTTATCTACTTTATACAAGATGAGAATGAGAAGTGATGGTTACTTTTAATATTTTTGACAAGGAATCATAAACACCCAATTGTAGTGACTTTTATTTATTCAAGGAAGGTTCCCCATATATTAATGGTAACTAACACACCTTTTTGGTATGATAAATACTTCATTCTTGGTAGGTAGTGTAACTCATGGTAGTTATACAAAAATATCAGTGAAGTTACAAAAATTAGCACACAATTTGTACAAAAAATACCTACCCAAACAATTAAATTACCATATTCATGGATGGTGGGTTGCCACTGGTGGTCATAGATAAAATTCTCTGGGTCACTTATAATAACCCATCATGGATACATTACAAAATAAATTTTATCTAATATATTCTTAAAATAAAACACACATTAACATAAATATTTTTTTGTATGAACTATGACTCATGGTATGACAGAGCCATAGAGTTGTGATGGTGTACATTCTATGAAAAAAAAAAGATATTTCAGGCTTGAGGGACTACTAGACTAATTCAATAGAACATATTTAGTGTTGGATTTTGTCATTGAATAAGTCATGATGGATAAAAGGAGGTTTGAGTGCACTTGTTTTTTGTAAGGGTTATCTATTACCATGGACTCAAGCTACTACAACATCTATGGTTGGTCATGAAACTACAGGGAGGCTAGTGGCACATCACTACCTAAACAAATGATGGAGATGGGAATGTCCAAGTGATTTTTTCACAATTTCTTTCAAGGATGAGATGTTGGGAATCTTGTCAGGATATTGAGTAGTGCACATGGATGGACCCCTGAGAAATATTACCCTACCAGTGATGTTGAAGGCGCCACCAAAGTGGTGAATATCATTCTATAATGTCAACATATATACATAACACCAAATAAATATGTATAAATGTTTTCATATATAATTATATATATGGTTACAAATAAAATGATATATATATATGTTAATAAAGAATAAACTTTATTATATTAAAAATAATCCATAAAAAATATTTAAAATATATATTTTAATTAAATAATCTTACAAAAATAATTCATAAAAAATTAAAATTCATGTATAAAAATTAATATATCACAAGTGTGAACATAAATATTCTGAAATTGTTTTTAAAGTATTACAATAAATAACATATTTAATGTTATGAATAAAAAACATAAGATAATAAAAATTAATTTTGAAAATGTATAAATATTAATACAAATAAAATTTAATGAAATTTGACGTAATTATAATTTAACAAACCAAAAATAATATAATAAATAAAAAATGATAAAAACAAACACTAAAAGAAGAATGACATAAAATGTATTATGTGGATTGGTAAATGTTTAATCTATAGAACACAAGGTCATCAACCAATCTATGTTATTATTTATGGGAATAATATGGAAATTGATGGGAAAAAATAACCATCGATTTCACCACCCATAATATGGTGTTCTAAAATATATTGAGTATTGGAATTATTCTACCGACCGGTAAATGACAATGACCAACTTTAACATACTTTTAAACATAGTGAAAGTGGATATTATCATGAGATTACTATTTCATATGTGGAGTTTTATAATGATGTGTAAATATTAATTTATACTACTGACTATATAACCTATATGTTCTTATTCTATTTAGGATCTACCCACTTTTTTTATTAAATAATTTTTTACTAGTATGATAGTAACACCTCAATATTTATATATTTAATTAGTTGTGGAAACCTCATATGGTATGATTGTCTCATTACATGTAAATGATAATTATCTGATTTAATTTTATTGGAATTTAGTTTATAAAAATCTTGTTACTCTCCCTCTAATATAATTTGATGTTATTTTGGCCATGGATTGGAATTTATTATAATAATAGAAAATAATTTTTTTGAAAATGGATGTTTTTTATAATATTATGAACCAACTGATGGTTGAATATTGGTGAAATTATGTGTATGAAATTAGATTGATAAATAAATACATTATATTGATTAATATTACTAGTCAATTTTTTTACTTAGATGGTTGGGGAGAAACTACAAATCTATGACATGCCTATTGTGTACGACTTTGTTACTCTCTGTCTAGAAGTTTTTTATAGTATTCAAAAAAATGTGTTGTTTAGTTCTCAATAGACATCATTTATTGTGAAACATCTATATCAAATACTCTACTTATAATAGCCTTGATTTATTTGAATTAATTGAATAAGAATCTAAAAGGTAATCCTGAAAATGAATTTATGTATAAGAGTGTATGACTATGGGGTGAACATATACTATTTATTAAAAAGTATTATTGATTAATGTGATTGATACTTAGTTATAAGTAATTAATGTAGACCACACTCAATAAAAATTATCTTCTAAATCATAATGATGACTTGTATGATCATCTGTGTAGAGATCAATACATTTCAATGACTGGTTATTAATATAGATCATATCAATTGAGTGTGAGAAAATAAGATATACCCAATAGATACTTCCATATAATTTATGGACACAATTAATATATATTGATATTATTGTTTCATAAAATGTCTCCATAATCTAAATAGAATTAATAAATAGTGTGTTTAGAGATTACCCTGATTAGTTTGGGTAGTCATTATAGATGATATTATAATATATTCAATTTGAGTGGATGTTCATGATGTCATCATGAGGATTTTATAGAATCCCATATAAGTAGAGGTTGTGTGTGAAATATATTTTTTGTGGGAAATATTTCCTTTTTTGGTTCTATAATCCTTATATAATGTATATTGGTGGATCCATCAAAGATTAAATTTATTGAATTTTTTCCCGTAACATCCTTTGTGACTGATATATACATATTTCATGGATTGTCAATATGTTATGGATTCATTATAGTCAATTTCTCTAGGATGTATTATCTACTCCATGAGTTAAATTAAAATGGGGAAATGTTCTTTAGAGGTAATGAATGTTATGAAAATAACATGTAACTGAAGAGATTGTTATTTAGAGACAATATTAATAAATAACCCTATAATGAAAATGGGTTTTTAATATTTCAATATTCTTCCAAGTAGGGATTGTGATTTTTTCTTATGCAATGTAATATCGTTATAGTTTATGACTTGGAAAAATGGAGTCTTCATGGGAGTAATTATTTAACTTCCTATTTGGAGTTAGTTATGGATGTTATAGAATAAAATATATACGAAGAATTAAATTTTTTTGAGTATTAGGTTACATATATTCAAATAATTAATACTTAAATTATATATTCACTAAAAATGGGATATTTTTCACCAATGGAAGTTGTTGGAGTTAATTAATGATTACAACTTCTCAGTACATTATGACCTTGGTAATGTGATCAAGGTGATAGATTAAACCAGTCAAAAGAATAATTATACCTTATCAAGTATTAGGATTATAGTGATGTGGGATTTTATACAAATTATAAATGATTTTATGAATATTTATCCAATGAAATTAAATCCAATGATTGTAATGTCTTGTATCACTGGAAGACTATGTTCATAAAAATTATAACAGAGAACTAAAATAAAAATACATTAATTTATAATTCAAAAATGATATCCTAATTTTATCTAAGAACCTACATATTTATAGGATAACCTAATGAATAAATAGAAAAAAAATATGAGAAAAAATCATAGAAATGGAAAATTCGGAAAATATTGCATAACACACGAGCTACAAGGCAAGAAATGATTACATAAAAGGAATGAAACATTAATATACTTGTAGAGAAATATAGTATAGATCATATAATCATATTTCTATGTGAATATTGGAATGTGAAAAAAAAACACATAGGATGAAATAAACATAATTTAAGGCTAACTACCAAGACGATATCACATGGTGGAAAAGTCCCATAATGGATTAGGTTTACTTTCTAATCTCGAACAGGATGAATAATGAGACTGAAAATTAACCAATTCGTTTGATTTATATCTAATAACATAAATAATAAAATTTTTAACAATTTATTTTCCATATAAACAATCTACTATGCATAATAAACATAAGTTATACCAATTGATATAAATGGGTATCATAATCCTGTCATAAGGCTAAACAAAATTATGTGTCATAATTGTGTCCATAAAATAATCGATTTAAACAATACATGAACATTAATTTGGTAAAATAGAATTGTATCGTGATAAATAATGTCCAACTAAATTCGAAATATGTATTAAATTTGTTTAAAAGTCATTAGAAATGATAAACTTTATTGCTGTTTATGGGAATATATTGTTATAGTCTTTAAAGAGGAAAATGTTGTAATAATTTCTGTTAAATAAGAAATAAACTAAAATAGTATTTTAGTATTAAATTTATATTTTTTAAAAATTATTATATCCTAATTTAGTTAATGTAATGTACATGAATATCAGAATGAATTTGGGATCCTCTCATTAATTTGGATTGCTTATTAAGAGGAATTAAGAGGGGATCTTTTTACAACATGTAATTACCCATAATTGAAATATCATATGGTCTATTTAAATATTATTTATGTATAAAGATAGAAAAGGAAAGAGTTATAATAGAGTAATTAATAATTAAATTGGAGAAAGGAGACAAAAAACCTAATGGAAAGGTAATTTAGAGGTTTCGAGAGATCCCTTACCTTATGTTGGAATGTTCTCGGAAATTCCTATTAATTTCATGAATAATAAAATTAGTTTAATTAATTACTTAATTAATAAAATTTTATATATTATTTCATTTATTATAAATTTATAGTGTTTTTATATGATTGTTTATATGTATTGTAGAGTTCATTCTTGTCTTTATGGGACGTTCATTTCAAGGTTTCATAGTCAATTTGCATGTGGTAAAATTATGGAAGTTATGGTCTAATATAAGGAGTACATGGATAGATAATATAAATGGTAATTATATAATTACATATGTTTATGTGTAACCATATAGAATTTGGTTTTATTTTATAATGATGATTCATTTGATAAGTAATTAATGTCATTTGTTTAATTTATTTTTGACGTTTTTATCTTCATCAATAACAAGATTCATTTTTTTACATTTTGTCTAGATATTAGTTAATAAACCTAGAAAAAGTTATTATATACATATGAAAATATTTTTTAACCACAATCATGTTTTTATGAAAAAAATATTCTGTTAGTAATTTATAATTATAATGCATCATCGATGAAGGTGGTGAACCAACAAATCATGGAAATTTTTTTAATTTTTTAAATAAAAATAGAAGAGTGGATATTTGATAAAGGATATTTCATTAATATAGTAAAATTATATGACATATATATGTGTGTGTGTGTGTGTGATATTGGAGTTCTCAAGATTATATTTATTTGGGATGTGATGGGTGGATAAAAAAATAAAATAAATTAAAAGACATGGATTAAGGATTTTACCTCTTTAATGATTTCCGCTTGACAACCTCCTTAAGGCAGTTGGGGTTAGTCATTTATTGAAACTAGACTCTCCAAAACATTGGAATGATAATTGGTATTGTAATTGGGATGAGTATTATTAGTTTATATGTCTTATCATTTTTGAGTGGATGGTTGGAGAGGGGTTCTATCTATAGGGTTTTCAGAGGTTTTTTTATTATAATATATATTATATTGTTATTTTGGGCTCATGTATGGAAATAGTCTTGATTAATATGTCTATATATAGTAAATGGTGATGTATAGAACAGAAAAAAGGGTTCTTACATCACTATTAAGTCATCTTTTAAAAAATCATATAATATTAATTTTAAAAAATTACAGCTTTTCACAATGGACCAAAAAATATAATATTATAGAAAATTTCTATAAATTTACCAAAAACAATTTTAATTAGAAGATTTCAAAAATTGTTTCCATTGTATAAAAATAATTTTATTAATTTTATTAATTTTATTTTTCATCAAAATATACATTTATTAAAGAAATATGGATTTTAATATTATAATATTTATTTTTTACCATTTAAAAAATTAACTATGGTAATATACATTTAAATTATACGTATAATAAGACAATATATTATATTATGAATTTGATTCATGAAATGATATTTTCTTCTAAATCATTATATTAATAATAAAATATTACACGACCATTTATAATTCACAAAAATACTGACATCTAGTTAATTTCTATTAAAAAGGTTACATTCTTATACAATGATATAAACAATTTATATATTCATTTATAATGTACCCAAATTTTATTTATACAATTATATGTGGGTGAACTATTAAAATGATTATTTCACTATTCCTAATAGTCACATTACTATTCCAATGGTCAGGTTTCTATTTGAATGTATATGTTCCTTAATTTCTATAAATACATCATTATTTAATCATTCTTCATTATCTTATATTTAATGTTATGGTTATTTATAATTTCATCTAAACATGTATATAATATTATTAGCATTATTATTTATTTCTACATATTTTCTTATGAGACTGGTAATTCTTGTAGATGGAAATAACATCATTATACAATTCTTATTATAATATTTTATATTTATCATCCCTCTATAATATTATTAAATAATATTTTTTTATTTGATAACTAATATATCATTCTTCATTTATGAGAATAATTAATTTATTGTTCCTTATGTGATGTATATGATTTATGATATACTTAGATGAATTAAATTCCATTGATAAAATTATGGGTCACTATAATCATTCCCCTTAATGAAATCTTCCATAAAAATTTATTTTTATATAATAATATTTAATCATGTGATCACTTATCCTCTATCTCTGACTATGGTTTCCATGTTGCCTCCTCTGATATATGGTACCTCTATTTTACATTGATAAGGTGATTTTTCATGTTGCATATGAATTTATTTCTATGGTACAAGAACATCACCAAAAATTACTCATATGAGAGATAATTTAAAAGCAATACCACCTATAAATTTAGTATTGGTGATGGATCAAGTATGAACTTACAGAAGATGACTATATAGAATTTATCATGTACTTGAGATATGTTTATTGGATGTACTAGTCAATATGACACAACTCTGAAATGATCAAGAATGTTGAAGGATTATATTTACATGGGACATACATTTCCATTCATCCAAGTACATTGTACTCTCCTACATGAAGGTATGCCATGTAAAAACACATCTCCAACATCAAACACTAGCACCATTCGATGATTTTCCGCATAGCTCTTCGGTCAACCATAGAAATCCGGAATATGCATCTAGGTGATATTCACATTCATTTCCAATTCCTTGACCATTTATTTTCCTAGATTCATACATTCATCAGAATATTCCAAGTATTAATGTTTCCTCAATTTTTAGTTATAATGGGATTCATATGCAGCCATTACGATTCATGAGTGTAACCTATTTTTGATAGGGAACTCGACCAAATCATTATTTTGTTCCCACCCTATTATTATGTATATTGATAATGATCTTGAAATGTTTTATAGTGACTTAATATACTTCTTAGAGATACCATTAGTAGTAGGATGATAAGACATATGAATGTTGTGATTTATGCTTAGAGCATGTTGGATACTTTTCTAGAACATTAAGTTAAATATCATTTCACGACAAGATATAAATCATTATGATTATCCCTGAACCCTCACCACTTATATTATGTTTATCGATTTTGGTTATTCATGTTTGAAGACCTCCCCAATATCAGTAATGTGAGTATACATAATAAGAGGATCCATATAGAATCATATATCATTCTCTCTTTTATATGTATTTGGAAGTCTAGTGGCAATGTCTATAGTGATGTTTTACCATTTACATGTAGACATGGGTAATGATTGTATCATTCCACTAAAATTTTTTACATTTAAACATCATTTTCCATCATACTATACAATTTTGAGGTACATTAAACAATCTACATCTTAATATTGTCCCACCAATAGTGCACTTATTTATCATGATATATCTTCATGATCCTCGAGTGGATGGATAATGTTGAGATATGTGCACCATTAAAAATTAATTTTTTTACCTAAATATTTCATGATACACTTAGTCATGTCCAAATATTTTCATACAGTTTTTAATATATTTTTATTTATGATTATCTCCCATTTTCGATAGACTACACTCCATTTTGCACATCTACATTATCTATTTTAGTATAATTTTTCATCTTTAAAAGGGATAATTGATGAAATATTTATCGAAGGAATGATGATGTACCATTCATTATTATCCACATATCCATCCTTTTAATGTCTAAGAGAATTTTATCCTCCTCAATTCAAATAATTTATTATGTTACAGAATCCTTTCTAATTGGACAAACTTTCATTTTATTCTCATTACCATGATGTTTGTTAATTAAGAAGATATAATACTTTATGAGTTATATCCTTCATCCCTTCTACATATTAATCTCCTTCAGGTGAATATAATGTTGAGTCTCTTATGATGAGTATGTATCTCAAATATCTCTCTATTGATGTATCCATACATTCAACATGACTATCACCAGAATAAACTCAAAATCTAGTGTATAAATGTTTTTCTCGTGAAATTTTAACTTTATTAAGGGACAATTTATCACATTATCATTTTTCATCCACACATAACCAAATCCCTTATTATATGCATAATTCTATACCGTAAAGCATTCCCCACCGTTTAGCAGTTTTAGTAATAATGTAGAGATAATTGTTTTTTTCAACTCGTTGATGTAGTATTCACATATACTTGACCAGAAAAAAATAAATCCCATATGAGTCATCATATATAGTTTATATTAAAATAACTAAAATTTATTCATTAATTTTATGTAATAAACATATAGACCATGTAATCTATGGATCACTTTTACTTATCATGTCCATGGAATCTCCTCAATTTCATTTTTTTGAATGGTCCATTGATATCCCTTTGTTTAAGAAATCATTCCCAATGATTGAAACTTCCTCGATCTAGAACAAACATTTACTATAATTTTCAAATTGTTTATATCATTTAAAATAATTTATCATAGTTTTATAAATATATTACATTCCCTCCATGCACATTGTGTATATTATAATATAATCATTAATTAATATCACAAATTTATTGAGTTAATATCTATAGAATGTATTAATTAATTAAATAAAAATTTCTATTGTCTTTGGCAGAATAAAGGGAATCACTATGAACACATAGTGTCCATACCTTATTCAAAATGCATTCTTGGTAAAAAATTACTTCTCACATTTAATTACTGATATCTGAACTGAGGATCGTGTTAGATAAATATATGGCTCCATTTAGTAGATTGAGAAAGTCATCTACCAGTGGCAGGGGATACTTGTTCATTATCATGATGTTGTTGAGAATATGAAAATTAATGTAGAGGAGCATTGATCCATCATTATTCATGATTATGTGGTGACTATATCACCCCATTGTGAATCTCCCGAGTATAAAAAACTCTTTTCTAGATTATCTTGTGAATATATATATATATTCCTCCAAATTTATGTTAGTCATCATATTTGTAGTCTATGATGTGGGTAGAGATCTAGGATTGTGTTTAATTTAGTACTCAACCTATATTTTTGGAGGAAGACCAAAAAATTATTTAGGGAACAAAAAAATTAATTCCCTCACATTAGGCATCTATTCAAGCATGATCGTCTATATTTTCTCAATCATTTGATCATGATATTGTTTCTCATTGTGAAATAATATAATCAATTGATAATATGATACTTTAGGAGACCCATCCACCTCCTTAAAAGTTTATATAATTTTATGATTCTTCAGTAACTGAGTAGTTATATCAATTTCTCAGTAATTTATTTATGTTTTATTAAAATCTATCTTATACATTAATAATATAGTATCAAACTCCACTAAAGGAAGTAGGATGTAATATTTTTGGAAGTTACAGTCCTCAAAAATTTATCAAATAGGAGTTATATTAATCTCAATTTTCCTATTTATATCATTAATCACATGATACAACATAGATTCGCCAATATATGTATCATCCATTAATGAACAACTTAAGTCTCTCCATAGCCATGCAAGTCTCGAATTATTAAATATTTTCGTTAACATGGATTTAGTCAACAAAAAAATAGATTCTCATTACATTGGATTATCTTGGAAAATACAGAGGATTATAATTAAAGACAATTAATTTTTTCATCACTAACCATGATATATTCTTCTTCATTTTTCATCAGTATGAAGTACTCTTACTCCATTATATTAATGTGTTCTCAGATAAATATTTATTGAACAATATTTTTGTGAATTCGTTCCAGATCATGTCATAAAAATCCACATTAGTGTTTCTTTTTTGATCACTTGATAGCAATGATAATATTCCATAAAAATATTATGCACTTCCAATACGAATCTCAATTTTTTTTGAGCTTGGAAGAATATAGAATATATTCTTAATTCTGCTAATCTTATTATTACATCATGAGGGTATCATAAGATAAACTGAATATATAAATTCCTTTTTAAATAAAGGAAAATACTTTGACATGATATTTCTTCAAGAATGGAGGGTGTTTAAAATGAATAAAATTATTATTCCTAACTTCAGCCAATTGAGAAGGTATTTTCATGAATTTATCGGTACATGTTTCAATCAGGATAGGTTTCTCATTTGGGAAATCAATATATTTCCTATCACATTGATTTTTTTACAGGTTCTTCTATTTCTCACCATCAAAAATGAAAAATAAATAAAATATAATTAGGGGCATGAATACATATAAAATGAGAATATAATAAGTAAAATATTAATATAAAAGGATGGACTTTTAAAGGGGAAGTATATTCTATCTTTTTATTACAAATAATTTAATATAGTTTAACCATGGTGACATAATTATCACCATAGTTTATAAAATTTTTATAGTTATAATATGAAACATAACTACTCCATTAAAATGATATAAACTATAATAAATATTGGTATTAAAAATTTTATTTCATGTTATTTTGAATATTTACTAATGCAACAAAAACATTGTATCATAATCTCTTGTGACATTGGACTATTAGGTAAAAAATTTGAATAAACGGAACTAGAATAAATGATCTATTTATTGGTCATCCATAATGAGATACAAACATCAATTTTCATCCTACATCTATATAGGAAAACATATGGATTATATTGAAAAAGGGATAATCTAAAATGATTTGTATGGGAATAATCATGAGAATAAATTATAGCACATGAGTTAGATGGATGGTCATTATAAAATAAAAGTAATAGAATTTTAACAAATAAGTGTAGGAATATCATAAAGAAAATGAAATAATAGGATCCAATTAATATGGGAGTTTGGAAGCAACACATAAAATTACAAAAATATGATTTAAGTTCAACTTCTAAGATGATGTCACAAGGTAGATAAAATGTCATAATTGATTAGGATTACTCCATAATCCCATACATGATGCCTCGATAGACATAACATTACCCAATTAATGGGAGAATTATTTTGATCACCCATCATAACCTATTCATGAATATGTTTCCCACACAGATAAAAAAATTAGGGAATAAACGTAAGGGTTTCCTAGGTAATGGAATGGGTAATTTAATCATGTCATAAGTAATAACCAAATAGAGTCTCATAATGGAATATATGAATGAATGTATTTAAATAATAATTGGAAATTCATAAATGAAAATAACAATATGACTTGAAATATTAAGCCAAAATAACACATAATCATGTAAAAATGAGTGGTCAAGAATCCTTATAAATGATCCATTTTAGTGTGGTTAAAGGGGATGTATTAAAGAGTATTTAAAGAGTGGAAATGCAAAATTGTTTTTATATCAACTGAAACAAACAAAGACAATTTTATCATGATAATATTATTAATTTTATAATAATAATGGTGTCTTAATATTTTTTATGTAGTTGAAATGAATGTGGTAATAAAATAGCGATTCTCCCTTTAATTGAACCTCCTTATTAAGATTAATTGAGATGAGAACTGTTTAAAAAACATAATTCCTCATAAATGAAAGATGAATTGAGGTAAAAAAAATATTTTTTTACACAAAAAAATTTCTAATAATATAAGAACAATAAAGAGTTTTATTGGAGAAAATATATAGAATATTTAATGCAATGGTAATATGGTGGAACAGATATATCTCTTACATTATGTTTGAATCTGTTATTCACTTAAAGTTAATATCCTAGATAAAATTATGTTCATTAATTATCTAATTAAAGAACTCTTATAAGTGAATTTAATTTATCATAATTTTTTTTGTTCTTATTCAATACATTTTAAAAGACTTATAATGTTCAATTTCATCATTACACCATCCTTTGTTACATTATTTCATGGTTGGTTCACTTATTAAAACATTATATAACTATAGAGAAAAAAGGAATAATACTATTTAAGTGAAATTATATGGTATTTATACAATTATATAAGATTAAATTGTCCCATATAGCATTTTTTCTTTTATGAGGATGTTTTATTTGGTAAAAGAATAATTATATTTATTTTATTTATTTTTCTAATTTTATGATCATCACGATGTAATTTTTTTATCAATTTTTTTTTTCAAATAATAGTTCCATAATATTGGAAATGTTATAATATACATATTAAATTTTTATAACCGTTATATTTGGATTCTGGCATTCTATAAATGCGTAAATATAAAATGAAAACTCATCTTCCACGAATGCGGGTAACCGATATATCCCAGAACATGTTTTATTTTTTTGAATAAAAGTTGTAGATAAGAATTTGATTATGGATATTCCATTAACACAATGAAATTAAATTATATATTTTATTCAAGATATATCATGCTTCTATATATTGGGGTAGTCATGTGATGATAACAAAATAAAATAAAATAATATAGGACAACTGAGGATATTACCTCTCGAATGTTCTATCCATGAGAACATCCTTATGTAAAATGGGATTGGTATTTTATTGAGACTAAATGGTCATGGACGTGTGGAAGAGGCTTGGTAAGGTAATTGGGTAGGATATCAACTGGTGTCTAGGATTAGATGGTTTGAGGAGACGGTTTGGTGAGGGTTGTATCTATAGGGGGAGGAGAGTGGTGTTTTTGTTACAATATTCATTAGTATATTATTTTTTTCGTTGGACTATCAATAATGTTGATTTCTATGAATATTTACAGCGAATGGTTTTATGGATTTTTAGAAAATGTGTTCTTAAATCATGCTTAAATGATCCTAACTCTGTAATTTTTATAATGTTACTTACCAAAAATAATTGTATTTTAGTATCCAAAATAAATTCAACAATTATAAAAAAGTACAAAATATTCACCCAAGTCATTATTTTATAATTATATTTATAAAAATGGGTTCCATGTTATGAAAATTATCATTGAAATATGTGAAATTAAATTTTTAATTTAAATAATCATTTTTAAGAGAAATATTGATTTTAATATTTTATTCAATTTTTTGACCCTTTGAAAAATTAATTAATGAATTATAAAAATATATTTTAAATTTAACAATAAATAGTTATTATTTAAGAATATATTTTATGAAAATTAATTTTATTTAAAATAATTAGGTTTACTATAAAGAAATAAATAAATATCTTCGTATTAAAATAATACCAAAAACGTTTTTTTTTCATTTTTCATATCATTTATTTACTTATACCATGATATAAATGTATCATACATTCATTTATATAATACTTACATTTTTTCATACCTTCGTAGGTGATTTTACAATTCTAAATGACATATTACTATTCCTAAGTGTTTTATTAGTATTTGAATTCTTATGTTTCTATTTAAATGAAATAGGTTTCTTAATTTCTATAAATACCTCTTATTTGATTGATCTTATAGTCACTTAAATTTTATATTACTATTATTTATAATATCATATTCAAAAACCATTTTATACTATTAACATTGTCATTTATTTTTACATTTATTTACATGAGTGTTGTCATTATAGTCGACCAAGTAAATCCATATTTTTTCATTTTGGTTGTCTTATTTTCTAATTATAACACCACTATAATATCTGGAGTTATTTTCAGTTTATTTTATTACTAATGTATCATTGTTTATTTTTTATAATAAATTTTTTATTGGGTTCCCATTGCTAATCTTGTGCTATTTGACATAATTAAAGGAATTAAATACATTTTACAAAATTATAGGTGATTACATTAATCCCCCCAATATAGAAGTATTCCCTAGAAAAATTGTTTACCATACTCAGGTAAGAATATTTACAGGTACTTCCTCTTCATTTTAACTCAAATTCCCATGTCACAAAATTATTTTTATTAATACTCTATTTTACATAGACACAGTGAGTTTTGTTCTGCGTAGAACATTAACACCATGTTTCATGATATTCACCAAATTCTCCTCATAAGAGAGTCTTTTTTCTAGTTTTACCACCAGCAAATTCTGAACATTTGAGGGATATGCAATCTAATTCCTCTGGAGGCATTTGTTTAATAACTGAAGTAATGAATACATTTTTGGTTGATGGTATGTTATATATTGCATAGTTTTGACATGATCATGAATCATGAATGAGTGTATGTACATAGGACATAGCTTTCATTCTTCCCAATTAACAAGAATATATTATATGGATATATGAATAGGAATACCATATATAAAATAGAAAAACATATCCCCCGTCAATTACATTATGCATAGATCTCCTACCGACAATGGCATCACAAATATTTCAATTGATGTTCTTCACCTTGTATTCCATTTCTTCAACCATATCAGTTCTTGTCATCTTATGTTCTCCGACATCATGTCAACATGTATTTCATTGACATAATTTCCCCTAATGGTATTCATATTGATCCATTTGGATTCTTTGGTGCACACTATTGTTGAATGATAAATTAAAAAGTGGTAGATGATGATCCCATCATCCTTTGAAATCCAAGGAGAATTCACTCAACATTTCTTCCATTATAAGAGTAGTTTTCTTAGAATAACCATTAATTTGAATATTATAAGCCATAATTTACTTTAACATAGTGTATATAAATTACTGGAGACCTTTTTAGAACATTTAGGTATTTCTTGGATCTTTATTATACATATGAAATAATTATACTCCATGAATAATAACAAGTTATCTAATGTATATCCATGCATGTTGGTCAAGTGAGACGTCCAATATAATATCAGTAAATTGAGATGTTATTTAAATATGATCTAAAATGCTACATGTAGAATCATTTTCTCTAAATGACTTCGTAATTATAGTGAAATATTCAATATTAATTTTTTCTAACTACAATTTAGTTATGTGAAATGGTTTCATCGTTAACTTATTTTCTTTACTTTCAGCCTTCAGTTGTGGAAATTTGAGACAATTTCATGCAAATTTAGTGATCTCCTATTTTATATTGTCCCACCAATGGTTCTCTCGGATCCGTTGATACATAATCATGATCCTTGGGGGGATTGGTAGGGATATATATTTGAATCATTATAAAGATATTTCTTTATTTCTGTTTTTAATGTACATATATTCATAACCCAGCTTTTATAGATCATTCTTTATAAATTTAGAATTCGTGTGATTAACAATTTTTTATTTCTTCAACCGTCTCCTGAATATCACTATATTCTCTTTTTAATACATTATAATTGAATATCACTATAATCTCTTTTTGAATACATTATATTTTTCAATATGGATGATTAAGCAATAATTTATCAATGAAATGATTATTTAACATTCTTTAAGATCCCTTATATATCATTTTAATGTGAAATAATATTGGATCTATATCAATTCCCATCATTTATAATGATACATGATCCTTTATATACCTAGAAAACATCAAAAAATTTAAACATTACCTAGATGGTAGTAGATTGAAAAGTCATAATAATTGATGATATCTAACCATATTTACTAGAATATATAAACCTTATTTTTTATGAATATATGTTTATGGATGTTATGATCAGAATATATCTCACACTTTTTAACACAAATATAATTACCTGAATTTGTCCATTTAAAGAACACATAAACCAACACTAGATCATGAATGTGATAATATTTCTCATAAGCATTCAATTACCATGAGGCTTAAGACATCACAATAACATTTTTACATCAGTATGTAGCCTGATACCTTATTTTAAGCATCGTTGTACATGATAATGATTTTCAATCATGTTATTAGTGTTTATATAGGTGCATTGAGACACCTGTTTTTGAACTCCATGTAGCCATCGTCTCATTCCACAGTCTAGAAAAACAATAATCCCTTTTGATTTAGTTTGGTCATTATGATTTACAATCATGAGATGTAATTCAATGAATTTTAGTAACACTTATATAAACCACAGAAATCATATATATCCATTAGGAATTATAGATGTGACTACTATTTAATTTCAATTGTTTTAGAGGGTCCATAAATCTTCCTTTAATAGTGATAATGTTCCTCAAGAATGATACATCCTCTATCTATTAATCATACATATATTACATTGTATATTGTTTATACATTCTCAATGAATTTGATTCTATATGATAATTATCACCATGTTCCTTCTTTTACATTGAGTATATCAGAATATCATCTACAAATACTACCTCAAAATTATAATGGTAATATCTAAAGAAAACATTCCTTAAGTCCATAAAAATTAATAGATAATTATTGAGTCTGAATTGAATCACAATAAACTTATACTTTATATACCTTGATAGAAAGGTAGTCACTTCAATATCATCCTTCCCCACCTTTAATTGGTGATAACCAAACAGAAGATATATCATAGGGAAATATATGGCTATGTGTAGTTTATCTTGTTATTAAACCGTTGTTGGTATAATATAGTTTTTCATGATCATGATTTCATTATTCTCAGGATATTAAATTCATCTTATAATCGATCCATCCATCTTCTTGTCTAAGAGGATTGGTACACCCCACATTGTAAAACAAGGGTGTATAAAACCATTTTCCATATTCTCCGGCAACTGCTTCATTAGTTCCTAAAACTCATCCATGGTCATCCTATATGGGGTCACTAACATGGTTAGAGATCCAGGTGCATGTTAAATTTTGAACTGAGCCTCTAAAATAGGAGGAAGACTGGGAAATATTTTCGGTAAAACATCAGTTTACTTCTTCAAAATTTTCAGGTATTTGAGCATTATGTTCTTCTTTTTATCAATAATTTGAACTATATTTTATTTTGTATACAGAAATAATATTAAAAAATTGAGGTAAAATTTATGATGGAGATTCATTATTCTACATACACCTATATATAAATAGAGGATACCATTGGATGTGAAGAGTGATAACCATTTAGTTACATTCCATGTTGGCTGTAAATAATGTTAGCCAAAAAATGCCTAGTATAACCTCAAAATCCACCAATGGATTTAAAATGATATTTTAAGTAAGGACCAATCCCCAATAATTGACCAGGGGGTAGTTATATAATTCTCAATGAATAATGACCAATTCATTGTTCTCATAGATAACCTGTCCTTCATATATTGAATTTGTTTTTGAATATCTATAAAAAAATTAATAGATATTAATGAATTGATTGTACCAGAATAAAATATTATTTTCACTAATACAGAATGAATAACTAGTATAATAGTAACAAAATAATTATCAGTCTCCACATCATTAATAGTGATAGAGTATTCCCTTCCTTGCTACCATGGAGGTTGATGATGTTGATTGACTCAAAAAACCCTTGGATTAGGGAATTCTCTCGCATAATGCTCATGTTACTTTTGGATAAAGCACCACAATAAATGATGAATATTGATCTAAAACTACCTTTCTTCATCTGCATAATTGGGATTCTCCGAATCCCTTTGAATATAATTTGCCTTATGATCATTTCTTCCACATTTATAGAATCTACTTGTTTCCTTTCAGATAGTTTGTGGGATTATTCTTCCAAAACATTTCACATGTTGGTTGTCGGGTTTTAAAACCTTCCATATAATTATATGTTGATCATGACATATTAATATCCATTTCCCACTTTTTATATCATATTCCATGATACTATTGATAGTCACCAATCTCGATCGCAACATTTAGGGATGATCATAAAATCCCCTCATAGTAGTCAATGATTATAATAAAAAATTACATTCATGCACATGGATTTAAGAAAATAGAAAGGGTACCCACAATAATTTTTTTTTCATGAAAAATATAGAGGTGTATCATGTGAGACATGTAAATATTTCCGCAAACACACTGATAGATTCTTATTTCTTTTTATTCATTCTATGGAACACCCTATGCATCTTTAAACACATAGTTTGGGGAAAATATACATTGACAAATATTTTCATTAACACCTTCAAATCTGTGCAGTAAACATACTCCTTACAAAAATTCATCAGTTTCAACTACTATTCATCTTCCCTAACAAAATGATAGAAAACCAGTGTGAGATTCCATTAATCTTAGAATTGGATAATATATAACATTTTCTCAATAAAGATAGTCCATTATTCCATAATTAAGGATTAGATGATACACTATAGATATGAGGACATTGTCTCATATTAGATTAAAATAAAATATTATATTTCCTTTGATAGGAATAGAGTTATAGATGATTCATGTTATTAATAATAACATCAAATTGTTTATCATATATATTCATGATGTTCCAGGATCTCATTTCCATCAGTTTGTTAATATTATTAGTTCAATCGTTACATTTATTATAGCAATAATTTTTAAAATGGGGTACCTTATTTCCATCCATTAACTAATATGACTATTCAAAATAGAATTAGTTTTCTAGAATACATAGTTAATGATTATAAAAATGAAACAATAAACATATAATGATAAAAAAAATGCAAATTATATCGTATCATATGATTCCATAAGATTGAATATTTGTTACCAATGGTTATAGAATTATATACAGGATCCCTATTTAATTTGTCTAGTCCTAATATCTACAAATAACTATGTCACTACTTTAATAGAAACTATACAATTTATTCGATTTAAAAATTTTATTACAATATTTTAAATATATGTATCCATGAATTAAAAACTAAGGATTAAGAATTCTATTGTGTTTGGATGAATAGTTTAATAAAATAGAAACCATGGATCATGAATAATTAATCACATTATTAATCATACATAGTGATCTCTTAACTTCATTTGACCTATTATATATTTATATGATTACATGTGTATTATATAGTTAAATGGGATGATCTAAAAATTCCATAACGCGAATGAACTTGGGAATAAAGCATATCACATGAGTTAGAAGGCATAACATGATAACATAAAAGGAATAGAACATTAACAAAATATTGAATAACATCATATAGTACAAGGAATCATATGACCATATTAATATAATAATGTGTAAGAAACACTTTACATAACACAAACATAGTTCATAGATAACTACAAAGACAATATTAGATCATGGAAAAAGTACTATAATTTTTTTTACTCCCTAATCCCATAAATGATGTCTCATTATACTAAACATTACCCTGTCCATTAGAGAACAATCTAGGTGAACTCATCCTAAAATGATTCTACATTAGTGATCCGCATAATGAAACAAAATTAAAAAATAAACAAATGGTCACCCTTTGAGTGAAATTGTTATTAAAAATATACATTTACATTTTATAATAATAATTACACATAGATTACCATTTTCATAACATTTATTTACATATTCACTAAGTTAAATATATTATATTTTCATTTATATGATACTTAAATTTTATTAATACCTTTATATGTGAAGATTATATTATAATGGATAAATAACTATTCCTAAAAGATAGTTTATTATTCCAATAGCCCTGTTACTATTGAATTAGAATATGTTCTTAAAATATATAAATACCTATTATTTCATAAAATTTCTAGTTAACTTATATTTTATCATAAGAATGTCTATAATATAATATTAAAAATTAATATCATATTATTGACATTATATTTTATTTATACTACTTAGATATTTAGTTAGGTCATTATATTCTATTGAGATGAAAATGTTTTTCAAATTCATATTATCTTATTATTTAATTATATTCACTCTAAAATATTTGGAATTCTTGTTGGTTTATTTTATGATAACAATACCATTCTTCATTTTTTCTAATAATATTTTTATTGGGATCACAAAGTGATGTATCTATTTTACATTATAATTATAATAATAATTTTTTAATGAAATTATTAGTCTTTAAAAGGATCTCAAATTAAAAAATATCTTCTTCAATGGATGGAAATAAAAGTATTAATGGATGGAATGAAACCATATATTTCTCAAATGTCTATTCAAAAATCTAACAATGTAATTTTTTAAATTTTGTATATATGGAATTTGAGGAATCCCATTATACTGTGAAAATTGTTCCTTATTTCAACATTTATTTTTATGGAATGATACATTTTATGAAAACTGAATATCATCGGTGGATACCTGATTTGAAGAATGATCTGTTTCACAATTCACATAGTTCAAAATTATCTTTTCATCATAGAGGTGTGATGATATATAGGGAATGAAAATTGTATTTCTTGTTGAATTGAATAATGAGAGATATTGTTTGGTATATGTCTCATTTCATGGATTTTCATAAATTAAAGGATAATATATACAATTATAAGGGGATGTTACAACCCTTAACCCTATGACAATGAGAATGGGAAATCATCACCAATTATTTTTTCATATGACTCTAAAATATTTATAATGTTAATAGTTATCTTGGAATTTTACTCAATCACCTTACAAATTCATTTCAATTGAAAATAATATACAATATTTAACTCATGATTAGCTCAAAAGAATTAATATTCATAAAGACGTATGGTTTCACAGAGTACCACATTAAATTTTATATAATTGGGATCAGAGGTATACCTCAACATTTTGGAAAATTATTTACTATGCATTTGATACAATGAGCCGTTTGATTATATATTATCAAACATTGATAGATGTCCTATCAAAGAGAACCATGGAAAATGAATAAAATATTCTCTGATATAATTTTATGTACATCAATGTCGGTAGGGATATGAATGTACAAGTAGTTGGGGTTTCATATAAAAATATATTTGAAACTAGAATTCAGACAACTCCTTATGATTGTATATATAGAAGGAAGAATTTTAAACAAAATTTCGAGGAGGATATTGTGAAATAATGATATTAGTACCTGATAAAGATGTAGAAAGTACTATGAAATTCAAATCCATTAATCATATATTCGTTGTAGTTTAATGTCTTGAGAAAATCTAAAAATAATAATAATCAGTGAACATTGGAATTTAATGTTGGATATAAAAAATTTTGTTGAATTTAATTATAGAAGAAGGTTATACAATCAAAGTATAAAATAATTTTCCCTTACGTATATTGGCACCATTAATATTTTTTTTTGTAATTGTATCTTATAAATTTGTGCTTCCAATGAATTTGTATCATGTCCATGATTTGTTTTTTGTATCTCTCTTGAGAATATATATATGATATCCATCACTAGTACATAATTCATATGTAAAAAAACTATAGGATTCTCATTTATATTATTAATAACCCTGAGAGAAACTAGATCATATAGTTAAATTGATATAGAATAAGTCTACACATGTGGTTACATTTTCAATGGAGGAATCAAAAAATTGACTATGAAACTTGAGATCGGAATGATATAATGAAACATTGATATTATAATTTAATATTATCAATATGATGGAACTAAAATGATGTAATTTACTATTATTATGGTAGAATGTAACCCACTATGATTTTATATTATATTTATCTACAATTTAAATTTATTTCATTAATATATTCCAATTAAAGTAATACCATTTTTAAACGAATAGTAATATATTATGAAATTTATTTTAAATAAAATAGATATCACGTAACCCTTTGATTAGATGGTATTATTATAACAGAATAATTTATTAAATTAAATATGGCTATTTTTAATTCATTTGTAGTAATAAATGAAAGTAATAATTAATTTAAAAATAATTGATATCATTTTATTGTAATCCATATTTATTTGACATGTGTTATTATCATAGTTAATTCAATTTATCATAATTGGGTATTTATTTTATTGAAATATCTATATTATATATTCATCCAAATGTTATGACATTCAACTAATGTTTTTACAGGTCATGGAATAAGTGTAAATCTAGTTTTACGGAAAAAATTATTTTTATTAGGAAATGGGTTTTATTGGACTTTTATATCTATATTAAAATTAATTTATACAATATAGGGAAAATTAAAGGTGAAATATGTCTTTCCTTTTTGGAATAAATATTTCCTAATTTGTAAATAGGCCCCATATTTTTTTAGGCTTCATAAATAATAACTACAGAAAAATGTGTCACGTCGGTAAAGGGTTAGTGGGGTTAACCTAGGTTAAAACTATATTTCATGGTCCCCATTAAAAAAATTATTATCGGATGATTTTAATTAATTTCATGTCGATTAGGATGACAATATTTACTTGTGAATGTAAATATGTCTGTGAAAATGTACAATATAATAATAAACAAAAACAAAAAAACAATATTTTACACTCATACTATTAAATACCTTATACAATATCATATATATAAAAAATGTTATGAATTACTTAAAATAGTTATTTTTAGAATAGTGAATTTATTTTCATCATGGTAAATTTTATTAAATTTCAAGGAAATATTATAATACATTAAATGCTTATAAATAATCGACATAATATTTCGTTTACTAGTAGATAATTAGAAACAATTATGTAACAAATAAATAATGTATGATAATTTCAGTGAGTTATAGTGTTATTCAGTTAAATGATAATATTAAAATTTATTCATTATCATGGAGTCATTACTGTCTTATTAAATAAAAAATTGTAAAAAAATTTATTAATGAAAATTTATTAAGATTATATTTAACGAAATTATTTTAAAATAATATTAATACAAAAACATGACATGGTGTGTTATATATTGTCTAAATCATCCTCCATTTCAATTTGTGAGGAAATTATAACCATAGATTTAAATTTTAACCCAATATCATTAAAAAACATGATAATGTTGTTAAATACAGAATAGGCTATCAAATGGCGTAAAACAAATGATATGGTAAAAATATATATATAAACACCTCAAAATAATATCTTTTGAAGGTATTTGAACCAATAGAACCATAGATTCAAATATTTTTCTATTTGATTGAAATTTCCTAGATAATGACATTCTATTTTTAAATATTTTAATATAGATGATGAGTTCCCCTTCTATCATGTATGAATGGAATCCCTCCTCTAACACAATTACAAGGAATTTTTCTATATATATACACCATAACATAATTAATTATTATCTAAATATATAAATAAACATTATATATGGGCTATTATTCCAAAAATACACACCAAAGGATCCTTAAGTGTTAATATGAATGAGTAAATTCCAAGATGCGGTAATAACATTATCCAATAGCTTTATTTTTCTTCATATTATTTTAGATAATCTCATTATATAGTTTTTGTGATAAAATAAAAATTATAGTGTCATAAATATAGTTTAATTTTTATATGATTATGATAACATGATTATCCACCTACATTCCAATAAAATGGGATGTAAATTTATCACACATCTGTATGTAAATATTACCATTTCAATGTAGAAATGAAATTAATTTTTCACCACAATAGTATTTGTAAGGTTATTATTATTGTTTTAATGATTATTTATCATAAGAATTATTTAATCATTTTTATCAAATGATAAGATTGTTTCTATATTCTCACCTTACAATCCATTGTAAGACTACCACCCACTCTCATTTATATAGGTGGACAACCACCTCTATTAATGATTTTGATTTGTAATTAGTTTTCTTTTTTTGGATTTTAATAAGGGTTAATTTTATTAAAATGTATTATTCAAATGAAATAATAATTTATATGTTCATTTTAATTTTAATTTACCTTTTTTTCATATGATAAATATTGAAGAAATTATTCTGTATATATAGCCTACAATCTCTAAAATACCTATAATTCTTTTTTTATATCTAACATTATTTAAGAATATATATATATATATATATATATATATTAAATATTTATATTATTTATATCATGATTAAAAATCAGGATATCCTGGAACCAATATCATTGTAAATGGAAAGATATATTGTTACAAAATTCTTTTGAAAATATGAAAAATTAAACACCTAGAAATGGTGACACAAATAATGAATATTTAATTAATGGGATTTGAATATATATAAGTGGTTAATATCTGATTTATTAATTATATAATTGATATGTTTATATAATTATGATAAATATAATCATTTTATACTTGACGATAGAGAGAATTCGAATCAAGTCGAACCAATGGTATGGGTTTCGTGTTTCAATTTCATTATTTATAAGGGTTGTTTATGATTATGTTTTGATCTTTGAATAATATAATATAGCTCTCAAAAAACACATGATTTTTATTAACACAAATTTATATTAATAAATTACATGGTTTCTTTTAATTATTACCTCTTTATGTACTATTGAGGTTGAAATTATAATTTTATGGAAAGAAGAACTTATTTATATCATCTGTGTAAAATCATTTTCCTTAATTATCCATATTTAAAAAAAATTAAATATTTTTTAATATTATCCTATAAAAATATTAATACAATTTAACAATGATTTTTCAACTAATTGTAATAAATTCAAAATTTATATTATTTGTTAAATTTTCGACTCTTTTTACCAAAGTATCAATTGAATTTTTTCATTTATATTATACAACGTGATTAAAATTTCATTAAATCAGGATCATAAAATCTTTTATATAATTATATAAAATAATCTATAGATAATTTAATTTAATTATTCTATTTAATATTTTGAAAAAATTTAAAATTTATATAAGTTATTTCAATGTAAAATTATTATTATTTTTGAAATTTACCATATGTATTTTAAAATAAATTTTCAACTATGAAATAATCCATTGATGTTAATTAATCATAACTAGGGATATGATGCAGTTATACCTTAATTATTTAGTAAATTAATAGTTTATTCTTAAAAATTTATAGTTAAGAATCTAATTTCTGTTCAATGGTTTATTCTATGATGAATTTATGAAATGATATTGAATCCCATTTAATTTCAATGGGATATTCCTGGATGAATTTTTTATGTAACCCACACAATTTCATAATGTATGATTTGATGAATGTTTAATGATATTTTTTAACAAATATTTATTAATTTTATTTTATATTTGGTGGATGAAAATAATATATCCATTCAATTAATTGTGTAAATTAGGATATACCATGAGATAAACCAAACTAAAATTTTGAGTGAACTATTTTTAATAAGGGAATATTCAAACTATGATATTCAGGGGACTAAACCTTCGCAACAATTATAGTTTTGGGATATATCCTGAAACACTATGATAGTCTTGTAAATGAACATTGGCTACTATGGAATTGATTTTATATGCATAATTTTATATTATGAATGTATGTCTTATTACATTGTTATGTTATCCGGACACATGTTCATTAATTTCTTTATGGTTCTTGGCTTATGAAATTATATGATTTATAAAATGAATCACGATTATGGTTTATGAAATGGATGTTATGGTTTTATAATTTTGATATCATGTTCTCATAATATTTTTTAATGTTATACTTAAATAATAATTGATATCTCCACTGTTTACCCATTCTAAGAATACAGGATTGCACATTCCTATGTTTCAGATCCAAATTATTTTATGGGTTTTTTAATTATGACATATCTTTAAAGGATTATAGTTGTGAAGAAAAATGTTTGAGATAATTTTGATATCATATGAAGTAATTTTTTATGTGTACATGATTCTAATGATTTTTTATATATACATTTCTATCGTGGTTGTTATTTTTATGTATTGGTGATAAATTTAATAAGATTTATTATTTTGGTATAATATGGATGGGTTTATATAATGGTATCCATGGACCATGGTTCATACTAAGGTAGTTTTACCCAATATAAACCAAAAATGTATAATAATCCAAATGAAATAATTATACACAATGTATTGGGAAAAAACAATGACTACATTGTTATGTATTTGAAAACATGATCATGAGTTTGAAATTCCATCCCCTCATACCACTTTATTCTCTAATAATGACAAAAATATGGATTGCATATTAACAAAAAAGGTAATTTTCACCTCATGAATGTTTCCCACTATATGGTCGCTTGGGAATAAAATCAATGTAACAAAAAAAATTAATTTCATCGATAGAAAGATAACCCTAGTATAAATGATTTTGATTTCTTTCATGGTGATATATAAATCATGATCCAACACATGTTAATGAAAAATAAACACAGGGGATGTATCTTTTAGATACATTTATTTGGTTGAAATAACTAAAAAACATGAATTTTCGTCAATAATGGTTTAAAATATAAATTTTTAGTGACTATTTGAATCCAATCTGAAAATATGATGAGTCACGCATTCATTAAGAAAATAATTAATTTTATAACATATGTTAAATTCCCCAAATGGGGTGATACCTTCTTTAAAACCTAATATGTAACAAAATATTTCAAGGGATGGTGACTATTTTAATGATATGATTTTTGAATTTACTGATCAATATATAGATTCTATCAAATACCGTACACTATTTTTATAATCACTTTGACTACAATGTGTTCTATTTTATATAATTCATCAACCTATGATCAACATAAGAGTGTACTGAGAAGATAACCATACAAAACCGCTAAAGATTATTTTAATGAGTAAAATATAGGGTGGATTCATATAATTTTTTATATTATTATCTAAGATAGATTTCATATCCCTCTTAGAATGTTAAGTGGTACTCAATTCAATATCTGATCCTATTTCCTCATAATGCCTTTCCATGATAAATATGAAATGGGAAAACATAGAAAAACAATTAATCTCTAAAAAATATAATTCCATCCTTTAAGGGTACATTGAAATAAAATAATGATATATATGAGCTCTATGTGTCACATATTGATATGAAAAGGTTGGGGGATAGAGAAACCCAATAGTCCATTGATGACCATTATTTATTTAATGGAAGGTAAATAAATAATACATAACATTGGTAAAATATCAACTCAACCCCACATCCTAATTCACCATCACCACACTGGAATGGAAACTCCAATTACTTCATTAGGACATCCCTATTACTACCCTTTAGAGAAATAAAAAAATTAGATGCCTAATGTTGAGACAAATAGATCCTCACATTGATATAGATCACCAATATTTTTTTCAACCCCATATATATATACTCCAACATATTATGACTATTTTCAGTTGATAAAATCAACAAGGGAAGGATTAAATTGAATGTCTCAAAGATAGATTAAATATTTCACCTCTTTCACATCTAATAATATCTTATCCATGAGACTCATGGTATTATACTCTTCCATTGATTTTCCTAGGGATTTGGATATAAATGTTTTACATAAACTATCAGTAATTTCATTGAGCCTACCAAGTGCATATATGAGATCAAAATTTGTTATTTCAAGGTATTATAATGATTTACTTTTCCAATTATTTTGATAATTATGAATGAAAATAAAACATACAATTATGAGATTTTAGTATGGTATTAAATTCCAATAACTATGTTTGTTCCATAAATATTAATGTCTGTAGATGAAATAATCCAACTCGATGTCATGAGTGGTCTAGTTTTTTCATGTCCTTTGTGTTTTTGAGATCTATAAGACACAACATGATTTCCCTATGTTATAAAACAACATACACCAAATATTGAGGAGTCAATGACGATATCCTATATATAAATTTCATCGAGTATGATCAATTTATGTGTTAATGTGATGCTCTACATGATATTGAAGAAATAATATTGAATATCCAGAGTCCAACAAAATCACCGATTTCAAAATTTCAATGAAATCAATAAAACCACAACCTCAAAAAATTTTCTAATAAAATGGTAGTAAAAGACTATTAATCATAATAAGATTCCTAAAAAAAATATTTACTAGTAACATCAAAACAAATTTGAGCCTCCCTGTGATTGGATAGACTGAATATCTATGTTTAATGAAACATTACCCATGAGATTAACTGATATGATCTAGAATACACAATTAGATAACATAGCCTAAATGAATATATTTGGAAAAATTATAATTGTAAGACTAAAGTGACATCCAATATCCTCCTCTATAATTGAATTAAATAATATTTAATCAATTAATAACACAAAAAATAATTGAGATACTGATGAAATGTCTTCTTCATTTGTGATATAACGACCATACATGTGTTGTTAAATCCAAATTTCTTCCTAGGATAATTGATGATTCCATATGTAAAATAAATGGTCTTTATTAGTATATAACCAATGTTTTATGAATGGAAATATTATTCTAATAATTATTTCATTCATCATAGGAAATCACAACACAATGAACAAGTATATACTATGTGACCTTTAATCATAATTTTGACACTTATGTGATTTGAATTTCGAGAATCTAACATACACAGTTCCGATCAGTAAGATGTTTGGAGTTCGATAAGAACAATTTAATTAGTAGTGAATAATTAATAAAAATTTTGAATAGTAATGTTACCCTTATGAATAGTGACATGATCCTTACTAATAATAAATTGACTAAAATAATAGAAACCTCATCCACGAATGTATAAAAAACATTTAGGCATCTTATATGTTATAATATTACCATAGTAAATGTATTGATATTTTTGTAAGTCATATATTAAAAATTATTTTAAAATAAATTTTATTTTCCTAAAAGTTATTCATTAATTATAAATTGTATATCAACTGCTTTTAAGATAAATTAATAAGAGAAAGTAATTTTTAATGCATTATAAAATCAGTTATTGTATTTATAATTTTATTTTTCAATTAAATTATTATTGAAATTTAAAAATAAATTAATTATATATTGATTTTTTTTAAATTAGATTTAATTTTTGGATCATAGTTGTCCGAAAATGGTAAGGATTATGTTTTGGGTTTTTACTAAAATACTTGAATTTTAGGTGAATAGTCAAATACATTAATTTACTATATAAATACATTATAATTTTAATCAACTATTCCTGACATCATTAGTGATGTACAGACCTAAATCTCTAACTCAGATTAAATTATTACTATTCATGGTCATGGATTCATTTCTATTTCATTTCTTATAGATGAATAATAATATAATTATTAAAATATTAAGAAAACCCTCTACCACTTCACTAAAAAAACCACCCACACTCACCTATTCTCTTCACTCATCTCAATCATTGTGCCTTACATAAATCATTACCAACACTCTCCCCAATATAATCTCCCATATTCATCACCGTTTAGTTTCCCCAAAAAAATTATATCCCCATAGGTGTCTCTCATGGAAGATTAAATCAATAGATCATTAATATAATGTGGAGTACAACATTATTCAAAAGGTAAGGGATCCTCTCTATTTCACTTTTATTAAAAAGTGTTACTTATGCTGGGACCTTTTTTGAATCACTACTAATGATGGGGTATGATTTCTCTCCTCCCCCATACATCCCTCATGATATATATGTGATTAGAAAGATCTTTCTCTCTCATTAATCCCTCTTATTTACACCTTATACAATTCTGATAATCCTTAATAGATTCTATCCAAATATAAATTTTTCCATTGGGTCACCTCATCATTCTTATTACCAAAGTTAATTTATCTTAACTTTTTATGTGAATATTCTAAATTTTGTCTAGATGTACCTAATTAAATTATCAATACATTTTCATCATTGTCATTCTCGGATATATATGTTTTGATGTGATTCCTTCATCAAAACTTCGTAGTATGCAAACCTATTATGAAGGAAATTCCCAAATTCACACCCAATTTCAAGATCACAATATCGTCTATTTTAAGTCACCATTTTATTTATAAAATAATTAATTTTATTATGAAAATTTTCTGGGTTCAATTTTGGTTTTTAATGAAGGTTTGTTCCCTTTTCTAATTTAAAGGCTCTATGTTTTTTTCTTAAAACCGAAAAAATAATTACTAAGGCTAAAATTTCATAAATTATTTTCATATATGTGGCCAATTATACTTAAAATAATGTACCATGAAATATTAAAATTTTCCCTTATGAATTTACATGTGTATATTGGTTCATTTCATTCATGGATAATTTTATAATACACACATTTGTTCTACTTTATGACCTAATTATTGTTACTAATTCATTACACAGTTAAATCTTATTTTTATGTAACATTGATTTTTTATGATTCACTATGTGGAAAAAAATTCATTAAATGTTAAGATGGGTTAGCCCATATAGAACATGAATGTATTGGGTATTGTTGACTCTCATGTGATGTTTTGTGCGAGGATCTAAGTGGTTAGCCTTATATTTTTCTACCATGTGAAACGGTTTTTGTGATTTGTATTGATAGATGTTAATCTCTTGTTTTATCTTGCTTCAAAATTACAATGAATTCATGTTTTTATAATCCCATGTTTATGTGTTATAGTTCCATGTGTTCCATGCCATTTATATTTAATTATACCATGCCTTAAAACCCAGGTGTTATTATTTTATTTCCATTTTTTCCCTAATTGTACTTTTAGCTCATCTCGTTGTTAATACTATACCCATGGTACCCTATATAGATGTAAGGGATCAAAGGAAATTAGGATCTCTCTAAAATGATTAAATAAATTAGAGTTTTTCTAGTTCCATGTTTTAAGACATATTTACCAAGTTTTTAAAGTTACTAGACTTCACTATCCTTGGATTTTACTCGGATGGTTAATTATGTTTAAAATCATGTATTGTTTTGTTTACAAGGCTATTGTCTCTACTATTGGTATTATAGGATAGTTTAGTTATTTTTATTGATTAGGATTATAGAACATTAGTAATAACCTTATGGATGAGATTATGTATAAGAAAACAAAACTATATTTTTTTGTTTATATAGATAGTGTTTTATCATTCAAATATATTCATTTCTAGATAAAAATAGTTAGTGGTGGGTTTGGAACATATTTATCTAGGGGTAAAACCTGAAATCACTGATTTTAGCAAGACTCGAATGTGAACAGGTTCACGATAAAAGGAATTGCTATATTCTGGGATTGACACACCTTGGGGATATGATTTTGTAAATTCAAGAGCATGGGATAAAACATTATTAATAGAATACAAAAATTTCCCAAGAGAATATAAGCTATGAAATAAATCAAGGATAACATTTATTAAATCCTAGGGAAACACATGTTAGGATATAATTATCATTTACATGATTTTCATTTTATGTTCAAAGATTAATTTTTTATTATCAAAAAATATGTATTCATTCCATCTACTTTTATGATTTTTATCTTAGTTAATTGCTGGAAATATTATACAACATTCAAATAATCAATGTGACTTGAAATATGAAGAGTTTCCTCATTATATGCCTAATATTATGGGAGTTAAATCTCAAAACATCATGACAATACTATCTCAGCTAGCTCATGTTAGGAATAATATTTTGAAAAATATTGAACCCCCTCATCCTCCAAGTAAAGAGTATGTTTACATTAAATCCTTTATGTGGAAAATTCCTACCATTTATTGTGGATCTTCTGATCCCCTCCTCATTGAATAGTGGATGAACACCATTGAAAAAATATTTTCTATCCTCATGTGATCAGAATAAGGGAATGTTGTTCTGTTGGACTGTCATTTTTACGGGCAACCTAACCAGTTGTGGACACAAATCAAGAATATGAATCCCCTGGAGGTTATTTATTGCATTTAATGGGATGAATACAATATAATGTTTTTTTTAAAATATTCTCCCAAAAACCTCCATCTCAAGATGGAGAAATTGTTCCTCGGACTCAAGGAAAATGAAGATGAGTCCATCAGGGTGTTTGAATAAAACATTAAAATGTTTGAATGGTGCCCCTATCAATTTTTCATGAACAACAAAACCAGGGTGGATCACTTCTTTAGCAGACTAAAGATGAGTCTAGGAAAAACATTGGGGAATTGAGACATTGACAATTATGTGGAAATTTTCCATTTTTGTCATATATAACACCCTAGGATTTTATAATACGTTATCTCTTTAAAGTAATTCAATAACTTGTTCCACACACAACTCTGTGTTCGAGCGCACCATAACATACCAAACTTCCACGTTAAAAAGCATTTATGAATAGTATTAACTTCATTTTGAATTTTATATACTCCATATAATTTTAACATCAATTTATTTGTTTTTTAGACATAATATTAGAACAATCAATTTTTTTATATACAAGAAGTGTTTTTCCAAAAAATGCAATTTTAACGATTTTTTATAGAGAACCCATTTTAAATGAAATATTTGTCACTTTTATATATTAATTATGAAAAAATACATTTATTATTTAGAAGTCGGGCATAAAAATGTTGTTTGGATATATTTTTTATGTTTTTCTGATATAATTTATATTTTGATAAATATTGAGAAATACTTAATATTAATTGAAAACAACATTTTTAATCATAATAATTTATATTTTTAAATTATAAATTTGAAAGGTTTAGAATTATAATTATATTATATTTTTAACATCTAATTAAATTTTGGTCATTGGATGAAATTTTACTTATAAATTGGGCATGAACACATATCAATGTTTTGATAGTTTTTATTTTTAAAAAACCCGCTTTCTGGTTTTCACAACATAAATAAATTAAAAATTAATTAATTAATCTTCAATGTTTTAAATTTGGAATGATGGAAATCAATTTATAATTCGGAAGATAAAAATTATCATAAGGTCATTTTTAGTACATTTCTGAAAACATTCATTTATTTATGATTATTGAAAAACACTACATTATTGTTATTAACCGTCCTTTTATTTAAATAATTATTTTATTAAATAATTTTATATTAAGTCAAAAAAGTTACTTAATAAATATATATGTTTAATGTAATTAATTGGATTCATTTTATGATAAGATAAGATATATAAATATTTTTTGAACTATTTAACTCCTTTTACCCTCCTTCTAAGAAAATTTGCAAATTTTCATAAAACGTAATTTTACCACTTCGGTGAATTGAATTTCAAAAATCTGAAAGACACGGTTAACATCAGTAATTATATTGTGGATTAATAGTATGAAAACAATTTTTGGTGAATTGTAACTTTTGAAT
Organism: Viscum album; assembly: GCA_963277665.1. NCBI lineage: Eukaryota > Viridiplantae > Streptophyta > Magnoliopsida > Santalales > Viscaceae > Viscum > Viscum album. The sequence continues at coordinate 656,067,117 of OY728122.1, read as the reverse complement.
TTCTTTAGAAAAATTAAAAGTAAATAGGGAAATTAATGTTAAAAATGATATTATTATTACCCAACACATGTCACAATTCTACAGGACAAGTGGATTTCGACCAAATTCTACCTTAGGATTAAAATATGTTCTTAATTTACCCAATTTTATTATATTACAACAATAATTATATTTTATTTAAAGAATAATTAAAAGTGTTAAATACAAATTTTTATAACTAAAACATTTTTAATATTTTTCAAATATGGTAATAAAAAAGATAAATTATACAATAGTTATTCTATATAATGATAATAATATTTCCAATATAATGTTATTTTATTTATAATTTTTATAAGTTAAATAAATAAATTTATTTATGACACATTGATGATTCTGTAATTACATTATTAATGAACAATTAAAATAATTAATATTTTGAATATTAAAATAAATGTAAATTGAGAATTTTGGTGACATCGATGAATTTAATAGGTGAATATGGCATCTTAGTGTTGAATAGATATATTTGGTTATATGCAATGAACTTTTTTTTAATTAAAAAAAACAAATACTAAATAGTGTCAAAAATGACATAAATGATTTTCAAAACAAATACTATATTATTAAATGATATAATATTACTAGAAATATAAGGTTATTAAAAAGGACATATATAATTATATTTATGTCATTAATGAACCACTTTAGGCTCTCTTGTAATTTTATTTTTTTTATTGACCATTATACATAATAATACAAGAAGGGATGGTAACACTTAAACTCTTTATCTAAGGGTTAAATCAAAAAGTTAATGTTAATATCATAACCTAAAATTAAATAAAACCAATTGGTTGAGAGTATTTAGACCCATAACCAACTTAATATCTAAAAAAATCTATTTAGAGCCATTAGAAACCGAATATGATTTTATAATGATATAATATTTCATGTTTTTTTAAAGTGACCCTCACCTCTCTAATAAACGGGTACTTCCCCTTCTTTTAATTTAACAGCACTGAATCCATTTCTCACCCAAAAACTTATCAAATGTCCTCCAAACTAACCTCAATTCATCCTCGAGGCAATATTTTGTTCATAAATCCCACCAATGGATCCCCTTTGTTCAAATCAAAAGGATGCACCCAAAAAGAGGTAATTATTTCATCACAGATTCCAATGTTCCTTTCTTCTCCCACTCCCTCTTTAATGGTTGTTCTCATTCCAAAAATATAAATCAAATACCATTTAAATAATCTGATGTTATTATGAATATGTTTCACCAATAATCCTTATTCTATGCATCTTATGAATGACAATGTCACCATATGGGAGTATGTACGGATTACAGTCTCTACGTCATGGTATCGTTTTTTATTCAACACTCCATTATATTGAAGGGTATTAAAATATGTGTAATTGATGTAAATAATAAATATAAAATGTTAATGATTAATTATATATGATATAACATCCAAAAACATATTATTTCTCCATTAATAAAATGGTATTATCGCTCATGCATATGTACGTATTACAGTCGCCAAGAATGCGATAATATTCATTTCATATTGTAAGCATTCAAGAATAATTTTATTTTTATGATTAAAAAATTATTTAAGAACATAATATAATTATATATATGAGTGAAATACTTCTTATCCATCACAAACATATCTTACATAATAAAAAATATATAGGAAAATGAACCTGTTTACACTTGAAGCAAGATTGTACTAAAATATTATTAACAAAAAAATATTAGATGATCATAAAAAATATCATATTAATATATATATTTCTTGTATAATTTAATTAAAATTATTTAACTATTATATAGGATGTTAATTATCCCTCTACCAATGAAAATTAAAAGGTAAGGGTAAACTTTACAATCACATTATTATCCGAGATTGTTTTTAAGTAAGTAGGTACTGGAGCTTCTTTATCATCCACATCTGAGTTTCATTAAAATGTATTTCAAAAAAAATTTACAATATATTATAATATGTGTTAAACACATTTATAACCATTCATTTTATTTTATAAGAAATATTTAATTAATGTTTTCATCTTTTCCCAAAAAAGGTACTTCATGACCTTTTCAAAAAAATTAAGAAAAGAATGTTTTTTTATCTTTTACGGCAGGTGCAGCTCTTTTCTGCCACTATAACACCTTTGAAAATTCTATTTCACATTTATAAGAATATTTAAAAAATTACTATTTTCATTTATAATTACATTACATTTAAATGATTTTTAAATATAAAGAGATATTTCTCTCAAATAGTATTGATTTCATCTATGTCAACATCCTTTGATGGATTTTAAATTTGTTTGAAGTTTAATTATTATGATAATATATTCCATATTATATTGAAGGATTTGTGACATGTTGGACTGTGGATGTGTTGTTTTTATACCATTCATGGTTTTTGGTTAAATTATTAATATTTCCTATACATGTTCTAATAAGAATGATTATGTTATGTTTCAACCTATTAAAATGAGTAATGCATTGGATGTATTATGTGATGGGTGGATCCCACTATATCTCCTTGATGTATCAACAGGTCTCATTAGATAAACGGGTGTCCTTCCATAAGGCCTTTACATAATCTTATTTTTATTCTTACCCCGAGGCCTTGACCATGTAGTTATGATGTCTGGAATTATACATTCCATCATTATGAAATTTGAAATTGATTTTACATGTGATTATTAGACTAGTATAATATCTATGTGAAAAAGTAAATAGAATTATTTGATTTATCTTTTTCCATATTATGTTTTAATTTATGTGTAAATGTCTTATGTTTCAATTTTATACCTTGCCATAAATGTTTTTGAATATTTATGATAGCTTCAACGAAATTGTTTATCAATCCTGAGCATTTGAGCTCACCCCTTTCTTATCTTAATTTTCCTAGGATTCGAAGAAGAGAATTTTGATTGACCTAAACGTATAGGATAAGGGAATAATGGAGTTCCCAAAGGAATATTTATGTTTTGTTTTATGTTATAATTTTAAATTTAAAGGTCATGTATGTAATCTATTTGCCATGAATGCTAAACTGATCGTTACTTTGGCACATGTTTCCATATAATCATGCTAATTTATTAAGATTATTCATCGACTCATGGTAATGGGGGTTAGACATAACACCATAAGGTTGAAATTGAGATCGGAGACTCTCATTGGAATCATGGTCCTAATGACAATAAGGGGAAAATAGAATCTAATGTGGCCAATACTGCAAATAAATTCTATGATGGAAAGATTCTTGATCTTAACACGTGTAAAAATTTTGGGAAGAAGTATCCTAGGAACAATCTAATCGAAAATATAAATTCCATGAATTGTAGAATGTTTCGAAATACAAAAAATACTACCAAAAATATACGAAGAATCCCTCTAATGTGGATGAATAAAGGATTTTTTAGATCAACTCTTGGCCTATAGAGTAGTGCTAAATCTGTAAAGAGCATGGGCATTATGAAAACAATTTCTATAAGATGAGGGATGTTAGAGGCAATCAACCACAACCTCCAATGAATCAAGGAAGGTATTATGCTATCACTACAGTTTTGGGGGAGAAGAAAAATGATGTGGTGAAAGGTACACTAGTTATTCACTCAAGAATAGCGAATGTACTATTTAATTACAGTTATATACACACTTTACTATCATGAATGTTTAGTAAAGTGATTCAAGAACTATCTGAAAATTATGGATGATAAGTTATCAGTGACAATAGAAAATGGAGAAATTATTCTATCCATGGTTTAAAACACCTCCATAATAAATGTTCGTGGAATAATCCAGCCAGAAAATCTTGTCAATATTTGTTGAGTTTGAGGTTATCATTGGAATGAATTTGTTATCTTTATAAATATCCATCATCAACAGTCGAGAAAGGGATATCACTCATGATCTCCCAAATCATCGTCTAATTATATTAAAATGAAAGGTGGAAGAGGAATCCAATTCAGAATCATTTTCTGAAGTGTGGATTTTAATTACTTATGAGAAATTATGTCTGGATTAGAGGATTGTGACAACTAATAGAATCTCACTAGAAGATTTTCCCATCATGATGGATTACATTAATGTATTCCCTGAAGAGATTCATAGGCTTCCTCTTGATTGAGATTTTTTGTTCTTAATTGAACATATTCCTGGATCGTATCCTATATCAAAGACACATTATATAATGAACACTATAGAGCTTGAAGAGCTGATGTTTTAGTTCCAAGATAATCGGGAGAGGGTTTTTATATTCCTGAGTGCTTCGCCGTGGGGTGTGCCTATCCTCTTCCCCAAGAATAATGATGTTTCAATGTGACTCAACATTGATTATCGTGAACACAATAAAATCACAATATTGAAAAAGTATCATATAGCTTGGGTATATGACTTGTTTGATCGACTTTGTGGGGCTAGTTATTTCCCTATGGTGATTCTTCAGTCGAGATATCTCCCATTCAGGGAGAGGAAGGAATATATTTCCAATACATACTTTTGAACATGTTATGGACACTTTGAGTTCATAGTTGTAGAGACCTAAATCTTGGTGTACGTGGACATTACATTAATTTTGCGGAATACATAATATATAACAAAAACAGACACACAAGGACCGTAATAGTTTATTGTCATTGGAAAATTAGAACGTAATCCTCTAATCATGGTGAAAGATCTTCAACATCTCCCATAATGATCTTCCACTATCTGTTTCCATACATGAAACCTTTCTTTTAATCCTGAGGGAAAATAAAAAATACGACGAGGTGATCTCAAATGCTCAGTAAGGGTAAGAAGGGATAAAATAAAACATACCACATACATTTTAACTTAGAAACATGAACATAATGGTTAAACATCAAAATATAGAGAAACGACATAAAACATGGAATTACATAAGGCAGAGATCATAATGGAACATAAATCATGATAAAATAGCATGGGAATAAAACATGTAATTGTGGAATCCATCAAGCACATGTAATGATTTCCATAGTAGCCAAGGCATTTCCTCCAATACCATCTTTGTGGACAAAGTCCCTTTCTGAATCGAGTTCACTCCTCATTCTAGTACTGTAATACTGAACCGGACTAACATACTATTACATCCATGTCTATCTCATGAGATATAAATCTTTACCCAATGCATTGGTGGGAGATATAGGTCTCACCCATCTCATTTTGAAATCATTCTTTCGTGTGCCACAATATAAACATAAATCATTCATCATAACCCAAAAATAAAATGGGTTTCCTAAACATCATTCCATCATAACGTAATCCATACAAAAAAAATTGGATATCATTTCATCATTAGAAAAGTGAAACCATATAAATAATAGAGACATGATACTTGAAACATACACATGTGAAATAATGTCATCATATATGATAATGGTTTTGATAAAACACTTGAAATGAATTCCTGAGGAAAATATCCTTTTTTCTTCAAAATCATTTTCTTATCACAAAATGTCATGAAATTTTAAAAGAAAAGGGTTTTTTTGAAAATAGTCATGAAATATTTTGGAGGAATCTTCATGAAAATAAGGGTTTATAAAACCGTAAAAATCCTTTCATGCTGTATACGTTAAAAAAACATTCCTCTCGTACTTTTGTCGGAAAAGTCAAAAAGTACCTTATAGGGTAAACAAAAGAAATATTCCTTCCATACCATGGGGTAAAAGTAAAAATGGGAAAAAAGGACCTTAAACATACCTGAATACACTTTTATAAAAAATGGAAATGGATGATAAAAATAACCCCAATAAATACATACGAATAATTAATCTCGGATAAAAATGAGATTTCCACAATTATCCCTTACCTTAGGTCTGATATGCTTCGTACATATCCAAACCTCCTGTATAATGATTTAAATAATGTCATTGACTTATTACTGAATCATATTAATTGTTATGATATCATAAATGGTTCACTGATGACTTTATATTACCCGTTCTTTTGTAAATTACATGTTAAAGAGCGTTTTGTGTAAAATCGTTTCAATTGTCATTCGTGTTTTGACTTGTAATTATTCATATGATTACTTAGATCATGATTAATTAATTCCAAAATATAAAACATGATTTATATATAATATATATTCAGAATATACAAATATATAATATATCAATAAAAAGAAAGAAATACACCGTTCATGGAGACGGTATGTCGTATGTACACATGAACGTTGTTTTCGTTTCCTCATTGAATTGAATGGAATTAATTGGATGACATACATATATATATACATAAATCCAGTATCATTATTATTTCATATATTTCATGATTACTTATTATATATACTTTATAATCATTCATGAATGGTTAATCATTGAGAATGAATTTCATCGCGTCGTGGAGACGGTATTCCGTACGTACGCATGAGCGATGATATCATTTCCATGATCGTGGAATTTTATTGGAGTGTATTTATACTATTAAATAATCAATATCACTTTCCGATAATCATATATAGTTATTATTTACACCATTATACCCATCCAAGTAAGGTGGTGGTGGAAAATAGATTACACCACGGCGTGGAGACGTTATTCCGTACGTACGCACGTGTGGTGATTTCGTTTTCTGTAGGATGGATAGATTGTGAAATAGGGTTTTTTCATACATTTAATAACATATCAGAAAATTAGTGATACTGATGTTATTACTTCATAATGAAATATCCTAGTACGAAGAAGTGGAAGAACAAATAAAGTTGAAAGAATCGGTAATGGATATTACCTCTTCTTTGAAGCGCCTCTTTGAGACCTCCTCTTAGGGCACTAAAATTGGTCTTTGAAGAATACCATGAGCTCTAGGATGTTTATAGGGAAGCGTATAAGAGAATTTGGAAAGGTTTTGCTGAGCTTGAAGGCTCAAATTGGTGTGTGGAAGAGAGGGAGGATGTGCCCTTTTATAAGGGAGGAGAGGGGCACCTTTGGATTAACTAAAAATATTAGTTTATTATAAAGTCATATTCGGTTTTTAATAGCTAAAAATTGATATATTTCAAATATAAGGTTGGTATGGGTAGAAATCATCTCATATAATAGAATTTAGGCATGTTTAGGTAATTATATTAACCATATCTTTTAGTTTTAACTCTTGGTTAATTAGATTGACATTTACCATGTCACTTTGTATTCTTATATTATATAGTTAATAATTTAACCATATACATCCAAGAGACCCCCAAGTGGCCAATAAAAGACACCCCTATCATGATATAAGTATCTTGTATGAACCTTATATTTTTAGGAATATAATAACAATTAATAATATAATATTTGTTTTAAAAACTATTTTATGTCAATTTTGACACTATTTGGTAATTTACTTTTTTGAAAATTATAACTGAATTATTAGTTCAAAAAAAGTTAATTAAATAAATACTAACATGACATATTAACATAGAAAATTATTTTAATTAATAAAAAGTCTCAAATTAAATTTATTTGGGTACTTATAACATCATTTATGTCAATATTTCATTAATAAGATAATTACTGCATCATCGTTGTGTCATAAATAAATTAACTTATTTTAAGTCTAAAATTTACAAAAAAAATACCATTATCTAGTAAATCTTTTTATCTTTCTAATTAATATTTATAGTCGAATTTATCTTATGTATATTCCAATATTAAAAATGATTTAGTTATTAAACATTGATTTTAACTATTTTAACACTTCTTTAAATAAAGTAATAATAAATGTACTAATCTAATCCAAGTGGGCCTAAATGGTCATATTTTATTCCTAAAGTTGTTTTTGGTCGAATTACACTTATACAATAGAATTAGGACATGTGTTAGGGTGATAATAATAACACTTTTACCCTTAATTACCCTATTTACTTTTAACCGTGGTAAAAAAAATAAAAAGTTACTATTCACCAAAAATTATTTTCATCTCATTGAACCACATTTTTTTCTTTTATATTAACCATGTCTCTCGGATTTTCCAAATTTCACTCACGGAAGTGGTAAAATTATGTTTTATGAATAATTCATTTTTTTAACTACAACTTAGTGGTTTTACTATTCATCAAAAAATGAAAGTTTCCAGAAAATTACCAAAAATTAGGCCTAAGATTTATATGATATTATGAATTCAAAAATGATATCTATTTTACCAAATTCAAAACATATCATTTACATTAACTAATTTAAAAATTAATTCTCGTCGTCAAAACAAATAGCGTGTTTTTAAGAGAAAATAACTATCAAAAGACTGACACTTATTTATGTCTGGTTTAAATGTGAAATTACATCTAATGACAAACATTGTATTAAATTGTAAAAATATATTCTAAAAATACTTTAGAACCACTTTAATTAATAATTTTTCTCTATGAATTATTTCGATTAAAAAAGTTGTTTTTAATGAAAATTTAGTAATTTTAACTATTCATCAGAATATGAATGTTATCCGAAAAGTACCAAAATTTTACCCTAAGATAATTTCAATACTCTGAATCCAAAAATGATTACCATTTTGAAAGATAAAATTTATAAAATTTAAAAATGTTGGTATTACTATTCATAATGGCTATTTCATAATAATATTATAATAAAATCTCGTTTAGTGAAACTCGGTATTGCGTACTACACACGCTATCGAGGAAGGTCACAATTGTGTGTAATGAAAGACAAGTCAAGGATGAGTGTTGTGCAAGCTCCTTTTGGTTTAGCATACAACACAATAAATTAATGAAATAAAAATAATATATTTCATAAAATCTCGGGGTGTTACATTTTACCCCCCTTAAAATGAATTTCGCCCACAAAATTCGTCAGGGTTAAAAATGGTTTACTACCCGAAAGTTTCTTTAATAGATACCCACATTGTAAAAATGAATACCAAAACATGGATTTAAAAACTAAAGTATGAAACGTAACGGTTACCCAAAATAACTCATCACTGGGTTTCCACATAGGGGAACATTGGTGAAAATATGGATATGGAAGAAAAATCTAACCATCAGGTTCTAATGGAGAGTGATATAGAACATGACTATGAAAAATCCAAAAATCACAAAGCCATAAATTTGGGATGATCTAGGGTACAATCTTATTCATCGGATATAAGGGCACTAGGAAAACATTTTTGGTTTTCAAGATCATTTCCCTAAAGATGACGAATTTGAATTAAAATACTTACATTATTTTGGTACAATCTCACTGTCATTCGTGTCATTAACAATTTCCACTTCATTTATTAAAGAAATTAAGTTGAATTTGTTATTCGTGAAGTGTTAGTAGATCATGTGATAGAATGACGGGTCATTCCAGCTATCTTAAAAAAAAGGTTAGCAAAAGTTATTAAATATACATAAGTCGATCTATAGTGAGATTAATCATATATGGTTCGTAAAATGGACTTATACATCATATATCATACTTCATAATATAATAAAACTAGTTTCTACAAAATACGGACTTCCTGTAGGCCAGTGGTAGGCAATAAAGTATAGTCACACTTCAGTTGTGGGTTCGATTCCCATATCCTTGTCCGACGCGATGGGTTGTCACCCATCCTGCAGGTTGTCCTTTTTCTAAAACTACATTACTATAACATCCCATCAATAATATCGAAATAAATTATATCCTTAAACAATTCTAACTTATGTCCAACATAATCCATTCCAATCTGTAGGATTATCTAAAATAGTGTTGTCCAATCTCATATTATAGTGAAAACGATTACCAGAGAGTTCATATAACAAACATTTTAATACCATCGTTGATCCCCATATATCATAAGACATGTCTTGTTGGTCACATTACAAACATTTGGAGGCCTTAATCATGTATTCTCTTGAAATATTAATACCCATTGAACCTTAGTGAAAGCATGAGTGTTGTCAAAAGTTAACTCTTTCCATATACCATAATCCCAACATTTTGTATACTCAAACCATGATATCACTTATTCGTTATAACAATCATGAGCTCATGAATACTATCTAATATCGCATTATCTCCTTATCCCTTCATTATGCTCATATCATCTACTTTCCAAAAATATTTCAATAACTTTTTCATGGTTACCAGTACTATATAATAATTCAAAACCAATACATAGATATTCCAAAATTCCACAATACCATAAATGAGATTCCATGATACTATTTTGAAATCCCATTACATAATCACTTACTCATTACACAACATCATTTTCATACTCAATATCACAAATAGTGATCACATGAGACTTCCCTTTATCCTTTGCTTTTAGAGGTTGCTTACATTGATCATCATTAACCCGTGGTTTAGGGAATTTATTATCATAATTCCACATTTCCTTGCACTTAAAGAATTTAAGTGTTGGTGGACATTTCTCTGTAGTCTTTTCTATATTCAAATCATTAGCAACCCTTTTCACATTACTTCGACAATCAACTACTTTATGATCTTATTTTCCAAACTTAAAGCATTTTCTATTACCTTTTAGGGAATATCCCTGGGATTCCTTCCGTACTTCGATCATAAATAATCATTCATCTTCTTTTCACCATTGTTCTGAGATTTATCCTTGAAATCCATCATTCGTTTCTTATCAAAACCATGAGATGGATATGTTACACAAAGTTCCAGTTCTACCTTGATAGCACATCGCACAATTTTATCATAGCTACTGAAGTCTCTTATAGCTAATTCCCTTCGAAGACTTGGTTTTAAGCCACTGAAAAATCGATCAACATTACTTTCAGGTTGGATGATGAAGCCAGATGCATACCTTGCAAGTATTGTAAAAATTACTTCGTATATACCAACAGATTCATCATCCTTCTGCTTAAGCTCAAGAAACTCCTTTTCCATCATTGTTCCAGGAATACGAGGGAATTACTTACTAAAAAACACGTTCTTGAACTCGTCCCCTTCCATGGACTCGATTTCATCTCTTTGCCTTGTATTCTTGATAAGATTCCACCATTGATCAGCATCACCTTCCAAACGATATACTACTATGATGACTTTATCATGCTCAAAACATTGTAGAACTGAAAATGTATTTTCAATGGTTTTGATCCATTGTTCTACCACTAAGGGATCAGAAGACCCACTTAATGAAGGTGGACACTCCCTCATGAAGGACTCAATAGAATATTGTTCCCTCCTCTGCTCATTTGGAAGTCCAGAATGATTCACAGCTTGAGTAAGTATATCAATAAGATTTTTCACTCCATCTCCCATAACGTTGGTTTGTTCAGGAGGAAAATCATTGCATTGTCCATTACATTGATCAACATAGTTCCTCCGTGTTCCTCCCATTGACTAAAACCGAAAAAGAATAGTGTGAGAGGCAAAAATCATGCTAGGAAAACAACATAATAAAGAGGGAGTACCCTCAATATCTAACATCAAAGGTTAAATTCTAAGATCATTACCATAGTTATAGGACTATATATTATACGTATACTTATCATTAGTTACATCCCTAGACATACCATAGAAATATCTCTAGGGATCTCACTATGTTTTCACAACAGAGTTTCCAATGGTTGACTGATCCTTTCCTCTAATACCAACTGTAGAGACCCAAAGCTTGACGTACATGGACATTACATTAATTTTGCGAAATACTTAATACATAACAAAAATAGACACAAAAGGATAGTAATAGTTTAGTGTATTTGGAAACATGGAACGTAATCTTCTAATCGTGGTGAAAGATCTTCAACATCTCCCATAATGGTCATCCACTTTTTATTTCCATACCTAAAACCTTTCTTTTAATCCTGGGGGAAAATAAAAAATAATAAGGGTGAGCTCAAATTCTCAGTAAGGGTATGCAGGGATAAAATAAAACATACCACATACATTTGAACTTAAAAACATGAACATAATGTTTAAACTTCAAAATCTTGAGCAACGACATAATACATGGAAGTACATGAGGCATAGATCATAATGGAACATAAATCATGATAAAATAGCATGGGAATAAAACATGAAATTGTGGCATCCATTAAGAACATGTAATGATTTCCATAGTAGCCAAGACATTTCTACCAAGACCATATTAGTGGACAAAGTCCCTTTCTAAATCGAGTTCACTCCTCGTTCCAGTCCTGTAATACTGATCCGGATTAACTAACGGTTCCAGCCATGTCTATCTCATGAGATATAAATCTTTACCCAGTGCATTGGAGGGAGATATAGGTCCCACCCATCTCATATTTAAATCATCCTTTTGTGTGCCACAATATAAACATAAATCATTCATCATAACCCAAGAATAAAATGGGTTTTATAAACATCATTCCATCATAACATAATCCATAAAAAAAATTGGATATCATTTCATCATTAGAAAAGTGAAACCATGTAAATCATAGAGAAATGATACTTTAAACATACAAATTTGAAATAATTTCATCTTAGATGAAAATGGTTTTGATAAAACACTTGTAATGAATTCTTGAGGAAAATATCCTTTTTTCATCAAAATCATTTTCTTTTCACAAAATGTCATGCAATGTTAAAAGAAAATGGTTTTGTTGAATATTGTCCTGAAATATTTTGGAGGAAGCTTCATGAAAATAATGCTTTATAAAACCGTAAAAATATTTTCATGCCGTATACGTTAAAAATAAAATTCTTCTCGTACTTTTGTCATAAAAGACAAAAAGTACCTTGTAGGGTAAATAAAAGAAGGATTCCTTCGATGCCATGGGGTAAAAGTCAAAATGTGAAAAAAGGACTACATGAATACACTTTTATAAAACATGGACATGGATGATAGCAATAACCCCTGTAAATACTTATGAATAAGTAATGATTTAAATAATGTCATTGACTTATTAAAGAATCATATTAATTGTTATGATATCATATTTTGTTCACTTATGACTTTATATTACCTGTTCTTTTGTAAATTCCATGTTAAATAGCATTTTGGGTAAAATCGTTTCAATTGTCGTCCGTGTTTTGACTTGTAATTATTCATATGATTACATTGATCATGATTAACTAATTCCAGAGTATAAAACATGATTTATATATAATATATATTCATAACATAAATATATACAATATATCGATAAATGGAAAGAAATCCACCGTTCATGTAAATAGTAGGTCGTACGTACGCATGAACGTTGTTTTTATTTCCGCATTGAATTGAATGGAATTAATTTGATGACATACATATATATATACATAAATCCAGTATCATTATTATGTAATATATTTCATGATTACTTATTATATATACTTTATAATCATTCATGAATTGTTAATCAATGAGAATGAATCTCATTGCGTCGTGGAGACGGTATTCCGTATGTACGCACGAGCGATGATATCGTTCCCATGATCATGGAATTTTATTGGAGTGTATGTATAATATTACAGAATAAATATCACTTTAGAATAATCATAAATATTCATTATTTACACCATTATACCCATCCAACAATGGTGGTGGTGGAAAATAGATTACACCACAGCGTGAAGACGGTATTCCGTACGTACGCACGCGCGGTGATTTTGTTTTCTATTGGATGGATAGATGGTGAAATAGAGTTTTTTAATACATATAATAACATATCAGTATATGAGTGATTATGATGTTATTACTTCATAATGAACTATCCTAAGAAGAATATGTGGAAGAATAAATAAAGTTGAATGAACCGGAAAAAGTTATTACCTCTTCTATGAAGCGCCTCTTTGATACCTCCTCTTAGGGCACTAAAATTGGACATTGATGAAGACCAGGACCTCTAGGATATTTCTAAAGAAGTGGATAAGAGACTTTGGCAGGGTTCGGCCGAGCTTGAATGCTCAAAGTGATGTGAGAAAGAGAGGGAGGAGGTTCCCTTTTATAAGGGAGGAGAGGGGCACCTTTGGAATTACTAAAAATATTATTTTATTATAAAGTCATATTCGGTATTTAATACCTCCAAATTGATATATTCCGAAGATAAGGTGGGTATGGGTCAAAATAATTTCGAACAATAGAATTTAGAGAAGTTTAGGTCATTATATTAACCTTATCTTTTAGTTTTAACTCTTAGTAAATTATATTAACATTTACCATGTCACTTTGTATTTTTATATTATATAGTTAATAAACATACCATATACATCCAAGAGACCACCAAGTGTTCCATTAATGATACAAATATCATGATATAAGTATCTTGGCAGAACATTATATTTTTAGGAATATAATAACAATTAGTAATATAATATTTTTTTAAAAAACTATTTTATGTCAATTTTGACACTATTTGGTAATTTATTTTTGTGAAAATCACAACAGAATTATTAGTTCAATAAAAGTTACTTAAATCAATACTAACATGTCATATTAACATAAAAAATTATTTGAATTCATAAAAAGTCTGAAATTACATTTATTTGGGTATTCATAACATCAATTATGTCAATATTTCATTAATAAGATAATTACCGCATCATAATTGTGTCATAAATAAATTAAGTTATTTTAAGTATAAAAACTACAAATAAAATACCATTATGTAGGAAATATTTTTATCTTTATAATGAATATTTATAGCCGAATTTATCTTATCAATAAACCTATATTAAAAATGAGTTAGTTATTAAACTTTGATTTTATCTATTTTAACCCTTCTTTAAATAAATTAATAATAAATGTCCTAATCTAATCCAAGTGGGCCTAAATGGTCGTATTTTATTCCTAAGGTTGTTTTTGGTCGAATTACACTTATAAAATAGAATTAGGACATGTGTTAGGGTAATAATAAAAACACTTTTACCCTTAATTACCCTATTTAATTTTAACTGTGGTAAAAAAAGTAAGAAGTTACTATTCAACAAAAATTATTTTTCTCTCATTGAACCACATTTTAATCCTTGATATTAACCGTGTCTCTCGGATTTTCGAAATTTCACTCACGGATGTGGTAAAATTATGTTTTATGAAAAATTCAGTTTTTTAACTACAACTTAGTGGTTTCACTATTCATCAAAAAATGAAGGTTTCCAGAAAAATACCATAAATTAGGCCTAAGATATATTTGATATTATGAATTCAAAAATTATGTCTATTTTACCAAATTCAAAACACATCAGTTATATTAAATAATTTAAAAATTAATTCCCGTCGTCAAAACAAATAGCGTGTTTTTAAGAGATAATAACTATCAAAAGATTGTCACTTGATTATGTCTGGTTTAAATGTGAAATTATATCCAATGATCAACATTGTATTACATTGTAATAATATATTCTAAAAATACATTAAAACCACTCAAAATAATAATTTTTCACTATTAATTATTTCAATTAGAAAAGTTTTTTTTAATTAAAATTTAGTAATTTTCACTATTCATCAGAATATGAATGTTATCCAAAAAGTACCAAAATTTCACCCTAAGAAAATTATGATATTCTGAATCGAAAAATGATGACCATTTTGAATGTTAAAATTTATAAAATTTCAAAAATTGGGTATTACTATTCATAACGGCTAGTTCATAATAATATTATAATAATATCTCGTTTAGTGAAACTCGGTATTGCGTACTACACACGCCATCGAGGAAGGTCACGATTGTGTGTAATGCAAGCTAAGTCAAGGATGTGTATTGTGCAAGCTCCTTTAGGTGTATCGTACAACACAAGACATTAATGAAATTAAAAAGAATATTTTTCATAAAATCTCGGGGTGTTACATTCTATCCCCCTTAAAATGAATATCACCCTCGAAATTCATCGAGGTTATATATGGTTTACTTCTCGAAAGTTTTTTTAATAGATACCCACTTCATAAAAAGGAATACCAAAACATGGCTTTAAAAACTAATGTATGAAACGTAATGGTTACCCAAATTAACTCATCATTGGGTTTCCACGTAGGAGAACATAGGTGAAAATATGGATGTGGAAGAAAAATCTAACCATCAAATTCTGATGGAGAGTGGTAGAGAACATGGCTATGAAAAATCCAACAATCACAAAGACATAAATTTTTTATGATCTAGGGTACCATCTAATTCCTCGGATATAAGGGCACAAGGACAACATTTTTGGTTTTCATGATCATTTCCCTAATTTTGAAGAATTTCAGTTAAAATACTTAATTTATTTTGGTACAATGTCACTGTCATTCGTGCTTTGAAAACTTTCCACATCATTTCATAATGAAATGAAGATGATGTTTTTATTTGTGAAGTGTTAGCAGATCATGTGATAGAATGACCAGTCATTCCATCTGTCTCAAACAAAATGTTATCAAAAGTTATTAAATATATATAAGTCGATCTATAGTGAGATTAATTATATATGGTTCCTAAAATGGATTTATACTTCATATATCATACTGCATAATATAATAAAACTAGTTTCTACTAAACATAGACTTCCTGTAGGATAGTGTTAGGAGATAAAGGCCAGTCACACTTCAGTTGTGGGTTCTATTCCCACAGGCTTGTCCGACGCGATGGGCTTTCGCCCGTCCTGCAATTTGTCCTTTTTCTAAAACTACATTACTATAACATCTCATTAATAATATCAAAAAATGTTCTATCCATAAATAATACTATCTTATGTCCATCATAATCCATTCTAATCTTTAGGAATATCTAAAATACTGTTGTCCAATCTCATATTATAGTGAAAACGATTACCAGAGAGTTTATATAACAAACATTTTAATACCATCGTTGATCCCCATATATCATAAGATATGTCTTGTTGGTCACATTCCAAACATTTGGAGGCCTTAATCATATATTCTCTGTAATAATTAATACCCATTGTACCTTAGTGAAAACATGAGTGTATTCAAAAGTTAACTCTTTCCATATACCAAAATCCCAAAATTTTGTATACTCAAACCATGATATCACTTAGTCCTTATAACTATCATGAGCTCATTAATACTATCAAACATCTCATTATCTCTTTATCCATTCATTATACTAATATTATCTACTTTCCAAAAATATTTCAATCACTTTTTCAGGGTTACCATTACTATATAATAATTGAAAACCAATACATATATATTCCAAAATTCCACAGTACCATAAATGAGATTCCGTGATACTATTTTGAAATCCCATTACATAAACACTTACTCATTACACAACATCATTTTCATGCTCAACATCACAAATAGTGATCACATGAGACTTCCCTTTATCCTTTTCTTTAAGAGGTTTCTTACGTTTATCATCATTAACCCATGGATTAGGGCATTTATTAGCATAATTTCTCATTTCCTTAAACATGAAGAATTGAGGTGTTGGTGGAGATTTATCTATAATCTTTTCTCTATTCACATCATTAGCAACCTTTTTCGCATTACTTCGACAATCAACTGCTTGATGACCTTCTTTTCCACACTTAAAGCATATTCTAGTACCTTTTAGGCAATATCCACCATGCTTCCATCCACACTTAGAGCATAAAGAATCATTCATCTTCTTTTCACAATTGTTTGGAGATTTCTCCTTAAACTCCATCTTTCGTTTCTTGTCAAATCCATGAGATGGATATGTTACACCAACTTCCAGTTCTACCTTGATAGCACAACACACAATTTCTTCATAGCTACTGAAGTCTCTTATAGCTATTTCCCTTCGAAGACTTGGTTTTAAGCCACTGAAAAATCGATCAAATTTACTTTCAGGTTAGATGATAAAGCCAGATTCATACCTTGCAAGTCTTGTAAAATTCGCTTCGTCTATACCAACAGATTCATCATCCTACTTCTTAAGCTCAAGAAACACCTTTTCCATCTTTGTTCGAAGAATACGAGGGAAGTACTTACTGGAAAACAAGTTCTTGAACTCGTCCCATTCCTGGGACTCGATTTCATCTCTTTGCCTCTTATTCTTGATAAGATTCCACCATTGATCAGCATCACCTTCCAAACAATATACAGCTAAGATGAATTTATCATGGTCAGAACATTGTAGAACTGAAAGTATCTTTTCAATGGTACTAATCCATTGTTCAGACACTAAGGGATCAGAAGACCCACTGAATGAAGGTGGACACTTCCTCATGAAGGACTCAATAGAATATTGTTCCCTCCTCTGCTCAGTTGGAAGTCCAGAATGATTCATAGCTTGTGTAAATATATCAATAAGATTTTTCACACCATCTCCCATAATGTTGGTTTGTTCAGGAGTACAATCATTACAGTGTCCATTACATTTATCAACATGGTTCCTTCAGGTTCCAGCCATTGACTAAAATCCAAAAAGAATAGGGTGAGTGGAAAAAATCATGCTAGGAAAACAACATAATAAAGGGGGAGTACCCTCAATATCTAACAACATAGGTTAAATTCTAAGATCATTACCGTAGTTCTAGGACTATATCCTATACATATACTTATCTATAGGTACATCCCTAGACATACCTTAGAAATATCTCAAGGGATCTCACTAACGTTTTCACATCCTAGTTTCCAATGGTTGACTAAACCTTTCCTCTTATACCAACTGTAGAGACCCAAATATTGACTTACATGTACTTTACATTACTTTTTCAGAATACTTAATACATAAAAAAACAGACACAGAAGGACCGTAATAGTTTAGTGTCTATGGAAACATGGAATGTAATCTTCTAATCATGGTGAAAGTTCTTCAACATCTTCCATAAAGATCTTCCACTTTTTTTTCCATACCTAAAACCTTTCTTTTTATCTTGGGGGAAAATAAATCATAGGAAGTGTGAGATCAAATGCTCAGTAAGGGTATGAATGGATAAAATAAAACATACCACCTAAATATGAACTTAAAAAACATGAACATAATGTTTAAACATCGAAATATTGATCAGTGACATAAAACATGGAAGTACATAGGGCATAGATCATAATGGAACATAAATCATGATAAAATAGAATTGGAAAAAACAAGTAATTGTGGAATCCATTAATCACATGTAATGATTTCTATAGTAGCCAAGGCATTTCTGCCAAGACCATCATAGTGGACAAAGTCCCTTTCTGAATCGAGTTCACTCCTCATTCCAGTCCTGTAATACTGAAACGAATTAACATACCGTTCCAGCCATGTCAATCTCATGAGATATAAATATTTACCCAATGCATTGGAGGGAGATATAGGTACCACCCATCATAAATTGAAATCATTCTTTCGTGTGCCACAATATAAACAAAAATCATTCATCATAACCCACGAATAAAATGGGTTTCATAAACATCATTCCATCATAACGTAATCCATACAAAAAAATTGTATATCATTTAATCATTAGAAAATTGAAACCCTTTAAATCATAGATACATGATACTTGAAACATACACATGTGTAATAATGTCATCTTAGATGAAAATGGTTTAGATAAAACACTTGAAATGTATTCTTGAGGAAAATATCCTTTTTCCTTCAAAATCATTTTCTTTTCACAAAATGTCATGAAATTTTAAAATAAAGGGTTTTTTTTGAAAATATTAATGAAATAATTTGGAGGAATATTCATTAAAATAATGCTTTATAAAACCGTAAAAATCCTTTCATGCCGTATATGTTAAAAAAACATTCTTCTCGTACTTTTGTCGGAAAAGTCAAAACGTACCTTGTATGGTAAATAAAATAAGGATTCCTTCCATACCATGGGGTAAAAGTCAAAATGGGAAAAAGGAAATTAAACATACATGAATATACTTTTCAAAACATTGGCATGGATGATAGAAACAACCCCAGTAAATACTTATGAATATGTTATCTAGGATAAAAATGAGATTTGCACAATTATCCCTTACCTTAGGTCCCATATGCTTCGTACGTATCCGAACATCATGTATAATGATTTAAATAATTTCATTGACTTATTACAGAATAATATTCATTATTATGATATCATATATGGTTCACTTATGACTTTATATTACCCGTTATTTTGTAAATTCCATGCTAAAGAGCGTTTTGGGTAAAATCGTTTCATTTGTCGTCCGTGTTTTGACGTGTAATTATTCATATGATTACTTAGATAATTATTAGATAATTCCATATTATAAAACATGATTTATATATAATATATATTCATAATTTACATATATATAATATATCTATAAATGGAAGAAATACACCGTTCATGGAGACGGTAGGTCGTACGTACGCATGAACATTGTTTTTGTTTACTCATTGAATTGAAGTGAATTAATTGGATGACATAAATATATATATACATAAATACAGTAACGTTATTATGTCATATATTTCATGATTACTTATTATATATACATTAAAATCATTCATGAATGGTTAATCATTGAGAATTGAATCTCATCGCGTCGTGGAGACGGTATTCCGTACATACACACGAGCAATGATATCGTTCCCATCATCGCAGAATTTTATTGGTGTGTATGTATACTATTAAAGAATCAATATCACTTTCCAATAATCATATATAGTTATTATTTACACAATTATACCAATCCAAGTAAGGTGGTGGTGGAATGTAGATTACACCACGGTGTGGAGACGGTATTTCGTACGTACGCACACTCGGTGATTTCGTTTTCCGTAGGATGGATAGATGGTGAAATTTGGTTGTTTAATACTTATAATAACATATCAGTATATGAGTGATACTGATGTTATCACTTCATAATGATACATCCTAATAAGACGATATGTAAGAAGAAATAAAGTTGAAAGAATTGGTGACGGATATTACCTCTTCTTTGAAGTGCCTCTTGAGACCTCCTCTTAGGGCACAAAAATTGGTCTTTGAAGAAGACCTGGAACTCTATGATGTTTATAGGGAAGTGGAAAAGATAATTTGGTAGGTTTTGGCCAAGATTTAAGGCTCAATGTGGTGTGAGGAAGAGAGGGAGGAGGTGCCCTTTTATAAGGTAGGAGAGGGGCACCTTTGGAATAAGTAAAAATAATATTTTATTATAAAATCATATTCGGTTTTTAATAGCTCCAAATTGATATATTTCAAAGATAAGGTGGGTATGGGTCGAAATAATCTCATCCAATAGAATATAGGCAAGTTTATATCTTTATATTAACCTTATATATTAGTTTTAACTCTTAGTTAATTAGACTTACATTTACCATGTCACTTTGTATTTTTATATTATATAGATAATAAACATACTATATACATCCAAGAGACCCCCCAAGTGGTCCATTAATGATAAACCTATCATGATATAAGTATCTTGGCAGAAAATTATATTTTTAGCAATATAATAACAATTAATAATATAATATTTGTTTTTAAAACTATTTTATGTCACTTTTAACACTATTTGGTAATTGATTTTTGTGAAAATCATAATAGAATTATTAGTTCAAACAAAGTTAATTAAATCAATAGTAACATGTCATATTAACATATACATTTATTGGAATTCATAAAAAGACTCATATTACATTTATTTGGGTATTTATAACATCAATTATATCAATCTTTTATTAATAAGATAATTACTTCATCATAATTGTGTCATAAATAAATTAATATATATTAATTCTAAAAATTACAAATAAAATACAATTATGTTGGAATTCTCGTTATATTTGTAATGAATATTTATAGTCGAATTTATCTAATGTATAACCCTATATTAATATTTTTAGTTATTAAACATTGATTTTAACTATTTTAACCCTTCTTTAAATAAATTAATAATAAATGTCCTAATCTAATCCAAGTGGACCTAAATGGTCATATTTTATTCCTGAGGTTGTTTTTGGGAGAATTATACTTATCCAATAGAATTAGGACATGTTTTAGGGTAATAATAACAACACTTTTACCATTAATTACCCTATTTACTTTTAACCATGGTAAAAAAAAGTAAAAAGTAACTATTCACCAAAAATTATTTTCATCTCATTGAACCAAATTTTAGTCCTTGATATTAACCGTGTCTCTCAGATTTTTGAAATTTCACTCACAGAAGCGGTAAAATTATGTTTTATGAAAAATTCAATTTTTAACTACCACTTAGTGGTTTCACTATTTATCAAAAAATGAAAGTTTCCAAAAAAATACCAAAAATTAGGTCTAAGCTATATTTGATATTATGAATTCAAAACTGATGTCTATTTTACCAAATTCAAAACACATCAATTACATTAACTATTTTAAAAATAAATTCCCGTCGTCAAAACAAATAGTGTGGTTTTAAGAGATAATAACTATCAAAAGATTGACACTTATTTATGTCTGGTTTAAATGTGAAATTACATCCAATGACCAACATTGTATTAAATTGTAAAAATATATTCTAAATATACTTTAAAACCACTCAAATTAATAATTTTTCACTATTAATTATTTTGATTAAAAAAGTTGTTTTTAATTAAAATTTAGTAATTTTCACTATTCATCAGAATATGAAAGTTATCCGAAAAGTACCAAAATTTCACCCTAAGCTAATTTTGATATTCTGAATCCAAAAATAAAGTCCATTTTGAAAGATAAAATTTATAAAATTTCAAAAATTGGGTATTACTATTCATAACGGCTAGTTCATAATAATATTATACTAATATCTCGTATAGTGAAACTCGGTATTGCGTTCTACACGCACTATCGAGGAAGGTCGTGATTGTGTGTAATGCAAAACAAGTCATGGATGCATTTTGTGCAAGATACATTTCATGTAGCATACAACACAAGACATTAATGAAATTAAAAAGAGTATTTTTCATAAAATCTTGTGGTGTTACAATAGTGATTCCTTCCAGACTCACTAAGGCCCAAAAAAATTTCATGGATTTGGTTAATAGGGTATTTATTGATTAACATGACAAATTTTTGGTGGTCTTTATCAATTAAATCATGATATACTCCATGAGAAAGGAGGAACATTATGAGAATTTGAATACAGTGTTAATGACATTGTGATGGGATAAGTTGTATGAAAAGTACATTAACTATAAGTTTTTTATAGAGGAAGTATAAATGTTGGGGCATGTTATCAACAAAAAATACATGAGGACCCTTTGAGGAAAAATTTAATTTATGAGTGGTCCAAGACATCATCATTAATGTAGAATCATAGTATTCATGGTCTAGCCAAGTATTATCGATCATTTATGAAGAAATTTTCATTATTGTAAAATCAATTAGGAGGCTAGAGTGGAAGAAAGTAAAAATTTCTATATTCAATAATGTGAAGACTATTTTAATGATTTGAAAAAGTGGCAAATCACAGAACTTGTACTCACACTCCCAATAATTGGATAAGACTTTTTGGTATATAGTGATGCTTCAAACAGGTAATTAGGTTGTGTGTTGATGAAAAATGATAAAGTGATATTCTAACACTCATGGATGTTGAAAATTCATGAGAAAAACTTGTATATGAATGATCTAGAGTTGGTAGATGTGACCATTGAGCTAATAATATTGCGACTTTATCTATATGTGGAAAAGTTTGAGATATGTAATTATCATAAGAGTCTCAAGTACATATTCACACAAAAAATCGTAATATGTGCCAATGAAGAAGCATAGAGAACATCATGGAGTATTAATTCTCAATCCACTACCATCTATGTAAGGAAAACATGGTGGAAGATATTATATTTATAAAGGATCATGAATCTTTATAAATGATGACAATTGAAAAGGATCTAATCTTCTTATATTTTCAGAGAATGGACAAGGGAATCATTATGTTAGGAACATCATCAATTCATTCTCAAATGATTTCCCAACCACCTTTCATGGGGAAAATAAATGTCGCTCAAAGAAATGACTATGAAATTCAGAAAAGGGTGAAAGCTATTAAAAATTGGAAAACCTATGAGTTCAGGATTTATGGGGAAAGAGTTGCAATATCTGGGTAATTATTGTGTGAACATACCAATCTAGAGATAGAGAAAGATATTTTTTATAATAATCCTGGTCTTTATAACACTCTTTAACATGATTTATTTCCTAAACATTCACTTATGAAGCCCATGTGGAGCAATATGTCTATTTTATTGGGAAATTAATGATATTACATAACAAATTATTACACAAAACACACCATCTTTATTGTAAGTATCTTTTACATGAAAACATCATTCATTCGTACAAAGCGTTGCATGGTAACTTGAGAACATGCATATGGAAAGGGAAATCTATAATAAACAGTAAATGAGTAAAAAAGTCATAAAATGATGAATGTGGCACATGTTAGTGAATATGAATATCAATGGAGCGAAAGTGAAACAGAACATAAAGTCATGATATAACATGACTATCAAAACATGGAAATGGGGACACAACATTTATCATGATATTTGCATGATCCAAGGATCATTTCACATGGAGAATAAGTAAACCCTCAGTTCACATGAATTAGAATGAGTAAACCGTCATTTCACTTGACATATAATGAATCAAATATTTACCCAATGCATTTCAATGCTATCATGGATTACCCTTCTAAATCATTTAATTTGATGTATGATTTTTCCACAAGGATCAAATAACATGAATTCGTTAAACATCATAATTTATTTCACAATAATGGAATGTGGAATTCATACATGAAAATCCATAATCAATAAGTAAATATTTATAAAGTTGAATACAATTGATAATTAAAATGTTAATGGTAATCACTACACAATTACTTTGGCTTGGAAAATTATGGTGATATTTCAGCAGCATAACAATGTGACATAAGAATTCATAGAAAAAGATGATGATAGAGAATGGCATGCCTCATCCTATGTACAATAAATGGATAGTAAGGGGGTCATATAGATACATGTCCCAACATATTTAATCAAATTTAGATTCAAAATACAAATGTATTCCTTGAATGTAAATGAGTAGAGAGAAATTCCATACAATATTTTGGAATGGTAACATGTGTTTATGGGAGTCATTAATGAGAGAGAGAGTGGTATCTAGTCATTCAATCATAAGGAGGGATGTATGGATGATGTTAGAAATCATACCCCAAAATTTGTAATTGAAAATACAAGGGAAGAGAAACATAAGGTCACTTATAAAAAATGAGAGAGGAAGAAATCCCATACTTGGATGTCTGATCCTAAAGGCTTGGGAGTGGCTTGAGGGAGGCTTCATGGGAGGTTGGGGAACCTTGGGAGGATTATAGAAAAATGTGTTCACAGTTTCGTATATCTCTAAAGTTTTTCAGTGAAGATATATGGGATCATTTGTGGGGTTATATTAGAAAAGAAAGGGAAATCATTATTATTTAGGGTTTGGACACTACACAAAAAACTTATCAAAAACACAAACCATCAATTAGTTTTTCCCATGTTTTTTTCCAAAGTGGCGTGTAAGAAATTATTTGATAATGCTAATGACCCATCATCTGAAAATATTATTCTTGATTATGTGGAGGTGAGTCACACTCTTAAGGAAATAATTTAAAAAAGATAAAATCCTTTATATGTTTTGGAAGGTCCCCTAAGGATTTCTAAAACAAACAATTAAACCAAAAATCACATTATTTTAAATGATAAAATATATATTGGCCGAATATTCCATCTATATTATTTTATGAAATCACTATTGGGTCATTATGATGACCTAAAACACATTATATATTTAAATGGTATTTAATTTTTGCCCAAAAATATGACTTTCTCTTAAAATTATGAAAAAACATGCATTGGATAATTTGAACATCATGATTCCAAAAATAATATTATTTTTATGTAAATAATTTTATAAATATGTGAATTTATAATTTTAAAATAAATGCTGACTATTATCGAAAATTCCTGGGTTTTAAAAAAACATCATTCGAACCTTAATAAAAATTAAATATTTTTTATAAATATTATATGTCCATTATATTTAATAAAAATTAATTTATTTACAATATTTTATTAAAATATTATTTAATTCAAAAATCCATTAATTCATCATAAAGAATTTCTAATTGAATATTTAATAAAAATACTATTTGGGATTTAAAAATATATTTACAATGTAACAATAATAATATGATTATATATCCATTATTCGACACAAAATACTAATGCACATTATCATAGTTCTAGGGTCTTGTTACATAACCCCTTATAACACCCACATAATACCTAATGGTAAGGTGAGCAATGGTGACAGACACTTGGTGAGGCATAGATAACGTCGCTCGGGTGGTAATATCTATTAACTTACACATATCCCATAAAAGCTTATATTCATGAATAAGGTGTTAGGGATAGGTCATGGTCAACAGTGAATCCCAGTGAAGCCACATTCTTTCTTGGCTCCGAAAAAAGGGATTCATATAGAAAAATTCTACTAGATGAGGCCATATCATCCTTTTTATATGTGATATGGATTTGTTAAAGCCCTATAATTATAAAAATCATGTGATCATTGTTTAACTACTATATTAGAAACATTCAAATTTCTTAACAGCGTTTTGAAATACAAAAACACAAAACTATGGAAATGAAAAAACCATTTTAAATTATAATACATTTAATTAGATCCAAATATATTTTCATTATGAAATTTTCTGTTGAAAAAAATCTTTCACCGTTACGAAATTTCACCTTCGAAATTTTCTATTCCCACACTAAAAAAGATGTGGGTAACTCTACTTTATCACATAAATTGTTTTCCACATTGAATCTTCAAAATTTTTGTTTTTCCACAACACCTTTATGAGGGTAATTATCATATTTAATAGAATTTATTCAACACGATCCGTGATCTTCACTTTCTTTTATTCACAAGAAAGGTACTTTTCCAATGGTATCGCCTGTAGATATATTACATGTGATGGGTAAGGTATGTACTTCCTCAAGAGTGATACGTGGAATACATTGTGTACTTTAGATAGGATTGGGTGGAGTGTTAGTCAACAGGACACTAATAGAATGAGAACAAAGATATAAAAAAGGCAAGCGTACATTGGAATAAGATTTCCCTTCTTACAAAATACCATTACTCTCTTCCATGGTCATATACAGAATAATACCATGTCTTCAAAATCAAATAATAGGTCTCATCGATGATTATTAGAAGAGCTCTTTTGTCGACTCTGAGCAGCTTCAATGTGATAATGGATGGACATATCCCTCTACACAATTTCATATACCAATTATGGACCTAGGAGTTTTCACCCCCCAACACCATCCCAACATTAAGGTTTTCAACATCTCTTCCAATAAAGAGCATCATAAGGATCCATTTGGATGCTTGAGTGGAAACTAGTAGAACTCAAATAGACTAATATATTGATCCCATCCTCATTTGAAGTTCATTGAGAAATCTCTCAGCATATCCTCATGTGTTTGGATAGTCCTCTCAGATTGGCCTCCCATTTGGGGATGATATGATGTAAAAATGTTTATCTCAGTATTCAGAGTGTGTGGATGAATCTTCCAGAATATAGTGGTGAGTCAAGGATCTCAATAGGATACAATAGAATGTGTTACTCCATGCATCCATATCAATTCTATGAAATATATCTATAATGGTTGATCCAATGTGAAACCCACTCGATTTTTAATGAAGTGTGCATTCATTGTAAGATGATACCGAACAACTAGTTACCATTGTTTCCTTTAAATGTCTTTAGATGTTGGGTGACCATTTCCATGTCGTTGTTTTCTCATTTCTATATTGGTAGTGTTATTTTTTGTATAATATCCTTATACATTCGGCATTCATCCATAACATGATGATATTCCAAGCCCTATGATGTATACTCAACAATACATTTTTATTGTAATCCTACCAATAATTCTCTCAGAGATATAGAAATATCTTTGCGTTTCCTGAGTGATTTGATAAATTCGAACATTTGGCATCATCCAAAAGTTCTTTATTCAACTCCATATTTGATGGAACACATATCCTTGACCTAGAACTCACAATTCATCCTTCATTATTATTGAACTCTAAGGTTTTCCCTTTTCCAATTGATTTAACATTAATATGAATTCCAACATCATCCATTTGAGCATTTGTTAACAATTACAAAAGATACGGTTAAGAAAAAATTTGTGAAAGGATTGATGATGTTAACTCTTTGCATTTCCCATGTACATCTTCGTCTAGTTAAAGAATATTGGATCCTATTCAATTATCAACAATGATATA
This sequence comes from Viscum album, assembly GCA_963277665.1. NCBI lineage: Eukaryota > Viridiplantae > Streptophyta > Magnoliopsida > Santalales > Viscaceae > Viscum > Viscum album. The sequence continues at coordinate 656,039,061 of OY728122.1, read as the reverse complement.
ATCAATGGATCATTTTTAATTAGATCAGTTTCCACCTTCTTCTCTTTCCTAGTGTGGTAACGGATTGAGCTGTCATAGCCATTAATTAAATCTAGCCTTCTTCATTGGCACATATTCAACTCTTTATGTGTGAATATATACTTATCGCTTTTGTGATCAGTGAATATTTCACTATTCTCCCCAAAGAAGTAATGTAGCCAAATTTTTAAAGAGAATATCAATATAGCCAACTCTAGATCATGAATTGGATTGTCTCTCTCTTGAACATTCAATTTCCTTGATGCATCAGAAATGACATTGTAATTTATCTTCAACACACAGCTCAATTCATTCCTCATAGAATCAGTAAATACCAACAAATGTTAAACACTTGTGGGTAATTTTGAGAACATGAACAATGATACGCCTCCTTTTAACCTACTTGAAGATCTCTTCACATTCATCAAACCATGAAAACATTATTCCCTTCTAAGTTATCTTCTTACGAGGGTTGAACAATCATGAGAAATTAATCACAAATAAAAGATAATATCCATCTATCCCCAGGAATCTAAGAATATCAGTTATCGATGTTGGACTTAGCCATCCGTCAATTGCACTTAAGTGGGTTGGATCTGCAGATATCCCAATGACCGGGATGATATGACCCATGAATGATACCTATATGATCCAGAACTCACACTTGTTGTACATTGCATAGAGATCCTCCTTTTGAAAGGTCTCTAGTACATTGCTTTGATGCTTCTCATGATCCTCATTGATTTTGGAGGATATTAGAATAGCGTCTATAATGAATGACACAATTTTCTTGAGGTGATCACTAAAGACACTATTCACCATTTCCATGAATATTTCTGGAGTATGAGTGAGTCCAAAAGGCATTACTATGAATTCAAAGCGCTCGTACATTGTATGAAAAGCAGTCTTGGGAATATCTTATTTCTTCACCCTTACTTGGTAATATTATTACCCAAAATCCAAATTGGTGATGTATTGTTCTCCACATACCAGATCAAAAAATTCATCAATTCGAGGTAGTGGATACTTGTTCATTATCATTATTTTATTTATCTCATGATAATCAATGAAAAGGGGCATAAAATCATTATTATTCATGTAGAAGAGGACTGGTGCACCCCATGGTGAAGCACTTTGTCATATAAACCCTTTATATATATTATTTTGTAGTAGTTTCTTTAGCTCCTCCAGCTCCACAACAGCCATTCAATATTGATTATTGGTTATTGGAAATTCTTGATGTATAAGATCAATTGAGATGTGAAAATCTCTTATTAGAAGAACACTAGGAAATTCCTTGGGAAACACTTATGCGAATTCTTTCACAATATGCATGCCATCATGGATGGATCCTTCCATAGACTCAAGCATATGAGAAAGATATGCATGCTCATAGGGTAGTAATATCTATTCTTGAGATGATGTTTTTAAGGAATATTCAAGATTCTCTTGTAACTTATACTGAATTGGCGGTTGATTCCCCATATGAAGAGTTCTTTCCCTCTCACGAAATTTATGTTGGCTATATATAGAGAAATGTAAACATGCCATGAATTTCATCAAATTAAAAGATATGGAGTATGACAATGTTCTCCGAGAAATTCAATCCAAAAATTATTATATGGTAGGAGTTATATTCAAGGGATGCAATGATTTCGCCATATGTATTTCTAACCGACCTATTTACATCATTGAATTGTAGTTGTGTTGGGATTTTTTTTTCTGACATTTTGGGATATAAAAGAATGCGTGGAACCAGAATCAAAATGTATGTACTCTATTTTTGAATGAATAACTAGCATACCTATTACCACATCATTGTCGGGGTTCAATACTATGGTAGTGATGAAAAATTCTCACCATTGATTCCTTGGTGTTTTTGGATACCTCCAAAATCCCTTGGCATATGGAACATGATTTAAAAGTGCCCTGTTTGTCGTAGTTGAAGAAATGAACAACACATTGAGGGACAAACAATGCATTCCTCTCCTTCATCGCAATAATGGGTTTTTCACATTGATTGTAAACTGAATGTTTCCCTTCTCTTCAACATCTAATGAATGTCTTTATCTAATTCATGTAATTTCCAGGGTGCTTCATTATGCACCATGAGAAAGTGGGGTGTTGGATTTTCTTATCACTATTGGATTTATCAATCAGACCGCCCAAAATAAATTCCATTGTACGGTTCTTGTCCCCATGATACCCCTGAGACTCTTCAATCTCCATTTCTACTTTGAGGGCTGAACTAAAAATTTCATCATAACTCACGATGTCAGAGAACGCAAGGGATTTCTATAGGGTAGGTTTTATACCACCAAATAAGTGGTCAACCATGAATTCGAGGGTAACGGAAAAGCCAGAGGCATATTGTGAAAGCCATGCAATGTTTTAATCCTATGCTATTATGAATTATTCATCTTTTATCCTTGAGTTGAAGGTAATACCATTTCTTTTTTGACTCATAAGATTAAAGGAAAATATTTATCAAAAGACAGTTTCTGGAAATCTGTCTTTTGTAATTCCTTGATCTCCTCCTCATGCATCATAGTTTTTTATCAATGTACACCATTGATCAGCATCACCCTCCATATGATATGCATCCAACTGTAATTTCTCTTGATTGGTATATTGAATGATGGATAAGATATTTTCAATGGAGTTGACCCATTATTCGATTATTGAGGGGTCATATGATTCTTTAAATGTTGGAGGAATTTGTCTCATGATGCTATCGATTTCATATTGTTATTTATTATAGGTGGTTGATCATTCCTCTTGACCCATGTTTATATTCAAAACAGGAGTTAACTGAGAGATTATTGTGATAATGTTTGGGATTCTCACTCATATAGGAGTGGGAATCTCATTAGAACAATCCTCACAGTGATATTCATATCAGTTGTCAACCCGAGTCCTCATATAATTGGTCATTGGAGGGAATAAATTGAAATGTTGGTTTAACACATAAAGGGCAATCCAATGACAAAAACAGATAACTGATAAATTACTTAACTTATGATTTTAGAAGCTTCAATCTATTTTATAGATGATCTAATTCCAAACATATATTCTTAGGGTAAATTTTTTATTTCATTAATAATGTATTGCACTATGATTATTAATTTAAAAAACAATATCCCTAAGAAGATTCGTAACCAAGACTGTAGAAAGTACCATTGTTGTGTACCAGTTCCCGTTCAATTCTAGCTCATAGAGGTGTTTTGGGTTTTACACCCCCGATACATCTGTGCCAGTGCTACCTCTACCTAATTTTATTCTTATAGAGATGAATGTTCTTTATAATCCACTTAATAAATAAAAACCAATATTTAGGGATGTTTTACTTATACTTAGACTTATCTATAAGGAATTCACTACAGTTTTCAAGTCCTAATCAAAAAAATAACAAAACCTATGGTCTGATACCAATAACAACAACCCTAATCATTATTACACAGTTAAACATGATTTATTTCATAAAAAAGAACTTAAGAATACTATGTGGATTTAGAGGTCTACTTTAATAGTAAATTTTGGAAATTATATAACAAAATAGGACAAATATCACAACATCATTATTGAAAATTTCTTTTACAAGACCATAACATTCCTTCGTACGTAACATTGCATGGGATAATATGAGGACGTCAATATGAAAAGGGTGAGATATAAAGCCAAGTAAGGGAGTAAAAAGGAAAAACATGAAGAATATATTATAAATTATGAAGTAGTGATATCAATATAGAACAATAGAAACATGAACTTAAAGGAATGATATTTCATTATTATCATAACATAGAAATGTGGAAGTAGAATTTAACATGATATTAGAATGATCCAAGGCTTATTACTTATAGAAAATGAGTAAACCCTCATTGCACATTAATTTTAAAGATTAAACCCTCATAGAACAGGACGTATCATGGTTCTAATATTTACCCAATGTATTGGATCACTATCAGGGGACACCCTTCTTAATCATTTCATTTCACGCATATGTGTGCCACATGGATTGTATGACATGGATTCATTAAACAAGATCATTTATACATGATAAATTGAAATGTAATTCATACATGAAACTCTATAACCAATAAGTAATTGTGCAAAAAGGTGAATACCATTGTTAGAGAAATGAGCATCGTTTCAATACAAAATGCCTTTGGATGGGAAAATCATGGTGGAATTTCGGAAACATAACACAATGATATAATGAATTAAAAAATGGATGATTATAGATAAAGGGGTGTATCATCATATGTAAACGAAATTGATAGTACAAGGGTCATATAGAAAAATTTCAATACATGTGTAATGAAATTTAGATTCACAATACCAAAGGATTCCATTATTGTAAATTAGAAGAGGGAAATTCCTTATAGAATTTCATCATGGTAACATGTGTTCACGGGAGCCACTAATGAGAGAGAAATATGTCTCTAATCATTAAAAAATAAGTAGGGAAGTATGGGAGATATTTCAAATAATAATCCAACATTTTCAATTGGAAATACATTTTCATAGAAACATAATGATATTTGGACAAAAATGATAGAGGAAGAAATCCCTTACTTAGAGTTCTGATCCCAATGGAATGGGAGGTGCTTGATAGAGTCTTTTTGGGAGCATGGGGTTACTTAGGAGGTTTATAGAGAGAGGATGGAAAGGTTTAGTCTATCACAAAAGAGAGACTTAAGATGTTGTAAAATAGTATTATATCTTCATTACATCATATATTTATCTCAAGATGTGGATATTTTTGGTATATAGTGACTCTACAAAGAATGATTTGGGTTGTGTAAAAATAAACAAATGATAAATGGATATAATACACCTCATGACTGGTGAATTTCCATGATCAAAAAAAATATAATATATGATCTGGTGTTTTATGTATTAATGGTTGCATTGAAAATCTTGTTAAATTACCTATATAGAGAGTTTTGTGAAATATATAAAAATAATAACACAATAAAATATATATTCACATAGAATATGATTAAAATGTTCCAGTGAGGATTGATAAATCTAATCAATGTCAATAAATAATTAGTCAATTACCACTATGGGATAACAAAAAAAAGTGGTATATTCATTACTTATAATTTATCATAAAACCACAACATTGATGAAAATTTATATGATTAATACAATATTAGACTGTAAATGGTTGGGAATTGGAATCATGAGGGACGAAACAATTTCATTCATTTATTATATTATTTCTCAACCATCCTATCAGGATAATACAATTGATGTCTCACTTGATGATAAGAAAATATATATGAAATGGGAACCATATGAAAAGTTTAGTATCTAGACATCAAAAATGATGATAAATAAGATGAATGATAAGGTTCATGACAATGTGTCCCATAATATCGTAATATGATGAAATAACTCCCGAGTGATGTACATTGATAGAACTTCTTCATCCATCCAAGGAGTTTGAAAACATATCATGATCATAGAAAACACTATTGGTGATACAATATTAAATTTGTGATAGTGGAATATAAATGATATTGTTATCCATATCTTGGGTGAAGTTAGAAATAAAATATTCTATGGGGATGACATTATCATAACAGATACCTACAAGGAAATGAAAAAACACCACAATGGTCTATTCCAATTCTCATCCATATAAATCAAGGAGAAATAAATCATTATCGGTTATAGGGGTCATCATAAAAATATATCTCACAGAATATAATTTTTTTATGTCTTATTACTCAATTAACATTATAGGATATACGTCAGTAATGTTATGTGTCCTTATAGAACCCTATATCATTTCTATTTTACCAAAATATGAGATTTAACTGAATGTTCATGAAGATCGCCCAACATGATAAAAATATAGATTTCAACATTATAATATAATATCACTCCAAAAAATAGGAAATATATGTCTGATATTAAGAATTTAGAATCCATTTTGAAGGAATGAATGTTGGACATTGAAAGAGTATGAGACAAATATCATCATATGTTAATTTTCTTGTATAATAATAGATTTCAATAAATCATCCAAGCACATCCATATGTATACCATTATGGGGAGATATTTATAACACCTTTATTTTGATATAATTTTTTAAAAATTAACATTGGAAATAAAATTGTTTTGAAAATTGTAGAAATCTGTGTAACCCTTCAGCAAATCATCAGGACTCCTCAGAGTGGAATGTAGTGTTATTTTAACAATCATCATCTAGATCATGATTTTGTGTATTGTGATTATTTTTTTCATATCTCCATGGAATATATTCATTTTATTTTAGAATATGGTAATTCTAATCCATCGGTATGTCAACACCTTCGATATTCCCTATTATATCTAATTTGTATATAATCAGTTAGATCTACTACCCAAAATTTCTCATCTACATGGTGTTTTATATGTCTACCACCAGAATAATTTTATACCACTTATATTATATGTACTAAATTTAGAGGTCTTACATCAAAAAAATTGTCCCCTTTATGGGGATTATCCATGAATATCATTGACCACAGTGATAACATTTTACCCAACAATACAACTAACTAGGTATAAATGTTATGTTGGAATGAAAAATTTAATGAGGAAACCTAGGAAATGTATGAATCCATTATGTAGTAGTAGGATCACATTATTTAACTATAGTATATAATATGAAATTTCTATGTAAATTTCCATTAATGTGGAATAATTTAACAAATATTATTTTTAACAAAGTGATCAATGTTCAATAACATATTCCACATGAATCATCTAGCATTAATTAACCATATTTATTTAAATATGACCATTATAGTCGTACCAATAAATTGTAATTAATGTAATGGAATAATTAATTTAAAAATATATATTTTTATGTTTCATGAAACATGTAAATTTATTTATAAATCCTTTTCGAATTATCATTCAATTTTTGAAAATACATTCTACTCTTCAAGCATTACTTTATATAAAAATGATTTATGTTGATTGATGTGAAAAAATATAATAATTAATTTATTTTAAATTTATAAAAAATTAGAGAATGATTATCCTTTTTTAAATCAATAGATAAAAACATACTCAAACAATTGTCTTGGAATATTTTGAAATGATTTATTTTCAGTGAATATTGAAACTTATTGATTTTCCAAATTAAAACATTTCATTTAATTGAGTATAATAATATAAAAAATATATCTTCATAATTTTCTAATGAATTTTAATATAAAATATTTTAATTAGTGTAGTATAATTAAATTTATTTTTATAATAAAATTGTATGATTTTCTATATATTTATTTTTATGAATAAAACATGGTTTTCCACATACTATTGTTATCCGAATATAGTTTATCCTTTTTTAAAGGTTAAAATAATACATAGTAAGTAAATATTTAAATGAAATTTTTATATAAAACATATCTATTTTTAATTATTTATATTCACATGATGATGATTTATATTAATATATTTAATATAACATTGTATATGGCTTGGAAAATATATTTTCATGAAAAACTAGCTTTCATCAAAAAATTTGGGTTTACTTTTATATTAAATAATAAAAATTATACGAATAAAAGATTATAAATGGAATAAATATTTTGAATAATAATAAATATTATTTGGTAATAAGTTTCAATATATTTTCTGGACTACTTGAATATTCATAAAAATAATAACTAATTACTAGGGTTATGTTTAAAATATGGGTTTTCATATTACGTTTAATTTTATTGAAATGAATTTTCAACATTAAATATATTTTAAATTAAATAATTTTATTTAATTCGTAGAATAATTGATTATACGTTATCTAATAATGATTATTTATTTTTATACATAATTAATATATTACCTTAGTAAAAAACTATTTATTGTGGTGAAAACTAATATGATGAAAAAGAGTAACATTTATGGAAATTGTAATAAATTTTTTAAAACATAGTTAATTTTTATGGTGTGAGTGTGAATCAACTTAAACATATATTCACCAACTCATTTGTCAATTTTGGATGAATGTTTCTGGAGATTAACTTCCTATTATTAAATAGTTTTGGATATTCAAAAACTTTGTAACTACTCATCACTTATAAAAGTGAAAAATATCTCATCTCGGATCAATAAAAATAAAATCATTTTATTTAGACTATTATTACCAAAATACATACCATATATCTATTCTAATATATATTAATCCATGTTTTATTAGAAAACCCTCAATTAGAGGAATTTTTGGGAAATACTAAGTGGTTGCCTCAAGTATAATATATCATATACACTATTTGGATATAAAATTAATTTATCAGATCATTATATAGAATAATGTTATGATATCATGTTTTCAATTAAATTATATATATTATAAACCAAATATTCCAAAACCCATAATCATCATGATATTTTGGTTTTACTAATTGTATATTTATGATTAAAAATCATGTAGTATTATGGGTAAAAGGATTTCATTTATATACATTGGTAGATAGTAAAAGGTAAAAATTGACATCCATTGGGAATTTATGGGAGAAATTTTACATTTTAGAATCATTCTTGGCCATTATAAGGAAGATAAATTTTATGCTGTTGTAATTGTTAGGATGGTTAACATGTGTTAAAACATAGACTTTAGGGTGAAAACATAACCCCAAACAAGTATGATTTATAATTGATGACAGTATTTAATTTATTCCTCATATTATAATATAATAATATAATTTTATTCTATTTTTACAAAAACATAATGTATATTAATTTCTTACATTATGAATTTCTTGTAATTCAGCTCCCCTTAAATATATAAGGACACCCCATATATCTTTTATGTATATCACATTGAGAAATATAGCTTGAAAAATAGAGGTCTACTTTTCTTTTAAACATCATTTTAAAACATCATAGATATTATTTCCTTTCCAATATACCTTCCATCAGATATTTTGGATTAGATAGAATGGAAATGTAATAAAGAAGATGTAATACTGTAAAATGAGACTTTTAAATTTATATCACTATCCAATTCCTATAGATCAAATTTCCCCTTTAAAAAATAAATAATCATGAATCACCATCATATTGAGATATCCATAACAATATGAGTATACCATTTTCCAAAACATTTCAATATTATGTAAATAAGAAATATTACTCATGCATACATACTGTATTTAGTCTCCACATAGATGAGTAATTCAGTTTTTATTAAAAATTTTTTTCATATTTTAAAAATATATATTAATAATGAATATATATATATATAATTAATGAAATAGTTATTATTTTGGAAATATAATATCACATCATCCTTATTACCTTCCAATCCATTGATAAACTATTATGTGTCTCCTACACACATATGGACTACCACTACCATGATGCAATGTGATCTAATTTTCACATACACATTAAATATATGGTTATATTGATATATTTTATGATAATATGATATATATTATATAATAATTATTAAATAATGTTTATATATCATTCAAACTTCATTGTTTCACCATTATAAAAGGGAATAAAATGATAATAAGGACGTTGGTCCTACTATATACAAGAAATGTGTAATTATTTTTTCTGTCATTATCTTTTAAATATGTATATATATATATTTAATATATTTGATATTATTATCATGACAATCATTATGGATATAATTTTACCATATTCAATTTACAAGGATGTGTACTTCCATGAAATTCATGCTTGAGAAAATAAATTATTTAATAACTAAAACAATGATAATAATGGATGATTATTAATGAATGAGTGATATAATCTTATAAATTGATCACATGTAATTTTATAAATAGTAATATATTTGTAGAATAAATTAAAATATATTTGAAACCATTATACATTTGTTTAAATCATATTAAAAAACTAGATATGTGAGTTAAGGGGATTCGTAACTCAATTTCCAATCCTTGGGTTTTGCATATAATTAATTTTAATGTTTTGATTTTTTTTAAATGATCTATGAATTTATTATTTTTTATTTCCACTTTTCACTATTGATTTCCATTTTTTACACATTACAGTTCATTGATTAACTCTCACATCAATTATTCAACCCTTATGATGTATATCATCTCAATTATATTATCTTATGTCATATTTCATATTTTCACCTATATACATTAACTTGGTGAATATATTTCCCCCTTAAGGTACATAAAATTAATATATAATTCTTAAATATGAATAATTTTTCAATTATGGTACACACTTTGAAAGAATTACTATTTATAAAGATAATAAGATGTACATTTATATTTTTCAATATCATTTTAGGGTTTTTGTTATTTTCATTGAATGAATATTATAATATATCCATTATAAAGTCCATATATTTTCTTGTGATCCAGATATTTTTGGGTTATGATTATTTTCAGGAAAATTATATTATACTTGCAACGTGAATGAGGAAATTTAATATTTAAATGACAATAATATATTATTTCACTATTTTATCAGTTATATTTTTAATCCATGTCCATATATTTAAAAAAAATAACAAATATTTTTTACTAATATGATATATCAAAGATATTTCATTTTCACTTTGACATATAAAAATGATTCAATTGAATATGTATACTTTTTAAGAAATGGTCATTTTAAATTTCATTATAAAAATTGAAAATTAATTTTTTAATATTTACTTATAAGGAATTAAAAATATTCAATTATACCATAAACAATTTATGACCCTTAGATTAGTAAACATAATTTTAATTATTTAAAAATTAAAACTATTATTAAATAAATATTTTAAATGATAATAATAAAATTACTTCTATCATTTAAAATTATCTATTTTATTACAAATATATTTTCTGATGAATTGATGACAATTTAATCTCTCTTATTAATTTTGTGGTAAATATGTTTTCTTTAAATATTCTCAAACATATAAGAATATGGGTTTAAATTTATATTAAATATTTTTTTATTGTATCAGGGAAATTATAATTGTGAAAACCATAAAATATTTCTACACACATATTTTAACATTGAATGTTATTTGATGGATTGTCATAATATTTTTATTTAGTCATTCTTCACTAAATACAATGATTTGATGGTAAATAACTTATTTAATAATTTTATTGATCATAAAATATTTTTGGAATTCATTTTACATGAATTAATGGCGGGGGACAATAATTATATGGCACATCAATGTATCAATACGTCTCATGAGACAAACATGTTTGATGGACATATTAAATTTTCATTTAATATATATTGGATGAATTTCAAAAATGAATTATTATATGGTGTTTATGGTAATAATACATGATGTAAGTCAACATGAAAAAAAATATTAAAATCATTCCTTTATTGATAGTTCAAAAATTATTATCCATCTAATTACATCCTCTATATTTTCATGGATTCATTTTTTATTAGGATTTTTATTAATTTTCATTTGATTAAAGTTATTTTTGATTCCATATTTAGTATCCCAAATCTAAAAAATGATATTTTCACTTGCAAAAAAACCTTAATTTATTTTTCTGATACAGTTCTTTTTTTCTCTTTTCTACATGATATCAAGAATAAATATTTGAATGAGAATCAGGTATTTGAATAATTTTCAATTGTTATGTTTTGTACATTAATTCAATTTGAAATTGGAATTACGTATGTTTATGTTTCTTCATGACTAATAAAAAATTTGGTCCATCAATTTGCGATCCCTTTTGTATTATTCTAATGTATGAATATAGAAACTATCTCAATGTTCGATCGTTTTGTGTATTCACAGTTACAACCACTGTATGATTAGTAGAACCATGTGAACTAGATTTTTAGAACTAATAATAGCCATCATAAACATACGAAATACATTAAAAGGATGTTTAAATGTAAAAAATTATAATTAATATTTTAGAATGTTATGGATTATGTAGTTTTATTTATAATACGTTCATGTCTAGATTATACATGGGGTGTGGATTTTATACAAAATCATTTGGGGATAATATCCTAAAAAATAATTATTTTATTATATATAGACAATCATTTTTTTGTATAGTTAATGTTCACGTACAATGAACCTAGTTTGAAACAACCATAAAATATGTTTGGGTTAAAACATATTTATATTTATGAGAAATAATGAATAATTAGAAATAATAATGATAATTAATTTCCAGTTTTATACATAACGTATTGTTGATTGAAAGGAATGTATAATGCTTTCGAAATACAATAAATTATTTTCTTTATTATGTGTATTTATAATATGTTTATTGAATCTAATAAAACAATTTTTCATTTAAACTAATAAATATAATGAGAATTATCCTTGTAGTAATTGAATGATGTGGATTTGTTTTATTATGAGAAACCAAATGGGATGATTACTCAAGAAAAGTAAATTTTGATTTAACCTAATTTGTTATCATGATATAGGATTAATAACACTCACAATATCATACTCCGTTACTATCCATTGAAGATAAGGATATTGTTTTATGAGATCTCAAGTGAATACGACCATAGTGAGATGAATATTCAGTTTCATAAATGTCATGTTTTTGGGATAAGTCATATAAATATATGCACAAGAGGGGGAAATTATTTTTTAGTTTTAAAAAATTGAAATAGAGGATATGATAAAGAAAAATGATTAGTATTGTAGATTTTTATGAATTTCAGCATTGGAAAACATGCATAGTTTAATGTCATATTTGGCGAGAAAATGGTCATTACTGTAGTCAATTCCATAATCCAAGGGTTAACTCTAGTTGAAATGAATAAACAATGTCAATCCAATTATTGAAATATAATGAAAAAATCCATTGTGGGTTGGGAATAAAAAATGTGTTTTAAAAGTGAAATATCTATTACACCCTGGTTAAAATAATAATGGAATGTTTATGGATTATTTGTAGAAGTTTTTCATTGTCTATATGAAAAACATATGGTGAATGATACTGGAAAACTATTAATGAAATTTAGTAGTTAAGTGATATTTTAAAATAATACATGATTAATGGAGAGATAAACATTAATATAATATTGATAATATTTTAATAATTTTTTTTATAAATTAATGATTTAGGATGATGAATAAAATAGGAATTTAATTGTTACCCTATAATTGATTACTAATTTTATGCCGAATTCATCTTTGAAAAAATTGATTTCTTTGTTTTGACTTATGGAATAAAATAAATTTATTGTGGTTTTAGTTAGTGAATATATATTCTGTTATGATTGGAAGAATATTTCTATACATATGATTTGTATGGTTATTCATATCATCATTATGTTACTTATAATATATGATCAATATATTCACATGATTGTTTTATAGGATTATGAACTATATTATGTTGTCTGCGGATTAATGGTTGATTAAATCATTTATTTTGTTTTGTTTTTATGTTATTGATTTATATTTTGGATGTTTCTTTATTATATTTATTTAGACAATATATTAAATTTAAATTTCGGGTTATTGTTGTGGTTTGTAAGATTAATGTTATAAATTTAACCATATTAAATAACATAAAACATAATATATATTTTTATTAAAATATTTAATGTAAAAATGAAAAAAAATAGTTATTTTATCTAACTTATTATCCACTAATATTTAAATTTTATAATTAATGAAATAAATCCATCATGAATATTTATTTCACGAATGAAGGGTGGAAGTGAAAATTCAACAAAAACCAAAGGATAAATATTTTCTTAGTAAAAGGAAGGAATGAAATTAAATTTTTTACACAAAATATTAATATTAAATTACTACCTAAAATTTACGTAATTGTTATTTTTACAAATAAATATATCCTTTTACATCCATTTTTTGAAGAATTGACAATCCTTTCACACCTTACTATGTAATAATTTTTTGGAAATTCACATTCTCATTACCAAGTAATCTATCACTAAATATTACACCATGGATGATTTTTCTCCTACATGTTTATATTTATACATCCAACTAACATTATCTTATGAATATATGAAATTTCAACTATCCTATATATTTCTCAATTCATAATTTCAGAAAGAGTTTTATAATCCAAATCTAGGATGTGGTATTTCTACAATGTTTTGACATTTTATGACATGTATGTGTTTTAGGGAAACATTTATTTAGGGGGTAGAATATAACACACTAAAAATTTAGAATATTATATTGGATGACTTTTCTAACTAGAAAAATCAATTTATAAGTGAAGTTCATTATAATATTAAATTGTTATTATTTAATGTATAGTTTATAATCCAGAATTTGGGGGGATGAATATCAATAACAACATTATGAATTCTATTTATAAATATTTTATATCTATTATTTATTATTAATAAAAATATAATAAATTGTAAGTAAAAAAATTATATTTCAAAAATGTGTTGCCTTATGTGCTGTTTTTATTTATATTTTTTGAGTGGAAATTATATTTAACATCTACAACTTTAGATATTCTAATTTCAAAAATTAAAATCATTTTTAAATTGTTATATAAAAATTATCTTAGGAAGAAATGATAGGATATTTTTAAATGAATTATTTTAGGCGAATAATGATTAATATCACATTTAAAAAAATATCATTTAATTAAATAAATTTATTTAAATTTTCATTATATTTTTGATTTTCTATAAAGTAAAATATTAAATATATTTTTTATAAATATTTGATTTTAATTAAAATAATTTCCTCAGTTTGGTATAAAATAATTTTTATACATAAAAAAAGTTTTTTAGTACTTTCTTTCATTATATTTTTTATGTTTATTATAATATGTATTTATAAATATTTTAAAAGTTTAATCATTAAAAAGATTACCATATTTTGAATTATTTGTTCAAATTTAGAATAATTTGAAGGTTTATTTTTACTCATTTTGGATAGTAACCCAATTAACATGTATAACCAATGTAAAGGGAATAATGAGTAATTATGGTTAAAAAATAGTGGAAAAAAATTCAAAACAACCCAAATTAATCCTTTATTTAAATTTCTGTGTTGAATTTAGTCATAGATATCCCATGTTTTAATATATGGAATATTGGATCCATTTTACAATGGTGGTTTCATTTATCCTGTTTTAAGTAATTAAAAAATAGAATATAACTATAAGTACTTTAATATATATATATATATATATATATAATATTATGACATATGGATTAAAAGAGGCAGTTGTTTGTTATATATATATATTTTTTGATTTAGTTTTTTTAAATATGTATTTTTAAATTTTTTAGAAATTGAATAGTTATATTTTATTCTTTTTCTATGATGACACATTATTTATTCATTTTATAGAAATTACATGATTTTAAAAATATCAAAATTATTATATTTTTGTAGAATTATTTAATCCCATAAATTTAAATGATATATATAACATATTAGTGATGTTATGCAGGATTGAATTAATATTTAACTTTTTTCAATATTTTTTTATTTTGAATGAAATTAATTATCTTAAAAATGAAATTAATGATATATTATGATAATAATATTTAATTAATTTTTTTAGCCGTGATAAAAAAATAAATTTGTTCAAGGGGATAATATATGCACTAAAATTTCATCCCATGTCCATTTAGGGGATAATTTTCAGCATATGGTATGATTATTGTCCCTTAAATGGAAGAAAACATTAATATAATGGTAATTTTAAAAAGGTTAGTGAGGGGATATAACTAAGAGACAAGGGAAAAAATATAATTAATATCTACTACAATTATATTTAATGTGTATATTTTTAATCATCCCAATAATTTCTTTTAACTATATTAATTATATTCCATCTGTGTCAAAAAATTAATTTATATCAATGTAATACTTTATGAAATTCCAAAAATACCCCTCCTCATACATATATATGGACACTAGTTCACTCTGTTAATTACAAACATAAAGAAAGATTACATGATCGAACCTTACCCATTTCTCATTTAAACATAATTATCCATTTTCAAGATGTTATTATCATTATATAAAACAAACAATATGTCCTTTTAGATTAGATCAAAATGATGTTTACTAATGAAGATGAAATTGTCATTACCAAATCCATAAAATTTTACTATACAAATAATTTATCTAATTATATTATTCACACTCTAAAATTATTCCTCCATTATCATAAATATATTGAAATGATATTATCAGTGTGGAAAAAATATTCTGCACTAATTTTCCAAAATAAAGAAAAATGTATTGTTCTTTTTAACATAAGACTTACCATCTCCACATAGAGGCTTACTGAATTTTTAAAAAATTATTTCAATGGATGGTAGTAAATATGGTTATAATGAATATATCTGGTATTTATAATGTAATTATATTTTTTATAATATCATATCAAAATTATTTCTTTCAAATCTTTTAGAAATCAATAACATCTCTCATGAGTAGGTGTGGAGTACCACCCCCAAAAAGAGTATGATCCAATTTCCATTTATTATTTAAATTTATGATAATTAGAGTATATTTAATGAATATACACACACACATATATATGATATATTAGGAATAATAATTATTTTAAGTGATATTTATTATTTTCCACTCTATGGATCCATCCAATGAAACGTGAAATCAATGTTTACACATATGTAATATCTACAATCTCCTTGGATCATTATAATTAATTTATCAATAATTTCTATTAATTATGACTATAAATATATATATATATATTGAATATATATGATATTTTAATCAGGATAATTTTTTGATATAATTTAACCATATTCAATGAACAAGGACCATGTCATTTGAGACAAAAAATACAAGACAAAATAAAGAATTCAACACTTGAAAAAAAAGATAATAATGAATTATTGAAAACAATAATATAATTAAATGGCATAAAAAACATAACATTAATAACTAATTAAATCCATTAAATTAGAGTTTAATGAACATTAAATAATGTAGAGGTTTGAGGTATGGTATTTTATTACTCAATTTCCATTTATTAGGATGAAAAACTAATTAATTTAATTTATTATTCCAAGATTAGGTGTTAATAAAAAATTATTTATTGTCTTTTTTTATACATTTATTTGATGGATTTAAATTTTTATAAATTCAATTCATTTATTAATTCTCATTTCAATGATATTTTCTTGAAAAATAATTTCATTTTCATTGGAACTTCAATGAGACTGGTCATGTATTATGCACCTATTTACTTTTATGATCATCAAATATTTCAACGTATATTTATCTAATGTGAATATATAATTATTCCCGAAGAATATTGTTTTAATTTATGTTTATTCATTCGTGGTTTTTTAATTTGAATGTTAAGAAATAGGTATTAATTTATTTTACAATCACATTTTTGGGATTTTTCTTATTTTCAATGAAAAATTATTATATTCTATCTATTATATTCTCCACATATATTCTTATCCTATATTTATATAAGGATTATTATTGTATTCATACAAATTATGAACTCTTTTGAACTATAATCTTGCATTATAATATTTCAACGAAAATTCTATCTAATTTAACATTATTGTAATGTATATTTTTCTTCAATGTCCACATTTATCAAAAAAATTATACAAATATCCTTTCATAATAAAATTATTTAAATACTATATTTTGGTTGTAATTTCTATTTTATAATAATTTATTGGAATCATTATAAAATTTTTTAAAAGGATTAGTATTGAAATTATTTATAAAAAATTCTTATGAAATCTTCCTTCTGAACTAACATGTTGTTAGTGAAATTTCTAACCACCATAAATATTTCATTTTATTTAACATAATCATGATGATTTCAAATTTTCTAAAATAACATGTCATTATAAATGAATATATTACATGTTTCATTTCAAATGTATTATTTTAATTAACAATATTTTTTTAACTATTAACTTATCTTTTCAAGGAATTGATGTAAATCTTTTATCCCGTTCTTTTTTCTCATTAATAATATATTGAAACTGTCACTTTTATGGGATATTTATAGAATTTAATTTCATTTAAATAATTATGTTATTGTGGTAATGGATTGTATTATTTCATAAATTTATATTGTTTATACATATGGTGTTATACATTTAAATTTAATTTATTGATTTGGAAATATTGATATTATGTATACTCAAATAAAAATAGTTTTTTAGAAGGAATATTTTCTTCCTATTAAATTGAACATTGAATACATGACTAATAAATTGGACATTTGGTGATGGGTGGGTCATTAAATTTTGTATCCCCTTACTGAAACAATATTTTACTTGACTTAATGTAGTCTCGTAGCCTTTTTAATGTATCATAATTGGAATCGAGCATTTAATCGAGTGGTAATGTCTCATAGTTATCATCAAAAAGACCCATATCAAATCGATGTGTTGTGGAATAAATGAGTTAATCTAGAACCACATTATTAGTCCATAAGAGATTATATCGGTAGTTACTATTCATATAACTAATCAACTGATTTAGGCCTATGGGCCATATAATTTATAATTCGGGGAATTGCTCCTTCAGGCCGCTATAGGCCTTTTTTCCATAGGGCATTCTGGCCATCCTAGGCCTTCGGTTGTATAGCCTTCTAGAAATGATTCATTTAACATTAAATCACATGGGAATGGTCCCCATATGTGGATTCAGAGGGATTATAATCCACTATAAAAGAATTATCTAGATTGGGATCAAAATCTTATAATATATGTCTCCATCGATACTAGGAACCCTATAGATACTTTTGAAAAAATTCTAATCGATTGTCCATGTAGGCGGGCAGGTAGGAACTGTCGAAAAAGTACATGCTACGGTGGGTAGTTCCAATGTAGTGAAGAATTTTGGCCATCAAGTTATGTATTAGTCCTTATTCATATAATCATTTAATACATGTACAGGCTCCCCTTAAACCCATTAAAATGTTTTATTATCATAAATATCAAGAAAAATTTCAAACTCCATAATGTCTTGTTGAAGAAAATTGAATTATTAAATTGGTATTTGTTGTATGTCTACACATAAAATAAATTTTATTCTGAATAAATTCATGATGGTCAATATATAGTAATGATTTAGATAATGATATCCAATTTTAAGCATCACATTCATGTGGAATTGGGTAATTTTTTCGATGATATTATTGTTTTAATATTATCTATAAAAAAATTTAATGATCCTGTTTTTGGTTAAATGCTATTTTCTCAATGTTATTTACATTTCCATATTTATTATTCTTAATGTCATCATAATGGATTATGTTGTATATAATAATTAGTAAATTTTTATACAACATTTTATTTGTACTTATTTACTCATGATATTATGGAAAACTATTTGAATATGTTAATGAATTAAAATATTTCCTTTTTTATAATCCAATTCCTATGTAAAATTGGAATCAATATTTTATATAATTCATTAAGGATACAAATCTCATTGGTTCTCAGAGATGTTGACCCTTTTTTATTTATGCTAATATAATACAGTGGAGATCAGCTCTCTGTTACTTGATTTGGTGCTTTTAAAAAATGTTCATTTAATATATCATGCATTGAATCTTGATACTCGGTTAATGTTATCAAAATTAGAAGAATATTCATTAATAAATAATATTTTTTATTATTTTATTATTAGATTATGAATAATTTATTTCATATAACTTATATGTGTCTTTCCCAATATTGATCATAAATCGGTCATTTTATTTTATCTTCAAATATTTTTTCAATAATTGTTTTTGAAAAAATACAAAAGTTTTTTGTTTAAAATACATCTAGTTTGTCACCTTATTTTTTTATTCAAGATCATATCTAATTTTGTATACAAACATCATTGGAATTCGGCCTATAATTTCAATTCAATTATAAATTATTTTAATTAAATTATTAATTATCAATTTTCAATTTTCTTCAAAATGTCAAAAAAATAATGAATATTTTTTGCATTAACTCATTTTTAACAATCACATTTCCTTGACTGTTATCCAAAAAAAATATTTTTAACCATATTAATGTTATTAAATAAAAATGAGAAATATATTTATTTTTAAATAATATTTTTACTTATTTTATATAACAAAAATATAATAATGTGGGGACTTTGTTTCACTGTCATCAATAAAAATATTAAAAAGAAAATAATAAAAAAACATAAATTAAGAAATCATCATATTCAATATTATTTTTCAAAAAATATAAAAAAGTACGTTCTCCTTCTATTAAAGTCATGAAATAATGTGGTTTGATATTATCATCAATCGTTCTTTCAGTAAGGAATTTTTCCTATAGTAAAATATTTGGTTTAATAAATATACTTCTATTCATATGGATTAATCAAAAAGTGTAAAATTAATTAAATGTTATTACATAAAATTATTTAATATTCTTAAAAATTTTAGACAAGTATAATTCAGTCATGCACATAGAATATTGTGGTCGGAATATTGAATAAAAACTTGTTCTTCTAAAATATATTGGTTTCTAAGAAT
This sequence comes from Viscum album, assembly GCA_963277665.1. Taxonomy (NCBI): domain Eukaryota; kingdom Viridiplantae; phylum Streptophyta; class Magnoliopsida; order Santalales; family Viscaceae; genus Viscum; species Viscum album. Next base: position 656,018,583 of record OY728122.1, on the reverse strand, counting down.
TAAAAAATCTAAATCCAGGTTAATTACTAAAATGGTCATTGGTATAATAATATTAAATATGTTTTCCCATAAATACGATGAATTTATATCTATATATTTCTCATCTCTATTAGGAAATCAATCTACTAAATAATAAGGTTCTGTTAATAAATCTAAAATGTAGAGAAAATATAGTGAGCTATGAATTTTTAGAACCATCATGATAAAATAAATAAAAAAAATTGTAAATGCCATATTTTCATATATATTATGTAACATCATGTTACAATTTTATATGGTATATCCTTAACATGATTGATGATTTCCCCTCCTTTGAGATTTTAAAGATAACTATATTGGTGTTGTCAATGATTAGTTGGACTTTGACTAATTTTATTTTATCTGTTAGCTACAGAGAATTTACACATTGTGAAACAATGTTACATGTAGTTTAATGGTTTCTAGATGTATGTCATGAAATTAGACTTAATAATTTTAAAGGATACACACTGTTACCAGGACATACAGTACACGATTTGTTAAATGGCTAGTTTTATTGTATGAGGTGATGGGTTTTTCATCATATGTGCTTTATGGGGGTTACACGTATTGTTAGTTGGTTACACACCACGTAACTTCCCAGGTACAATTTTTAAAAATAATGTGATGCTATTTTGTTTTGTTTCCATCTACGGTTCTTCATGAATCTATAAAGAAAGCAGTTGTAAGGAATTTTTGAGAGACTCGACCCCATCTAGATTTATCCCTTCATCAATCAATCATCATTATGAATGTTGTGTGTCTATCTAGGTGAGTAACATTTCTATTTCATCATTACCTTTGATCATGGTATCTTCATTTAGTGGTGTTTTGGGATCCATTTGTATATGGTTGGTGATTATTCTTGGTTTCTCCTTATTTCGTTTGTGTAATCGCATTCTAGGGGATTTTTATTCCCTTGGTCGTAGTACGGCATGCATTCATCATTATGATATATTGGTTTACTCTATTCTATAGTACCTCTACGTTTATAATTAAATCAATCCATAATATTATGGATTGGATTCAAGGGTCTCTATTGGTTCTATTGGGTTTGGTTGGTTGTGGAATCCATTATGGGAATGTGCGACCAAAATTTTATGGTAGGTGGTTCTATCCATGACATTTGGTAATGGAACCTGTGTCTTCCATTAAAAATAGATTCATATTTAAATTGGTTTGATTATTTTGGGTCACTATAAATGTTTTTTAATGAAATTTGGGTTTCCTTATGTTATTGATTAATGAAAAGAAAATAGGAATTTTCAAATAATTGAAATGAAATTTTTGAAATGGTATGAAAGGTTTCCAAAACATTGAATTGAATTGTGAAAAAGGGAATATGGGTTACCATGGGTACATAGGTGGATGTTTTAACGTGATTCCATCTTATAGTTTTTAATGATTATCAAGGAGGTTTGTCTTGGGGAATTCTAATGTTTCTTAGGACCATTGTTCTGGGTGACTAATATTGACATTTCGGTGGGTTTACTGATGGGGAATTACTCTTCCTATTTAGCCCATTTTGCTATGATCAAAAAAAATTCAGTTGATTGATTTTTGTATAAGAAGACTATGGAAAAACATGTAATATTCGGTGGTGTTTAGATACATTTTCTTCTATATTGTATTTATTTTATTTCTGAGTTATCCTTTATATGCATGTTTATTCATGTGAAAAATGATATGATAATTTTCTTTGAAATTTATATACCTACCTTTATTTTAGAACAATGAAAATGGATGTGTTTGAAATGATTTCAATCAAACATTTTTTATAGATTTTTAAGCAATATTAAATTTAAAATGGTCTAATATGGTTTTTTATACAGACAGTGGTTATGGAAGTCATGGGAGGGATCCTACTGAGCCTTTTAGATCACAACCTATTCACCATTTCAGTGGTGAATAGAACATTGTTTCTATTCTAGTTTAGGGTATGGTGAGGCACCGGCTTGAGGTGGTGAGGAATGTGTTAGCTGTTTGGGTAGCCAGAAGTGAGACTTTTGGATTTCTTATCCACCATCATTGTGAGTAGTTTTTTGGTTTTTATTCCATTTTTGATGGACTGGACATGGAGTTTTTGAACTACAATGGAATTTTTTTGTTTCAATTGTTTTCTTACAGTTAGTGGAATATATTTTTTTTCTTATTCTACTATTTATTCTTGTAATATATATATATATATTCCACGTGGTTGATCAGGTTTTGATAAATGGTTCCCTCATTTGTTTTGTTTAAGGACCAAGTTCTTGTCACCAACTTGTGGGGATTGGGAACACCATTTGGGTATGTGATAGATTGTTTGGGTGCCAAGTGTGAGGGAAACCCCGGTCAGTTCATTACAATATAATTTTTTCGAAGATTTGTGGTATAGAGTCCAGGTATCGAGTTATCTTTTATAGTGGATATAGGATTATCAGTAGTTGTGATGTATGTTGCGATAAGTGGATAACCATATCCTATCATAATGTGATTTAATTTGAGATTGGATATTTGGATGAGTGTCTCTTGTATTGGTTTTCGTTTTAAAAATATCAGTTTTTCGGTAATGATTTTCTAGTTTGAGAATAGATTTTTCATGTGGCTATTTAGTCTATTGTTTTAGTGTTCATCAGAATGACATTGATACAATTTTCATGAGTTCCATTGGAAGGTAAAACAGATGCTCATCAAGTAAACCCACCTATATTTCAGAATCACATAGGTAATTTCAAATGGGTTTTCTGTGTCACTGATAATGATTTACCATGAGTTCAGAATGTTGTTGTTGAGGTAATACTAGGAACTAGAGGAGAGAGAGAGATAGATCAAAGGAATTCGTGAATGAGAAACCGCAATACATTAAAGGAATGACCATCCCTCAATATGTTTATAAATTGATTGATAGTATCAATCAAATGTTAGACTATCTAGAGAAACCTAATAACATCAGTGTATCACATGAAGCATTATGACATGAGGGGTCCAAATATTGATGATGAGATTATATGCTCCATGTTGAGAGGCATGTAAAATTGGATTTTTAGGGTTTCAAAAACATTTTGTTTCAATATTTTGGTCTAGAGTAGATCATTTTTGTGATGTATCTATAGTTTTTTTCATTATAATAGGTAGAGATTTTTGTGTCATCAAACAACAATAGTTTTTTTGAGCATGTCTATTTTTCCCCGAAATTTTGATGAATGGAAAGGTGAAAGGATATAAGTATGTACACTGTTTGTGATTACATATAAGATCACAAGATTTTATTATTAGGATATCTATCTATGTGGATATGACAGACAATGATATTACGGAAAGAACTAATTTGGAATAAAATGATGGATTTTCCAACAATTTGGTTATATCGGGTGGGAGCTTTAGTTGTGCACCTTGGAATATATGTATGTTTTAATACCATCACATGAGTTGTGAATGTGGGACTCACCAGTGATCCTACTGTTCACAATATATTATAGCTTGTAATTTTCCAATGACATAATAATCGTGTTGAATGGGAGGAAACACACGACAAAATTTTCATATGCCTGTGAAGATGAAAAAACAACTGTGGATGTGCTGGTCTCATACAGTGCTTCTATCAGGATTTGGAAATGCCCCATTATGGATAGTATTTGAGAGATCCAATGCAAACGATGGTAAATTCAGAAATCTTAAAGACAATTGGGCTCTATCCATAGGGCTTAAGTGTGGATAATTTTCATGAAATAGATGAGTGTCCAGTTGATGTTGATGCATGCATGATAACATAGATTTGTAATGTACTTATTTCATATTTAGTAGGAATTTCTTTATTTGATACTAGTACCTCCCACTCATTTATATCATCATATTTTGTGGAAATTTATAAACATACAACATAACATATGTCTTTTAAAATGTAGTTAACAAATCGTATTGGTACATGGAAAGAGAATGTGATCAATTATCCTTCTTACTCCTCAGTGATAGCTGATATGATGTTAGTATGGTGTTTTCTCATACATGGTTTGGAACTATTTGATGTCATCATCGGTATGGATTGGTTTATCTCTCATGGAGATGATTTTTATGGTACTCATCATAGTGATTAATTTATATATTCCCATGGGATATATCATATGGTTTAATGGGAGTGGGACTCGATGACAAGTGGTGGAGAACCCTCCTCACCGGAGCTCAGTTATTTTTTGGTTTCTACTGAGTTTGAGCCAAATGAAATTTATTATATTGATGATCGTCTCATTTTTTAGACACATTCCTCATGTATTTCATTACTATTTACACACGCTTCCTCTAGATATAGAGGTAGATTTTTTTATTTATCTGGTGCTAGGAACGTAGCTGATATCAGTACCTTCTTATCATATGGCTCCAGTGAAGATGAATGATCTCAATATTCAGTTGGAAAATCTATTGGAAAAAGGTTTTCATAACCCTAAAATTTCTCATTTTGTATCCCATGTTATATTTTTTAATAAAGAAGATGGTTCAATTCAACAATGTGTTGAAAATCAGAAGTTAAACTGGGTAACAGTTAAGAATGAATATCATTTTCCTCTTGTAGGTGATATGTTTGATCAGTTAATGGGGGGAATGTTATTATCAATAATCAATATCTGTCAGGTTATCTTGAACTAAATGTTCAAAAGTTTGACATACCAAATAATTCCTTCATTAGAAGATAATTCAACCATGAAAATAACTTAATTATTTATGTTATAACTAATGATACTGCAATTATTATAGATTTCTATAATCTGATATTCCATCATTATCCTAAACATTTTGTGGTCTTGTTTGTTGATGATATTATGGTGTATTATAATTCAGAGTGTGATCATGAGAAACATCTGAGTTTCATTCTGGATAGTTTTAGTAATCATCAATGGTATGTAAAGCGTTCAAAATTTCATTTCTGAATTAAATAAGTGATTTTCATGTGGAAAATAATGTAGGATAATGTATTAATAGTTGATCTATGTAACTTAAGGTATATATTATTATGGAAGAAAGAAACAAATGTAATTAATATGCAAATCATACTTGGCCTTTCTAGGTACTACTGATAGTTTTCCAAGGATCTCTCTAAGATGAAATCACCTTTGACTAATCTTATAAGGAATTTAGTGATATTCACCTGGGATGTGAAGTGTTATACATCATTTGATGAAGTGAAAGGGCTTCTGACAACAAATTCTGGGTTGGTATTACTTGAACTCTATAATGGATATGGGGGTTTTATGATGCTTATGATGTAGGTTTGAGATGCATGATTATCAAGGATTTCTATGTGGTATTGTATGGCCCCTGTCAGCTTAGACCACATGGAAAAAATTAAACAACTCATGATTTATATCACACTGCATTCATGAATGCTCAATATTTGTGGCAGAACAATATTTTCTAGGAAAGGATAAATGTAATATATGATCATTGGAATTTGAGAAATATCTTTTCCAAAAAATAACTGAATCATAGACATATGTGATGGTTATAATACCTTTATATTTTTGACATCGATATCACCTAAACCCCAGGAAAGGGGAATGTTGTTGCATTAATTATTATTAGGAACATACCATCAATGGCTATTCTAGAATTGAAGGAGGAGTGGAACCTCATGTGTATTTTCACCTAATTAAACATAGAAGCTCAATATGATGTTTCATGCATTGTTGATGATAGAGTTTAGTTATTATCATCTCTCACGAAATCTGTTTTTCTGATCCAGTAGATGGACGAGGTGTTTTAGAGGAATGAATAAATAATTTATAGTGGGGAGACCATTTCATGCTGGTCTGCCTCTTCAGATGGCATGCTTCACATGATTAATGGGATTGTCATCCCAAAAACTTTTAGGGGATTAGTCTTCTAAAAGTTTCATACCTATTCATGGTACATTCATCATGGAACTATGAATATTTATTATGATATGAGGTGACAATTTTGGTGGACGGTTATAATGGAAGACATTTCATAGTTGGTGTCTCACTGTTAAACCTACCTACTGATAAATTTAGAGAACTAGAAACCATCTAGTTTTCTTCAGCCTCTCATGTTACCGATTTGGAAATTATACAATGTATCCATGGATTTAGTTGTTGGATTACAGTGGACTCCCCAAGGTAGTCATTATGTTTGGGTGGTTGGACATCAGTTAATGACGTCTGATCATTTCACCTCAATCAATGATAACATTAAGGATGTTGATCTTGGAAATCTGTATGTGCAGGAGATTGTGAGGTTGCATGGGAGTCCTTAAATTGTTTTATAGGGAGATCTTATGATTTCCTCGATGTTATGGAGGTGTCATCAAGAGGAAATGATAACTTAGGTCAAGATAAAACAAATTACTATCCATAGACAACTGAAGAGATGTATTGTGTGATTCAGATTCTATTGAACATTCTCTATACAGGTGTCATGGATTTTAGATGATCATGGGATTACCATCAACGTATGGTTGAGTTTTTTATAACAATAGTAATCATTCATTAATAAAAAAGGATCCCTTTTGGGTGATTTGTGGTCTCATGTCAAAATAACCTCTTTGTTGGACTGATTTGGGTGAAATATCTCTAGTTATACCATGTTTGGTTCATAAGAATAATGTGATGATTCAGGATGTGCATCGACATCTGTTTCAGTGAAGAGTGGATAGAAATCATACTCGGATGGTTGGTGTAAAACATATGAGCCTTCATTAGGGGATTGGGGTTTCATTAATGTTTCTTAATAGCGGGGTCACAGTCAACATGGAGAGAACAAATATTTTTCATCATTATTTTTTGGACTATATGTGGTCACTAAGTTGCAATGAAATTTTTCTTATCTGTTAGCATTACTGGTTTTGTGGAGTGGAATTCTAGATATTTTCCATACATCTCATCTCAAGAAATATCACCCTAACCTCGCTCAAATTCTATGTTGGATAAAATTTGATTTAGAGTGAGATTATTCTATTCTAGAGAAACAATAAGAGATCTTTGGCTCCCATGTGAAACTCTGGCCTAAGAATTAGATTCTATTGGTATGAGTTATATGGAAATAAGGATCATAATGTAAAGATACATGGTAACAAGAATCATTGAAGTGGGAGCGGTGGCCTCATCTCCTACTTATGATTACATATTCCACATGAATTCTAGAGGAACTAATTTGTTTTTGGATTGGATTTTTCAATAGCATGTTAGCATTTTTCTATGCAAACCGTTATCCTTGCTATATTTTCCCCTCATTTGTGATTATGAGGATACAAATAATGCTAAAGTTAGTGATTTGTAGGAATTTAACTTGTAATTATTCTTTTCTAGTAGATGTACAGAAGTTACACCACATGTAACCTGGATAGAAGCCCCATAATGGTTTTTGGATGAATGTCATGAAATATTAAATTATGCCCTGAATGTTTACATGTCATGACCTTTATTTACATTGTGTCAATTGTTACAAGGACATTTTTATCTAACTCAATGGGTATTTTAATTTTTGTGGATCTTGGGGTTTACACATCATGTAACTGTGGTACATTCAATATAACATTCAATTTATTGTTTGTTAAAACAACATATGACTGTTTTGATCCAGTTATTTTGACAGTTCTTTATGCATTTTGACCAAAGGAAGTTCCATTGACATTTTGAGAGACTCAACCTCTGCTAGATCAATCTTTTCGATGGTCGATCTCTTTTGGGAGTGTGGTGCATATCTTTGGTAGAGTGACCATTCCAATCCATCTATGACTATGATCATAATATCACCGTTTAGAGTGTCTTGGGATTCATTCTTCTACAATTACTGATTTATCTTGGTTTCCTCCTAGACCCAATGTGTTTTCTCATTCCATAGCCATTTTATTTTATTGATCATAGTCCGAACACACTTTTTTTTGAGTTCTGTAGGTTTCCACTCCTCTATTGAACGATTTTGATTGAATTAAAATAATCATAATGTGTTTGGAAAGGATTATAGTGTGTCTCTTGGTGTTGTTGGGTTTCGTTGGTTTTGGATTACATCATGGGAATCTGTGACATGAGTTTATTGGTTGGTGGTTTCCTCTATAGCTTAAGATAAAGGTTTTTGTTTTTTTAAAAACATCGTCATATTGATATTATGATGATTGTTTATATATTGAACATGGTTTTCAATAAAAAATAGGGTTTCCCTAGTTATTGATAAATTGAGAATTATTTCTATTTATAATGCATTGAAATGGAATTTTTAGATTGGTTTTAAAATGTCTTTTAATTAATTGAAATAAATTGTGAATAAGTTTCCATGGGTTACATTGGGTACATATGTGTATGGTTTAGCTTGAAGTAATCATTTTTTGTTTTTTGATTATTAATGAGGCTTCTCTTGGGGATTTATTCAGTTTCCTCAGCACATTATCCAATGCAAACAATGTTGACATGATGGGGGGTTTACTCTTGTGTTATTTTTATGATTATGAGTAACATTGTTCTATGATAATAATGTTTCCACATGACTGAATTTGGTACAAGTAGTACGTGGAATAGAACTATAGTATTCTATGGTGTTGTGATACCTAGGTATCTATTGACTATTGGTCAGTTTTATGAGTAAGTCAGGATATTAAATTTTATTATTTTCAAAAATGATATGGTAAATGTGCATTGAAATTGATATAAATTTTTATATTTTTGAACTATGAACAACAGAAATTTATACCATTTTTTCAAAAAAAAAATTGTTTTTAAGGCTTATCATGCAAATGTATTATTTTAAATGACCATTGATGGATTTTTATATAGAGACTAGTTATGAAAAACCTGGGCGGGAACCAAATGAGTCTATTAGCTCACGCCTTGTTCACCACTTCGGTGGTGTAGTGACCATTGTTTGTTACCAGTATATGGAAATGCAAGGCTCCATAGAGGGACACTGAGGTTCATGAGAGCGGTTTGATATCTTTTGTTGAGATGTTGGGAGTATATATCTAAAATAATTTGGAGTAGTTGTTTTAATTTTCGTTCTTTACATTTTGACTTGACATGGTGTTTTTTTAAATCAGTTTAGTTCTATGTTTCTACAATTTTCATAAAATTATGGAATATATATCAAATTTTTCTTCCACAATTTCTTCTTATATATATATATATATTCTATTTTTCTACTTAGGATAGATAAAATCATTCCCCTTAATGTGTGGTTCGATGCCTCGGTGCTTGTTGCCAACCCATGTGGATCGGGAATGGCCATCATACATGTGAAAGATGGGGGTCATGTTCAAGGATTGAGGGAAAATCATGTCAGTTCCATAAAAAAGAAATCTTATGGTATAATAAAATTTCATATTTATTTATACTCTAATAAATTATTAACCCAATAATCTTTAATAAACTGGTTCATCATTATGTAACCGCTCTCTTTTTATAAATATCATTAAATGGTTAACCAGTACATGGTTTTTACTAATATCATCAGATGGTTGAAAATTGATATGTAAATTACTTAATGTATCAATATATTCTCATAGAAATAACATATAAACTACTATAATGAGATTATTCATTCAAGATATGAATTTTGGAAGATGTAATGGAATGCCCATAATATTTTTTTATCATTATACTCTCTTTATGGTTATTAAATATATATTTTTAAAATATTCTTCTAAGGTTCATTTATTTACTTAATGATAATATTAAACAATGATTTAATGTTAGTAATATTAAACTTTTTTGGCATTTATCAATAAGATAACAATCATATTTGTTTTTGGTTATTAATATGATCATGGAGATTATCACTCAACGTGTAATAAATGAAAATTTTATGGTCATTGACAATTTCCTAAAATTTCTCTCAATTCACTAATCTCATTATGTATATTTATCATCATATTCTGTTTAGAATAATCAATTTATATTAAAATAATGATAATTACAATATAATATATAGGTTATCCTATATCATCCAACAGATTGTTAATTAATATTTTTAATTTCTCAAAACTAATTAAAATTATTGTCGTTCAATGCATTTGTAAAATAATTATTTAAATATTTGAACAAATTTTTTCAATGGAAAAAATTCATTCTATACACTAGAATTATCCTTCCAATATTTCTCATACTTTAGATATTTTAATGATATCTCTAAACGTTCGGTCATAACACACTTCTTCTTAACATGGTAGATTTTATTTAAATAATTAAATATTTGTTTCAAATATATTGTGGATAATATAGAGCACTTATATGACTGAAAAATCTCAAAATCACTGGGTTAGACCATTACATGTAATGATCTGACTATAATGAATGGAAAGTTCCATTGAAAAATATGAACCAACTAATCATGGTGGTCCAGAACCTAAATTCCCAAAAAACAGTGTTTTATATGGTTGGTTATAGAGGATTACAAATCAATAATCTATATCCCTTAATTATATGGAACTGATTTAATGTACATGATTCATCCAACGAGTATTTAAATCCAACCTCAACATTAAGGAGTTAGTATTGTATAATGTCCTTAAAAGAAACATGTGTGGATATATAATGTTGAATGTAATCATTTTCCATATCTCATAGTAAAATAGTGAAATCCCACACACCCTCTTTTAAGAGTATTTTATAGAATTCTTATTCCACTTACGCATTGAAAAATCAATAAGATTAACCATTTGAAACACCAATGGTCTCAGATTACAAGATAATATAAACACATTTGAAATTATGTGGTTTAATATATTTAATAGCTATCCTTACCCCCAATGATGTAGTATTTATTGTCATTGATTGCCCAAAATTATTATCAAATAGTATCTATAATAATTTCATAATATAATTCAAGTTTAGAGTTTATTTTCCTTTAAATAAATATTATTACTTCATATATATTAATATGACTGTCAACAAACAAAAATACCAAATATAATTTACTACATTGAAACATAAATTTTTAATAAATTCTTATCATATAATATGTAATTTTTTTTAAAAATAAACTAGATTAATAAAACTAGTAGTTGTCAAAAAATTTATTAACTATAATGAATTATTATTAAAATATATATCGTTATATTTTTTTTCAAATGATCTAGTTTTTTATAAATCAATGAAATGTTGTAATACAGACTATTTAATACAATTTTTTAGTTATAATGTAGATAATTATTATTTTTTGATTAAAATCATATAAAATTCAAAATATACTTGTCTATAAATGGTTAATAATGTTTTATGGGTTATTATGTTTACATACTATATACATTTAAATATTATGATAAAATTACTATTTATGAAAATCATCACTATTATATGTATATAATATTTATTAAGATTAAATTATTGTTTATTAATCATTATGAAATAAGAAAAATAAAACATAATTTTTAAAATTATATTTATCTAATATATTTAGTTATATTTCATATTTTCATTGAAATTAAACAACACATATTTGAATTTTAATTTTATTAAATTCCTAAAAATTTAAAACGATTCACTACAAATTTTTAAGAGGAGTATACGTAAAAATTAATTATTAAATTTATCATTGTGGTAAGTAATTAAAGATGTAAAAAAAGGGGTAAAAAGAGATAAATTAAAAATGAATAACGTTTTTGTAATTATCAAAAAAAAATTAAAATTCATGTAGTAAATTATTATGTATTTTTTCTAATAAATCATAAATTACAATAATTTCCATACGTAGCTCACCTTACACCAAAGTGATTTTCTCTTTACCAATCTTGTAACTTATGTATCTGCTGAAATGTCCCTCATTTACACTTATAAATAAATCTCTCTTACTCCCTCTATGAACAATATATATCCTTAAACATTATATTTAGTCCCTAACAAAATTACATATACATGTATCTCATTTAAATTTCATATAATTGTGTCACAATAATCCTGAATAAGTATATCATTATTGACGTAAAAATTATGAGGTGAAGTGATTTTATCATAAAATGTATGTAGGTAGTCTTCATTCAATTTATTGACCTTCTCATCACAACACACCAAAAATATAACAGTATAAATTCTTCATTTATTATCCAAATTTTTTATCTTGGGTACAAATTTTATTAATATAAAAGAACTCAATGTTCTTTCTCATCAGATAGTTTGGTAACATTCCTATTTGGGTCATTTTACGACATATAATTAAAAATATATGATATTTCCCCCATGAAAAAATAATATAACTAAAATACCATTAATATTATGTAAAACTGATTAATTGAAAAAAGATTCATAATAATATATGCAACAAATACATTTGTATATTCACTAATAAATTTAATTCTTTTATTATTTCAATGATTACTTTAAAGTATGATTTTTTATGTTTTCAATGTGAACCATCACAATTATTTCCATGAAAAAATGGGAGACCAGAAATATAAACAACAAATAGGCCACATCACTAATAAAAATCAATAGTTATGATACCCATGACCTGTGATTAAATATTAGAGCTTATAAATTGAAGCTATTATTGAAAAAATCGGACAATTATAAATCAAATATTAATTTTCAACAAAGAATTTTTTATAATTATCTATTAAAAAAATAAAAATATATTTTATGTTATAAAGTAATTATATTTTTTTATTTAATATTAAGGAATAATAAAAATTATTATAAATGGTGTTACATAATTTTTAACTAGATGGTGTTTTATGTAATGGTATCCTTTCAATATCACTTTAAAATAATTTTTTTTTTATTAAATTTCCATCATGTAAAATAATAAAAAAATATGAAAAAAATATTCAACTCATATTATAATTTTTTTGGTTATGTTTCTTCTTACAATTTCAACATCTTTTCATTTATATGTTATGTCAAAAGATACTTGTATGTGTACGTGATCATTTAATTTTTTTTGAACTGTAATCATTCTTTAGCATGTATTTGTTAATTTATTTTAAGGTTGTGTTTCTCTAAACATCAATTATTAGAAATTGTTAACATTTATTGTATTTTCATATTCAATGACATAAGTAAATAAGGCATTTTTACCAATTATTTATTAAGGAATATTCCTATTGTTTTCTTCAATTTATATTTTGATGAAAACATTATATATAATAATGGGTTTCCAATATAAATTTAATTATCATTATCTTTTTAAAATAATCTATTTAAGAAATTAAATAATTAAATTATATTTAGATTAATATATATATATATATATTATAATTATAACAATATTAAAAAAATTAATTTTAATCTATTCCAACATCCTTATATGTTTTATATGCTTCACTGGGTTCAAAATCTAACAATAACATCAACAGTATTTCATTTTATGCAGTACGATCATTTCTTAATTATCTATTTTCCATATATCTCATCTCATGAAATATCACCCTGACCTTGCTCAAATTCTATGGTGGGATAAATTTGAATTAGAGTGAGATTATTCTGTTATAGAGAAACAATAAGAGATCTTTGGCTCCCATGTGAAACTATGGCCTAGGAATTTTATTCTATTGGTTTGATTTCTATGGAAATAAGGATCATAATGTCATGAGACATGGTAACATGAATCATTGATGTGGGAGGTATGGCCTCATATCCTACTTATGATCACATATTCCACATGACTTATAGAGGAAGGAATTTCTTTTTGGTGTGGATTTTTCAACATCTTGTTAGTATTTTTCTAGGAAATCCATTGTCCTTGCCATATTTTTCCCTCATTTGTGATTATGAGGATACAAATAATGCTGAAGTTAGTGACTTGTGGTTATGTCACCTGTAATTATTCTTTTCTAGTGGATGTACAGTAGTTACACCCCATGTAACTTATATAGAAGCATCGTAATGGTTTTTGTATGCATGTCATGAAATATTAAATTACGCTCTGAATGTTTACATGTCGTGACCTTTATTTACATTGTGTCAATTGTTAAAAGGAAATTTTTTTCTAACTCAATGAGTATTTTATTGATTGTGGATCTTTGGGGTTACACATCATGTAACTGGGTTACATTCAATATAACATTCAATGTATAGTTTGTTAAAACAACATCTGACTGTTTTGATTTAGTTATTTTGACGGTTATTCTTGCATTTTGACCAATGGAAGTTCCATTGACTTTTTGAGAGACCCATCCCCTGCTAGATCAATATTTTTGACACTAGATATCTTTTGGGAGTGTGGTGCATCTCTTTGGTAGAGTAACCATTCAAATCCATATATGACAATGATCATACTATCACTGTTTAGAGGGTCTTAGGATTCGTTCATCTACAATTAATGATTAATCTTGCTTTCTTCCTAGACCCAATGTGTGTTCTCATTACATATGCATTTTCTTTTATTGTTTATAGACCACGCGCACTTTTTTGAGTTATGTGGGTTTCCACTCCTCTATTGACCCATTTTGATTGAATTGAAACGATCATAAGGTGTTTGGATATGATTCTAGTGTGTCTCTTGGTGTTGTTGGGTTTCGATGCATCTAGATTCCATTTTGGGCATCTGTGACCTGATTTTATAGGTTGGTGGTTTCCTCTATAGCTAATGATAAAGGATTTTGTTTCATTCATTAAAAACATCATCATATTGATATTATGATGATTGTTTATATATTGAAAATGGTTTTCAATGAAAAATGGGTCTTCCCTGATTATTGATAAATTGAGAATTATTTTTATTTATAATTCATTGGAATGGAATTTTTTGAATGGTTTTAAACTGCCTTTAAATTCATTGAAATGAATTGTGAAGAATATTCCATGGGTTACATTGGGTACATATGTGGATGGTTTAGCTTGAAGTAACCATTTAGTGTTATTTGATTATTAAAGAGGCTTCTCTTGGGGATTTTTTTATTTTCCTCGACACATTGTCCACAAAAAACAATATTGACATGATGTGGGGGTTTACTCTTGTGTTATTATTATGATTTTTAGGACCATTGATCTAGGATAATAATGTTTCCACATGATTGGTTGTGGTACAAGTAGTACAAGAAATAGAACTATAGTATTCCATGGTGTTGTGATACCTAGGCATCTATTGTCTATTGGTCGGTTTTATGAGTAAGTCATGATATGCAGGTTTATAATTTTCTAAAATGATATGGTAAATGTGCATTGAAATTGATATAAATAATTCTATTTTTTAACTATAAGAAATGGAAATTTATACCATGTTTTCTAAAAAAAATTAATGCTTATCATGCCAATGTTTTATTTGAAATGACCATTGATGAATTTTTATATAGAGACTAGTTATGAAAGATATGGGTGGGAAGCTAATGAGTATATTAGCTCTCACCTTGTTCACCTCTTCGGTGGTGCAATGACCATTGTTTGTCACTAGTATATGGAAAGGCAAGGCTCCATAGAGGGAAATTGAGGTTCATGAGAGCGGTTTGGATAACTTTTTTTGAGATGGTGGGAGTATATATTTAAAATATTTTGGAGTAGTTGTTTACATTTTCATACTCTAAATATTGAATTGACATGGTGTTTTTATATATCAATTTAGTTGTATGTTTCTACAATTTTCATACAATTATGGAATATATATCCTAATTTTCTTCCCCAATTTCTTCTTATATATATATATTCTATTTTTCTATTTAGGTTATATAAAATCCTTCCCCTTAGTTTGTGGTTCGATAACTGGGTGCTTTTTCTCAGCCCATGTGGATCGGGAATGGCCATCGTACATGTGAAAATGGGGGTTGGGTTCAAGGATTGAGGGAAACCCAATTCAGTTCCATAAATAAGAAATGTTATGGTATAATAAAATTTCATATTTATTTATACTCTAATTAATATTTAACCTAATAAACATTAATAAATTGGTTCATCATTATGAAATCTCTCTTATTTTTATAAATATCATTAAATAATTAATCAATCCATGGTTTTTACTGCTATCATCAAATGGTAGAAAATTGATATCTACACTACTGAATGTATCAATATATTCTCATGGACACAACATATAAACTACAATACTGGGATTCTTGATTGTAGATACTAATTTTGGAGGATGTAATGGAAATCCCATAATATTTTTTTACCATTATACTCCATTGATGGTTATTAAAAATATATTTTTAAACTATTATTCCGAGGTTCATTTATTTTCTTAATGATAATTTTCAATTATGATTTAATATCTAGTTATATTAAAATTTTATAGGAATTTATCAAAAGATAACAATCATATTTGTTTTTAGTTATTACTATGATGATAGAGATGATCAATCGACATGTAATAAATGAATTTTTTATGGTCATTTATAATTTCCTAAAATTTATCTCAATTCACTAATCTCATAATGTATATTTATCATCATATTCAGTTTAGAAGAATTAATTTTTATTAAAATAATGATAATTAAAAGATAATATTTAGCATAAACTATATCATCCAATAGAATGTTAATAAATATTTATAATTTCTCAAAACTAATTGAAATTATTGTGGTTCAATTCATTTTTTTTATAATTATTTAAAAAAATTCACATATATTTTCATTGGGAAAAATTCATTCTATACACTAGAATTATACTTCCAATATTTCTCATATATTAGGTATTTGAATGATTTCACTAATCATTCGGTCATAACACACTTCTTCTTAACATTATAGATTTCATTTAAATAATTAAATATCAGTTTCTAATATATTGTGGATAATGTAGAGCATTTATATGACTGATAAATATCAAAATCATAGGGTGAGATCATTTCATGTAAAGATATGACCATAATGAATGTAGAGGTCCATTGAAAAATATGTACCGAATAATCATGGTGGTCCAGAACATAAATTCACAACAAACAATGCTTAATATGGTCAGTTATAGAGGATTAAATATCAATAATCTATATCTCTTAATTTTGAGGAACTGATTTAATGTACATGATTCAACCAATGAGTAGTTACATCCGACCTCAACGTTATGGAGTTATTATTGTATGATGTCCCTGAAAGAAACATGTGGGGATATATAATTTTTAAATAATCATTTTCCATATCTCATAGTAAAATAGAGGAATCCCACACACCCTCTTTTAAGAGTGTTTTATAGAATTCATATTCCACATACCCATTGGAAAATCAATATGATTAATCATTTGAAACACCCATGGTCTCAGATTACAAGAAAATACAAACACATTTGAAATGATGTGGTCTAATATCTTTAATAGCTATCCATACCCCCAATGATGTAGTATTCATTGTCAATGATTGCCGAAAATTATTATTGAAGAGTATCTATAAGCATCTAATAATATAATGCAAATTTAGAGTTTATTTTCCTTTAAATAAATATTATAACTTGATATATATTAATATGACTTTCAACAAACAAAAAAACAAAATACAATTTACTACATTGAAACATACATTATTAATAAATTCTTAACATATAATATGTAAAATTATTTAATATCAACTAGATTAAAAAACTAGTAGTTGTTAAAAAATTTATTAACTATGATGAATTATTATTAAAATATATAACTTCATTTTTTTTCAAATGATCTAGTTTTTTCAAAATCAATGAAATATTGTAATACAGACTTATTAATACAATTTCGTAGTTATAATGTAGATAATGATTATTTTTTGATTAAAATCATATTAAATTCCAAATATACCTGTCTATAAATGGTTAATAATGTTTTATGAGTTATTATGTTTACATACTATATATATTTAAATATTATTATAAAATTTCTATTTATGAAAATCATTACTGTTATATGTATAAAATATATACTATTATTAAATTATTGTATATTAGTCGTTATGAAATAAGAAAAATAAAAAATAATTTTTAAAATTATATTCATCTAATATATTTCTTTATATTTCAAATATCCATTGAAATTAAACCACACATATTTGAATTTTTAATTTTATTAAATTCCAAATAATTTAAAATGATTCATTGAAAATTTTTAAGAGTATACATAAAAATTAATTATTAAATTTATCACCATGGTAAGTAATGAAAGAATTAAAAACGGGGGTAAAATGAGAGAAATTAAAAATGATTAATATATTTGTAATTATCATAAAATTTCAAAATTCATGTAGTAAATTATTAGGTATTTTTTTCTAAAAAACCATCAATTACAGTAATTTCTATACATATCTCACCTTACTCCAAATTTATTTTGTCATTACCAATCTTGTAACTTATGTATCTACATAAATGTCCATTATTTACACTTATAAATAAATCTCTCTAACTACCCCTACGAATAATATATGTCCTTAAACATTATATTGAGTCCCTAAAAAAATTACATATACATGTATCTCATTTAATTTACATATAATTTTGTCACAATATGATGAATAAGTATATCATTATTGATGTTAAAATTGTGAGGTGAAGTGATTCTATCCGAAAATTTATGTAGTTATTATTCATTCAATTAATTCACATTCTCATCACAACACACCGAAAATTTAACTGTATAAATTCTTCATTTATTATCCAAATTTTTTATATTGGGTACAAATTTTATTAACCTAAAAGAACTCAGTTTTATTTCTCATCAACTAGTTTGGTTACATTTCTATTTGGGTGATTTTACAACATATAATAACAACTATATGATATTTCCCCCGGAAGAAATATATTATAACTAAAATACCATTAATATTATATAAAACTAATTAATTGAAAAATGATTCATAATAATATAGGCAACAAATTCCTTTCTATATTCACTAATAAATCTAATTCTTTAATTATTTCAAGGATTACTTTAAAGGATGATTTATTGTGTGTTCAATGTGAATCAAAAAAATTATTACCATGAAAAAATGGGATACCAGAACTATAAACAATAAATAGGCCACATCACTACTAAAAATCTATAGTTATGTTACCCATGACCATGGATTAAATATTAATGCTTATAAATTGAGGCTATTTGTGAAAAAAGTAGAAATTATAGCAACTCAAATATTAATTTTCAACAAAGAATTATTTATAATTTGCTAATAAAAAACTAAAAATATATTTTATGTTATAAAATAATTATATGTCATGATTTAATATTAATGAATAATAAAAATTATTATAGACGTTGTTACATAATATTTAACTAAATTGTGTTTGATGTAATGGTATCATTTCAATTTCACTTTAAAATAATGATTTTTTCTTACTAAATTTCCATCATGTAAAATAATAAAAAAATATGAAGAAAATATTCATCTCATATTATAATTTTTTTGGTTATGTGTCTTATTTCAATTTCAACATCTTTTCATTTATATGTTATATAAAATGATACTTGTATGTGTAAATGATCATTTAAATTTTCTTTCAGACTGCAATCATTCTTTATCATGTATTTGTTAATATATTTTAAGGTTATATTTCCCAAAACATCAATTATTAGAAATGTTTAACTTTTATTCTATTTTTACAATATATGACATAAGTGAATAAACCATTTTTACAAATTCTTTATTAAGTAATATTCCTATTGTCTTCATAAATTTTCATTTTGATGATAACTCTATATATAATAATTTATTTTCCATGTAAATTTAAATATTATTATTTTTTTAAAATAATATATTTAAGAAATTAAATATTTAAATTATATTTAGATATATATATCTTTGATAAAAATTTATAATAATCTTAAAAAAGTAATTTTAATCTATTCCAACATCCTTATATGTTTTATATGCTTCACTGGGCTAAAAATCTAACAATAACTTCAACAATATTTCATTTTATGTAGTACGATTATTTCTTAATGATTCATTTATAAAACTTGGTTCCTTATATTGGGTTAAATTATAAATTATAGATTTATAATCGATTTCATCTTCATGTGTCATACATGTGTATAGTATATGTATATATAGTATGTGGTGACATAATATTACATCACTCCAATGGTTATGGTATGGAATTTTATATCATGACATGAAATTGAATTAGTACTAAACATAGTTATATAATTTATGGGGGAGCCTTGAATTTTACATCCTTCAAAAACATTGGGTAATTATTCAATCCCATTGGCTAACACTCATGTATTTCGGTGTAAAATCAATAAACTCTTTATAATTCATTATCCTTTATCATTTCATAATATTGTGTTTTAGACATCATTTTATTTTGTTTCACTTTTAAGATCTTTTTAGGTTTAGTGTTTTTGGGAAATAAGAAATTAATCATACATTAATAACCAAAATATACAATGTTTACATTTTTTATTATTATATATTTTTCACATAATTTATGTTTTTTAAAATAAATCATGATTTTTTGGAAAATAACCCTTACATTCTAATTGAATTGTTATTTTCAATTACATGTTCATAAACCATGTCATATAATTTTAAAAAAATAAAAAAATTGATTTGTATTTTTATAAAAAGTAATGAAAATGTTCGTTAAGTAAAAACATTAATTCCTATGAAAAATTATTCATTACATCATTATTCATGGATTTAATGATATAAATCAGTTTCACATGAAAACACACACCAAAATTTCTCAGATAAATCATTGAAATCCCAATGTAGGAAAAAAATAACACATAAATGTATCATAATAAATAATTATATTATCATTTATAAAAATGTAATAAAAATATGGTCAATATCCTGATAAACCACACATAGAAATGGAATAATAATATGATCAAATTCCATACCTAATGAATTGGAGGGCTATTATGGAACCACCCATCATTGGTTTACAAGAGATACACAAATCATTGTTTTATAACATAACCAATCATCCTAATTAGTAACAACCATACAAAATTACAAATAAAATTCAACAATGTTCATCATGTCACTCGTGAAATTTATATTTCAATTACAATAATCCATTTCATTTTATTGAAAGTAACAATCTATCAGGAAATCTTATTTAAAATAAATAATTACCTGGAAACATAAAAAGGGATCTAATTTAATTTTATAAAATGGATGGATTACATAATAATCCATATATATATATATAATAGTGTATATGGTGGGATAAATGATTTTGACATCATATACCCAAAAAAGAACATTCCTTTTGTCATTTGTAAATAATGAAAAAAACTTATTTTTTCAAATCCAAACACTGAAAATGAAAAAATCAACATAATGACCTTCATAATCCTTTTATATCCACATAAATAATCTTATTAAATAATATCATTATTATTTAAATTTTTTAAAATATTTGGAATTACATGTTTCAAATTTTAAAAAGGAACTGTTAAATCAATGTGTCGAATACATAATTAGAACATTTGTATCCTTATACCCATGATGAAATAAAGTTTATCAAACATTAAATCCCATGATAATATATTAATTATTGATATTATATTTTAATGTGGATTTATATACACATCATTAATGAATGGGGTTTTATGACATCAAAATATGCCTTAATGAATGTAGATTGAGATGATGTCCCTTAATTTGAGTCTAACATGTGACATGTGTATATATCTTTTAGATATTAAAATTTTCTATTAATTATATATTTGTATGTGAAAATTTTCAAATGTTATTATTAATTATTATATCTTATTAAAATGTCGCATATTATTACATAATAAATTATGATTATATTGGATATTTTAATATATATCTAGCATATGTGTCAAAAATTCATTGGTTGGTTAACTATGGTAAAAGTGGTCCTTATTTTAAAACTACACAATAATAATAGTAATCTAATTAACTTATTTATAAATGAATTATTCTTTTAAATGCAATTATGAATATTGTTTATGAAAAATAACCAATGTTATGATCATGATGTAGGAGGGTAGTACATGCACATCTGTAATGGTTCTATTTATTTCAATGATTGTTATGGGATGAATGAATGTTACAAAAAAATTTATAGAATATTTATTATATCATAAATAAATGTCACATCCCAAACTAGATTCCTCACACCAATTACCTGATGTTGTTGGTTACATGAATAGAGGTGCACCACCCCATATTGTAGAGGCTTCGAACTATCATCGAGGGTCTAATATCAGTCATGGGGATACTATACCCTCATTACCAGAGTGAAACAATACCTAATATAAATAAATAACTAGAAAATTTCATATATTCAAAATGAGGAAAATTCCATTATCATAAGATTACAAAAACCGTAAATAATATCAAAAAACTAATAGTAGATATTCCTTCCAAAATGACATTCCAGGTTTGAAAATTCAACTAAAAAGTAAATAAACTATCAAATCCCCAAATATTTCATGATCCTTTTACACTTCCCTCATCTATTCTCTATCCCAACTCATCCATCTAACATAGTACCTTTTCCCATATCTTTACCTACATACTGATTATGATGTTTGTGTAGGGTATGAGTACAACTAATTTTGGCCTTTAACAATGATGGCTAATACATTATCATGTAAATTATTAGGGAATGATGATCTATAAAGAAATAATTACAATTCATATTTAAATAGTTATCACATTATCAATTAATAATTATTTAAATACATTAAACTACATAATCCCATGGACTCCCATATATCAGTACATTCTTCGGCCCATGCCAAAGTCTGAACTATTCTAAAGGGAAATCAAAAAATTTAATTCCATTTCACTGATTCATTAATTCATACATGAATTACCAAGTTAGAATTCATAATTATGACTTCAATTCCAATGTTACCATTAAAAATTTAATAATTTAATGAACACAATATCATTAATAATTTCACAATTGAATTACCATGTTACCATTCATAACATCACAATTGATTGAAAATGTAATGCTTAATTATATCACAATTGATTGAACGTGTTACTAATCACAATAATATAATATAATGACAATATTAACATTCATAATTTATAATACAAGACTAAATGGGTATATTCAATTCCACAACACATTAATAATTCATGAATTATTTATTCACATAAATTTAATTACTAATTCAACATTTTTCATTCATATAATTCATGTAAATTAATTTAGCAATTAATTAAACACATGTATCCCATTAATTTATACATAATTAATTAATTAATATCCACCAATTTAATATCGCATAATTAATTAAAATTTTAATTATCACAAATCTCAAATATCAATATCTCATAATTAATTCAAAATTTAATTATTCCAATAAAAATCCCAAAAACTAATAATTAATTTTATGTATAATTATTAAAATAAAAAATAAAAATATCTCAAAAATAATTATGCAATTAATTATCATAATTTATAAATCTCTATATCTCTTAATTATTTCAATTTTTTTTATCTCACATAAAAAATCTCAATATCTCATAATTAATTTGGAAACTAATTACCTCAAACCGACAATCTCAATATCTCATAATTAGTTAAATAATTATTTATCTCCAACCAACAATATAAATATATCATAATTAATTCAATAATTAATTATATAATCTATATTCTCAAAATCAAGAATTTTATGTCTTATCATTTTATTGATTGAAAAAAATAATTAATTCAATAGTGAACATAATTTATATTTATATAATTTAAATTAGAAATTGTCATACATAACATATAAATTTAATCGTTTTGATTTTATTTATAGTCCACCATATTCAATTCATTGATGAATCATCACCCAACATAATCCCCCATTTTGAAAAGAATAAGCACAAACTGCGGGTTCCCAATCTAAAAACTATATCAGTGATTGATCCAACAATGATCCCTCAATTCTACATCCAGATAAAAAATACCTATTTCGATATCTATGTTAGCTATTGAACTAACTAATAACAAGGAATAACAACCATCGTCGATGGAAGAAAGATGTGATATTTAAGGGAAAATACAAAAAAATGAGATCCACCAATATAGGGTTTCATATCATTAATCTGGGAAACGAATGAAAAATTAAGAGGTCAAAATATCATGGAAACTATCCATAGGGATCCAACATCGTGAATGAAACATTCTGGTCAAATGAGAATTGATTTGTGATGAAAATGGGGGCAAGGTTTATTTTCAAAAAAAATGATGAATTAAAAACAATCACACTGTTTTCAAGGCTAAGGCTCATGGTTCCAAAAAACCTTGTGCCTTAACCATCCACATATTCTAATGGGTTTCACGATTCCACCTTTTAGGTACTTCAGAATGAAAAACAGTGCTCCAATAAAACCAAACCCCTCTATTGTGGGTTTGTTGGATTTTTTTTGATATGTTGCATGGTTAGGGAAAAACATGTAGCAAATGTTTAAAAATATATTTCTTCCTTTTTCCCTAAATTTTCACCCAAACACACACCAAATTATATATTAAGAAAAAATTAATCAATTATTGTAAAATAGTTCCTAAAAAATAGTGTGATACATCTCATGAAATAGTATGGGTTTTACATTCTCTTGTCCTTATAACGGAGCATCCTCAAAATGTACTCAAAAGAATCTATAAGATTATTAATAAAATATTTGGGTCCACTAATCCCTCATATTCACTCCTGTCTCACATAGTTCCTCTAGAACGTGGCCATGTTTCCACAAAAAATTATCAACACAGACTTTTCTCACAATACATTCTCACTCAGATCCTACAAATGGATTATATTCTCCTCAAAGGATGTTTCTATCTCAAGATCATCATCAACATCAATAAAATTATAATGTTTGGTGTAATACCACAGAATCTATGAAGCATTAAATATATAATTAGTAGAACTATATCTTTAGGGAAGATCCCATCAGTGCACCACTATCCTGATTCCCTCCATAACCATAAATAGTCCAACGAACTAGGGAGACCACATTCCCAATCTCTATATATTTTTATGATCCATTATTGGATACACCCAAATGAATTAATGATCTACCAATATGAACTCTATTGGTCCACTAATTCTATCAAAAAATTAATTCTGTGAATTATGTTCCATTTCCATAGGTTTCTGAATAATAATAACATTATATGATTTCTCCATCTTGAGACTGATTCCCAAAATACTCACTATCACCTTCCTCCATCTAGAAAAAAGGGGAGTGTAATGGAATACTATAATGAGACACATATGGTTCCATATAAATATTTTTAAAATCACTTTTATTATAGTAAAAATACACTAAATCTAGGTGATTTTCTCAAGTCCCATTGAAGCCAAGGACACACGATCACAACATATCATAAAAAAGCTACAAATTATACTCTGACATCAAATCTATATATGGGTTGAATGTTGTAATAAAAAAATCCTATGTTCCAACAAACCATTTCTTAAACCATCAATGGGTATACTAGAACAACATCATATGAAGGGATTTGATCAAAAAAGTGTGCCTAATAAATCTAAAACTGTCACTTAGATATCATGGTTTATAGTTTTTTCTCTCTATGTGTACTCATGATGGTATAGATATGTTGGTAATGATCATCATGATAGTTGTAGTACACAAAAATGTCATCAGGAGACACTAAAAAAATTAATTGAGGTACTTATGAATGATCATATTCATCAAGACTATAAACATTAATGGTTTGTTCATTAACACTGCATCATTAATCAGAACATAAAAAGGTCATACAAACTTTCAAATGTAGTACATGGTATATCATAATTACGAACCCTCAACATATGAGACCGAGATCTACTGTCTTTCTTGGAAAAGTCACAATGTCCTATCAATGGGTCAAAAATATCATCAACAGGAAGAATATGATTTTAGTTCTTCCGTATCATCCAGTTTAACTTATTTAACTCAAAAATATATTCATTGAGTTTCATCATCCTTCATAGACAAAACCCTAGTGTTCCTAGGGAAATGTTCTTTTATAGACAAATATATTAACATTTAACTCATCAAAATGAGTCTTGAGGTCCTACATCTCTCTCAGTGCTATTATGTATGGTGGAATAGAAAATATACCAACATCAAGCATGGGCTCAATTGAAAATTCAACAAATCTCTTCAATGGAAACTATGATATGTATTCAAGATACACATCATTAAAATGGACCACTACATTTGGAAATAAACCCTTAATTACCCATTTACAACCTATAAATTTATTAGAGACATTGGTTATGAGATTCCCTATTTTTTGAATAAATGGACTTACTCAGGCTTCCAGGATATGGAATAAAATATACTCCTCCTACAATATTATTCTTCCTATAATTACCTGGGTTGTTTTTTTATACCCCTATTTAAAATTGAATCCTCCAAAATTTATTTATTTTATTAAACAATTGGTTATATAATTCCCTCATAGCATTTTCATTTTCCCATGTATATGATTCCATAATATGGACATTCTATAAAACTAAAACCTAGGTAAATAAACTTTTCCTAAATACATGAAATCAATAGTCAAGAATATTAAATGGGTGTTCCTTATAAGATTGTTTCATTTCTAGCGGAACTAGTTCATGGATAAAATCATTTGATGAATTTTGTACATATATAATTGAAATGTATACATGAAATATGTTTTATTAGTAGGATATAATCAGAGAAAAATTTACAAGACATGAATGTAATCCAACTTTCTAGAGGATTTCATATGGTCCAATAATTTGTGTAATCACCTCCCCTTACATACCAAAATTCATTAAAAATTTCTATTGAGAAACTACTATAAATATATGATAACCTACCTCAAAGGAATGATATTTTCTCTAGTCATTCAGATAAATTCTCTACATACATTGGGTAGTCCTCATTATTCACTTAATCAATTCATCTTTCTCGACTATTTATCATTACTGACTCATGTATAATAAATGTCATTTTTTCTACATAATCCATATTTGCTGATATCCCACACCTCATTCCATAGTGTACCTCAATTAGGGTCATCATTATACAATAATAAAACATGATTTTATAATATAAATCACCATATTAATATGTCGATCCAAACATCACTTTTAATCAATTTTTCAATAATGAATCATATTTTCCAAGGTAAGAGATATCGTATTTGATATTCCATTAGATTTTAGATGAATACATTTATTGAAATTTAATTTAGTACCCAATGAATTATGATGACATATCTAAAAAATTACATGTAAACATAGGATCACAATTATATACATTGTAGAGAGGAAATCCATGTATCCTAATGATATACTTTTATATAATTGATAAATATGATCTATATACAATGTATCTTTATTGGAATGGAAACCTGCAGATTTAATTAATCAATAAAAAATTAAAGAAAATATCATTATTACCTAGTCACGCATTTCGAAATCTTACCTAAATATTAATTAATATATTCTATTATTTCCTCTCAGAAACTTGAGAATTTTTTTCATCCCATTCTACAATTTATGTTCTTTTTTAACCCAATAATAAAACAAAAAATTAATGGAAAATTCTACAATATATCTTTACATTCCATCTCATCATTAATAATCTCAAATTTCTCTGTGAATAGTACTTATTGCTCGATTAATTGATAATATAGAACTCTGATATTATGTTAACAACTCTTTCCTCATCTATGAATCCCAAGGCATACATAATCTATATCCAAATCATAAAACACCTTCTTCATCAATATTAAAATCCTGGAATATACACTTTTTAATGGTTTATAACTTTTCCTATAATGCTTTATCCTCTTTCTGGGATTTATTAATAATGTATGACAATGTTGAATTCACTGAAAGAATGTAAAACAAAAAAAAATTACAACTTCTATATATTTTATTCCAAAAAATTTTATATCATTAAACTAATAGTCACCTTCCATACATAACACGATTAAGATAGAATTTTATTTCCAACACAATGTATCATCCACCTTGTTTATTTTTTCAGGATGATAATTAAAAATGAAATCAGTATACTTTATTAGTTCTTTCAATCATCTATATCTTAGGATGATGTGAAACACTTCCAAATCTTGGTCATGCATTTTATAGTTTTGATTGTGGGGTCTTAACTGCCTCGACATGATTGAAATAAGTACATGCTACAACATCAACATGATGTAGATGGGGGGTCATAAATAATCCTAGTATAATATGTACTCCACACCCTCCTTTTTTTGTTTTAACACTTGATAACATTTTTAAATAGATCCTCAACACCTCAAACCCCATCCGACACAGCTCATAACAAGTAAACAATACAGTTTTTGTGTCAAGGCGGTCAAAGGGGATGCAATTCTGGAGAATTCGTACATAATCCTCTGGTTGTCCCATGCTATACCAGGAATTTTTCACACCTCTATAAATCTCTTGGGTGGCTATCAATAAATAAATTCATCGATCATTTCTAGGTCCGTGGCTAAACCATAGTGAAAAATGATTTTCCACAAAATGTTATCCTCATGTATCAAAAACTAGATCATTGAAAAATTATGTAATTATGGAACTCTCAAAGTAATTCATGAATCATCCTGAAGTTATATGAATCATAAACTTAGGATTCATAGTAGATGAGTATTTCTTTAAAGAATATGGATAAAACTAGTTCATGTATTTCTAGAAAACATGAATTTTCAAATCCATAATAATGGTGGGGTTGTTGGTCACACCAAATGAAATCCCATGTATCTTATAATGTGCATAGAAAAATAAAAATGGAAAAATTGTAATATCATCAATGTGAACCATTATCATATTGTAGTCACACCTAAGATCAATTTTCATGAACCATGCCATGCCTCGCAACTATTCCAAGAGGTTTCTATTCCTCCAAAAGGGATAATTGTTTTTTATTTTCATCTAGTTCATTTGATGATAATCCATGAAAATCCAGATATAGATTTACATATTCTTCACAAACATAACTAGAGATGCCGAGGTTGACATAATGAGACTGATGAAACCATTTTTCTAGACGAACCTCGAACTACAATGGAATCTCCTAGAGCTCAATATGTATCATATGATATAACACAAAATATATCATAGCTATCCTAAGGTGAAATTCAATGAAACCCACCATCACCGGCCTTAGAAGTTGTCTTGGGACATATTTTTAATGTTGTCAATATAATAATCCACAACATATGGAATGAATATTCCTAGAGATCCTATTACTCTAAAGGATACACTCTACAAGAGATGGGTGATGTGATACATATTCTTATTGTTATAACCCACTCATCCCACCACAATATATCTCTCCCGAAAAAGGAGAATCTTATCCCATCGATTCATTGAAATATGAAATGTCTTTGTTGAAGAAAATATGTGATTGAACCATAGAAATATTATCTATACCAAAAATGTATTAAAAAATATCATCTTTGAAAGAAAAAATTATCATTTTATCCTCTATTTACAAATATAAATCTCACACTATTGGGAGATAAAATTTATTGATGATTCATTTCCTATAGAAACCTCATGAAAAAACGGTTGGGATAAAACCTCAACTATGACCTCCAAATCCTTCTATAAGACGTTATATGTAATGCATTGACATAATCCTATTTTAACTTATACCAAATTAAATATTAAATAAATACATATCATAGATCTAATTATCTCATCCACTATAGGATATTAAACCACCAATGCATGAAATTTCTCGCAGCGCCAACTGCCAACTCTATAAGACTGATTCAGGCTTCCTGGTTGTGGTGGGTGTAGGATCCCATATCTCATCCACCAACCATAGCTCCAAGTCCACCTCTATTATCATTACCTCTCAATGTAAAACCAATAATTGACAAGGATATCCCTATTCATGACATTGTCTTCTTTTTGATAGCCTATCATCTATCTTCATGTTGCATCTCATCACATCTAGATGAGTTGTCTCCCTCTCTGTGATATCACCCATCACAGGTGAAGAACCCCCACTTATTGAATTTAGATTACTTATTAATGTCCCCATAGCATGTTTTTTTGTGGGATCATGTAGAGGTATCTTGCATCAAGATCTTATAACTGTTAATCTACTAGCTTCTGCAAACAACTCATCCCTAAAATTCCCACTACCAGCTCCATATATCATACATCACCCTCATAGGAATATCTCTCTCACTTGATACCACTCCATTACACCATAATATGTGGGGATGAACATGGGAATATTACTGGATTACATATCTCTAGGAGTACCTTCTCCAACATCAATTCCTGGAAGTATCCATACAAGATCATTTCTACATAGCACTACATAAGGATTGTAAAACTCTCTACATACTAATCCACCATAATCCCTCAATATTGTTTCTCTAATTTATCCTAGATCAAAATTTAGTGCATATATGAAAGGATGTACTCTTCATGGAACTTATTATAGATGTCGGTCCATGAGAGTGTTAACTCATCATGCATCTTATTGTCAATGATCCATCAAGGCCACTCTACCCATGTAATATGCTAGTTATCTGTGTAATAACCTGATACGTCATTGTCTGGATTTTCATAATCATATAGAACAATTAATTTGGTAAATACACTACATCTTAAGGATCTAGAATGATGTGGGACCTCAACGGTCTCTTGCACTAGACAATGAAATTATCTGATACATATCTATCTTGACCCATCCAAATATTGGAATAATGAAACCCCAACCCAAATACTTCCTCCACAGGGTAGCTAGAATCGACCAGTGTCAAGGTAATATCTTACATTTGAATCCATCACCTAAGTAACTATATGACCACACACATCATTGTATAGGAAAAAAATGATTGGAAAATTTTAAAAATATGAATCTAAACTAAATATTAATCCAACATTAAATAACCTCTAAGGTGAATAGAAGTCTGAAAGTGACAATTTAAAATAAAAATGGAATAATACATTCCCAACTATAAATGAATCTCGAGATGGAAAAAAAGTAGTAATGTAAACTGATGATAGAAACCATATCCATATTTCCATGTTGTGACAACCATTTTCGGTACAATGTTCTAGGAATCCCTTTGTTCCTATATAGTCACCACAGACCATTCTATCATCTACATAATACATGACATTGGCGGTTAAATCCCTTGCATGTATGTGTGCATAAATAAAAAGTTTGGAACCCTGAAATTTGAAGGGGTAACATTTAGAGATACAATATAAATAGAAAAATTGTAGATGCATGATACATTCAAAGGGAATAGGTCAAACCAAACCAAGATATAGTTTCAAAATCCATGAATAAGGTGGTGAAGATTATAATTTGAGATAAAACACATCGATTCTTATACACATATTCTAGGTGAATATACACATCCAATAATGAGAAGATAATTCTGAAAATAACATGGCATGACTAAATCATCTTCACCTCTTATCGAAGGAGAGTAACCAAAAAAATGTTAGGGATATAGATGTATATATTTATGCTCATTCGAAATAATAATGAACAATGGAGTTTGGGGATCTCTATCACATAGGTGAGGCGAGGAAGAAGATTAAAAAATCGTTCTTAACATCAATCAATGATGTCAAACATCAATCACATCATACTGAAAGTAACTATTAAATTCAATCAATACCTATTAAATTGCTCTCATAGTAGGGTGGTAACCAACTAAAAGTTGAAGACCAACTCCCTTTTATTTATGGTGGGGTTCAACTCTACTTGTATTTGTAGTGGACAATTACCCATGATTATTGGGGATTTAACTCTTGTATATTGAAGACATATTCCATATCTGATAAGGGTTCCACACATTGAGTAGGAAACCTATTCCCAATATTATTCGGGATCAACACTAAATGTCTTTGACACAAATACTATGTAAACATGGGAGTTCTAATCTAATTGATGAGAACTTATACCTTACTTGATAAGGGTTCCACTCATATGGTGATGAACTACACCCTGGTACCACAAGGTCATTCCACTATGATCAATGAGGAAATGCCCCCAAGAATGTCCAGGGTCCCTAAATGAGTTAGCTATAGAAGATCTATTATATTCTAATGGGGTTTCCATTCTAGTCATCGAGGACCAGTGCCCTAGTCTATTAGGGGGGTTCCACTTAGAAGAATCCATTATTGATCCTACTTAACCATTATCATCATCATGAATCACTTCAATGAATTCAATACAATAAAAATTCATTTCATATCATGGATTTTATAATAGAGGGAATAGTTTTATTATGTGTTAAAAACCCTCAATATAGACTACTCAATGGTCAATATATGAGTTCAAATAAAGAATAAACTAAACAATGAATTTTCCAAATAATGTAATAATGATGTACACTACATGTGAGGTGACCCAAAATGAATGTGGTCCCACAACACCACTTGGTTATGTCCCAAAACAACATATATCTACTAAACCATGAAGTAGTACACATAGCATTGGTGGACTACACAATTTGTCCAAACATATTGGTACAATGTCCTAGCTTCAGGGATGTGTCCATGTACATAAGTACATTACCATGTAGATATGTACATTACCATGTACATAGGAACATGGCCATGTACATTAATGTGTACTTCCACAATAGATCTCATCTATGTGTTCCACCTCAGGGTAATCGAATCTGGTGGATGGTTACATGGAATCTCGTAAGGCTAAACATTGTTCAATCCTTTTAGTTTACCCAAAACCCTACACGTCCTAGCTCAAGGGCTACACGTTATGTAATTATCCCTATATATGGAATGTAGTCACGTTTTCACATATTCTTACACCCACTTATAGTTCTTCAAATCAAGGATTTACAATTTAAATACAACCCTATTTTTTCCATAATTTGTGGATCTTTCATCGGATAGAGGATTCCATCCATCCAGTGGCTGAAATCACAAAAACTAGTATAGTGTGTGGGAAATTGTACAAAACACAATGATATGATAATTTGATCATTGAAGATATATCTTAAAAAAATGAAAGGATGCTACACAACTTTTAATCATCCTATAATTGTTCTATTTTGATCGATATATTCCCTACTGTTCAAGATTTTATGATTCCAATGGTCCGATGGGGCTCAATACTTCTTGTTAAGGTCAAATCTGGATCGTAGTGTCCTAACCACAAAAAAATGTACAAAATTTAAGAATGAAACCATAAAAATTTATTATCCATTGTTTTCTAGTATTAGTGGACAACAATAATGAATTATGATAGTGGGAGTAGAAAAAAAATTTAAAATCCAATTGATTCTTCTACTTATGAGCATGCATAGAAGAATAATTATATAAGATATAATATCATGGATTAATAAGCACAATTTATTTAGTCAATAGGGAATAAATCCCTAATTTAAGAGTAATATCTAGTGTTTGTATTTTTCATTTTCAAAGAACACACTCACTAATGATTAAAGGATGTTGTTTTGTTTGTTAAACTACAATATGATCTAATCTGTCATTTTCTCATCGTCTTATGTGATTTACTGATGAAGGTGGATGAATTAGATCCATATTTCTCTAAGGGTTTCTGTGGATATCACTGGATAAATTACCACGATTTTTTTGATATATACATTTCATTCTATAAAATTAATTATCTAGTTAATTTAATAATTATTTAATCCACTGAATGTACCTCCGATAAGCATAGTATACAAACACCCTGAGTTAACCAATATTGGTTCACTTATTGGGTAAATGAATATTAAGGACACAATAGTGATATCGTATTTTTGATCCATGATTTTATTTAAGAGTTATTCCATTTTTTATGATATTCTTGACACAAAATATAATATATATTTAAATTTTATAAAAAATTAATTTTGTGAACACCAGGACTTGGAATCGTCTAAAATCCATGTTCTCCATTTGGAAATATATAGAGAAATAATTAAATGTGTTACAATGAAATAAATAGTTCCATATATATATAATTCAATTTTTTTATAAAAAATTTACATTAATCCATAATTAAATCATTGTGAAGATATTCATTATAAACGTTATTCTCCAATATCTGGATGGATCAATTACCTATCATTTCACATTTATATTTCATTTTTGGGAAAAAAACATTTATGTGGCCTACTTTCTCTCTCCAATCTAAATTATAACATCATATATCCTCAAGATAGTCTCTTTGATTATTTCTTCAATTCAGTCCCAAAAATCCTTATTGGTAATTGCAATGGTTTAATGGTTTCCATATAGTACGATGTTTTTTATCAATATTCGAATTCAGTAAATTAGATGGTTATGCTATACTATATTTTATTCTATATTCCATTTCTATTGAAACATGAGATAAGATTAATGAAAAAATAATGGTTTCCATTGTATTTTTTTATAGGGGTCAACTACCAATGACTACATGTAATGGGAATTTATTCCATAATTTTCTGTTAGGTATTAATGTCAATTATTCATTATTGTTGAACTTTTAGTTATTATTATTATTTATATTTACTATATAATTCTTTTTAATGAATGGCAGAAATTACACATAATAAACAGTATTTTGGATGATTTGAACACCTTTATAAATTAGGTGATCATTAAAGAGTTCAATGATCTAACTCATGAAATGTTTTCAAGCCTTAACATGAATTTATTATGGTGGTATCAAATTATTATGTATATATTGATAATGAACAAGTAATTAACTAATAAAGTTACAATTAGAAAAAAAATATGCTTTTATATAATGGTTATATGATAATATTTTATAATTTTACTCATGTTCCAGGATATCATTTTATCTCAATGGGAAAAGACTCTATTTTTTAATTTTTTCAATTATTATATATAATGCGGTTTATTATCTCCCTAAAATTTTGAATAGTAATATGATTGATTAATTAATAAATATATGTAGGTGATTTGGATTTCATAGATGTATTAATTTAATGTTAGTATGTTAATTGGAAACCTCATACCATTTATTTCAAAAAGAAAGGTTCATATTTTAAAAATGGATTTACTGATCCATTGAGAACATAAATGATCATCATAGTTAATAGGAAACATGAAGTTGTAAAACCACAAATTCCCTTATATGTGTTATTAATAATTTTTTTAACTATTTTCATTAGATACCCATGAACTGCTTTATATGATCCCATGATAAAAGTGTAATCTTTTTATACACAGATTGTTACCTACAAATGAAAAAAGAATTTAACTATCCATTACTAAAATATCCAAAGAATGTATTGAGTTTGTTGCATTCCCAATTCTATTATGGTTGTTGTTTTATATAATTTTGAAAAATTTTAAACTAAAATATCATATAATTTCCTTTTCTAGTAGATGATCTTCCAAATATGAACAGAATTTATTATTCATTAATAATTCTTCAACAATTCACAAAAAATTCTCCACAAGTGATAACCATATATAGATTTCATACAAAATATAAATCATCAAAACATATGAAAATGGAATCATTTAAATTATGAGATTAAATAATCAAAAAAATATGATATTAAAGAATGAACACAAAATGAATAAAATTTTCAGAATAATTAAAAATAATATAATTAAATAATATATAAATGAGAACCATGTTATATATCCGTGGTAAAAATAAAAATGTACAGAATTACATGGATAAGAATAAATAATTTCATGTCTATGGAATTCTTAATTTCATAAATATTAAATATCACATCAATGAGTTATTCTATGAAATCATTCATATCATAATGGTAGTGATCATTTCAATATTAATTAATGGGTATAAATACACCAAATACAAAAAAAATATTTTGTGATTCCTTCTATTTCATCAAGGTGGTAAATAATACAATTCTCCACCAATGTGGGTGTAAGACTAATTTAGACACAATACGAATAATTGTTTTGATTATTCATTTTGGGTTAAAATTCTATAAATGAGGGGAATTTAAAAAATATATTTTTGATGGATTATTCTTTAAAATTTTATATATTCATATCAAGATTAATCATTGACGTCGTCATATTGTTTAGTTGTCTCAAGATGCATGAATTGATATATAATAAATGTTAATATAATTATAAATCACACCAACATATTGTTTTAATAAATTTAGTTTCCCAATTACTTGTGATATTGAATTATATATTTGATTTGATGGTAGATTCCAAAACATTGGGTTTACCCTAGGTGTCACGTAGGGTTGGTCGGCATCGAATGATCCATGAGACGTTATCGTTGGAGGGTTAATTTAAAAATAATAATTTAATATTTCTATTTTAATTAAATGAACTATCATAATCCTCTATCAATAAATATGATTCTCTTTAAAATTTACATGGTTATCCACATAACCCTTTACAGATTTGAGTGAAGGATATTTCATAATTGGAATTGAAAAAACTGAGGACGTGGATCGATGATCGGATCAAGGGGAACTGAGAGGCAGTAACGAAACTCTATATATCATCATCAATGGTTAGAAACACAAAATTTCGTTATTATCAATCCATCATCTATGTAGGGATAATTATTTATGTTTTATGTAATTTTATTAAACATTAATCATGGGTATTAATCATATTATATTTTCAATGTTAATCTTTTAGTGGTGGATCGTAATTACAATTTTATTCATTGTACCGTACTTCTCTGAAGCATTCTTCACTTACTAATCATAGTCAATTATTGAGTCATCAAAATGTTATATTGACCTCATTTATTAAGCATCGATATTCGAGATATTTTTCATCAAACCATTGGGTCACGGTTAAACATTGTCGGGGAAGTTTAGAGTGTGATAAAAACCAAATTTATTTAGTGGTTGGATGAATGATATATGGATTAATGATAAATGTTGTATGTGGGTGGTTATTTTTTATATGAGATTTGGTGTTTCAGTTGATGCAAGACATATTTTGTCATGGTAAATCAAGATTCAAATTTGCGTCTATTGGAGGTTGGGAATTGATATCCAGTGATGTTTCATTCTATTTTTATATATTTAAATTGTTAAAAAATTTTGATCAGTGCAAAAAATTGTATATCGTGGATCTGTACCATTAAAAATGATTTATTTATAATAAGCCTTCTACAGATTATATCATATAGAATAACACACATCATGTAGTCTCCTTGATATTGTGACTTCAGTTTTGAGATGAAATAAAAGTCACATCTCATATGGACCCCACCAAATAATATATTTCCCAGTGTTGGTGACACAACATTTACTATTGTATTACATTGTCATAAAAATAAATTTGTATATGAGAACTGTAATAGTATATGAGTACAATCATATACATATAAAAAACTAGAAAATAGAACAATTCAAGTACACAGGAACGAGGACACATACACAAGCACCTAATGTAAGGATACAAGTAGGTAATAAGTGGCCATGACACATCAAATACTACTAGTACATGTTTTGCACAGTGACATGGAGAACAATGACATCTATATGGTAGAAAATTCCTAGGCATTTAGGAGATGTCACTTCCAATGTGACAATGCATGCACACCATAAAATTCACCTTGTAATTACTATATCCAATATATCCATCAATTAGACTCTTATTTTAGAACATGTTTAGTATATCCAGAGTTATTTTCTTATATAGCATGATGATACCCTTCATAGTGGGTTTCAATATAAGATTTTAGTAGTTCTAACTAAATTTATTCTTATTTAAATGCATGATTGATAGTAGTGATTGTGAATGATCATTAGGAAGGTGTTGGGGATGGAAAACCCCTATAAAACTAGTATGTGGCTCAACCATAATATCTATATAGATTGAGTATCAAATTTATATCACTCCAGGGTGGGGTTCCACTATTATCTATGTAGAACCCCCTATCAGACCAATGTGTGGGTACTCTATCAACTGAGTTCCACCCCTCTTGGAATTAGGGAATGGGTCATATATCCATTGAGTTGAACCCTCCGACCACACAAGGTTGTACATCCTATATCATTTTATTGATACTCCATTTTCGTAAAGTTGTGTGGGTAATCTATCCATTGAGTATCGCCCCTATAACTCTCTAGAGAAAGTCCTCTATACACTAAGTGGAACCCCTACTAAACCAATGTTTGGATTACAACAAATCTGATTTTCAATATATTAGTTATGGATATTATATAGAATTATTTTGAGACTTGGAACGAAGGGATTATACTATTCTAATCCCCTATGTTCCTAGAATAAATTTTTTATAATATTAAATTATTAATTAACACATCCGCATGGCTTTCAAACAAATGTGCTAAAACTCTTAAACGGGTTCCCAGATCCATAATAAGTGGGTATTGATTTATTCTTAAGAGATTATTTACCCTAAGAATGTTGTATCTATAGTTTTCATGTGTTTTTTATGGAAAAATTGACCATGAAAAAATCAGAATAAAATAATTTATTAAAAATTATTTTTGATGACACAACATTTCCATTAAATTTATCGTTATGTTAGAAATCATGGGTTACTTGCATATCCCTAGATACATTGGAGGAGCACTAGAGAAAATTTTGGGAATCCTCTTAGGTGAACAAAGATGTATCAAGGATTGATAATGAAATAATGATAATTATTCATAAACGATAGATCCAAATCAATGATAGTTGATATGTGTTGTGATTTCTATCCAATTACGAATCCTGTATAAATGTGAATAAATTCATCTAACAAGAAATGAAAATTGAATCATTGGTATATTTAAAATTCATGGATTTATAGTTTATTCTTTAAATTATCCATATTCATTTATTATTCCAATAGAAATGAATCAGGGATGACAAGTGACAAGGTCCCAAGTTCTTTCCTCAGGGTTCTTATTCCCACCATTCCTAGCGTTATTTTTTCATAGAACACAGTGGTTCCTAGATCATAATTAAAGATATAATTTTTAATAATAAAACACTTAGATTATAGGATAATCAACAATAGAATCCATTTCTTTTATGATTGGGACCCAATGAACTCGGATCTAAGAACGTTTGGGTTATTAGGAAATATAGGAGGTTGGTTGGTCCGTGATAGGGACCATCAGCTTGGAGGCAATGACTAGATGATCAATGCAATGTGAATATGGGTTGTGGTAACCAAAGACATAGCAGGGGATGGGTGCAACAAAACTGGTGAGATGTGGCATCAAAAGTGGAATTAGTATTGAAAAATGCATTGGCTGATGCATCAGAGGATTTAGAGTGGTTTGAGATAGCGGGTCATGTCATTATGATGTACTGGGATAAGTCAATGTGTAAGGAAAAAATGGTGGGTTGGGCTGGGCATGGTTTAGTTCTTGGTAAACTAGGGTGGAGCCTAGTTGTGATCAACCACAGGGTATTCGTATATCATGCTTCTACCTGTACGCTGATCGTGATGGTTGACATCATGTTTAGCGACTATGTGCACTCAGAATTATGGTATGTCGACAAACTATGACATTAGATCTATAAGCCCATCACAAGCTAGTGGGATGTTTCTCTCAATCAATAATATCTCTAAAATGGAGCTTTCCATCGAGGTCCAGTCTATGGAATTGAGACCCTATCATTTAGGGGAAATTTCTTATAAAATTTGAGAGTTAATAGTTTTGAATTTTTTAGGTTGAGATAATTCCATTGGTCCACTACTCGAGTGATCAATATGACATTACATCCTCATCAGTGGATTGTATTACCCTATTGAGGTCGAGTTTTAGATAGAGTTTTTCATCCATCATTAATAATAGAGTTTGATCCAATATCATCCATGGTGGATTATGTGGAATTCTGTCCCCCCTCATATATATGGAATTGATACTTTTTATATTGGGCAACATTAGAAGGGTCTATGGAATCCCCCAGTGATTCTGTTTGTGACCCCCACTCAGTTTATAATAGAAATCTTTGACTGTCACATTATCTTTGGGTGGGGATGAAAGGAGCTCGACCTCTATGTTGAGTATCTCTTGTGATACCGTGTCTCATAGATTATGTTCTCCTAGAATAATAGTGTTTCGACTAAAAATTTATTGAAAGAAGTTGTTTATGACCAACTAATGGTGTGGTGTATCTCTTGAGTATATCATGATATTCTTGTTATATGTGATGTAGAAATAAAACAATGTAGAAATAAATGTACCTTCAATTAATATATTAATTTTTGGTTTTGTAGTGAACTGAAGAGTATTTGTTTTCTCACCCCTATACTAGATTTTCTAAGATGTTTCAGGTCATTTCCAAACGATTGAAATTTCAGATGGAGTCTAAGGTGGACCGAGACTGGATGATACATAGTGTGACCAGATCAAACATGGTGTGTTCATGATGATTTAGAATGTATTTCTAATACCTTTTTCTTACCTGGGGGAATTGTTGTTACATTATCTTTGTATTAGGTTTTTATTTTTCCCTATTTACATTTATGTAAATTTACTGTCTCACTATGTTGTAGGATCATAGTCATATGTATTCATTGGTTTATTAGTTGTTTTAATTTTTTTTAATTATTTTATTGGAGATGTGGGTGTTTTGACATGAACTGTAGAGACCCAAATCTTGACTTACATTGACATTACATTACTTTTTACAAATACGTAATACATTACAAAACAAACCCCCAATGACCGTATTAGTTTAGCGTCTTTGGAAACTCGAAACACAATCTTCTAATCATAGTGATTGTTCTTCAACATCTCCCATAAAGATCATCTTTTTTTCCTACATAAAACATTCTTTTATATCTTGGGGGAAAAGAAAAGATAAAAAGATTGAGCTAAAATTCTCAGTAAGGGTTTGCATGGAGAAAATAAAACAAACCATATACATTTGAACTTATAAACATGAACATAATGTTTAAACATCAAAATCTTGAGCAATGACATTAAACATGGTAGTATGTAAGGAATAAATCATAATAGAACATCAATCATTATAAATTATCATGGGAATAACACATGTAATTGTGGAAAACCATTAAACACATGATATAATTTCCATAGTGGCCAAGGTATCGCTTCCAAAACCATTATAGTGGACAAAGTCCATTACTGAATCGGGTTTACCTGTTGTTCCAGCCTTGTATTACTGTACTTGATTTACATGTTGTTACAGCCAGGTTAATCTCATAAGATATAAATCTCTACCCAATATATTGGAGGGAGATATAGGTCCCACCCATCCCATAATGAAATCATTCTTACGTGTTCCACAACATAATCATAAATCATTCATCTCAACCCCAAGAATAAAATGGGTTTTATAAAAAACATCCTAGAATAACATAATCCATATATATCAAATGGATATTATTTCATCATAAGAATAGTGAGACCATGTAAATCATATAGATATTACACATGAAACATACACATATGAAATAATTTCATCTTAGATGGAAACTGGTTTTGATAAAACACTTGAAATGAATTCTTGATGAAATTTTCATTTCTTCTTAAAAATCATTTTCTTTTCACAAAATGCCATGAAATTTTAAAATAAAGGGATATTTTTGAAATTAGTCAAGAAATATTGTAGAGTAAGCTTCATTAATATAAGGTGTTATGAAACCGTAAAAATCCATTCATGTCGTATAAGTTAAAAAAACATTCTCCGCGTACTTCTAACAGAAAAATAAAAAAGTAACACATATGAAAAAGAAATGAAAGATTCCATCCATAACACAAAGTAAAAGTCTAAGAG
This sequence comes from Viscum album, assembly GCA_963277665.1. Classification (NCBI taxonomy): domain Eukaryota; kingdom Viridiplantae; phylum Streptophyta; class Magnoliopsida; order Santalales; family Viscaceae; genus Viscum; species Viscum album. Next base: position 655,977,129 of record OY728122.1, on the reverse strand, counting down.
TTGTAGACATAACATTAAAAATACATGTAAGAATATTAAACAGATTATGAAAAACAATTTTATGGACATGGATGAAAAATATAACCCCAATAAAACGTACGTATAAGCAATCTCAGATAAAAATGAGACTGAATAATTATCCCTTACGTTATGAAAAATTTCTTCAGTATATATCTGATAATCCTGTATGGTTATTTTAAACATATTATTAACTTTTAACATAACCATAATAATGTTTATGATACCATATATGATTCACTTATGACTTTATATTACCCGTTCTTTTGTAAATTCCTTGTTAAAGCAGCGTTATGGGTAAAATACTTTCATTTATCGTACGTATTTCGAATTTTTGTTCTTGATATTATTACTTATATATGGATTTACATAATTACATAAGGTAAAAGATTATTTATATATAATATATATTCAGCATATAAATATATATTATAGATCGATAAACGGAATGAAATACATCATTCTTGGAGACGGTAGTCCGTACATACACATGAACGTTGTTTTCGTTGCATTATTATATTGAGTGGAATTAAGTAAATGAATCATATATGAACATAAATACAGTAACATTATTATGTAATATCATTTATTATTATTTATTATATATACTTTATAACCATACTAGAATAGTTAATCATGGAAAATTAATTTCACTATGTTCATGGAGACGGTAGTCCGTACGTACGCACGAGAAAAAATATCATTATTTTGATATTAAAATCCTATATAATTGGATGTTATATAATATATATAGAATAATAATAATGTTATTTTTATTATTTATATCATTTATACTCATTATTAACCCATCCAAATGATAAAATGTTTGAATGAAAATCTACAGCACGACGTGGATACGGAAACCCGTACGTACGCATGTGTGATGAATTTTTCATTCATATGATAGATAAAATAACTAATATGGTTGTAAAATTTTTATAATTACATCACATTATATATAAGATACCGGCGTTATTATTTTATATTAGAAATAAAAAATAAGGAGGATGTGGAAGAAAAATCGAACTTGAAATTGGTGGTGAGATATTTAACTCTTCTTCGGGTTATTCCATTTGATTTGATCAAAATGGCTCCATATGTTGGATTTATGACTAAATTAAGGCCTCTAGGATGAAGTTAGTATAGTTGAGAGGGTATTTTGTTAGGGTCTGTTCGAGAAAAATTTCATTGGAAGTGTGAATTAGAAAGAAGGGGAAGATACCTTTTATAAGAGGGTGGAGGGGCACCTTAGGAAAAATTTTAAATTTTATTTTATAATAAATTTATATTCGGTTTATAATGGATCCAAATTGACTTATATAAAGGCTAGGGTGGGGATGGGTCGAACTACTCTAAAAAAATATGTTTTAGACAAGTTTAGGGAACAATTTTAACCTTATCATTCACATTTAACTCTATGTTAAAAAATTTATCTTTTACCATGTCTTCTTGTATTCTTACACTATATGGTTAATAAACATACTATAAACTACCAATCAAACAATAATAGGTTCATGAATGTCATAAATATTATTATATAAGTATTTTTTAGGTACCATTGTTTTTTAAAACCATTAGATCAATTAATAGTATAATATTTGTTTTAAAAAGACTTTTATGTCTATTTTGACACTATTTGTTATTTTGTTTTTTCAAAATTTATAACAGCATTATTACATAGAAAAAAATTCATATAACTAACCCTAATATGTTATATTAACCTATAAAATTAGTTTAATTCATAAAAAGTCTCAAATTACATTGATTTGAGTATTTATAATATCTATTAGGTTACTATTTCATTAATAAGGTAATTACTGCATCATTATTGTGTCATAAATAAATTAAATTGTTTATTGTCTAAAAAATATAAATAAAATACCATTATGTATGAAATATATTTAGATTTATGATGAATTTTTATATACTAATTTATCTTATATATAAACCTATATTAAAAATATTTTAGTTATTAAGCATTGATTTTAGCTCTTTTAACTCTTCTTTAAATAAAATAATTATAAGTGTCATAATATAATCCAAGTGGACCAAAGAGGGTCATATTTTATTAATAAGGTTGTTTTTGGTCGAATGATATTTTTCCAATAGAATTAGTACATGTGTTAGGGTAATAATAATATCATTTTTACCCATAATTACCATATTTACTTTTAACCGTGGTAAATAAAAGTAAAAAAGTTATTATTCACCAAAAATTATTTTTTTCTTATTGAACCACATTTTAATCCTTGATATGAGACGTGTCTCTAGGATTTTCTAAATTCAACTCATAAAATCTGTAAAATTATGTTTTATGTAAATTAGAAAATTATCCTAGGAGGTGGTTAAAAGACGGTAAAAAGTTCAATAAAAATTTTATATATTTAATATTATTATAAAATGAATCCAATGAATTACATTGAACATATATAATTATTATGTATCTATTTTTTCCTAGAATTAATTTAAATAAAATAAATGATTATTTAAATAAAAATTCAGTTTTAACTAATAACCGAGTCGTTTCACTATTATTCAAAAATTAAGTGTTTTCATAAAAATACCAAAAATTCACCCTAAGAAAATTTCTATATTCGGAATCCCAAAATGAAGTCCATTTTGAATGATAAAATTTATAAAATTTCAAAATGTGGGTATTACTATTCATAACAGCTAGTTTATATAATATTTCAATCACATATCATTGATTACTGAAACTCGGTATTGCGTACAACACAAGCTATCGAGGAAGGTCACTTTTACGTGTAATGAAAGCCAAGTAACTGTTGCGTGTAGTGAATGATTCATTTTTTTGGGTATAATAGAATCCAACCATATTTCTTTGATAAATTGAATATATATACATATATACACACTCAATGTTGCGTAGAATAACTTCTATCAAACGAACTTGAAATTGTGTGTAACACGATCCAAGAATAGTGTTGTGTATACTGAAAGCTAATACGGTGTTGCGTGTAGTGCAAGATAATCTTGGTGTATCATACATCACAACACATCAAATAAATTAAAAATAATATTTCTTATAAAATCTTGGGGTGTTACATTCTACCCCCCTTAAAATGAATTTTCCCCCAAAATTCGACATGGGTTATAAATCGTATACTACATGAATGTTTCTTTTATAAAAATCCACATTGTAAAAAGGAATAATAATATGTAATTTTAAAAAGGAATGTTAGAAACATAATGTATACCCAAAGTAACTCATCCCTGGGTTTCCACATAGGAGAACATATGTGAAAACTCGGATATGGAAGATAAATATAACCATCATGTTCTGATGGAGAGTTGTAGAGAACATGGCTATGAAAAAAAAACAATCACAATGCCCTAAATTTCTGATAATTTAAGGTACCATCTGATTCATTAGATAGGAGGTCATTATGACAACATTTTTTATTTTCATGATCATTTCCCTAATTTTGAATAATTTTTTAATTAAAAGAGATATTTATTGGATTTTCGTACATTCTCACTATTGTTTATGCCTTGAAAAATTTCCACATCATCTCCTAATGAATTAGTCTTCCCTGAAGTGTTAGCCAATCATGCGATAGAATGATATGTCTTTCCAACTGTATCAAACATATGTTTAGAAAAATTTATTTACATACGTCCATCTATGGTGAGATTAATCGAATATGGTTCCTAAAATGGACTTATACTTAATCTATCATACCTCTTAATAAAATTAAACTAGTTTCTACTAACCAGGGATATTTTGTAGGGAAGTGTTAGGTGATAAAGGTCTGTCGCAATTCGTTTGTAGGTTTGATTCCCGCAACCTTGTCCAACGTGACGGGTTTTCAGTCATCATGATGGTTATCCATTTTTCTAAAACTACATTATTATATAATTCCTCAAATAATATCTAAAAATGTTCTATCCTTAAACAATACTATCTTATGTCTAACATAATTCATTCCAATCTTTAGGCTTATCCAAAATACATTGGTTCGTGCTCATAGAATAATGAAAATTATTACATGAAATTTTACAGAACAAGTACATGAATACCATCATTTATCCCCCATATATCATAAGATATATCTTTTTGGTCACATTCCAAACATGCGAATACGTTAATCATGTATTATTTTGAAACATGAACTACCATAGAACCTTAGTGAAAACATGAAGGCTGTCAAAAGTTAACACTTTCCACATACCAAAATTCCAAAATTTCTATATACTCAAACCAAGATATCATTTTGTCCTTATATCATTAATGAGCTCATTAATACTATCAAACATTTAATTATCTCTTTATCCCTTCATTATGCGCATATCATTTTCTTTCCAAAAATATATCAATCACTTTTCATGGTTACTGGTACCATAAAATTATCAAGAACCACAATAAACCAATACATATATATTCCAATATTCCACGATACTAAAAATGAGATTCCACAACACTATTTTGGAATCCTGTTACATAATCACTTAATTATTACACAACATCATTGTCATACTCAACATCACAAATAGTGATCGCATGTGAATTCCCTATGTCTTTTTCCTTAAGATCTCACTCATGTTGATCATCATCAACCCTTGGATTAGGGAATTGATTATCATAATTCCCCATTTCCTTGCACATGAAGCATTGAAGTGTTGGTGGAGAATTATCTACATTCTTTTCTCTATTAAAATAATTAAAAACATTAATATCATTACTACGACACTCAGCTACTCGATAACCATATTTTCCACACTTGAAACACTATATAGTACCTTTAAGACAATCTCCACCATGCTTCTTTCAACACTTTGAGCATAAAGAAACATTCATCTTCTTTTCACCATTATTTTGGGATTTTCACTTGAACTCCATCTTTCGTTTGTTGCCAAAACCAAGAGATGGAAATGTAACAAAATCTTCCAGTTCTACCTTGATAGTACCACACAAAATTTCATCATAGCTACTGAAGTATATTATAGAAAATTCCATTCAAAGACATGGTATTAAGCCACTGAAGAATCGATTAACATTACTTTTAGGTTGGATGATAAAGCCAGATTCATAACTTGAAAGCCTTGTTAAATTTACCTCGTATATACCAACAGATTCATCATCCATTGCCTTAAGCTCAAAGAACTTCTTTTAAATCATTGTTAGAAGAATATGAGGGAAGTACATATTGAAAAATAAGTTCATGAAGACGTCCCATTCCATGGATTCAATTTCACCTTGGGCCTTGTATTCTTAATTAGAGTCCACCACTGGTCAGCATCACCTTCTAAACGGTAAACATCTAGAATGACTTTTTCATGTTCAGTACATAAAAATATGGAAAATATCTTTTCTATGGTACTGATCCATTGTTTAGAAATATGTGGAATAGAATACCCACTGAAATATAGTTGATATTGCCTCATGAAGGACTCTAAAATATAGTTCCCTTCATTTCTCATTCGAAAGTCCAAAATGATTCATAGCTTCTGTAAGTATAGCAATGAGATTTGGCACTCCATCTCCCATATCATTGGTTTGTTTAGGAGGAAAACCATTGCATTCCCCATTACATTGATCAACACTTTTCCTTAGGGTTCCAGCCATCGTCTAAAACCCCAAAAGAATATTGTAATAGGAAAAAATCATGCTTGAAAAAAAAACAGAATAAAGGGAGAGTGACTTCAATATATAACATATTAGGTTTAACGCTAAGATCGTTTCCATAATTCTAGAACTAAAACCTATAAATACACTTATCCTTAGGGACATCCCTAAACAACCCTTAGAAATATCTATAGGGATCTCCCAGAACTTTTCATATCCTACTATCCAATGGTTGACTAAACCTTCACTCTGATACCAACTGTAGAGACCCAAAGCTTGATGTACATGGACATTACATTACTTTTGCGGAATACTAAATATTTTAAAAAACAAACGCCCAATGACTGTAACAGTTTAGTGTCTTTAGAAACTCAGAACATAATCTTCTAATCAAGGTGAAATATCTTCAACATCTCTCATAAAGATCTTCTTTTTTTCATAGCTAAAACATTTCTTTATATCATGGGGGAAAAGAAAACATAAAAAGGTGATCTTAAATTATCACTATGGGTAAACAAGGGGAAAATAAAATAACACATATACATTTGAACATAAAAACATGACGATAAAATTTTTAACATCAAAATCTTGAGAAATGACATTAAACATGGTAGTACGTAAGGCATAGATCATAAAGGAACATCAATCATGATAAAATTTCATGGGAATAAAACAAGTCATTATGGAAAACAATTAAGCACATGATTTTATTTTCATAGTAGCAAAGGCATTTCTTCCAAGACCTTCATAGTGGACAAAGTCCATTACCGAATCAGGTTTACATACCCTTCCAGCCCTGTATTACTGTACATGATTTAATTTCCATTACATCCATGTCTATCGCATGAGATATAAATCATAACCCAATACATTTGAGGGAGATATAGATTCTACCCATCCCATTATTAAATCATTCTTACGTGTTCCACAACATAAACATAAATCATTCATCATAACCCAAATAATATTTATGAAACCTTTTTCATTGAATATAATAATTTAAAAATATAACATAGTTTTTAAACATTTATGCCATATTATGTTTTAAAATACCATACATGTCATATATATTAATCCCATGATTCCTATAACATATATAGTAAAAGCAAGATTGACAATGTTATAAAACAGAAATTATTATTAATTTAAAATATTTAATTCCAACACATGTAATAATCGTACTAATAAATCATTCATATAAATTAAAAATATTGAAACAATTGTGGAAAAATGGATTTTGAATGAGAAATTTATTTAAGTGGATGAGAGAAATAGATTATGATTTTTATAAAGAAACTAATTTTAACACATTAAAACATTATGAATGGATATATAATGGAAAACAATTATTATAATGAATTAACTAGAGGATAATAATGTAAATAATCTTCATGATAGAAGATCTAAATATTTCATCTTTTAAATTATAATCCTAAACAATTTTGATGAATGATTTTTTAAACAAATCACTAATAAAAATAGGAGAATTTTAAAACCTATAAGATATAAGGTAAAATAATGGATATAAAATGGTTGTTGGATAGTTTTTAGTCCTTTTTAATGCTAATATTTTTAGTTTAACACCATGTAATCCCATTTATACCTTATCCATGGTATTTAGTTTTTATTATTTTTTCTATTAGTTTTTTTCAAAAATTATATTCACTATATTAGAAAATATAAATTATAAAAATCTGTAACATTGAATCAATTAATATAAATTCAATTCCTATAACCATAAAATATAAATTTTAAATTAACCCCACATATTGGATGAATGATTTAAAAAAAGAAAACTTTAATAATTTTAGACATTTTTTAAATAAAAAAAAATTCAAAATGATTTAAATTAAGTAAATTTGATTAATGGACATATAATTGGACTATATTTAATTTTAATACCATCTCAAAACAATTGTGAATGTTTTAAAATATTATAATGAAATGAAAATTCGAACTAAAAATGTATTTTTCACTTTTCATCGAAAAATTTTTCTTCATAGAAAATTGTATAATATTCATCCAATATTAATTTTTAATATATGATTTAAAAAATTATATATAATTTGTAATAAATAATTATAAAATTATAATTAATTATTTTAAATGAAGTTCATAAAAAAATAAAAAAACTCAGTTTTTATGAAAATATAGTTTTTAAAGGAAGACATTTAATTTATTCATATATCATTTATAGTAGGAACCTTTGATGATTGTTAAAATTCTAAAGGAATATATATTTTATAAATTTAATTAAAATAATTAAAAAAAGTTGTTGGTTTATTTATTTATTAAAACATGATTGTGTGTGTAAAATTAGTCATTCTAACAAATAATTTATTTTTTCAAATAGTATTTATTTTTATTTCTAAATAATTATTCACCTAGTAATTAATTTTATATACATATGTAAACCATATATTTCCATTATTTTTTTAATGGTATTAACAACCTTCATTAAAATGGCTTGGTGTATTCTATCATATGAGATAATACTATTTTAATAACAGACAATGTTCTATTAAAACATGGTGTCGCATGTAGTGAAAATATGGAAATTATAAAATTTATTTCTAAAATGATATTTCACCAAATAATAGGTTGTGGCAGTCTACTCTACCATACATGAAACAAATATAGATGACCAACCTACAGAATTCTGGAAAAGTGTCTAATTGAATATCCACCTATACAACTCATCAAATAACACAACTATGTTGTATATTCAATGATGGTATTATTTTAAAACTCCACTATATCCAAGTGATCATGAAAAGATCCTAATAGATCTTGGATAATATATTCATGTATATCATTAAATTTCATTATCATTTTACCTAACATCACCTTGTTCTGAGGATAAATGATCGTACATAGGTTAAATTATGCACCCATCACTTTCTGTATTAATTTTTGAAACCATGAGGTAAATGAGGTATATCAGGTAGATACCAACCTCAATAGAACTCCATGACACTATATGTTCTCCAAACAATGAATTATACCAATCTCATTAACATTGTACAAAGAAATATTTATTTTTCTTAAATATCAACTACATATTTTTATTTATAACAATATAAAATAGTTTCAAAACCAGGATAGAAAGGATTCGTGTCTTGGGAAAATTAATACCATACATTGTTTTTATAAAATAAATCCAAAAAATTTATTTAATTCCTTATTCTATTGATTATTATATACTTCATTTTCTCCTTAATACAAGTATACACTGAAGGATATATATAAATAGAAGGTGTGACCGAAAATACCATTAAGGGGATGAATAAGATACATGAAACAAGGGTGCTCCTAATCATCATCATCATCATATAATTATATTTTCATAATAAAAATCTTGAGATAGTACTTTATATAATGTTATGGAATGATACAATGCATAAAAATTATAAATAATGTCTTGGTGGTAAAATTACAGTAATATTGTTGAAAAAATAGTGAATCAAGATCATACATATTTCACATTTTATCATGAGATTCATTAGATTACCTAACTCATAGGAACACTATAAGCTTTTGGGAACACCCTGAACATTCTAAAATTTACATTATCATTAATTTCACTTTGAACAAAAATAAATATTAGATATAATGTATCCCAGGGAATGGAATTAGTATAATTTTATAATTCACACATTCATTATCATTGGAGGTCCCTAAAATGGGAATTGTATTAATGGTATCAATATTAATTAAGACGAATAAATTTCCTGAGAAGTAAAAGAATTTTTTTTATAAAGAATAATTATTTTGGAAAAAATTATTTCGTTTGTTAGAAAACATGTTTTGAGTCATTTATTTCACAGTAATGAAAAGAGAAGGAATATTTGAAATATATTTATATAAAATTAATTGAACACCTATACAGAAAATGTGGTGAAAGGGAGAAACCCCGGAAAAAGAGAGTTAGATTCGAGAATCCCCACACCATATATCTTAATGATTTTTTCACTTTAATACCCTATATAGTCAAATAAAATTATTTTATTTACAAATACATAATAATTTTTTCATCAATTTTATTTATTATAGTTTCATTAATTTCTCTTATTTTATTTATCATGAGTTAGAGTGAATAATTTTATTATTCAAGCATATTTGTTTTCTAGGTTTTCATGCTCTCTAGCATTGAATATGAGTATGGATGTTTATATAAAATGCGAATGATTCTCTATAATTTAAATTATATGTAATAAATTTATATAATATTTATTTATTTTTTATTATATTATATTTTTCAAATATTTTATAAGGATAAATAATTAGATAAATAGTTATGAAAATGATAACATTTATATGGTAGATTTTATGAACATAACAAATTATATCATTTTATTTAATATCATGTTTATATATTAGATAAAAAACATATTATTAATTGTATATTGATAATAAAGTATTATTTAACCATAATTATGGTTTTATAACCATATGTTATGGTATAACTAAAAATAATGCATCATCCTCGTTGGAGGTAAATCGATGCACCACATATGATAGATTTTTTAGAATGGAACGAAAATTGATAATATTAAAAGAAAAATTATTAAATTCACATAATAACAATAAATTTTATAAAAATTATTACATTTATCTTGACTCTTATATATTTAGAGTTGAAGCGATGTTAAGGAGTGTAATGAAATAAATTTGAAATTAAAATAAAAGGATATTAAATAAAAAATATAGATGGTTTTACCTTTTTTATATCTCCTCCATTATGACAGCCGTAGAGAAAATGGTTTGGTATATTGATGAGACCAAGAGATCCGGAACGTGGTGGGAGGATCATGGGTGTTTTATTGGCTAGATCGTAGATAATTCTTAAATCATTGAATCTGTGTGGAAAATAGGTGTTGAGAGGTGGCATTTTTTTGGGGAGGAGAGGAATGACTTTTCATTATTTTATTCTTTACAAAATTATTTTTGGAACTATAAATTTAATATTATTATTATATTAAATAAATATATTACAATAATGAAGTATTGTTTGATATTTTTTACTTACATGATCCATACACCATCTATGACTCAATAATTACTATATTTAGTTTTTATTGTAAATTATCTTATTTTAATACTCAAAAAAATAGTGAATTTTATATAAATAAATTTTTTTCACCATAACCGTTTTTCCACATGTAGATATCAATAGAAACACCATTTTATGAAAATAACTTTTTAAATATGAGAAATTTAATTTTATTTAAAATAATCATTTAATTGTAATATTCTAATTTTTATATTATAATTAATTTTATAACTTTTTTGAAAATTTAGAAAGGTATAATAAATTAATATCGTATAATAAGAAAATAATTTTTAATTGATGATTCAATTTTATTAATTTTTATTTTATTTTAACTAGGTATTTAATGATAATATTATAAATAAACATTTTTGTTGGGTTAAAATAGAAAAAATTAATGAAACATTTTAAAGTATTTATTTACTTATAAAATAATATAATTATGTCTTATTGTAATTTAAAAGATTAATATATATTATTACTACTCTCATATATGAGTTTAATATTCTATTTGATGGTTTAATGTTCCTAAAAGTCAGCATACCATTCCCTCTAGATATGATCATTAATTACAGGAAATAACTCTTATTTCATTCATAATTAATTTAAAATGTTGTTATTGTTTTCACTACATGATTTTATGTGATCTGTTATATATAAAATAATTATATGAAGGAAATTTCATTGATTAAATTTTTTGTTATTAATTTCATTCCATTTTTTGAAATTTATCCTATGAAATTTCATATTATATACTATGGTGAAAACAGTTGAGGGTAATTCACCTTCATCATTTATTCAGGTTCAAATTTTTACTCTTCATCATAATGGTTTCCCATTAGTACTATAACTAAGTCATTGATTTTTTTTGCGTATAAAATTAACTATAATATCCATTAACATAATTTTTTTCTCCTCATTATAGTCTTCATTTTCCATCTCTACCACCTTTACAATCTTTACTTACTAGGGATTTGGATCATTATCAATTCACGTCATTGATATTTTTATATGATCCCTTATAATTATAGCATTTGCCGATTTTTTTTTAGTTTCCACTATCATGACCCCCTCCCAATAACAGTTACCACTAGAGGGATAACAATGTGAGAAGGGAGAAAATGACCCCCCGACTCCCGCCTCCAGTAGGCCCCGCGTAAAAGACTAATACGGAGGGTATAATAATCACACAAATGGGAGGAATTACCCTTTGACATAACACATCCGGAAGAGAGAGATAAGATAGAAACCAACCAACTATAAATCAGGAAGAAATATATAATAATTCTCATGTGCACATATGTAATTTAATGATAAACCACTAAAACTGATTGAGGAAAAAATGCAATTACCCAAAAGAATGTAAAACCAGCAGTGACCTTGATGCCCGAATAGCTCATGAAACACCAAGCTAGTAGATACCATCTTGATCACCAAAATTCTCCATGTGACTTGAAAAAAATAGTTAATATAGACATATTGTGAGTATTATTGTATACCCAATAATATCCACCCCGAAGCCTCTCGTGCAAAAGTAATGAAATCATGCTCAAGTGAGGCGAACAAAAAATTAAACTAAATTATCACCAAAATAGGTACACTATGTTCCCTACCTCACCATGGCTACTCTCACCATGTAAGGTATACAACTATAAAAAATATAATAATTAATATCAAGGGGACCCCGCTTCTACTCCCCTAATGGTTTGCCGCTTTTCCCCAATGTCATGCACCCTAAAAATATCTCTACAAAAAGGCATTCCTGCAGACACCAAGGTGAAGCACACAAACATCCACCTCGTGCAAAAACTCCACCACTTCTATGTAAGGAATGTAACCAGCTAGTTTCTCGAAGACACTATTTCTCGCATAACGTGTATCATACTCAGGGTTTCAAACCTCAAGCCATTATATCCCTTACACCAAGTAAGTATCCTCAAGACATCATAGAATATACGTGTAACACCAAATGTTGTCCATAATAAAATATATCCATATTATATGTGTATGAAAAAGAAAATGCCATTACATCCCTCTACACACATATATGGGTAAAACTAACCACTATATCTACCGGCACATGTACTACCAATAGAAGAGAGCGTGGTCAAAGGGGGTAGTCATCCACCCATCCTCCCACTAGAATGTTGGGGAAAACACCACCAGGGCTCAGAATCCCCATTGTGTATGTTGAGCTTACTGATGGGGTGGATTAGTGTATAGAAACACAAAAAGTACAGAATATACTATATATATTAAATCCAAATAGTTTACATCACCTAGACTTGTACTCAACTACAGCTAACGCCTCATGGACTCCTGGTTGTCACATCTATGACTATGTATCCTATAAACATAGAAACATTTTTAGAGATTTATTACACTTCTTCACTCCATTATTTAGTTTCAGATTACATTAATTAATTCATTAAATATTAAATAACAATTTAAACTTCCACAGTATATTTCATTAGTTTCATTTCCAAAGCCCACTATTCCTTCAAATTACAACCTCAAAATTTCAGCCTAGAAAGCTCCAACCCCAGGGAGTTATATCATTTATTAAATTATTTATTTACATCCTTACCTTACAATATTCCAATGAATTCTAAAAATAATATTAAAAAGTAATAAAAAAAGGGGGATGAACACGATGAATAGAGGAAGTACTCGTCGAGTCTTTTCTGCCTATAGCAAGAGTGTAGACCCATCCTCTATTTGAGAAGCTAAACACGCAAATCATATGGAATACCCCATGCGTCTTCACCACTTTTGTGAGAACGGTAAGCAAGAATAGCTTCCTTGAGCATTGTAAAATGTAAAAATGATTAACAACAAATAAGAATCAGTAAGAATCCAAACCTTCACATCCAAACCACTTCATTATCCCTTGTGTCCTCCCTGAAACCAACATGCATAAACTGATGAATCTTTCCACTCTAGGCGTCAACTTCTACCACAACCTATTGGCCCCCATGCCCCCACATGTCACAACAGCCATCTATGATCACCTCTAAACACAAACAGAAGGAAAATATACATCATATCAATTGGGCTATTGGACCATAAACAATCAAGTGGTTAACTCAGAACCATACAAGGAATTATCTTTTATCATAAAACCAGTTCTTCAATACATCTTGGATTAAATTATTTATTATTCGTAGGTTCCAAATTTGGAAAACTAAACATGTATGCAATCAAAAAATAATTAAACATGCTTACAACACCAATTTGATTACAATTAATTACAACAAGAAACCACCAGATTCATTTACACGCCTCTTTATCTTTATCCAAACAATTACCAATTAATTACAGATTTATGTTCTTTACCAATTTCTATCATAAACGAAGAGCTAAACAATGAAAGCATAGATATAACACTATCTAGAAAAAGAAGCGGCAATAGAATACGATAAATATTAATTTATTTATCATGTTCAAATATCTATTATGACAATTCCATTGTGATCTAGTGGGATAAAACATGTTAAATATACAGTTTCACATAAGAGATAATATAACCAATGAATCCCCTACCTCAAATGGTTCGTTAGGTTCTTTATACGAGAACGAGCCACACAACAAGTTATGATCTCCTACCCCATGGAGACTGTATCCACCTGAGGATGTAGAGACACCGCCACACCAGTCACCACCCATGAAAAACCCATTAGGAGCATCGAGAGAGCATTCCATAAAAGGGAGAGGGAAAACCAAAAGAGATTAACCTAATAGAATGACGGCATATCATACCTTATATCAAAGATTTATCAATAGTGCTTTGTTTCATAAAAAAAATAGGGGAACCAATCCATGGTGGAAGGTTTGATTTTTCCACTCCTATGGGGAGGAATAAAAGGTTTGAGCATCTCACATCCTAGAACAAGGAGGAAAAACTATGGAGGAAGATATATCATCCCTTTAGATGATTTAATGGAGGAGTGGTTTAAGATACACTAGATTTTCCATTACTTTAAGATCTCATTATACCATATGTTTTGACCATGAAAAAGTATCTAAATACTTAATGAAATTAATATATATGTTTTTGGCCATTGAACCGGCCTTACAATCCTTAAAAAAGGATTTAAATGCATTTTACGTCCAAATAATCTTCAAAGTGGTGAAACTGTATGAAGATGGAAACAATGTTCACGAACATGAAATTTCATAAATTAAATAGAGGTTACATATGGACCTCACTATTCTAGAAACACTTTTCATGAACTCAAAATTTCGAAATGGAAATAGAGGTTATCGATGGACCTCACTATTCCATAATCACTTTTCACGAACTCAAATTTTGGAAAAGGAAATAAGGGATACCGATGGAACCTCACCGTTTTGGAAACATTATTCATGAACTCAAAATATGAAAAAGGAATTAGAGGTTACCGATGGAACATCACCATTATAGAGACATTTTTCAGGAACATAAAATTTCGAAAAGGAAAGAGGTCACCATTAGAACCCCATCATTTTGGATACACTATTCATGAACTAAAAATTTTACAAAGGAAAGAGGTCACTGTTGGAACCTCACCATTCTAGAAACATTTTTTATCAACTCAAAATATGGCAAAGGAAAGAGGTCACTATTGGAACCTAACCATTTTGGAGACACTGTTCATGAAATCAATATGTGGAAAAGGAAAGAGGACACCGTTGGAACCTTGCCTATCTATAAGCACTATTCATGAACATGAAATTTGGAAAAGGAAAGAGTGCATACCAATGATACCTTGCCATTGGAACAACACTATTGGAACCACACCGATGCATAGTTCACATAAGGCTACTAATAACACTGTTCACATAAGGTCACTATTACACTATTCACCTAAGGCTACCAATGACACTGTTCACATAGGGTTACCATTTCATTGTTCACCTAAGGCTATAGATGAAACTGTTCTCATAAGGGGACCGTTGCACTGGTCATATAAGGTTGTTGTCGACACCAATAACGTAAGGTCACCATTGCACTATTCACCTAAGGCTATCGATGACGTTGTTCATATAAGGTCACCATTGCACTATTCATAGAAGGTTTCCAATGACACTATTCACATAAGGTCAGCGTTGCACTATTCAGATAAGGTTACTGAAGTCACTGTTCACATAAGGTCACAGTTTCACTGTTCACATAAGGATTCTGATAAAACACTCACATAAGGTCACCGTTGCACTATTCACTTAAGTTTACCGATGACACTATAAAGATAAGGTTACCATTGAACTGTTCACATAAGGATACCGTTGGAACTGTTCACAGCGGTATACTGTATGAACTATTCACTATTATACTGTTGGAATTGTTCACTGAATTGGAAATTTTGAAATGTGTTTGGGATAAGTCTACATGACCTCCTAGAACACCTCATATAGAAGATTATTACAAAGGAATTATCCAAAGAGGTCTGTTCCACTACATTAGATATCTATCAAAAAATTATCATCCTAGAGAATTCAAAACCAACCTAAAAGGAAACAGATAAGATGTATGAACAACCACCCATCAAGATACCTCTCAATAGAGAGAAAACCATGAGAATTAACAATGAAATCCAAATCATAAGCACAAATGTTCTATAACCACAAAGGCAACATCGTTACATGGAAAGACATAAACATCAAACAACTCTGGGAACTGAGAATGTATCTGGGACTCATGTTCCTAGGTACTCTCCTCCATACCACCATGTCACCACATGACCTGAACTAAGGGGATAGAATTCCCACGGATAACCTTCTCTTTGTGGTCTGGGATCTCAACAGTTCGCTCATCCAAGGTCGCATCATCATCAACATCGATCACTCCCCAATCGATGACGTGAGAGTCATCGTGAAGATAATGAAAGAGTTGTGATACATGGAAACATCATGTATCAAACTCATCTACTCGGGAAGTTCTACTCGTTAAACCAGATCTCCAACACAAGCTAACACCTCGAAAGGCCCAACAAACTGGGGAGAGTGCATACTCCCACAAGAAAAACTCCGCTTACCACAATGGGGAGTCACCTTCAGAAACACTTCATCCCCAATATCAAACTATGATGGTCTCCTCCTTTGATCGGAATATGATTTCTGATGATCATATACTGTCTTCATCCTTTCACCAATCACCTGAACTATCTCTATTGAATATTATACTAGTTCTTCACCGAGAATTGTTGACCCTCCAACCCTAGCCCAGCACAATAGAGAATGGCAAGGATGACGATACAATTATTAAAATGGTTCCATACCATTGGTGGAGTGAAAACTATTTTTTTATGCGAACTCCACTATGTGTAAGTCCCTCATCCATGAACATCCAAAATCCTAGACATCAGAGAGTAACATGACTTCAAGAGTTCGGATGGTTCGCTCTATCTGACCATCCATTTGAGGATGAAATGTAATGCTAAGGAATTGTTGGGAACCAAAAGCATGCTGAAGACATCTCCAGACACTAGTGGTAAAATGAGGATCTAAATCAGAAATGATAATCATGGGGACTCCATGATGTCTCACCACCATTCCCTGATACTGCCTCGATGAAACTACCACTTCAGTTGACTCCATGAATTCTATGAAGTGACATGATTTGGGTAGATGATCTACCAACACCCAAATAGAATCATGTCCTCTCAATGATCGAGGTAAACCAGAAACAACACCCATTGAGATTTCCTCCCACTTCCACTAAGGAATATCTAATGGCTGGAGCAGACCAGTAGGAACAAGGTGTTCATCCCTCACCTTCTCGCAGGCCAAATATTGAGACACAAACTCAACAACCGTACACTTTATCCCAGGCCAAAAAACGGACTCCTCAAGGCTCAGTACATCTTTTATATTCCATGATGCATCACTATTGGTGAACTATAGAACTCTCTAAGAACTATCTCAAACATGGCCAAAGGATCAAAAAAACATCCATGATACAACACAAAGTGTTTTTCATACCTTAACCAACCATCAAGGGATTCACCACAAAAAACTCAGTCTGTCTAGGCCTCCACCTCACTATCACCCAACTAGGACACTTCAATATGCTACAACAGATATGACTGCACCATCTTCTGAAAATGACAACCTCAACCCCCCAACATCTCCCATATTAAAATGTAATGCTGACTGTTCTTCCATTACTCTCTAGTAATCACCATATTCACGCACTACATCACCAAGTGGCTTCCTACTAAACGCATCTACTATAAAATTTTCCATTCCATGTGTATATGATATTTCAAAGTCATATTCTTGTGAGAAATATTTCCACCAATGCGGTCATTTGTTCAGGTCTTGCTGGGAGAAAATATACCTAAGGCTCTTAAGATCGGTAAAAACCAAAAAGCACTCAAAAATGAGGTAACATATACAAAACATCAGTGAAAAAACCATTGATTCCAACTCAAGATCATGGGTGGCATTGTTACGTTCATAGGGACACACCTGTCGAGACCCATTAGAAACAACTGATCTCTACTGCATCAAAACACAACCATACCCCAGATGTGAAGAATCACAGAAAACGTCAATCTGAACTCCCTCAACTAGAAGATAGAGAACTGGAGCACTTTTTAACTTCTCCTTTAGATACTAGAATGCTTCCTGACACTGATCAGTCCATATTAATGCATGATCCAGCATGGTCAAACCTATCAAAGGATTCACAACTCTAGATAAATTGGATACATAACACTTATAGTAGCCTATGATACCAATGAAATATTGAACCTCTGACACTGTCTTGTGTGCTCCCAAAGACACATCTACTTCTATCATCGATTGATCCACAACTAATCAAAACTGGGACACAACATACCCTAATAAACAGACCTCCTGATCCCAAAAATTACACTTCGACCACATCCCCAATAGCTGATGATAACAATGAACTCCCAAAATTACTTGTTGATACCCTGCATGATCCTCCTCAGACATGGAGTAAACAATGATGTTGTCGATGAAAATCCCGACAAATGTGTCTAGAAACTCACATAACCTAGAATTCATCAATCCCATGAGCAGAGATGGAGAATTTTTCACACTGAACGACATTAAAACGAACTCAAAATGGACATGAGGACAACAGAAAGAAGTCTATGGTATATCCTTATTCTTTACATGAATATGATGATATCCTAACCGCATGTCTATATTTTAGAACCTACATTCACCCATCAGTTGATCGAATAAATCATAAATTCATGGATGGTTATAGCGATTATATACTATTACTTTGTTCAAACAACGATAATCTACGCACAACTGCAATCTGTCGCCAGTCTTCTTCAAGAACTGACCCGGTGCACTCCACTGTGACATACTTGGCCGAAAAAAACCACACTATAACAGAAAATCAATATTTATATGTTTCTCTCATAACTCACTATGGTCAATACTATATGGATAAATTGAGATAGGAGAGGCTCTTGGTTGTAGCGAGACCCCAAACTTGTTCTCTCATCGAGGGGGTAATGATAAAACCTCTTTTGGAAAGATATCAGGGTAATCATCAATGACCCTAGGAAACACCAACTATTGAACCTCTGAAGAACTCAGCATCAGCTCATCCATCATGAATTATGAGGAAAAAATAGGCCTCTGACCCATCTAAGGGTCTTGCTCGCCAAAAAACACCACTGGCTATCCATCTGCATCGAAGAACACAACCTGCCCTCTGAAGCAATCCACGATAGCATTCACTGAATACAACCAATCCGTGCAATTTATAACATCTTATGGTTGTATTTTTAAACATAAGAAATCTCCCAAAGAGCGGTGTTACCCAAACACTAGGTCACAGTCTCTACAAACTTCCAACATGTCATCTCAGCCTCCAACTGGATTACTCAACGCCAAGGCCACTGGAAGTCTCTATAACTCTTGTCCCAAAGAATTGAAAGGGTAGTGGATATGATAGAGTGTGTCTCTCCTGAATCAAACAAGCAATACACCAAGGTATAAAACAAGAAAGGGGTACCACAAACGACATCTGGATTTCATGGAGACAACAATGCTAAAGCATGAGGTTATCCAAGACCACCTACACAGCCTCTCTCACAAAGATGATGAACACCACCACTATTTATCTCCACTCACTAAGGATGGGGAGTGTCATTCATATGTCTTCTATTTTTCCCAAATACCCTTTGCTAATATAATGATTTTTAAACCAACTACTACTGCCTCAGCTAGATCTGCCTCAATGGAGGAACCTCGAGAAAAAGACATGGTACACATTGAATTCTCTGAAATGCTGGGAGATGTTGTTGTTTTTGACCCCGGCCACCACAATAAAAATAGGTGTCTTATCCCATGGCCTAGGACTAAGAGTAGGAGCCTCCAAAGAAATGATATGAGGATGGATGGGACCTACCCACGTCAGAATGGTTTTTCTTTTGCCCAGAAAATCAGGACCCCCAGACCACATATCTTCATCATAGGGAATCATTAAGACATCACTATCATGATGATATGGTACTGTCCAATGTCCTCTTGACGATCTATACAGTCACCAACACCTTATGATATTTCTTCAGCATAAATGGGGTTAATTGGAACTGGATCCCTGGATGAAAATCCTCCTCGAAATGCCTCACCCTAGCCTCCTAATATAGCAGTAGGTTCGATGCTTATCGTAAAATGTTTTGGAAATGGATTCAAAACAATAGCATAATGCAGCTCCCCTGTCAATGGGTATGATGCTCCTAGAGACTGGACGCATTTGCGGTCGATGAAAGAAACTCAACTCTAAACATTATTCTGAACTCTTCCCATGAGATTGTTTACTCATCCCGATCCCCGAGGAATAAGAATAAACAATGCCTCGCTGCTCCACGCAGCATCCTCATAACCAAGGACACCCAAGGCTACTTCCGAGAACGAATCAAACTAAATCCTATATTGAACTCCTCCAACCAGTCTTCTATAACTACATATAAAAAGGATCCCTCGTACATCTGTAGACACTGGTGTAGAAACTCTTGGAGTGTCCTCCTACACATGTCATCGTCGTCAAACTCTACCCAGTGGCAACCTGCTGGCACAACATACTGGATATATTCAATGCGATCCTGACGAAGACGCCGACCTGGAGCCATACCTGAAAAATATTTTTAGTTAGTGCTCTTAAACCTATTTTATATAATACATAGCTTTAAGCAATTAAATTATTTCGTTTATAAATTTTAGGGTAACATATCCCAAGGTCTATGCTTTCAAACAGTGGCACAATGAAGAATGATGCATGATCCTTCATAGGTCCCAACCCTGCAAATAGTATCACATCATTTTGTAGCCATTGAAAACATAATTCTCCGTACATTAGATCATAGTGGGCCCTAAATTCCTATGAATTAGCCAGTATTTAGTGTTTACATCAGTAGCTAAAAATTACAGACACTGTAGCCCTACCAACCCTTGCAACCTCTCCTGTTCCTAACTCCAGACTCCAGCCTATCCCTTAACCCGACCTATTATACCAATCTCTTATGACCCCCTCCCCACACAGTGTACCCCTCTTGGGCTAGCAATCTGAGAAGGTTGATAATGACCCCCCGAGTCCCACATTTAGTAGGCCCCTGGTTGGTGACTAGCACCAAGAGCATAGTAAACACACAAATGGGAGGCATTACCCTCTATGATAACACATGTGGAAGAGAGAGATAAGTTATACATAATCCGACTACAAATAAAACAAAAATATAAAAGAAATCACATGTATAAATATGTAAGGTCATGAAAAACTACTAAAACTGATAGGGGAAAACTACAAGTACCCAAAAAAAATGTAAAAACACAAGAGACCACGAATCCCGAACATCTCCTCCAATCCCATGGTAGTAGATACCATCTTGATCTCCAACCTGCACTAAGTGACATGAAAAAAATAGTTAATATAGACATATGGTGAGAATAACAGTGTACTCAGTAGGATCCTCCCTGAAGCCTCTCGTGCAAATGTAAAGAAAGCATGATAAAGTACAGTGAACAATAAGTGAAACTAACTCTTCACCTAAACAGGTATACTATGTTCCCAACCTCACCAATGATACTCTCTCTATGTAATTTATATAATAATATATAATATAATAATGAATATCAATGGTACCCCACTACAAATAACCATATGGTTTGGCACTTTTACCTAATGTCGCACATCCTAAGAGTCGATCTCTAAAAAGACATGCCCACAGACACCTGGGATTAGCTCACCAACATGCACCTCATGCAACAAAACCACCATTTTCACATAAGAAATGTAACCATGTAGTTTTTTTGAACCACCACAGCTCGCATAATGTGATTCATATGTGCGTATTAAACCTCAAGCCGTTATATCCCTTACACTGAGTAAGGATCCTCATGACATCATAGCCTATAAACGTTACATGTATAGTAGCCCATATGTAACTATATCTAGAATATATGTGTTTGAATAACCAAAAGCCATTACAGCCCTCTACGAAAATAAATGGGGAAAACTATCCCCTATGCCTACTGGAACATGTAACTACCATGGGAAGATAGTGGGGTCAAAGGGGGTATTCAGACATCCACCCTCACTTCTAAATGTTGGGGAAAACAACTCCCATGGGCCAGAATCCACCGTGTGTTTGTTTCCCTTACTGACGGGGTGGAGTAGCATATAGAAACACAAAAAGTACATAATATAATATAGCTCACAACCACTCTGTGGGCATAACCCAGTCCTAGACTGAACTGTAGATAACACCACATAAAATCCTGGCTACCACTTATTAGACATGGTATCCTATAAGAACACAAACATTTAAACAAATTTATTACATTACTTCATTTCCTATTTATTAGTTCCACTTTATATTAATTAATTTATTAATCATTAGTAATCCATTAAAAGTTTCACAGTATATTTTATTATAATTACAACCAAAGTCCACCATTCCTTAAAATTACAAACTCTGCAATACGCCCCAACAAGCTACAACCTCATGGGTCAACATCATTTATTTAGTTATTTATTTATATCATTACCTTCCCATAATACCAAGAATGTTGTAAAAAACATTCTACACTACTAAACACAAGAGGGATCAACAATGTGAGTAGATGCACTATAGGTCAAGTCCTTTCCACCTATAGCAAGTGAGTATACTGATCCTCTATTTGAGAAGCTTAACACGAAAATCACGTGGAATAATCCGCACATCTTAACCCATTTTTGGAGAAGGGTAATCAAGCACAGCTGCCTTGTGAGGTGGGAAAAGTAATGAAGATAAAAACCAAAATGAATTAGTAAGAATCCAAACATTCACACCCAATCAATTTCATCATCCCAAGTGTCCTCCCTGACACCCACATGCATAACCTGAGGCATCTTACCACACATTGTGTCAACTATTGCCAAAACATATTGGCCCCCCATACCCTCTCATATCACAACAACCATCCAGGCTCATATAGGAAACACAAGAAGCAGGAAAAAAACCTCATATCAACAAGGCTCTCATCCCTTAGACAATCTAAATGGTAACTCAAAACACTAAACTGATTTATTTTTTATTAATCAACCAATTATTTAATCCATCTTGGATTATATAATTTTTTATTATTAGGCTAAAAATTCATAAAAACTAACCTATAATCTATCCAAAATAATTAAACATACTTACTGCACCAATTTTATTAACATTTATTTAAAACACGTTGAACCCGATTCATTTAGATTCCTATTTATATTTATCCATACAATTATGGATTAATGTCATCTTTACGTTCGTTACCAATTTCCATCAAGAACGAGGAGCTAAAATATACAGCATAGATATCAGAGCATATAGAAAAAAAGAGGTAATTACATATGAACGATATGAATTTATTTATCCAGTTAAAATATTTAATATGTTAATTCTATTGTGATCCAGTGGGATAAAACATGATAACTATACAATTTGCGGAGAAAATTGATGAAACGAATCCCCTACCTCAGAAGGTTCTTGACTTTCATTATACGAGAACGAACCACACAACAGGTCACAATCTTCCCCCCTGTGACAACTTTATCCACCAGAGGATACAGAGAAACCAACACACCGATAAACACCAAAGAAAATCCCATTAAAAACATGGAGTTAGAATTCCATAAAATGGAGATAGAAAATAGATGGAGAAGAACCCCAAAGAATGATGATAGAACACAAATTATATCGAAAATTGATCAATACTGATTGGTTGTACCAAAATAGAGGGGAACCAATCCAGGGATGAATGTTTGATTTTTCAAATCCTACGTTATTGAAAAAATCTTCTGAGCGTCTGAACTCCGAGAACAAAGAGGAATTAATAGGGAGGAAGATATATCATCCCGTTAGAATAATTGACAGAGTAGTGATTTAAGAAACACTATATTTTCCATAAAATGTAGATCAAATTAATCCAAATGGATTGAACAACTAAAACTATCTAGAGACATAAAAAATTTATATTGGTGTTATGGACTTTGAATCAGCCTTAGTGTCCTTAATACAAGGCTTTAAATGCATTTTACATCAAAGGAATCGTCAAAGGGCCTAAATTGAATGATGTAGGAAACACTTCTCATGAACTAGAAATTTTGAAATGGATATAGAGTTTACCGATGGACCTCAGCATTCTAGAAACAATGTTCACAACAAATAATTTCACAAAGGAAATAGAGGTTACCGATGGACCTCACCATTCTAGAATCATTGTTCACGATCTCAAAATTTGGAAAAGGAAATAAAGGTTACCGTTGGAACCTAACCCTTCTAGAACCACTGTTCACGAACATAAAATATGGAAAATGAAATATTGGTTATTAATAGAACCTCACCATTCTGGAAACAATGTTCATGAACTCAAAATTTTTCGAAGAAAAGAAGTCACTATTGGAACCTCACAATTCTGGAAACACTCTTCATGAACTAAAAAATTGGTAGAGGAAAGAGTTCAACATTAGAACCTCACCTTTCTGGAATCATTTTTCATGAACTCAACATTTGGAAAAGGAAAGACGTTACCATTGGTACCTCACCGATTTGGAAACATTGTTCATGAAATCAAAATTTGGCAATGGAAAGAGGTCATCATTGAAACCTCACATTCTCGAAACACTATTCATGAACTTGAAATTTCGAAAAGGAGAGGTTACCAGTGTAACCTCACAATTGGAAACTTACTTATGCACTGTCCACATAAGGCTACTGATGAGACTTTTCACATAAGGTCACCATTGCACTGTTCACCTAAGTCTATCGATGACACTATTCACTTAAGATCATCGTTGCACTATTCACCTAAGGCTACCAATGACACTGTTCACATAAGGACACTGGTGCACTGTTCACATATGGTTACTGATGGCACTGTGCAGATAAGTTCACTGTTGCACTGTTCACATAATGTTACTGAGGACACTGTTCATATATGGTCACCCTTGCATTGCTCACATAAGGTTACCAATGAAAATGTTCACATAAGGTCACTGTTGAACTGTTCACTTAAGGTTACCGATGAAACTGTTCACAGAAGGTTACTGTTTCACTGTTCATGTATGTTTACCGTTAGAACTATTCACATCAGTGTACATTGGAAACTGTTCACAAATCTACCGTTGGAACTATTCAGCGATTTGGAAATTTGGAAAATGTGTTGGAGATAAGCCACCTTGACCACCCAGAAGGCCTCAAACACCATATTTTAACAAAGGAATGTACCAGAGAGGTTCTGTCCATTACATCCATGATGGTAGTGGATTGAATAATAATAATCCATGGTGAGATCTAACCATCATTCCTAGAATATATTAGTATAATTTTGTGTGAATATATATTTGAGGCTCTTATTTTCATTATATATTTCACACTTCTACCCGTAGGGATAATGACACAATATTTTCATTGAAATGATCATTGCTTCCAAATCCTGATCATGTGTAGGATACTTTTTCATGTGAGATTGAAAGTTATGTTGGGTGTATTCTATGAAAATATCATTTTTCATTTTTAAATAGACTAATCAATTCATTTAATCATCTCAATATACTAAAAGGAGTTCCCATAATATGGGATGCGTGAGTACCAAAATAGTGATAAGGACATTGTTTAGCAATGTGATGCATCCATCACATTAACTATTATAGAAGATATTTTCTCCCCTCATACTCATCATTTTTTGTGATTTTAAAAATTGTGAGAAGTTATTAAAAAATAACCAAAAATATCCGTATATAAAAAATAAAACTATGTATCTCTATTACAGGTGTTGGAATGGGACACTCTTCTATTTCCTTTATCATAGAAGGATCCATATTTATTCTTTTTTATATAACATTCCCCCATAATGATACCTTCTCCATAATTAGCTCATAGTTACATTACTTTTAATATAAGTTTTTGTTTAGAACTTACATTACCATAATATTAAAATTATCTTAAATTTCCATCATTATCATGTATTATATCATAATATCATCTTCAACAAATACTAGAAATTTGTTACTATAAATATCTAGATTCTTTTAAATATTTCCATAAATATTGATTGACCATTGATGATTTTGAAAGGAATAACTATAATCACATAGTCTCCCTACCTCATTTGAATGTTATTCATGGGAATATATTACATATTCACTTTTAATTGTTGAAATACTGATAAAATGTCCACATTATAGAAATACATGGCCCCATGCATTTGACCGAACAAGTCATCTATCTGTCGAGTGGGATTACTTTTCTTTAACTTGATTTTGTTGAGATCACAATAATTAATTAAATGGTTCATTGATCAATCCTTATTCATTACTATGAGTACTATTTGGAACCGTTTTGAGGCACCCAGGCATACAAAACCATGTTATAGATTCCTTTATAGGTTCTTCTTTATTACCTCCAACTCCATCGTGTGTATTCTGTGAGGTTTCATGGATATAGTTAGAGATACATTAAATGTTTCTACTAGTAAATCATCATCTTGTTATGGAGAAAGCCTATTAAATTATTCAGGGAACACATAAGTGTAGCCCCTCATAATGGGCATGTTTTGTATCATGATTTTCTCATTAATTTCAATTACATGACCTAGAAATGATTTCTCATAATGAAATAATATCTATACATAGGATGATGGTTCAAAATATGATTCATCCTTATACAAAAACTTTTATAGAATTAGAGGATTCCTTGGGGCATGAAGAGGATCATCCCTCTCTTGATAGTTGATTATGTATTTGTGTAAATATAACCATCCATGCCCAATTTAGAATCAACCTCTACCAATGGATGTAAGATAAGATTTTTTCGGAGGTCCAACCCCTAAAAAATTTCTAGGGAGGAGTTATATACTTTTGATACCATAGTTTCACCATTTAATAATATAACAGATAACTGAAATCTCCATATTTTGATGTGGTCTTTGAAATTTTATACAAAACATCCATGATATTAAGGAATGCGAGAATTGTAATAAAATAATGTGTTTTATACTATTAAAAGAATTACCAGCGTACCTATCACAATGTAATTTTCAATATACTCTTCAACAATAGTGATGAAAAAATTCTTCCCTTGTTCCTTTGGATTTGGTGGCTAATGACACTAATTAACCTCGAGGACTCAATATTTATTGCAATAACTTGTATAGTTCTCCAGCTCCATATAGTTGAAGAATTTAAATATGGTTGTTCTCTCCTATCGTCAACAACATTTTTATGATTCACCATGATTCTTAAACATTAATCATGATGGAATCTTTCTCTACCACAATTATGGAATTCACCCATACCTTTGAGTAAATTTCAATGATGATTTTCACAACAATATTGTAATGTTGGTGTTTTATTTTTATTTCCACCTTTTTCATTAGATCCTCTAGATTGAAATTGTATATCTCATTCATTATCACCACACTCATTGGACCATTCACAAAACTCTATCTTTAGGATGAGATCACATTGAATAACATAATCATAACTCCCAATATATCATATTTATATAACCATTCTATCATGTGGTTTTACCCACTAAAATATCAATCTAAATTTCTCTCATTCATGATAAAAAATCATAATGCATGCCTTGTAAGGATTATGAAATTTTTGTTAGAGGACATGATAGCTTCTTCATCTATATGAAATATCACTAACAAATTTACAGTGATTTCAAGGGAAATACGTCATATGAAACAATATCATAATGTCTCCCCACTCCAACTATTCAATTTTTTCCATCATCATGGGGTTCTTCCTCAAATCCCACCATCAGTTTTCCAGGCTACTCAATCAAAAAATGGCCAAAGTCAAATTCGTCCTTGAAGAAAAGTGTAGAAAAAAATCACTTCTCCATTTAGTTGACCAATTTTTCCTTGATGAGGGGATCATAATTTACTAAATGTTATTGGATTTTACCAAATACTAGAATTGATAGAAAGAGTATTCCCATTAGGTTAATGAGTATGTCCCACATTATGGATTTTGTTGTTAATAGACTATGATCATTGGATATTAATCACCTTGAATTTCTGAACCCCACCACCTAAGTCTTTGGGTATAACGTTTGGGAAATCACTAAATTCACCACTTTATGTGTTGTTGTCATAGTTTCCCCTGGTTTCCAATATTATCTAAAATTGAAATGTATAGAAAACCATATGTCAAAATGTCATGAATAAATAATTTATAAATATTGGCAACTAACTCTAAACCGATATCTTGTGGGATCCCTATATTCAAAACATTTCCAAACAATGTTAAAACGATTCATATATATATATATATAGTGTCATACTGAGGGTTTTAAATTAGTTTTACTAATTCTAATTCACAAATTAGGAGAATCATTATATGATTCCAGCTATATCGACTCTTCTTTTTATTACATATGTATTACATAAATTTAAAGATAAACCTCATAAAATAGTTACACAACCAATATAAAAACGTTTAGATTAACTAGAATATTTTTACCATATATAACCTTTACATAATAAAAGATAATCATTTATAAAATTCATTATTCACTAACTTCTTATTTTCCTTCATATTCGCCTTAGTAAATGTGAAACCCAAAGGATATACATAAATTAAGGGGGTGAAATAAATCCCAAAAATATAGATGAATATGAGACGAGGAAAAAGATTGAAAATAATAATAATCATCATAATATAAATAAAGTATCATAATCATAATCCGGGTAATAGACATTAGATACCAGAAAAGAATATGGTAATGCATAAAAATGAAACACCAAATTATATTGGTCAAATACAAAAAATAGTTATGACCAAAGCTATCATCGTGTTTACATGTATTTCACATTATCTAATTAGATTATTAAAATACCAAATGGATTAATCAATATATAATTCTATTTACACCTATAAAATCATAACATTTACATAGGATTTATAATTCAGGGTGAAACTATCATATCATAACATTTACATTATCATGCATTCTATATTGAATGTATATCAATCCTGGACATAATGTATCCAATGGAAGTTAATGTTTTTATTTTCAAAAAAAATTATTCTTAAATTATGGAGCACCCAAAAAATAAAATGTGATGCTCGGTGAAAATCATGATTGAAGAAGAAACAATCTCATGAGAAGTAAAAGATGTGTCTTTTTAAAAAAGAATAGTTATTATTAAAAAAATTCTATTTTTTGTATAACTAGTTTTGAAACAAGTACCTCCAAGAAAATAAAATGTAACGAAAAAATAATATTAATAAACCATAAGGGAACACATATACCAAAAAAAAGTAAAATGGAGAAATAATAGATATATTGTGGGGTTTGAGAATCCCCTTAACTTATCTTTGAATTCGTTATTCACTTCAATATCATAGATATAAAAATTAAAATTAATAATTTAGAAATAAATAACCTTTTATACATTCATTTTATTTATTAAAGTTCTATTATGTTTATGTTGGCCTTTTTTGGAGTTATATGTTAAACTTTATCATTCATGATTGTTCATTTTCTTGGTTTTCATGATCAGTTACCTTATATTTGATTGTGGATGTTTATGTAAATTGGGAATGATTCTAAAAAATTTAATCTCTATGTTATTAAAGAACATATAGATTCTTATTCAGCATTATACGTCACTTGGTTATATGGTATGAGGATGAATCATTAGATAACTTTTTAATTTAATTGACTTTATTTATTTGGATTATTTTATGACCATCACGAACTCTAAAATATTTATTTCAAATAATGTTTATATATAGGTCCGAGATAGTTTTATTACTTAAGAAAGATAAAATTAAATATTATTCAACCTTAATTATTTTTTTATTAACAATATTTATGGTGGGTGTTATAAAATAAAACTCATCCTCCATTGTTCTTGTAAATTTACACATCATGGATTATATTTTCATTTCCATAATAAAAATAAAATGAAATATATTAAAAGATGAATTATTTGAAAAACATAACAAAACCAAATGAAATAAAAATACCCTTCTTATCATGCCCATTTGACAACATTATATGGTGATAGGATAATAAAATATTCTAAATAAAAAATTAAATTAAATTAAATGGAAAAATGTTTTACCTCTTGAATTTTTCCTCCTTAATAACCTCCATATTGAAAATGTTTTTTACATCTGATTAGAAAATGAGGACCTGGATTTTGGGAATGGTATTGGAATTTTTTTTTTGGAAAAACATTGACAAGGCTCAAATCTGTGAATGCATGAGGAGAAATGGCGGGGAGTGGAGGAATTAAAAAGGCATGAGATGGGGGTTTTCTCATTATTTTACTAAATAGATTTTTATTTTGGCTTTAGAATATCTCCATCTTGGGGTTTATGACAAAATATATTAAAATAAATTTGGAGTGTTTGAAAATTTTGGCCTACATCATATGTGATTCAATTATTCATGTATTAAGGTTTCATCAAAAATTGTTGTATTTTACTATTCATTAAAAATTTAGGTATTTTAGAGAAATCAAAAATATTCACCCGAAACAATTTTATATTTTTAGAATTGAAAATTGAACTCCATTTTATGGAAATATTTATCTTAATATGAGAAATATATATTTTGATTGAAATCACCATTTAAATAAAAAATAATTGTTTAAAAATAGTAACTGATTTTATAACAACTTGAAAGATTAGAAAATTCATCATAATATTATCATATAATTATAAGAAAAAAAGTTAATATATTAATATAGGTAATGGAGAAAAATTAAAATAATTATTAATTATAAAAATTTAAATAATAATTTATTTTGTATAAAAATACAAATACCTAATCACTAATTTTTAATCTATTTATTTATTATACAATGGTATAATTATATCATATTGTCATTTATAAGATGGCAGTATATTATTTATAATATCAAATAAGATGTTACAATTCTATTGGTATCTTTACTATTTCTAATTGTCACAGTACTATTTAATTGGCCGTGTTACTATTCCATTGGGATACGTTCCTTATTGTAGAAAAATATCACTTATTTCACTCATTATTCATTTAAAAAGTATGTACTATCTAATATAATTGATGTTATTGGATTTATAGTATATGACATATCAATAAGAGATGAATTTCGATGGAAAATGTTTTCTGTCAATAAATATTTTGCCTCATATAATAATATGAAGTGTGAAATCTTAGACGAATGTTACACTATAACCCAAAGAGTGTCTTTAACTATAAGTGTTCTGGGAAACCCCATCAGAATGTATTCCATAACATAATTCCAAAATCATGTAGGATCTAAAAGTGGATGGTGTGTCCCTCTAGGTATCTGATTCCTGGCCTTGTTCCACAAACATGTCATACGTTGGGTGAAAAATCATATAATTTTTTTCTTCATGTCAGGTCTACTGAACTTCTTATTGAAATCAAGATACATCTCTATTTTCCTATGTTGAATATCCCTTAGTAATGCCTGATAGGAACTCATAATATCCACTATCATGGGAGATGGGTCAATCACCATTTTATA
The DNA here is from genome assembly GCA_963277665.1 of Viscum album. Classification (NCBI taxonomy): domain Eukaryota; kingdom Viridiplantae; phylum Streptophyta; class Magnoliopsida; order Santalales; family Viscaceae; genus Viscum; species Viscum album. The sequence goes on along the minus strand of OY728122.1, from coordinate 655,945,480 downwards.
ATGCAGATGCATTACATTTAAAAAAACAAAAAAGGAACCATTTACTATAAAACAATATCACATCGTGAAATACTTTGGATCAATAACGAACTAGAATTCACACATTCATCCATTGAGTATATTATCACTATCGTTGCACAACATACTTCCCATTCAAAATCAATTCGACCCACATACCTGTATACTAATAAATCCGTGAGCAACCACTCATCATCAGATTTTTTCACAACCCGGTATTATACCTTCCTTCAAAGCAATTCATCAAATAAATTTTCCTTTTTTGAGGATACTCCCAGTTCATTTAATATTAATAGAAGTATAGTACCCAATATAAATAATTTAATATTAATTTTACATTGGGATAATATATAATAAAAACTGTTGTGGTTAATATACTTTGAAATTATTTTGCTGAAGAGGTTTTGTTGTAAACTAAGCCAGGCATGTACAGAAACCACCAAAACCAATACATGTGTATTGTAGATTCAATATTAGAGGTGTATTAAGAGACCTATAATGTTACAACCTAATATATTAAAATTATAACACACTTTTGGAGAACATATAGAATATGAAACCCCAAGCTAAAACAAACCATGAAACATTATTATTTCAAGATCATTGTATCTACCTTGCTATTGAAAAAGATGGTTTGGATAGGATTAAATAAATTATTATCCATAAATAAAATTACTATTCAATACCTATAAATTTATTAATTCTAATATAATAATAATTTTATTTTATTAAATGTAATTTAAATCTAAAAAACATGTTTTCTTCAAAAATGATTTTTTATTCATATACTAAATTATTATTATTAATTTATGGATATATTAAAATTAAACTATTTGATAATAAAATATAATTTATTAAATCTGAATACCAATATTATAATAGGTGTGCATTTTTCTATTTTTTTCATAAATATTGATTTTCATACGAATAGTGGAAAATAAAGTTATTTAATAATAATTATTCATTGTTTCAAGAATATAAAAATGTAATTTCATATAAAATTACATTATATTTATATTTTTTATATTATAATATTTATTATCTAATTAATGTAAATTGAATCAGTCATATTTTTTAATATTTTATAATAACATTGTTACACTTAAAAAGTTGTTTTTATTAAAAAAATTGCATTGCATTTTTTTTCTCATAAATTTAATTTACTCCAATTATAATGATAGAATTTTGAAAAATAGATTTCGTATTTCAAATTCATGGGTTGATTTTTTTAAACATTCTCTTGTCATATTTGAGTATTATGAATAATAATAATTGTAAATATTTTTCACCCTTTAGGAGTAAAATGGTTGAAAATAGTAAAACCAATAGATATAGTCTTCATATGATACCAAAACATTACATTAAACTATTTTTTATTTTATTTATTTCAGTCCAATTAATGAATATATGTCTAATTTAGGAATTTTCGTTATTATTATTAATATTTTTTTTATTTAATGTGAAAATAAATACTAACTGTCATGCTATAGAATTCAATATCTCTAAATTATTTAAATAAGGATAATTATAGATTATGCTTCATTGATTAATTTTATACTATATATAAATCAATTTTATTACTATTATAATTTATTTATAAATTTATTAATTAAATAATTTCATTAAATTCTTGTGTAAAATGATATGGTATTTATTAATGTATTTGAAATATACAAAAAATTAATATAAAAAATTAATATGAAATTATTGATGTAATATAATATTTTAGACATTTATGTGATTATATATTATTTGATTTTTGTAAATATTTTATATTTTAATTACATTTCATCCATGTTGTTTTCAATGTCATATTATGTGAATAGTCATTAAAATTATATTATTTGTAATTTAAGATAAAAATGGATTTTAAAATATTAAAATTCATAAAAATATTAAAAATTGACAATAATGTTGATAAAAAATACAAAATTTTATCCCGTATTAATTTATTGGAAAATTGTTCCCTTATAAGTGAAAATATTACCCATTATTATTAAAAAATCATTACCCCATCAATTTTTAAAATATGAAAACCAATGTGTTAAACCAAAATATAATGTTTAGAATGACACAAAAAAAAATCTAAAATTAATTTTATGAGGATATATTGATGGAAAAATATTCATATTTGAATCTATTTATGTTTGGATGTATTTGGAATTGAATTACATAATTATAATTTAATTTATTTCTAAAGTCGAAATGTGTAATTTCCCTCCCTCATAAAGGACACACATTCCTCTACATTATTCACCCAAAATTGAGAAATATATCCCAAAAAACACTTCCCATTTATAATCTAATAATACCATTAAAATAATTAGATGTTCTATATTTTTAGGAGACAATTTCAATCTTCCATGAGATGGAATATAATGAAATTAAACCAAAAATATGTAATCATATTTACAAAAAAGTTGAATTTTATTTGTTATTATAATTCCTCTAAATTTGTTATAAACATCCTAATCTAACAAAACTAGAATCATAAATGTACATATTTGTTTTTATGATTATTTTATAACCATTTTCTATCTCTTTTTCTTCATATAAAAAAGAAAAAATGTCTCTTTTTCTTATATACAACTTACCTTCTCCATGTATCCGTGTAATTCATAACTCATCAACACATTATAAGAATGGTATTAAAGATATATATATATATATAAGGAATGTATATTATATTATGAAATATTAAATATTTTGGAATTACAATATCATATCTACTGTCATACCTTCCAATCCATTGTAAAACAATAGCATTGCTCATCTATATTTCTGACAACATCTAGCATGAAGTGTTGTGTTCTACTTTTCATTTTTTCAATAGGAGGGTTGTAATGAGGGTAAATTAATTAATAAATTTGATATAAATGACATAATAATTATTCTTTTATTGTGAAATATATTTTACCATTCCTTTATTTTATCGATCGAAAAGTGAAAACAATGTTCATGTGTATGCAAGGTCTGCCATGTGTCTTAATAATGTAGGTCGTTTCCAATGTATTCCATATTCGGATGAATATATATACATATATATATATATATATTGAAAATATACTGTATTTTTTAGATTATTAACATTATTGAGATAATATTACCATAATCCTTGTACAAGTATTGTGGCTTCATAATCAAATCATCCATTCAAAATGAAGTAGTTTTGACCCATGACATTGATTTAGAAAAATTATTATTAATTAATTGGTTATATGATTTCATAAGTAACTAATATATGATACGATATATATAAATATATTTATTTATTATATTTAAAATAAATATATTTATTTAATATATTAAAAATAAATATATTGATTTAATATATTTAAAATAAATATATTTATTTAATATATTAATAATAAATATATATTTTTTATAATAGAGGCTCAAATTCAAATGAAGTAAGTCACGACATTGGTTAAGGGATTATCACCTCAAAATTACTTCTATGAGATACATGTAGTATACGATAATTTAATATTTATTATACTATATAAAATACTCATAAATGTATTTATTGATATGTATAATGAATCATAGGAGTATTATGAAATTAATATGGGGTTATATCTTTTAGGTGGTTTTAAATTTAATTCAACCAATGTATTATGGCTTTTATATTACAATCTCACTATTTATCTTGTTTTGTTTCTCATTAAATTTCCAATAATGAATTTTATAATCAAACTCTTTAAAGTAATAGTAATTTTATTATCCTATTAATAATACATATTATTTAATATTTTAATTTTATTTTCCTCCAAATATGTAATCAATATACTGAAGGAATATTGTAATTGTATATTAACATTATTTAATTTTTATGTCAATTTTGGTTTTCATCGATGTCAATTTTCTTCAGAATGTGATTTCAGGATAGTTTTTGATTTTCCAATGAATTATTAAAGTAATTTTGACCCATTATTTAATTTTAAAAAAAAAATTAAAAGGAATATTATTGCATTTTCATTATTTAATTTATTTTAATTTTTTACCAAAAACAAGAAAGGAATGACTATTTTAACATATAGATTATGAAATTAATTTCAATCAATTATGTCTTATATATGATTAAAATATACCATTACGTGTTTAATATCTAATTTTCAATGAAAAAAATTTCAAATATATTTTATCTCCTTTTAGAATTTGGATATGTGTTTTCAAAATTAGAAATATATTTTCCTGTTTAAATATTCAATATACTGTATAATAGAATTTTTTTACATATGAAATTAGTTGATATACATATGTTTTACTAGGAATATGATACAATGATACCATCGTTATATTATATCAGCATGGTTCGTGATTTTTATGATGACATTTTAATTAAAGAAAATTATATTTAATTAGTTATGATCTGATAAAATGTTAAAAAATAATATGAAACCATTTATTTATTCTTCTAGTCGTGATGTATGATGAATTATAAATAGCCTTTTGGTAAATAATTTTTTTTATTTTTATTATATGATGGTTTGTTCGTTTAATTCACTCCATTTAATTGGGTAATGTTTTATATCTCATATTCTAAATAAGTTATGGTTGAACCAAATATTTATTTCTGTATTTTCTTTGTGTACATTGATTTTATTTTCATATTATTATGTATGGAAATGGTTTCGTAACTGTAATTTTATGCATATACATATATTAATTTCCATATGTTTATATGAGGTCTTCATTTTAGGTCCTTAACATAATGAGTGAATTGGTTTCTAGTTATACATGTTTACAACATTATAAACATTTATTTTCCCACATTCCTATATCTATAATATTCTATCATGGATTATGTTATTTAATCCCTTTACAATTCCTATTTTAAATTCTAAAAATTGTTTTTCAATGACTGAAGAAACAGATATATGATATATAAGGGATGGTCATAAATATTAATTAATATTTTACCTTACCCTTAGACTCATGGTATTATTAAGTGATCACTAATATATCCATTATCATAACTTACAGAGAATTTTATTCTATTTATATTTCGTAGATTAAAAAGAAATATTATAATTTGGGAATTTATAAGAAGGGTACTAAGTTGGATTATTTTATTGGAATATGTTAAATATCCCTCAAAAAAAGTATATGTGGTATCTAGTATAAAAATACACTAAAAAATTACCATAATTAACAAATTATTTATAAAATAGACTGGATATTCATCAATATAAATTTAAAATATTATGTGGAAAATATTTATTAAATATTATTTGTATTAGAAGAAATTTATAATTAGTGATTATGAATTAATGTTAGTAAAATTGGATTCATACACTAGGGATATATCTATTTATAGGATTAGATATTTTTGTTATAGAAAGGAAAATATTATGTTGTATTCCAAAAATTACATTGATGTCTAAAAATTACAAATAGATGTATTTTTGGAATATATACATCACAGGTTGATATAATGGATTTGAGGTGTTCTTGTATAGATCAACCATCATTTGGTGCATAATTAGTGTACACATATTTTGCACTAGGTTTAACACTCCTCTGGGATTTGTTAGTGATAAATAAAATTATCCAAATAAACCACTATAAATGTTGTGAATAAATGATAACCAACTATAGATTATATTAAAAGTAAGGTTTCATATATTGATTTAATTTTTCATTATTTAGATACCCAATGTATGATTTTTCTGAATTATATTAGTTATCACTATGACTATTATAGCTCAAACTATAATTTTTCATTTTTTTCGATAGATTTTACTCGATGTAATCACATAAAAATTAAATATAATAGCCAATTCCAGGAAATTACTCAGGAGAAATAATGTTTTTTAAGATCTAGGATTAAATGATTTCAGACTATTCTCACACAACACTCTCAAATAATAATAAGTAAGAGAAATCAAGTTGAAATTATGAATTCACCAAGGAGGAAAAACCATTCCATCTAATATTTTATGATTCAATATCCATATATATTCAATGCTCCTTATGATCGACTAGTTGTTGAAAATGGATCAATGAGATGGAAAATATATTTTAAATTTTTCACTCACTAGACCATGAAAAACGATTCCTATATATATTTAATTTGGAAGGAAATGATGTCCATTGGTTGAATATTATTAATAATACTTGTTAAGATGATTAATATATATCTATGGATTTGGATAATATTTATGGTATATTTTCAATAATTACATCATTCATATTGTAAAAAAATAAAAATGCTAATGGAATTATTTGAGTTTATTAAAATGGAATATGAATGAATTGGTACTTTTTTGGAATATTTTATAAGAAATTGAAGTTATGTTTATGGTATAGTGATCATCCATGAAAAAAATTGAACAATTATTTATTGGGTAGAAATAATATATTAAAAATAAATTTTTAATTAGTTAAATTGGAATCAATGATGACTTTTTTTAATGTTTTCCCAAATTTTGAGATATAATATTGAAACCCCCATGGTTTTAGTGATACATAATTGACGGTGATGTTTTAACGAAGATCAAGTGGTATGTTACACAGAGGGAGGAAAAGGTATTGACAACCAACATTCCAAGATATTGGGAAAGATAAATAATATTTATTTTCTAAATTATTTAGAAGATGTTTTATGGTTTGGTATTTTGGGAATAGAGAAAATGAATATCAATTTTTTTTTTGAAAAGTCTCATCAATGATATAATTAGAGAGAGATTAGGATAATACACTACATACACAAAAGTGGAAAATATTTATTTAGTTTGGGAAATATGTGAATGAATTCTATATTCCAAGGTAAATTGTGGATAATAAGAATTAAAAACCATTGTGAATAATTAAAAATGTAAATTTTATGAAAATGTAAAAAATAATGAGAATTATGCTAATTTGGGCGTACTTATCATCTATTATAGAATTTGGGATTCCGTGATGTTGTTCATATGAATGAGCACTATGAAAATCATATTGTTATTAATTTTCTGAAATTTTATTTGATTATGGGCATTGAATACATATCCCATAACAGATCCTGTAAAATTTTCATGAATAAGGAAACCATATTTTATACACCGATTCATACTATTATTTTCTATCGAAGCATAGACGAACTCAAAAATAAAATGGAAATATTAGCATCTAGGATAAATTTATATATAAGGAATAAAATATGAATTATAGTTTCTAAACAAATATAATTTTATTTTATCATTAATTTGAACAATTATTATTATATTTTGATATATATATGTTCAAATAATAAACATTTCATTATATAAACTTCTTATTTAATAAAATTATATAAAGATTATTTTTATATTTCTCATAGAATGGCATGAGATCATATAATTGGAAATTCTTGTTTCTATCATGGTCAAATATATTTTTGAGGATCCTTATGGTTAATTATTTACCAAATAGATTGTGTTCACCTTTGATTGTGATTATAAATGTTTTAGGGACCAATTCATTGCATTTGTACATATTTTATATATTGTCCTATACTTTTGTTTTGGTAAAATTTTAATTATAAAATGAATGAATGATAAATTTTTTTGATTATCATGATGCATTGAAATTTTATTTTAGGGCTTCAAGAATGAAAATATCTTCTTGAATACTCATTGTATATTTAAAATGGTGGGATTCTAGGGGAAAGTTATTTATTGATTAAATTATTCGTTAAAATTTATTATATTTCATTTTGTTATTGTATATCATAAAAAAATTAGAATACATTAAGAAAAGGATCTTCAAATAAATTCCAATAACATTCATTCACAATGATCGGATGGTCCTTTCAATACAAATTTACATTATTGATTTGTGGTCATTTAGTTTATGATGATAATTAACATTATTGTGACCCATGTTATATGTCACTCAATATCTCTTTTTGGATATTAATGATTCCACACAATCCATATTTATTAGATCCAACATATATTTTCTTATTTATAATCATATTTATGTTTTATTTCAAATTTTCTTCTAATTCTCCATTCCCACAATCAATAGGATGTTATGGTGAACCGTTTTTATCTTGATGGTTTTCTAAAAAATAATTTTCTAGAATAAAACCCTTTATAACCTTGAAAAAATTCAAATGGAATGGATTTAATTAATTAATGGGGGATATGTAATACATGTAATTTTAAAATAATTTTTTTACTATTACATATAAATCCTGAACACTGATCATAAATGAACCAAAAAAAATATTTATCTAAATTAAAATGTTATAACCTAGTAGTTTAATTGGTAGGTATGAATATGAGTAAATTTATTATGAAATATATATATTTATAATAGAAATACTAAATAAAACTACATTGATCAATTCATAGGAAATAACACTTCATTTTATGTGAATGAAGATTATTCGTTAAAATTTTTTTTCATTAAAAATTGCTTTTTTTATTTCATTTATGTTTTTATTATAATTAATACGTATAAAATATAAATTTTTTATTTGAAATAAATAATATCCTTCTAGATATATGTATTCCAGAATTTTCTGAGGTTTAATTTTTTTTTCTTTTTAGTGAAGATTGATTTTCCATTGTATCGTAATAAATAGTGTTTTTATAAAAAAATGTATTTTCGTTCAAATATATGAACAAAATTTATTATTTATGAAAATTATTCGATGTAAATTTATATATCTTATATTAAGAGTATTTTAATTAGGTTAATTGGAATCATTTTAGGTTTATATTTTGTTTAAAAATAATAATAAAAAAATGCATTTTCATGAAAAAAATCATTATCATTTTTGTTTATATAATAAATTAAATATTGCAAATTATAGGCATCTAATTATGAATAATTGATACAATTTTATGAATCATGATGTTCATATTTGGTAACTGGGTCTAATTTTTTTTTGGTCATTGTGAATGTTATCCATGAAATATTTTATTAACTGTGATAAGGGTAAAATTGTTAAAATAGGGATCAAACCATAATATAATGCAAAAAAACCCAAATAATTCATAATCCTATTGGATACGTAGAGTTCCCCCATGAAATCTATTTATTGAATATATGTCAACATTACACTCTTTCAGTCTGATGGTTACCTTTATATAAATTTTTGGAATAAATAAATACAAAAAATTTCTCTCATAAAATTATTATGTCATTAACCCACCCACCGAGGTCCATCTAGTGACAATACCCTGAACACCTACAGTAGGTAACTGTATGGTGACCAATGATCAGTAGTCTTATCCCTCTAGTGGGAGTAATTATCAGAATAAACTTCTTTAAAAACACACATATCAAATCCCACAAAATAATGAAATTTAAAAAAACTAAAACAAACTCAGGATTACATCTATGATCCCACAAAAGTGTATGACCGTATAGTATTGAAAGTACAAAAAGAGGGAAAATAACATCCCAATAAAATTATAATGTGACTAACCTCCTATAATTTATAGTACTAAAATGAAATACAAGATCCCAGTAAAACACCCTGATGTGACATGCTCTATCTATGCTCAACCCGCTCCCTGTCGTCCCAGGACATAGTCAAATGGCCCTTTATCTTCATAAGACACAACACCTATGGGAGCATTCCATGAAGGGGTGGTTATAAAAATACCTAGAAGGAAATCCCATAACACTAAACACATTGTCCCAGGTATATTCATCTAGATAAATGATATAACAACAAATGTAAAACTGAAACACCTAAATAAACTGAAGAAGGACCCCACGCCAAAATGAGATCATAACCGAATATCATCTATAGTATTCAGCTTGAAGCTACACTTATTTTGGTATAAGCCACTAAACATGCCATGATATCAATGGAGAAAATCTATAAAAAGTTTTAGGTACTTAGGAATGGAACCATAATGAACATTGGTCTAAGATGTCCTTAATATACATACATGGGGCCATGGTTGGAACCACTACGAGACATCACAATCAAAATTTGTAACAATCCACTGTATAGGGGATTGTATATTAGTGATAACCCAAATACTATCAATAAGACCTTCCAGATTGAATATCAAAACCCTACTATGGTTGGTCTCAATGATTCCACAAACCCTAGATATGTAAAAAATGGAAGAAAGAGGATCATGCTATATTATCACATAGTGACACCAAAATAATATTTGAGACTCGAACATTATAGGGGATCATAGTCATGTGATGTGGCTATAATTTCACATTGTATGATTGAGGGAATGAACTAATGGAACATAGTCAACCAATATTGGTCCAAATAATGGAAATAAATAGTAATTAAAACTCAGTAAGGGGGTACAATACATGTACATATATCCCCATGTTTTTCAATATAGAAGATCATCACATGGCATGTAATTCTCAATATAGAAGGATTGTATAAGCAGTAAAAGTTGTGTAGTGACACATTGAACAATTCCAATGTCACTTAGTCATGTCCGAGTATGTTCTCCACGTCGTTGTACCATTCTGTGTACATATGGTCATTTATGATTCCATGTACAGAAAACACCACATGGTCGTGTAAATTTCTGGTGACCGATTACTTCTTGATGTACATGTCAAGCCTCGCAGAAGGGTGTCTAATAGAATGTGATAATGAAAAATGGGGTGTTATATTTAACTCAACCTGGAAACCTAGAATCACAACCTGAGGTCCCATAGGTCAAGTGGCACATTATTACATGTCATGTTATTTTGAATTTCATGATCAGTTATAAACTGTCACGGGATTTTCTAAAGCTATCACCCTCACAAGAAGCATTAGATCAGTGGATACTGAAGCCTTTCAATCATCTCTAGCAAGAATATTATTTTGAATCTTCTAAAAAATATCTATCAATAAAACATCATTACTTCATAGCACAAATAAGAGTAATGTAAACTAAAATCCATCCATTTTACTCTAAATCATCTAATATATTCATCCCATCCTGATCAAACAACCTATCAGTAACCCCACCCACTGTATTGATATGTTTTCTAGAATAACAGATGCTTAATGACAAAATAATGTGTATTCATTGTACCAAGAGCCAAAAAAACTCCATCAATGATGGTTCGATGAACTAGGGGGAATAAAAAAGATAAAACATGAGGAATAGACCTCAACTATAGTTTGTTTGGACATGATTCATAATCATTGTGGGAGAAAATTATGATAGATAAATCTATGTGAAAAAAGAATAAATAGTTCCATCAATTTAATTCTACAGTTGATGCACATATAAAGTAAATTCTTGGAATTTTCACATAGTCATCCAGTATTAAAATCATGATGGATGAAAAAAAATATTTTACATAGATTTTGTATCGGTCGTTGAAAAATAATAGTTCTATGTTACATCTGTTGGTGAGATCCAAAAACCCATTTTCCATGAAGATCCCTAATTTAATACCGATCCATCATCATCACCAGGATCTCTGTAACACCCCTGGTAAATAAAGAATATGAAATTTTCAAATTTATCCATTTTTGTGAATAAAATTTTAATATTAATTTAAAGGGAACGCTATGCTTGATGGCGTACACAATACGCAACAATGAGTTTCTTTGAAATCTATTGTTGCACTATAATAATAAAATAATAATATTTTAAATGGTAGTTAACGCCTAGCCGTTGTAATGGAAGGAATGAATGGACCTAAACAAAAAATGATTATATATGTTTTTCATATTTTTTTACTTTTATCCAATAAATGTTAGAGGCTTAAAATGAAATGGAATCCAATTTTAAGCATAAATCGTCAAATATTCATTAAAAGGTCGATTAATCGCCTTTTGATGGAGAAACATTATTAAATATAAATTTTAAAATTTTATATGTTTTATTTCACAAAATAAAATCCTTATTTAGAATCTGGACAACAAAATTTACTTTGTGTGAATTTTTTTTATTTTTCCGATAAATATAATTTTTATTGAAAATGTAGCATTTTAATTCAAAAATTCCGTTTAATATGATTTATTTATATGTATAGATTATATTATTAATTGATATTAAAGTGTATTTATAACCTATTTTTACCATTTAATCCAATGGTGGTCATTGGAATTAATTTCACTTTGAAATTGGACTTAAACTAGTGCCAATATTTTAATAGATATTGTTTCATAAAAACATGCTATTTGTTTTGACAGCGGGAATTAATTATTATATTAATTAATGAATCTTATAATTTTTTAATTTTTGAAAATAGACATCATTTTTCAATTCGGAATATCAAATATAGCTTTGGGTGAATTTTTGGTATTTTTCTGAAAAACAACACTTTTTGAAGAATAGTGAAACCACTAAGTGGTAGTTAATGAAACTAATTTTTTGTTTAAATGAATATTTGTCACTTCTGTGTTTTGATTTTCAAAAATCCGACATACATGGTTGTAATTAAGAAGTAAAATGTGGTTCAATAGGATTAAAATAATTTTTTCTGAATAGTAACATTTATTTGTTATTAATCGCGATTAGAGGTAATTAGTGTAATTTAATGTAAAAATACTGTTTTTATAATATGAAATGACCTAGACACATGTCCTACCCTCATTGGATGTGTCATGGACGACCAAGAAAATCCATGGGTCAACTTGCGGACCACATGGAGCCACTTTGGTAGGAAAATGACATAAATAACTTTTTATTTAAAGCTAAAATAAAAATGTCACAAACATGAGTTTTTTATTAATTTTTTTTTAAATATGGTTATACAAGTCATATTTTTGACTATAAATATTCCTTAGAAAGATAAAAAAATTTCCTAAATCATGATATTTTTTTTATAATTTTTAGAAATTAAATAAATTAAATTATTTATGACACCATGATGATACATCGATTACCCTATTATTTAACGATTTAAATAAAATGAAAAGATAATGTATAATCTAAGACATAAACATGTAAAAAACATATTGGATGGGTGGTCTGTGATCTCCTATCACCATATCCTCGAAATATATAATTTTGGGACCTTTAAAATCCTAAAATAATTTAATAATAAAGTAACCTTTTATAACTTTCCAAGAGTGCCCCTCCTCTCCTCTTATAAAAGGCCTCCACCTCTACCACCTTACCCACACCTCTCAAGCCTTCAGCTCAGCCAAAACCTACCCATTTTTTCTCTCCACATACCTATCTTACTCCTAGAATCCTCACTATGGGCATAAGTATTCCCAAGGAAGCCTTTGAGCTCAAATCAAAAATAGTTACCCATTTTAAAGGTACTGTCATCCCTAGTATTCTTTTGTTTTATTTTTCTTCTCCAACCACCTAAACTCCATTTATTTATTTACTTTGTAACAACACCAGTATCTTAAATATACTAGGATGTTTTTATGAAGAGGATTCTAGCTACACTAACACACACCTCCGTCTAATTGTTAAAGAACATATTGTTTCTGTGGATGACGAATTACTGCCTCACGAAACGATGATTGTTCTATCTTCTCATACCACAACTCATGGTGGCCATTATGATGGAACTATATTTATTTATGATATATATTATATTTATTTCCTCTCTATACTTCTGTATTTTATATTTAATACATACCTTTATTCTTTTCATGTTGTGAAAAGGTGATAATTTCATTTGAGGATGTGGGGACTACCACCCCTCAAGTGATGTGACTCGTTCATGCAATACATGGAATGTATAAAGAATGAAATCGATGAATTTATGTGATATATATAACATAAATATTATATTGTAATTATAATATATATATATATATCTCATCTTTTTTTTAATTCCATTAATGTGCCAAAGAAATGCAAGTAGCGGTCATGCGTACGTACGGCTTACCGTCTCCATGAACTGTAAATTTCATTTCTTATCTTCAAATGTTATGTACTATTATATGTAAATATATATAATGGATATATATGTCATATATTAAATCTAAATTATGGATATCATTCTGGAATTATAACATATATATATCTCTCTTTTAACATTAATTCCATTAATATGAAAAAAATGAAAGTAACGTCCATGCGTACGTACGACCTACCGTCTCCATGAATAGTGCTTTTAATTTTTTATCTCCAAATTTTATGGAATAGTAAAAATGAATATATACTGGATATATATGATATTTAAAACATTAATACTATTCTGGAGATGATGTACATATAACTCCATGGAAAATTCTTTTCCATCATGTTCAATTTTTACTCATGTACCGAACATCGACAAAAACGTCTGATATGAACTCACTTTATTAACAAATTATTATAACATTATAATATGTGATATGAACAGAATAATAATATTTAAAGGATATCCTTCAGCAATTAAAAATTGACCAAATATTATTATTCAGGAGATTAAAGAATGATCGAGTCATGTCGGACACGAGGTAAGGGATCCAACCGCTCTGTTTCTTTTTAAGTACTCTCTTTTATGTCATTTCTTTTAAGCTCATATTTATTATGTTTGGAGATGTTTATTTATTTTCCTCATACTGTACTTTTTATGTTAATATTATGATAGACCATATTTTATCTCATAAATCCATTGTTGGATGTTTTAAGTGGCGTCGTTAGGCTCCCGAGTTTTCATGAGGGATTTTTCATCTCACTTTTATTCCCGTGACATTTATGCTACATTTGCCACTATTTATTTTTATTGGTGTATGTACTGACCATTATTAGACACTTTGTGTAGTATAATTTCATTTATGGGTATTTACATCTACATTTTATGACCCTTCTTCCATGGGGTGTACGTTTCGAATGTTACCCAACTCGGTAAGGGGATCTTTCACCCTCCACTTTTTAAAAGAATTATTTTGTTATGTATTTAAATTCACATACTATTATGTTAGGATATGTTCTTATATATCCATATTTATGAAAATTTTATGCCCAATTGATGAGATTCCATTTTCTCTCTCATCAACTCATTTTCTGAATTTTAAAGTGACGTTGTTAGACTGTCGGATTTCTGTAAGGGAACTTCATCACCCACTTTCAATTATTTGGGTTAAACCTCTACTTCTTGATTTTATTATGCTAAGATTATGTGTGGAATCTATATGTTGAAATTTACACAAACCATTTGGTAGATATACTATTTATACACATAATCATCTCATTCATAAATTCTTATGAACTTGTATGGGAAATCATAACTCAATCTCATTACGTTGAGTTAAATATCTATGTCATTGGTTTTGTTTTTCCAAGATTATGTGTGAATGACCTCGTATTGTTTCACAATTAATATCCACTTATATTGGGTGTATTTATATTTCTCACACATAGTTATGTGATAGATTTATCCTTAATTTAATGATACCATCTTTATAATGGATTTCATCTCAATTTACATTTCCATTAAGAGTTCATTGTTGTTATGAACCAATTCACTCTTATATGGTGTGTATACTGTCCTTTGACATATTATATCATGAATCCATTTATTTGCATGATATTATAAATCTCAGATTAAATGTTATTCCACAATTATTTGTATTCAAGAGTCTCTCATTTTGTTAAAAACTCTTTAACAAAAATATCGTTTTAAATGTTTTACAGATTCATTATTCTAAATAATTGTCTTTAATGTCCATGTTTTCAAAATGGTTTTCAGTATTTATTTATATGGACATTAATGTTTTAAAATTATAATTCCATTAAAATCATCAAAGTGTTATGGGACACTTTGATTCAAAAATATCTATTAAATGGTTTTTGAAAATCGATTGATTAATTCAATATCTTGGAATTACCTATTGTGATTGAAAATGAAATGTTGTTATTTAAATGTTTATATTTTCAATATTTTATGCGTAATGATGGTACTTGGATGTTTTACGGGTTTTTACATGATAAACCATATAATGGGTGGTGCCGTGAATACAAGGATGGGGGGTTACGTTATAACCTCCAATGCATTGGGTATGGAAGTCGACCTTATGGTTATTCCATTAAGTGATATGTGTGGAAGTTGGCCGTATGGTAATTCCATTAAAGAATGTTTATGTCCCAAGTTACCTTTATATGTTATGTGTTCTTTATATGGGTTTTTATGGTAATCTTTTGGTTACAAAAGCTGTAAGTAATGATCTTTTATTCAGTGAAGAGTTATTTTACTACTTCGTAATGGTGAAAAGTATTACTTTGATAAAGTATTCTTGGTTTACTTGTCGTTTTGAAAAACTATAAGTTTTCATTCTTTGTGTATCCTTTACTGGGCTTTTTATGCTCATACCAAGTTTTTAAAATGTTTTCCACATGACTTAAAGATGAATAGGGTCAAGGATGGGATCAAGGAAAGACATGCTATCTCAAGCATGGAACTAGACATGTTTCATTTTAAGAGTTTTTATTTTATGGAAACTTAATAGAAGTGTATACTTTTTAATCATTGAGATGTAATAGTTATGTCCTAATTCACTAAAACTCTAAACCTGAAATGATCCTCAGTTTGAATTATTCATTTAATTAAATAATAAGTAATGTTTACGTTCGTGGCCTTGTAGTTGGTATCAAAGTTTGGTTTAGATAACTTTAGAGGTTTGGGTATTCTATAAGCATATGTGACATTACCATAATGGCTAGGATTTCAGAAAGAGTCATAGTTTTTAGATAAAGTGAATGAGTAAGTTTATCTTAGTGATTATCTTTTTCATTAGTACATGATGATTTTGTTGATATACTCACACTGACTTTTTTTTTGGATTTAGTAAATGGATGGATCTAGCAGGCGCCAAAGTGAAAATGGGTTTGAAGGAAACTGTGGTGGTTCTATGATTAAGAGACCGGATGAAATGGGGGATTCCATGAGAAATATCGTGGTTATTCTAAGCCAACTATCAGGATTCATGATCAACCACTTGAACCTTGGTGAGTTCTCTAATGCATCATGTACGAGAGAAGAAAATCGACGTGGAAGTTCATGTAATAATTATAAAGGTAACCATTGGGGTTTATATGATCCATACTTTTTTGGTGATTATGGGTTACTCTATGATATGATGGAAAATGAAAGGCATGAGATAAACTTGATGTTAAAATATTTTATGATAATTTTTGAAGATTTTATCTCGTTTTGGGGAATGTTTTTAGAATTATGTAGTTTTGTAAAAAGGACAACATGTAGACCGTGTGACAACCCGTTTCTTCGGACAAAGCTGTGGGAATTTAACCCACAACCAAAGTGCGACTGGTATTTATCGCATACTACT
Organism: Viscum album; assembly: GCA_963277665.1. Taxonomy (NCBI): domain Eukaryota; kingdom Viridiplantae; phylum Streptophyta; class Magnoliopsida; order Santalales; family Viscaceae; genus Viscum; species Viscum album. The sequence continues at coordinate 655,928,313 of OY728122.1, read as the reverse complement.
AGACTACGTGAAGTCCCTAGTTATTTTGACTAATTCTTATTAGTTATACGATTTTAGGAATCAGGATTAAGTTTATTTTGTGTTATCTATGGAAATTATTAACCTATCAAAGAGGATATGTGATTAGGTTAATTACTTTTTAGTTTGAGACATTAAGAGTAACTGATGTTATTTAGAGATAAATTTTAAGGTTAAACTTGGAAGACTATGTGATTAAATCCTTCAAATATTTGGGTTTCTGTCTTAGTTTTTATTAATTTGAAGAATTTTATGGATAGATGTTTATTGAATGGTATTTGTTTATTGTTGGGTATTGTTTTAAGTATTTTGGAGATTAAGAATAGATTTTTTTTATAAAGTATTATCCTTTTTGGGTATTATCTGATCTCATACTAACCTTTTTGGTTTTAGTTTTGGTTACGGTCTAAAGACATCGGAAGTTTTTAGTTCTCTTTTGTGTATTAGGTGGTTCTCTAGAAGTTGTCTATAGCTCTCTTAATGTGAACAAGTCATCCTAAATACTCTTCTTTTGGAGAAAATATGAGTTCATGTAAGAAATCTAGTAAAAGTTGAAAGTCAACATGAAAAGTAAGTATGTTTCCTTATGTTTTAGTTAAGCTCATAAATAAATTTCTAAATGAAAAGTCACTTAAAAAAATGTTGTTTGTTAATTTTTCCTACCAGGGAATCAAATACCGTTTAACTCATCACAATTTTATGATTTTCTGGTGGTTAACTTTCTCCTAAACATGTTTTCTATCACTCTCCCTCAAAACCTAACCCTTTTTTTCTCCTCCATGTCCATGTCTTCCTACATGGAATACTAGTATGGGTTAACTCGGGTGACCATTGTACTTCTCTTTCTTTATTTTAAAGTGATAGTTTTTACAGACACTTGTTCCGATTTGGTATTTTCAATGAAGTTTCCAAGACCAATTTTTTAAAATTGCAAGGAAGAAATTCCCAAAAGGGGGGAAGGATGTAACACCCTAGGTAAATAAAGAATGTGAAATTTTTATATTTATCCATATTTGTGAATAAAATATTATTATTACTTTAAAGGGAATGCTATGCTCAATGGCATACCCAATACACAACGACGAGTTTATTTGAAATCATACATTGCACTCTAATAATAAAATAATATTATTTTAAATGGTAGATAACTCCTAGCCGTTGTAATGGCAGGAATGAACGGAACTACCTACAAAATGATTATATATGTTTTTCAAATATTTTTACTTTTATCCAATAATTGATAGAGGCTTAAAATGCCAATGAATCCAAATTTAAGCATAAATCTTTTAATATTCATTAAAAGGTCGATTAACCTCATTCTGATGGAAAACCCTTAATAAATATACTTTGGACAATTTTATATGTTTTATTTGACAAAATAAAATTCTTCTTTAGAATCTGGACACCAAAATTTACTTTTTGTAAATTTTTGTTATTTTTCAAATAAATATTATTTTTATTGAAAATGTTGCATTTTAATTCAAATCCTCCTTTTAATATGATTTATTTATATGGACAGATTATATTTTTAATTGAGATTAATGAGTAATTAGAATATATTTTTACCATTTAATCCAATGGTGGTAATTGAATTAATTTCACTTTGAAATTGGACTTAAACTAGTGTAAATCTTTTAATAGATATTGTTTGTTAAAAACACGCTATTTGTTTTGACGGAGTGAATTAATTATTAAATTAATTAATGAAACTTATATGTTTTTAATTTTTTAAAATATACATCATTTTTGAATTTGGAATATCAAATATAGCTTAGGGTTAATTTTTGGTATTTTTCTGAAAAACTTCAATTTTTGATTAATAGTGAAACCACTAAGTGGTAGTTAAAGAAACCGATTTTTCGTTTAAATGATACTTTGCCACTTCTGTGATTTTATTTTCAAAAATACGACATACATGGTTGTCATTAAGAAGTAAAATGTGGTTCAATGGGATTAAAATAATTTTTTAGTGAATAGTAACGGTTAAGTGTAATTAATCGCGATTAGAGGTAATTAGTGTAATTTAAGGTAAAAATAATGTTTTAATAATATGAAATGAACTAGAAACATGTCCTACCCACATTGGATGTGTCAGGACCGACCATGAAAATCCATGGTTCAACTAGGGTACCCCATGGTTCCACTTTGGTAGGAAATGACATAAATATCTTTTTATTTAAAGCTAAAAGAAAAATGTCACAAACATGAGTTGTTTTACTAAAAAAATTAAATAAGGTTATAGAAGTCATATTTTTTACTATAAATATTTATTAGAAATATAAGAATATTTCCTACATCATGATATTTTTTTATAATTTTTATCCATTAAATAAATTAATTTATTTATGACACCACGATGATGCAGCGATTAACTCATTATTTAATGATTTAAATTAAATGAAAAGATAATGTAAAATCTAAGACCTACACGTGTCCAAAACCTATTGGATGTGTGGATTTCGATCTCCTATCACCTTATCGTCGAAATATATTATTTTGGGACCTTTAAAATCCTAAAATAATTTTATAATAAAGAACCTTTTATAACATTCCAAGAGTGCCCCTCCTCTCCTCTTATAAATGGCCCCCACCTCTACCACCTTACCCACACATCTCAAGCCTTTGGCTCAGACAAAACCTGCCCATTTTGTCTCTCCTCATACCTCTCTTACACATATAATCCTCACTTTTGGCATAAGTCTTCCCAAGGAATCTTTTGGGCACAAATCAAAAAGAGTTACCCGTTTTAAAGGTAATGTCATCCCTAGTGTTCTTTTGGATTATTTTGCTTCTCCAACCCACTAAACTCTTTTTATTTATTTCTTTTGTAACAACACCAGTATCTTAAATATACTAGGATGTTTTTATGAGGAGTATTCGAGCTACACTAACACACACCTCCGTCTAATGGTTAAAGAAAATACTATTTCTGTGGATGGCGAATTACTGTCTCACGAAACGATGATTGTTCTATCTTCTCAAACCACCCCTCATGGTGGCCATTATGATGGAAATATATTTATTTATGATATATATTATATTTATTTCCTCTCTATGATTTTTTATTTTATATTTAATTCCTACCATTATGCTTTTCATGGTGTGAAAATTCGATAATTTTATTTCAGGAAATGTGGACTACCGCCCCATCAAGTGATGTGACTCGTTCATGCTATACATGGAATGTATAATGAATTAAATTGATGAACTTATGTGATATATATAACATATATATTAAACTAGAATTATAATATATATATATATCTAATTTATTTTTTAGTTCCATTAATGTGCCAAATAAATGAAAGTAGCGTTCATGCGTACGTACGACTTACCATCTCCATGAACGGTACATTTCATTTCTTATCTTCAAATTTTATGTACTATTATAAGTACATATATATAATGGATATATATGTCATATAATACATATAAATAATGGATATCATTCTAGAATTATAATATATATATCTCTCTTTTAACTTTAATTCCATTAATATGACAAACAAATGAATGTAGCGTTCATGCGTAGGTACGTCCTTCTGTTTCCGTGAACGATGCTTTTAATTTTTTATCTCCAAATGTTATGGAATAGTAAAAAATGAATATATACTGGATATATATGATATTTAAAACATTAGTACTATTTTGGAGATGATTTCCCATTAACTACATGGAAAATTCTTTTCCATCATGTTCAATTGTTACTCATGTACCGAACATCGACAAAAACGACTGATATGAACTCACATTATTAACCAATTATTATAAAATTATAATATGTGAGATGAAATGAATAATAATATTTAAATTATGTCCTTATGAAATTATAGATTGAACAAATTTTATTATTCATGAGATTAAATAACGATCGAGTCATGTCGGACACTAGGTAAGGGATCCAACCTCTCTCTTTCTTTTTAAGTACTATCTTTTATGTCAATTCTTTTAATATCATATTTCAAATGTTTGGGGATGATTATTTATGTTAATTATACTTTAATTTTTATGTTCATATTATGATAGACCCCATTAGATCTCATAAATCTATTTTTTTAAGTTTTATGTTGTGCCGTTAGGCTGCCAAGTTTTCGTAAGGGATTTTTCATCTCACTTTTATTCTCGTGACATTTATGCTACGTTTGCCACTATTTCCTTTGAGTGGTGTATGTAATGCCCATTATTATACACTTTATGTAGTATAATTTCATTTATGGGTATTTACATCTTCATTGTACGACCCTTCTTCCATGGGGTGTACGTTTTGAAAGTTACCCAACTCGGTAAAGGGACCATTCACCCTCCACTTTATAAAAGACTTATTTTGTAATGTCTTTTATTTCACATACTATTATGTTAGGATATGTTATTCTATATCCATATTTATGTAAATTTTATTTCCATATCAGGAGACCCAATTTTCTCTCTCATCAACTCATTTTCTGATTTTTAAAGTGAAGTCGTTAGGCTGTCGGATTTCGGTAAGGGAACTTCTTAACCCACTTTCATTTCATTGGGATAAACCTATACATCCAGATTTAAATATGCAAAGATTATGTCTAGAATCTCTATGTTTTATTTTCCAAAAACCTTTGTGTAGATATACTATTTCTACACATAATCATCTCATTGATAAATTCTTATGATCTTGTATGGGAAATCATAACTCAATCTCATTTCATTGAGTTAAATATATATGTCATTGGTTTTGTTTTTCAAAGATTATGTGTGAATGAAATATGATTGTTTTACACTGAATATCCACTTATATTGGGTGTATTTATATTTCTCACGCATAATTATGTGATATATTTATCCTTAATTTAAGGATACCATCTTTATAATGGATTTCATCTCAATTTACATTTCCATTGAGACTTCATTGTTGTTATGCACCAATTCACTCTTATATGGTGTGTATACTGTCGTTTGACATATTATATCATGAATCCCTTTATTCTCATGATATTATTAAGCTCAGGTTAAATGTTATTCCAAAATTATTTTTATTCAAGAGTCTCTCATTTTGTTAAAAACTCTTTAACAAAAATATCGTTTTAAATGTTTTACAGATTCATTATTATAAATATTTATCTTTAATGTCCGGGTTTTCACAATGGTTTTCAGTATTTATTTATATAGAAATTAATGTTTTAAACTTATAATTCCAATAAAATTTTCAAAGTGGTATGGCACACTTTGATTCAAAAATCTATTTTAAATGGTTTTTGAAAATGGATTGATTAATTCAATATCTTGGAATTACCTATTGTGATTGAAAATTAAATGTTGTCATTGAAATGTTTATATTTTCAATATTTTATTTGTAATGATGGTAATTGGACATTTTACAAGTGGTTACGTGATAAACCATATGACGGGTGGTGCCGTGAATTCCCGGACGTGTGGTTACGTTATAACCTACAATGCATTGGGTATGGAATTTGGTCGTATGGATTTTCCATTAAGTGATATTTGTGTAAGTCGAATGTATGTTTATTCCATTTAAGTATGTTTATGTCCCAAGATACCTTTATATGTTATGTGTTCTTTATATGGCTTTTTATGGTAATAGTTTGGTTACAAAAGGGGTAAGTAATGATCTTTTATTCAGTGAAGAGTTTTTTTACTAATTCATAATGGTGAAAAGTATTACTTTGATAAAGTATTCTTGGATTACTTGTTGTTTTGAAAAACTATCAGTTTTCCTTCTTTGAGTATCCTTTACTGGGATTTTTATGCTCATCCCAAGTTTTTGAAATTTTTTCCACTGGACTTAAAGATGAATAGGGTCAAGGATGGGATCAAGGAAAGACATGCTATCTAAAACATAGAACTAGACATGTATCTTTTTAAGAGTTTTTATTTTATGGAAACTTAGTAGAAGTGTATACTTTGTAATATTTGATATGTAATAGTTATGTCCTAATTCTGTAAAACACTAAACCTGAAAGGATCCTCAATGTGAATTATTCATTTAATTCAATAATAAGTAATTTTCAAGGTCGAGCACTTATAATCTCTCTCCTCGAACAACATATAATACTCCTAGGATTGTCTTGCAACACTTGTATAAAAATATATAGTTCTAGATATAATATGGAAGTCGGTCCATACCAAGAAATAATTAAAATTTTTTCGATAAAAATTTATTTTATTAATTTCTCATCCGATTTTTTTTACAAATGGATTATGAAGACAAAAAATATGTCATTTCTAAGGTAAAAACCATATCGTAAAATAAACCATTCCCATTAATTTCTTATTTGGGTCATAGATTGGGTTTTATTCCACTTTTTTAGTAAAAATATGGATGAAATATATTTAATATATTTAATATACATCAAACAATAAATCTGGTCACACAAAGCCTGGGAATCACATGTTGTCTTAGTACCTATACATGAAATGAATCCATATAATATCTAAAAAAAATATATGGAAAATTTGAGTCATTTAATTCTATACAACCTATGTATTTTCATAAAAAATAGATATAACCATACTAGAAAGATTAGTGTATGAGGTTAACATATAGGTCTCCCTCTAAATATGTTTTCTCCTTAAGATACATATACACCCATAAGAAATGAACATGGGGAACCAACCACCCACAATGGTTCCTTTTATGATGACTATCAATATAAAATAGGTACAATGTAGAGTAAGTCTTATAACAGATTTCTATACCACCATAGTCAATCAGGTGTGATTGGGAATGGAAATACCCCCTCAGATGTGACATGTGGAAGACAAGAGGTAGCCATTCTAATGACGGTGACAGATCTATGTGATATGACACATGTCGATATTTATGTAGTTTTTGGAGGGGTCTAATGAATGTCTGGGGTATCATTTCGCTACAACCAAATATAATCAATCCATGTCAAGGATAGAATCTTGTGACATATCATCTCCCTTCTCATATGTCACAGGTCTTCTAGATTGGTCCGTATAATATTTCTAGTGGATCTACGTAGACCTCATCTACTCGAGGATAATATTTACTTTCATTATAATATCTGTCACCATATTCGGCCCCATATGTGATGTCTCACATAGATCAGTCCAAAAATGTGGAGATATTTACGGTTTCCTATTAAAACATCAAATAATTCCATAACATTGGATTATTTGTAGCTATTATTTTATAAAAACTCCATCTAGGGTAGGTTTACCTCCTAACTACCAAAAAATTCCAACATGCAAGCTCATAAAATGTACTCCATGACCTGAATTTTTTCCACTGTACTGCCATTATTCAAGGTGTGAAATTTCATGCTCAATCATAACTGGGTCTCAAAATCATCATACAATAAACTATATATTCTATATATGAAGCAAGTGGCACAGTCAAAGATGATCATTACGGGAACCCCATGGTGTCTGACTATCTCAAACATGTAGAGGAATTAAAATCTCACTAATGAACTCTACATTTGAATAGTGAAAATGTGTGAAAAATCATGAGTCGACCTATAATCACCTATATCGCATAATATACTATTTATGTACATGGTAATCCCATCCTGAATTCCATGGAAATGCCTTCCCACATCCACTATGGAACCTGAAGGTGTTGAGATTAACCTACTTGAACCAGGTGCTTCGCCATTTTTTATAGACAAGTGAGTCATTGAGAGACAAACTCTATGACTCCCTTATTTAAGATGTGAAACCAAAAATGACATTTTTGGTACTGGTATATCTTTTCAATAACTATATATAGTAGAAAATTGGATGTATGAAACTCTCGCGACACATCATCCCACAACGTCAAATCGAGCATCTTCTGGCCTCTAAAAATAATGGTGTGCAACCCACCATCTAGATAACCATAAAAATAACATACATTGGATATCTATGAATGTATGTTATTTTAGTCAACATAAAAATGCTAATAATCCATGAGAAATATAAAAGTGATGGGCGTATCAACCATTAATTATGGATATGAAGAAAAATCCTTGTCAAGAAAGGGAAACTACAAAAGTGTTGTCTTTTATATTTGCAGGTCTATATACTAAGATGAATTTATCTGGTATAGGTAATCTTCCGAAAATTTCCCATTCCTTGTGTATAGATAAAATCATTTCCATGGTACTAATGGGACTTGAGCCATTTCCTCTGTCATAAATTATGATTCTTCTATGAAATTTAATAATTGAGACACATTTGTTCTATGTAAATGAAAAGTTTACCCCCAAAATTCTATGGTCCCCACATTTTTAGTGTAGATAATACCTCTACTGACTCAAGATCTAATGTCATTTAGTTCGGACTATGTGATCTCAACTCCTGTGAAGCATTTGAAATAATAATCTACATCTAAATCATAACATAAACAATTTGGTTCCGTGATGTATTTTAGAAGTCTATGTGCTTGACACCCTCCTCTACCAATCTCTTTTTGGCAGTGCTCGTCATCATCTTCCTCTTCTCATGAATTCACATATTGGACCATTCAATCCACATGAAAGGATTCCCTTTCAATGTAAAATCATTCATGAGTGCTTCTACACTGGAAAAATTTGATAAAAACATTAACAGAAACCTTCCATCCCAAGTAAACATTTAACCATGATAATCCTCTTAGGTGGATACCATGAATGAAAGGCCTAAATGTTTCTAGATCCACCATTATTCAAGAGTTTTATATGATGTGTCCCTAAATGTGGACATCTCAAATCTGAAACATACACATTGAGATATTCCCATAATGTTGATGATATCAAAGTGTTTCCAAGAGTATCCTCAAGTGTCTCAGGTTCTCCTACTCAGAATCTAAATACACTGGAATTTCCTTGATACAGAAAAACATGAGCCAATACATGATAGGTATTAAGATCTAGTTCCTATGTCCCATCAACATTTCTAGGGAGTTTTACAGCACAAACAACATCACCATGTACTCATGGTTATTGTAGCAACATATGAATTCCATCATGGATATGTCCTCATCTCGTAATGGAATCTAGTTATTTCCTGATCTGGGGCCAATCTTTATGAACCAACCTAACCATCCCAATTGATCAAAAATTTCATCGATCCTCGATTGTAGATAATTTTTATTCACAGTCATCTGATTTAATTGAATATAATCTACACATAATCTCAAGATCCCTTCCTCCATTTTAGGGAACAACAATGGATCTGCCTAGGGGGGTAACAGTGGGTGTCACAAAACCCTTCATCTACAAGTCCACTAACCGCACAATCTTCTTTACAAACTAAGTAGGATCCATCAGATTCAATGTAATGATATGAATGTAAACTCACGATGCAAGTTAATTCCAAATTCTAGCTCTCAGTGGGCAGGCAAAGCTTGTATATCCTCGGGAATGATATCCTCAAATCATCCACCACTGTAGAAAACTGAAAGTCTATATTATCAAATACTATAATAGTCTGACTATCCAAATTGTGAGTAATCATGTTTACCCTCTTTTATCTAAGATCATCATGCTCTTACAAGGTTACCATTTCACAAATACTGTAAAACACCACTCCTTTACTATGAAAAAATTTCCTCCTCCACCTAAAATAATCTATATGGGCCTTACATATGGATATTTGGTTAAAAAATATGATGAAATTGTCATACCTCAATGCCTCTATGAAGGGATATCACACGAAAAACTGAACTCCTCGACATAGATCTGACTTTGAGCAGAAGTGTGAAATAGCTGAGTCACTGCCTATCTATGCCTCCAACCATAGGATTCGATTCAATTGATCAAAAAAATGAATTTGTAAGAACAAAAAGAATTTTCAAGGAAGGAATGGCTTTGAACTATGTCTATCAATAATGTAGCTAAATTAGAAAATTAATAGATCATCCTATGTATCATCGCCGGAACCTTGGGATCATAGGAATCTAAAGCAAGAAGATGGACTCTTCCATTCCCACAATCACTCTGATCTTACCATGGTTCACATGGGGTTGGTGGTGGTAATATTTCAAACATAAAACAACAAACTTCTACAATGAAAACCCATAAGTTATTTCTCAAACCATGAAAAACACCAAACACCTACATCTGTCTATTTATTAGAGTCCCCTTGACCATCTCATGATCAACGGGTCGATGAGTCAAACAATCATGAGAAAAATTTCACACACCATAACATAAGAATCACCTACTCTACTAATGCTGATTGTGTACACCATGATAGCCCTACACTGCTGACTGCATGTCCTCAGATCACCTCCAGATGCATCTAACAAACATGGATAAATATATATGATGTCAGATATCTCCTATTGTTTTATTAGCTACTATTTGGACACTACAATTTACCACCGTTGTTTCCATCTTGTCTAGAAATCACTCAACATCCAAGGATCTATGAAGAACCCCAACATAGGTTGGAATGAAAATCAATTCCATTGAATCCTTAATGACCTAGGGAATTCCCTACTCAACTGTCCGAGCTCTAAATAATAGATCATGCATCATATCTATGGATTAACGTGAGATATCATAAACCTCACTAAATACCCTTACATGGTCATATAACCCCATATCCTATATGAATGATCCTATATCCATAATGATCATAACATTGATATATAGAACTCATTTCTAAAAATACACCCATATTTATTCTAGAAGAGAGTGGTCACATTGTATGTTTGAGTCTCTAAGATCCACTATCTACCATCAATTCACCAATGATTAAATTCTATAAGTATAAACATCTGATATGAAATATTCCATATTAGGAGAAAAACTGGAGTGATATCCTAATGACATTCCTCAGCTAGTTGGGGTTTGTGTCACCCAAAAACATGGATGGTCACCACCTATGAAACATTTCCAAGGCACTTATCTTTCTTTAGTACTCAGCTAGTACTTCTATCACTTACTACTGCTAAATGAGAGGTTTTGTATTATTTTAAACACTAATTGGTTCTTTCACTCTTTCATGATTGTGTATTGATGCCTCGTCACTAGGGATCTCATTCTGGTGATCAATTATTGGAATCCTGAATGGAATTATTTCTGGAGGCACCCTGAAATAAAATAGGATATTCTATGGTCAAAATAGTATATCTAGGGAGTTGACACAAGTTTTACTAGGAAAAACAACCATTGTTATATGATGCATAGACCTAAAATATTCCCTGAAAATAATGGTTACACATACCCAGTCAAATGTAAGGTGATATGAGTCCTATTGTTTTGATATGTTGGTTGTTGAACCAATACTACAGTCTATAGACTATAACCGAAAATCATTTCACTAGACACTAATTCTGGAAAACTATTCCACTTACTAATGTCCACCAGCATAAGAGACCATATTTGATACCACCCTGTCATGACACAACCAACAGACGACCCACCCCTAAAAACATGATGCCCTCCAACTGTAGGCCAAGGGAAGGAAGCTAGCATTGAGCAGACATAACCCACAACAGGGATTCGTTTTCATAAATTCACTATACATAATCAGAAATATGAAATCCCACAAAATTATTATATTTAAAAAATCAGAAAAAATGATTTAATACATATACGATTCTACAAAAGAGTAATATATTAAAGTACTAAAAGTAGAAAAGTGATCCAAATAAAAGTCTAACAAAAAATATATAGATTCAAACCTTCAATAATGGAGTGGAATGATATAGAATTCTAGTTTCCAATAAAACACCTCTGTCTGAAAAAATATATCTATGTAATCCCTCTCAATTTCCACCCACATCAGCATCAAAATGGCTATCATTTCTATAAGACACAATACATGGTGCCAAATCCCATGAAAGGATGAGTATAAAAATTCAAACTCACAAAAATACTAAACATGAATATCAATGTATAGATATCATATTAAAAGAGATAAATATAAAATTTATAATGGAATCACATTGATATAATAAAGAAATACCCCACACCATGAGGCAGTCATGAGCAAATTTTAGGCATGGGATTATGTATGATGTAATTAACATTCCAGGAGAATCGACTCCATGAGTAATGAAATCATTGGAGACACTAGACAATAAGGTCAAATTCATATGTCCCCACCCATGAAAGATCATTTGTCTAATAATAACTTGATAAAAAAATAATGTTCAATGAAAAACACCATTGTAGGACCCCACGAATCATATAATGATCAATCCACTACTTATGTGATTGTATATCAATAATACAATATACCATACATTTAAATACGGATATATGGAGAATAAATTCTAATCAAAATGAATGTCACACTAATTCCACAAACCCCAGATAGGAAGAAATGGATGTCAGAACATCAAACTCTAGTCTCTTAGGGGACACCACAATGCATTATGATAGACTTAATCTAGATTTGATCACAATCTAGTGATGTGGAATATAATTCAACACTAATCCCATGAGGTAAAGGATCTAGGGAGCCGACTAAACCTACACATGTACAAAATAAGAAAATGATATGATACAAACATTATTCATGTGGTTACATGGTGAGTACCATGGGTACAATGTGCATCAAAAAAATCCCTATGCATTTCATTATGGAAGATCATCACTCAATATTTAAATATCATTATAAATTGTGCATAGAAGGACTACATATCATATAGATACACACGATACCCATTCATTTTCTCCTTAAAAATATGTGTATGGTGTTCATGTCTATGTTCTAGACAGTCTTCGTGTAGCACTATCAGTGTCCATGTACAAGAAATAACACTTGGTCAAGCACGTTTTCCTATTTCTATGCAGTTGTCGAAGTACAAGTTGGGACACATAAAAAGGGGTGAAACTATTTTTGACTGAGTCACATGAACAATGACATTCAGTTATATCATTAACAATTCCTCCACATCTAGGGGGTCAAAAAACGTTTATCTCCCGATTCCAAATTGTGCAATTAGTAATTTTAATATTTGATCCATACCATCCTATGATTTTCTGAAGTCACCCCCATCATCAGAAGTAATAGATCATAGGTCGTGTGATCATTGAAATAATCATGAGACAAAATAAAAGTCCGAATATTCTATGAGAAAAATGTGTTAATAAAAAAATTCATTGTCTTTGAGATCCTTGAAAATTAGTAATGATTAATTGGTTTTTTCTTCTCGAAATCATCCATCTCCATAATTTCACATAAATCACACCACCAATAATGAACATAACCAATGGAATTGATTAGTTTTTTTGAGTAATGATCATTTCAATAACTAAATACAAGGTGTTCTTCAAACCACTGACATCAAGAATATGCAATCGAGGAATGAGCGAAGAACAGGGGAGAGAATCCAAAATAAGAAACACATGTAGAATGAACCTATTTTTTCCAATTGACCTTAATTAAATTTTCTAGAAGGAGATGAAAAAAGAGGGTAAAAATTAGTTAAATGAATAAACATTTCCACCAATTTAATTTTACCAATGATGTGTATATCAATTCTAATACTAAAATTGATTTTCATTCGATTGAGGATATAAAATAGAATATAAATAGAAAAAAACCTACCAAATATATGGATAGATCATTTCTGAAGAATTTTTATGTGTTACCAACGCTGGTGATATCCTGAAACTTCATTGGTTCTGGGATCCATGATCTGATCATGATCTTTATTCATCGCTTAGAAATCTCCCCTGCAAAGTATTCAAGGTCTGTAAGGGTTTGAATCCAACCATGACACATGTCACCTAGGTATATATTATAAGAGGTATCACGTCTCTACACCAGATAAAATAAAATAAATTATTTTATCAATTTAATTTATTAATTTTATGCTCACGAAAACGTTTCACAAATAGTCTGCGTAGATAAAGGTTACTTTTCACTATGGGTAAATCTCACATTCTCAACTCAATATTTCACTAAAATATAAGAAATGGTCCCCCATTTGAATGTTATTTTACATTTTTAGGAATACAATATTTTTTTATATTTAATATATTTTAAAAAAATTAGTCATTTATTTTAAGCACTCCTAGCCTGGGAATCGCATATATTATATGCACATAATATCAAATACAATCTTTATATTATCCAAAAATAATACATTGAAAATAAAATTCATTATATTATTTAACAAAAATTTGTACATATTGATAAAAAATTGGATATGTTGAATTCCATATAGTACTTTATATATCATGTAATTATTTTTCAACGTAACTAATGTATGAAGGGTTTTATATTAAATTCTCATTCATTATTAGAATGATTTTTTATTATTGTTCAAAGGATGAATATCATGATATCACTGTCAGAAAAAAATGAATTCTAATATCCCCACTTATTTCTAATATAATAGATTTTTTGTAAAATTTTCCTCTCTTTATGTACTGATGGGTCTAAATGAACATTTCTATGGAATGATCAACAATATTTTTTATTCATGTCCAAAATATATTTTCTTCCATCTCAATGATTTTGAAAAAATCCTTTATAAAATGATTTATTGTTATAAAATGATACTGTAATGTCATTATAACCATTGTTGAAATTTTTATAATTTATTAATTGTAATATTATTATCATATTCTAAAGGGCGCACTTTTAACATTTTACAAAAAAGATTAAAAAATTATTTGTTTATATTTACGCAATCTAAAAATAATTTACTATATTCATAACAAAACAATGATTTAACTCATTATTGAATTTTTTTCATGGTATTTTTTGAATAAAAAATTGATCTTTATATTTAGGAAATTTCTTATTTTTAAATAATAAATTTAAAAATGAGTTATATACCATCCCCAGAAAATATAATAGATATATTTTAAGGTAATTATAATATAAAGATGAAAATTATTGATGTAACATATTTTTGGGCGTATATGAACTAACTATACTATCCTTAATCATTATATGGATGGATTATTATTATTATGAATAGATGATAGAGAACCTCATTAAATTTCCAAGGTTTCTGATATATTTAAATTGTGAAATGTGTTTTGATCAAAACATCTATAGAAAAGGTTATGATATATGATGGTAAATTTAAGATTTTTGTTTCAAATAATTTTGGATTCTTATTATATAAGTGTTGTGGCTGTTAAATACCTACAAAGCACTAGGAAAATAAAGATTACTCATGTTATTCAAATGTAATGTTTGGACCTAATGTCATTTTCAAAATTTTACATATGGTTTATTATTTCTTGTCCATAGGAATAATCGTGTACCAAGATTCAACAATGGTAATAATATATATAATAATGTTGAAAAACATGTGATTATAGAAAAATTATTTGTTTCATACAAGTTCACAATGTTATAATCACATGTTTTTAAACATTATATATATATATATATATATATTATTTTACAGTGGTCCATGATTATTGATTCAATTATGATTCATGCCTTATGAACAATAATAATTTATCCCAATAATCAAGATTATGATACATGATTTCCAGGATATGATTTTTAGTTTAATATGCTATTGATATAATGACTTTAAGCTCATATTGTTTTTATGTGTTCATTAATATCTCCATTTTTTAGAATTATTGATAATATGAGCTCATACTTTCATATTCTTTCATTCCCGATTTATGAATAAATTTTATAATGAGGTTATTTATAATATGAGTACTATGTGGGAGGATCTTTTATGGATATGTTGAAGATCCTTCATGAAATATGTTGATTGTTTATCTAGATCACAAACACACAATACAATTGTAGTCTATAAGTGGGTATTTGTAAAATATATTTCATATTTATATACTAGGATGTAATATTTATGTTGTAAACTCTTGGGTATCTATACAGATAAAATAAATTTTCACATTATTTTAGAAAAAAAACCTATCCTAATGAAAATCATATAGAAATAAACTGGTTATATAATAATAGGCATTGAAGAAATTAGTCTAAGATATAATTTAGACCACTTATTCATCTCTATATACACCACATCACACTATTATTCCCATTAAAAATGGAATTACTACTTTATCATTGGGTTCAAGTGTGTTGACATGTGATAAAAGTCGTAAATGAATATCCTGATGTTCCCATGCATCATTAGAAAACATTGAATTTTTAAAACATTATTCCATCATTCCAAAGGAAAAATAAAATAATCATTATCTACAAAAACTGATATTCGATCATGGCAAACTATGTACCAGGGGAAGTGCACCACCTATATCAAAATGTAATACTTCGATTATATAGTGTAAAATTAATGATCCCAAGGTGTAATCAATATGATATCATAGTGATTAGTAGCTGAATCCAACATCATATAATGTATTATGATTCCATCAAAGAATACCATGGTAAATGAGTCCATGTGGTGGTACGTAGACCATATAGGGAAGAATGATTTGTGGGGGAAGTGTCATGCGGATAAGGCAGATACACATTGAGGATTTAGGTAATCATTGATTTGTGCAATTTAGAGATCATTATGCCTATATAAGAAGAATTGATACCATTATTAGATATATTTAATTCAATTAGAGAAAATAATCTCTTTGAGAATTAGGATAAATATTAATGTGGTTTTCGATGGAAATTTCATGAATTGGTTCATGAGGAAGAAATTCTATCTATAGTTTTTAAGGAGAACTGTGTCACACAATAGAATTGTTACATGGAAGAGGATGATTTGGAATGAAAAAGAGGTTGTCGTGGTATGTGAATGAGGAATACATTGTATGAGATAGAGAATGATGATGTATGTGAAAATGGAAGATCTGATTCAATGATAAGAGACGATTCATAGAAGCGGAGACAGTCCACAAAGTAGGAAGTCGTATGTGTGAGGAGGAGAAGCGGTACATGAAGGGGGATTTTCCACATAGATAATGAGTTCGTGAAAGTGGTTTTACACAATGAATTCACACTACTCTATACACAAAATATGTAAGGTTGATCATGGTGGACCCAATTATGCTTTAAAATGAACTAAAACAGTTTTCAAAAGTACATTATATTTACCTAAATGTATCCAAAAATGTACAATCAATCTATTGATGAAATATTTCCTACCAAAAATCATCTAACATAATTGAAGGATGCATGATTTCATGAAAATGAAGAGACCAACAATACTATAATCTATGTTTGGATCACATTCATGAGAAGTGAGAAAAGGAAGAGAAAGACGGTGATCCTTCAAACATGCAGTGAGCCAGAGGAACTGACACAAGGAGTGAACCTTAGGAATGCAATGAGAAGACACTAAATCATAAAAAGGTAGTGAGGCTGGGAATAGTATATCTGACCCAAACAATGTAATTTGAAGTGAGATTTAGTTGAATTAGTACATTGGCACATCATCATTATATTTTCCTTGGATATTGCAAAGTGAGGGAGAACCGAGTAAAAATATCTATGTCATGTTCATGTTTTCATTGTTGTTTATATATTAATATAGTTGAAATAGAGAAATTTTTTTTGTTTAATAAAAAAAAGTAAATTAAGGGGGGGTATTTTTAATATGTCATACCCTAATTCACCCATCTTATGTTATTTGAGATAGTAGACATAAAAATAGATATTATAGAGAAAGGTTAAATGTCAGTGGTTCTCTCTCAGTAGATGAAATTTATGTGGTTAATAAAAAAATAACTTGGATCTTTAATGGAATTTTTATTCAACAATATAAGATTAAAATGCATCAAAACTTCTGACATTAGGAATGGATGTCTTTAGAGTAGCTATGCATGGAATACCAAACAATATCAACAGTGGTGATTTATGAGAAGATGAAAGAATAAAAATCGACATAGATGTTAAATGGTTATATTATCTAGGAGGATCCATATCAAATTATATTTATATGATGTTGATGTCATTTAAAACATGACATTATAGGTTGGAAAAGCTACAAAAAATCATTAAAGGAGATTCAATGGTTATAGAGGCAAAGTGGTAGGTTTTCTAGAACAACAATAATGTTATATGGATGAAATCAAATGAATTTTTTGATGCATTAGTTGATAAAATAAATGTTGTAATGGAAGACATACATTCTATTATAAGGTACAATGAAGATATAAATATTGTGAAGAATATCGTGAGGAAACAACCACCTTGATTTAATCTGAATGATTCAGTATTGGATGAGAATGATCCAATGGAGATGACATTTTATAACATTCCTAGAAATACTATTTCGTATGAAATGATAAATGATGATAACGTTGTTGTTGAGTAGGGGATGTCTAAAGAAGTGGTATTCAAGGCCAACTCAATATGATGATATTGGAAGAAGATAAGTCTGAACTGAATGATGAAATTGAAAATCTGAATTCATCTACAGTAGAAAGATCAGAAAACATGGTTGAGTAAAAACACAAAATTTTTGAATAGAATATATAGATCAATAGATTTTCTAAAACTCGAGACATGGATAAAAAGAAATGATCTGAGTTTGCAGTTGTTGTAGAAATTGGGATAAAGGCTTCAAATCCCATTGATGTGTTTATCATTGATAGAGGATGCACTGACCATATGACAATAAACAAGGATCTGGCGATGGGAAGCAGGTAAAATAAAGAAGGTATCATAAGATTTTGGAAATGATAAATGGTTGAAACATACTGGCATAGGGGAATTATTGTTTTGGGGAAAACGCATGAGATGTGCATATGTTTTGGTTGTTGAAGGTCAAAGTTACAAATTATTATGTGTATTTTAATTTTTTGACTTATGAAGAGACATAATATTTTCTAAGAAATTTTGTTCCATCACTGAATAATATGGTGATGTTGTGTTGTAGGAAAATCATAAAATATGTAATATTTAGCTTATGAATGCTGGACGAGATTCATTCCTTATATATAAAGAACAAAAAAATAAGTCATTTCATAAACATATTGGTCAAATGATCCCAACATATTTGGAAGATATAGTTAAATAGTATTCTAGCCAATGTCTCCATAGATTATCATGTGATCATAAACATATGTATGATTCCTTCCAATAAGGTAAAATACATTGAAACACATATAAAGAAAAGTAGGAAAGGTAAACAACATTTCTTGATTTTGTACATAATGATTTGTGTTTCAAAATTTTAACAAAAGAAATGTTTGGAATGAGATATTATTTTCTATTCATTAATGGTTGTAGTAGAATGGAATGGCATGAAATAATTATCAACAAATATGAGGTGTTTAGATGTATTACAAGGTATAGATGAGAATTTGAAAAGATTCTAGATTAGAAAATCCATATGATCTAAACAGATAATGAAACCCAGTTCACAAAAAACTCTTATGGATGATTATCTCGAGAAATATGGGATAATATATCAGGTTTGAGTGGGGATATCTCCACATCATAATGGATTATATGGGAGATGAAATCATATTTTCAACAACATTCCCCAAAAAATATGATTGGGAAATACCTTAAAGGGAAATTTTTTAAATAAGAAGTGATGACAACAGTCTAAACATAAAATAGTTCATTTCTATATCTGAATAAATATAAGAATCCACATAAAATATGGTATGGATATGATTCATCATTGAATTACTTTTAAATATTCATATTTAAGTGTTTCATTCACAACAATGATGAACTCAGGATGTTTGAATCCCATATAGATTAAGGGATACTACTTGGATAATAAAATAAAGAAGATCATATAAATGATTCAATGAGGGTCTTGGAAATAATATTTAAATCCACGATGTTACCATTTTGGATAATGATTAGAATCTTCAGTATATAAATGATATGCCTTAGGATGATAGTGATGAATAAATTAGTATATCAATGGATTCTCCAGTTCTAGTGGATCATTCCAAAGAATAAAAAAATGATGATAAAAATAAGGATAAATCATTATAAGCCAAAATATAGAAGAGGAGATGAAAATTTGATAAAAAATCTCAATTGGTGATAAGAAACTACCAGTATAGACAATGATGATGAAAAATAAACAGAAATAATCACACTTATCATAGGTAGGTCCTAAATGTTTTAGTGAATTGTTTTCTTACAAGAATTGGTTTTTGGCCATTAATGAGGTGCATAACCAAATTGAGAAGAGTAATTCATGAGACATTGTTTCTAGAATACTATAAAAGAATGTCATTGTGGTGAAATGGTGCTTTCATAACTATATGAATAAAGATGGTGTAGTGATTTAAAATAAAGAATGACTAGTGTAAATATGGTACTTCCAAATTTTAGCAATCGATGATGATGAAACATTTACCCCAGATACAAGGCTAGAGAATTTCAGATTAATTTTTCTCTTTTTGTGCAATTAATGTTCAATGTGTTCTAGATGGATGTCAGTTCATCATTTATAAATTATTTTTTAGAAGAAGAATTTCACATTGAGATTTCATTTGGGATTCTCATTCATGAATATGAGAACAAAGGATATTGTTTGAATAATGATTTATATAGTTTAAAGTAAGAACAAGAGAATGGTATTTAAGTGTTTATCATTTTCTATAGAAGCATAGTTTTCAACGTTGATGAGTTGATTAAAATCTTTATTCCAATCCTGAAAGTAATAAAGGACGACGATTTTGGTATATGTCGATGACATAATATTTGGGGAATCATATGAAGAAAAATTTTAATAGTTTAACAAATCCATGAAAAGTGAATTAGAAATGTTAGTAATTAGTGAGATAACATTTTTCTTTTGATTACATGTTGAATAAGGAAATAATTTAAACATTAATTTCTCAATATAAAAATTCCAATGAGTATTGATATGATTCCGAATGGATAATTATGAGGAGATGATGACTTCAGGTGATACCCAAATGAAATAGTTAAGGGATGATTAAGGTAGTGTCATTAATGTTACAGAATATAGGAAAATAACTGGTAGTCTTCTATACTTGATAGCAACAATACATTCCATTTGGTTTTCCACATTCGATGTAGCACATAATCAAAATAACACCATCGAAAAAATATGCTTGAAAGAAATAATAATACATTTCTATATTAGGGGAACTATGGAATTTGGAATAATGTATAATAAAAAATCTCATCCAGAGCTATTGGGATATACAGAAGTATATTGGGACGGTTCAGTATAATATAGGTAATCAATGTTAGGAGGTTCTTTCTATCATTGTCTATTGTGTATTTTTTTGATAATAAGGAAAAAATATTTAATTTCATTTGGCACCACAGAAGATCTTTATATTGTGGCCACTATGGAATTCACATAGTTACTTTGTACAAAATTGTATCTTTAGGATATGGGGGTTGAAGTGAAGTCTCCAATATGAATCCATTATGATAACTACAGTTCTATAAATATTTGAAAAAAATCACTACATTATTCAATGAAAAATCACAATGAAATAAATTATATTTTTATCATTGAGAAGGTGGAACAATGAATTGTGAAGTTGTAGAATGTGATATATAACCAAATGTTGAATATATTTTGATAATGGACTAACCCAAAGATAACATTGAAAGGCATAAAATGGATTTGGGAGTTCACTCGACTCCCCAAACATGAAAAAGTTATGATGTGGAACCCCTCTCCCCATGGTAGGTTTTGTTTTTACCAAATGTAATAATATGCCTCCTTTACTATATTGCATTCTTCAAAGGAATGACCTTCAGGTTCATTGAAAAAGAGGTAGAAATTGTGGCTAGAATAAGGATAAAATGTCTTAGTCAAGATAGTGGGAGAAGAATCCAGGTGGAGTAGCGAGATAGACGGAGTCGAAGCTGTTTGGGGGAGTAGTGAAACTGGGGTGTATTAAATATGAAGATGCTACATGTGATTGATCAATGTATACATATCATGAAAACTATAGTTTATTATCTATGAAGAATATAATTTTTGTAATGAAATGAAGTAATTTATTGATGAACTTATAATCATTCTTTGGTTTCTCACACAGGGCATAGATCATGTGGTCATAGATTACGTGTTGACTAAATCTTTGTTTTTTATTTTAATCATATTAAGATAAATCTTGTTGAAAATGGATGAATGTTTAGTGATATATAGAAAAAAATAATGTGTTGTCCAAAAACTGAAAGGGTTAAAATGTCCGGAAAAAATCTCTCAATGTGTCCCCATAGAATGCTTTCGGTGTGATTGTTTTTTGATAAATCTAGATGACTATAAATATGTATGCATGGTGTTTTACTATTGAGGATGTTATGGTGTTGCAATTTACTATTTTCTTCCAAAAAAATTGGGCCTAAAAATTATGATTCTGGTATTTGGAAAAGGATTATTTCCACACAGGGTACCCAATACATTGACAATGAAGCCATGTTTGCGGTTTGAATCAGTGGTATGTTGAATGTTGATGGAAATACAAAAAGGAATTAAACTACGGAGTTGATAACATATACCGCATTGGGGAATGGTTTGAGAAGACCAAATAGTTCATGATGAAGGCATGAGGATTGTGGAAGGCTTGCAATACCCGAGATGACTTGTCATTCATGGAAAAGTAGAGGTGATTTGAGAAGCCTAAAAGGGCATTGATGGTGAAAATGAGATGGTGATTTTAGCGACCGTGTAGAAATAATGGTGGTACATGGACCACATTGGGAAGAATGGTTTGAGGGTCATGTGTTACACGGTGAAGGTGGTACCACATTGGATATTTTGTTATATATGATTAGTTGATTTATCTAATCTCTTTTACTATATAAGAATAGATTATCCCATAAATATGTAAAGTTATTTATATTAGAGAAAATCATCACTTTGAAAATTTGGCTACATCTGAATGTGTTTCACGAGGGAGAATTCAGTGATGTGGATCTTGTAGAAGCAATTCTGTCATAGGTATTTGTAGGGAATTATATCCTATAATGGAAGATGTATGTGTAGGAGGAAGATTACATACGTGAAGAAAGAATATGTGGTATGTGAAGGAGGAAGAACTGGTATGTAAGGAGGAATACTAAGAACGTGAAGGAGAGATTTTTCCTAGATGCCGAGACAATATATGAACCGGGATGCAGTACGCAGATGAGAAGCAGTCCGTGACAGAGGACATCGCACAAAGGTAAGAAGTTCACAGAAGAGGTGTTCCATGAATCATACACCCTAAATATAATTTAGAATAGATAGGTTGTTCGTGAGGGACTCAAGGATGATTGAAAATGCCCAAAAACAGTTCCAGAAAGTAACTTTTGCAAACATAAAAGTATGGGTAAATGTAGACTTAATATATAGGTGAAAAAGGAACATCAACGGAGATTCCACCTACATTTTAGGTAGCATTATTTTAATCAAATGAAGGGACCTACTAGTCAATAAATTTACGGTGGGTCGCTTACAAGAGTAGTGAGAAAATTCAGAGGAAGATAATGATCCTTCCCACCTGTAGTGAGCCAGAGGAAGGGATATATAGAGTGACCCTTAGGAATGTAATGAGAAGACCCATAATCGTGTTAATTCATTGAGCCTGTGAATAAAATATCTAGCCAAAACCTATTAATTTTAAGTGAGATTTAGTGGATTTCGTACATCATCACTTCACAGTTGTATGCTCTTTTGACATAACCCATTGAGGGTGAACCGATTAAAAATCATTGATTCATTTGCAAGATTTCATTGAAGTTCTTATATTTCTAGGTCAGGAAGATAGAATTGTTTTTTGTTTAATGAGGATGCATGATCTGATGGGTCCGTCTTTTTAATCAATTATACCCATATTCACCCACCCACAGTAATGGTATATGACATAGTGGACCAAAAAATATTAAATATTTTATCATTAAAATAATGAGGATGCGCAATGAGATCATTCAACTAATATGGTTACATTAGTATGGTGGATTTTAAATGGTTTATGAACCATGTATAAGTCCTATCTCAAAATATACTTCCCTAATTGGAGGATAACCATCGAAATCTTCAGAGAAGATATCTCAGAATAGATCCACTGCTTGAGGAATGATGAGGGTTTCTCAACTAGATCATTGAAAGGGAATATTCTGTCCACCTAAGCTTAAAAATCATATCATTGATAAGGATGATGTCCAACTATTCCAAGATCAACATCCCCTTCATTTTACAGTATGTGATTTTACTCTTTTACCTTGGGATAATTCACCCATCTTATTACCAATTGATGTGTTTATGTTTATTGGTTATCTAGAATAATAAAAGAATTTCATTTAAACCTATCATATCCAAAATTTTGAGGCTTTAAATATGAGAAAATATGAAATTTATCATCTGATAGTCTAGATAAATATGAAAATTATCTACATTGTGTCCATGGGGTCTGTCCATAAACGACAACTTAGAAGGGAAGTTAACAAGTACATACAAAGTAAAAACTATATGAGATTATATAATTAAATAAGAATCTTCTATATGAAATAAATAATTATATAGTATAGAATAAATCATTAACATACCTTCCACTATAGATGGTACCAACCCATCATCTATTAAACATGATAAGTTATATAATCCCTATAAACCATCACGTCATGTCAACCTAGACAGCCATTAGTTTCCTAATTTACTAACACTAGGGGGTTTCCACATAGTGAAGAGTAAATGATCCCACTAATAAAATAAAAATCATTAAATCTCTATCATGTACCACATAATATGTACTATGATTCCAAAACACATGATATGTATAAAAGAGTAGGTATTATACGTCAGAACGTTTTCATTCAACCCACAATTCCAACTCTTGGTAGAGTCATATCCTTTAATGGGAGACAAATAACCTATGATATACTCTAATACCTAGTTGCATCCATGGATTCTATTCTCTAGCATCCTCATTATTTAATAGCAAATTATTAATGTGCTGGATAATGTACTCATATATCCCTTCACTGAATGGAGATTACCTATATCTTTGCATTCCTCATTTCCCATATCAACCACCATTTACATATGAAGTAATGTTTTGTTGTACATAAAATATATTTTCTTGGTATATCATTTCATCTCTAGAACATGACCAATTTAATTTTTTTGTATCCATATACACCATGAACCCCTCGAGAATATGATAAAATAAAATAAATTCTTTAAGGTTTGTTGAGTAGGAAGATTCTATCATCATCCCCATGTAGAATTTCATGATCTCCTGGGAATGGTCCAATATTAATGTATCAGAAAAAAACATCCCCATATCAATATGGCTAACCTTAATTTCTATAATTTTTATGATCTATGGGTACATTCATCCATTTGACATGTAAACCCATTATGTTAAATAAAATTATGTGTTGGGATGGAATCTAAGGTATTACAAGTGGATTATGGGTTCCCATGAACAAAATGACTGAATGGGGATGTTGGGTTCTAAAAATTGAATCATAGTGATTAACGACCCAAATGATTTATGGTGTAGTCTGGGATTGACATTTCGTGTCCACAATGAGAAACATATGTTTTATAAGGCTATAAAGTGTGACACCCATCGAAAAACAATAGCTAAAAATACTAGATGTTTCTACCCTTATCAATAAGGCACACCTTTTTAATTAGAAAATCTCCAAAAAATAATGAATCATCATTATAACATGTGTATTATCACATTGTCTATCAGGAATTACTTTTTCCTAAATGGTATTACACTCTCCACCCACTTAGTGAACATTATCCTAATTTTATCCCCCACATCTAAAAAAATGAAATGTCATTATACTTAAAACATGTTTTTGGATCTAAGGAATTTTTTACAACACATAACATTGTTACATGAAAAAGGTATTTTTATCCCAAAGTAGTATTTTAATACCTTGTTTCCTTCCTAAAACACAATAATCTTATACTCATTGAGGTCACTTATCAGATTAATGTTTATCCCCACATTCCAAAAACATGTTCTTTTTGTGTCCATTATACTAAAACTGACACACACTCCAAGGGAAACAATTCACGAGGTTACCCATCTTGGAACTACTCCATGTCAAGCATTCATAACCATTTAGCTCTTATTTGACTGTCTCGTCAATAAACATGTGAACCATGTTAACATTGGTAGTAAAAAAATCTACTACGTCTCACATTTTTTAAAATTTTTACACACTAGAACCACTTTCATAACACAATAATAAAAATTAACCATATATAAACCATCTATAATAATATTCATTAGCTTTTATTATAATATATTTTAATCATTTTCAAAATATTAAATAGCTTCAATTTTTAAAATTTTATCTCGGATATTAGTAGTTTTAACCATTCCATGTCGGTTATTGAATAATGATATTGGTTGTAATTGAATGGTAAATATTTCATTATCTCTTGAATGTTACAATTATTTATATGGATGTTTGTTGAAGATCAAATTTCATTCCATTGAAGTTTTTTGTTTGATTCTTAATGAAAAAACCCCTCACTTGAATATTGGTTGTAATTTTTAATGAAAAATATATGGTTATTTGAAATGGAAAAAAAACATTAATATTAAAATTTTATTAGAGATAAAATGTATTTATATATTAAATTTATATAAAATAAATAAAACAAAGTTTATATAATTCAATATATATTCCTACATAGACAAAAATAAAGAAAAATTACTTCATTTTCTTCAATAATAATTCAAATCGTTAACAAAAATTTATTTTTAATATAATTAATAAAATAAAAAAACATTTAATAACATTAAAAACATTTTAAATATCAAATTTATTCATAAAATCCATTTTATAGTAATTCATATATGGAAATGATAGTAAGGAAATACATTGTTACTATTGCGGGTAGTTTACACATTACATGGGAGACATTTTTATTTTCCATTGGATCATAACAAGAAATATAATGGTTCTTCAAAAAATAACTATTTTTTACTATGATATTTAAAATTATTTTATTACATAAGTGTACTTATAAATTATTATTATGTGGGAGAAAAAAAATAAGAAATTACTTTGTAAAAGAAATTACATCTTCATTTGAAAAGATCCATTATAGAACACCATAAAACTTTATAGATTGGTCTTTCAGTGAGAATAAAATATCACAGAAAATGAAAGGGTCATTTGAATATTTCTCTTTATTTTATAGTTGATATATTTTTCTATTGGTGTGAGGATAAATGGGGTAGTAATTAGGACAATTTTTATAAGAGAGGGGTGGAATGTTTGTAAATATTAGTATCATTATATAAAAATGGAAGTCATATTCATTGATATTTGATCCAAAATAAATTTAAATTTATAATGGATATAGGTTAGTTCAATAAATACTATATAAACTTATTTAATGATTATAATATGGTATATTGTAATGATTTAACCCATTATTTAACATTATTTACCTCTTTTAGCCTTTACAACAGTGACTAATGAAATTTATGATGACATGTTATTATGAAATAAAAAGAAAATGAACATATACAATAATATGAATATATGTTTTTAAATTTGATAACCATTTTACTTTATTAAATTCTTTCAGATGATAAAATTTAATTTATATTTATGTATGTGTAGTTCGACAAGATCTATTTCTTGAAAAATTATTTTTATGTCTAAAAACAAATATTACAAAAAACATATATAGTATTTATTTCTAATAACATTTCGAATTTGTAGTTAAAAAATTTATATATATTTCACTTTTTATGAATCCATACACTAAAAGTCACCATGTTAATAAATAAATAAATTTAAATCTCAAAATTTTTTTATTACAATAAAATAAAATTTAGGGTACAAAAATATTAAAATAGATTTCTAGGTACTATATAATGATTATAGATAAATTATATTATTCTAAAAACAAAATCTATGGTCTAGAAAATAGTTTCATAATTTTTTTTGTCATGTATTCTCATGACGATGTCATTATAGTTGGGATATTTTCATAAATTGTAATATTACAATTCACCCAAAATTCAACATGTTTAGAAAAATACCAAAATAATAAAAAATAGATAATATAAAGATATTGAATCAAGAAATTATTAAAATTTTAAATTATTCTATGACTAAATTTAAATAAATAAATTTCAATATAGAGACTCATTATATACAAAAAATTACATTTATATGATGAATTAGTTAGTATAATATGAACTTTATTTGTAATAATGAAAACAATAAATTAAAGAATTAATAACTAATGATGATATTATAGTATTGATTAAATAAAAACACATTAAATAATGGTACAATATACACATTTATGGTAATAAAAGTTTGATTTCATTCGTCCTTACTGATCAATTGTTAATCTTGTATTGATTTACATGAGCTCGAACATATCCAAAAAGAACTTTTAATCAATTCTAAACATTGAAAATCCATTTTTTAGTTCATGTAAAATTTTTAGTAATTATAACCCCTAAAAATAGATTAAATTAATGCTCATATGGAATAATTTCACTATATTTGTTCATTTTATCTCTTTTATAAATGGATTTTATATAGTTGGTACTTGTTTTCATGTTATCCAACTAAACATATTTATTATAATATTACTAATTAATATCTTTTAATTTACATAAAAAAATATATATTTTGGTTTAATTTTTTTGTATATTAAATTATACATTCTAAATAGTTGTTATTTAAGGAAATATTCTAAATAAATTCTGATAGTGTGATTTTTTTATGGAAACAAGTCAGATAGAAAATTGAATTATATTACAATGGATATATATCAACATATAATTTATTCACTCTCTATTGAAATGTTTTAGGATTAGTAATAATCAGTTAGATGGGTTTGTTAATTTTTATTTATAATATTTATAAAATAGATTAACCATATTTTATCATTTGAAGGAATGATTTACTGGATTATGTGTGATTTGATGTCTATATTTGTCTGTATAATATCCTATAACAGCGTACAAAGTGAAGTTGAGAAACAATTTTATTGAATATATTCCATCTTATTTTGGGATTATCACATTTAAGGTATAGTTATTGAAAAATTTTGTGTCTATAAGAGGATTTATATCCTAATATTTATGGAATTTTCAATACCCAACACAACATGTCTGACAAAATAGGTTTGGAAATTATTACTAAAAATATCATATTGTCATGTTTTACTGGGATGAAATATTGACATAATGTTGATGCCTTAGAAATATAGGTTATATATATATATATATATCTTATATCTGAAACCTCAATTGATAAATAAGAAACATATTTAAAATTTTTGAATAGATGATTGGAATCACATAAAGCACTATAAATATTGATGTGTGTACCTATAAAAATATTTCTTTTGTTATTTTCAATCATTATAAATTGAAAGTGATTCAGATATCTATCATCCTGATTTCTTTAAAATTATAGTAAATATGAAGGATAAGGAAATCCATAATTATATTCTACTAAATTATTATAATAAATTAGTTGTCTTCACCAATATAAATATGATTTATTTTACTAAAAACGAATATCATTGGTTAAGGAACATGATTCAAGAGTCTAAAAAATGACCCAAGGTCCTCTTGGATAGTGAAAAGAATATAATTCTGAATTTCATCATTGGGAATGACTGACATAAAGAACATCTTACTAAGAATACGATAAATTTATTATGAACTTCTATATTTATTTTTTCTATTACAACATTATTATGGAAATATATTCATGTTATATTCAAGAAGGGGGGGACAATGTATGTATAGAAACATGTAGGTTAAATTATAGATATATTCTAATCTATTTGATTTGTAGTGATTAACCAATTATTAATAATGTTTAGAACCATGTCCATTAATAATTACCATTCAACGTATTAGGAAATTAATGGTACCATCAAACTTAGTGAGAGCATGATCCATCATACTCCTCCTAGGTCACGTATAAATAATAAATATATAGACTCTAGATATATTGAAATCCCCTATTTCTTGAAATAAACCATAAAATGGATAGAACATGAAAAAATGTGATCATCCATGGAACTAATGTTAAGTGAAATCGCATGGGTTTGTGAAATATAAATATAATATAATACTATTTCAATGTCAATTTTATTATATTAGAGTCATGTGATATAACACACCGGCCCCCAAGTCCCCTAGATAGTGACTTAATTAATTACATTGGAATTGTTACATGCATAAAATCCCAATTTTTTAGTCAATTTTGAAAAAATTTAAAACCTGATTACATACATGATATCTATATTAAATTAGAAAATATAAAAAAGAAAATTATACATATGAAAAAATAATAATATGTAGTCCGGAATATTATTTAATATATTCTTCTCCATAACTATAGTAGGGAAAAAAATAATGGTGAGCTAAAATGTTGAGTAAGGGTGTGTGCAATAGATGAAATAATGAATCAATAATAATAAATCAAAATGTAATGGGAAATAACTGATATCATATGAAATTTAACCCACTGGATAAGACATTATAAGTATGGAAATGTAATAACTCCTATAAAATTCCATTAAATATGTAAAATGATAATTAAATGCATCCCTATATATTCTTTTATGATAATATATTTTTCATAAAACATTTAATAAAAATGATGGAAGTTCACAATTATTGGACGACATGTCTCTAGAGGATTAAAACATATACAGACAAGATATATCATACAAACAATCTAAATCTAAAGGTATAACCCTCTTTAATATTTCATGTTGATTTGCCTCAGGAGAACAAGTCGAATCTTCGAGGGTCTAAATAACCTTTGGTCCCCACCCATCGCATTATGTACATAGAATTTGATATATCGAGTAGTCATTTTAATTGATAAATAAAATGCCTCACTAAATATCTGTATTGAAGAAATAACATAGATCTGTCAATATTTTCGTAGTGGAGAATAATTACCAGAAGTGACTATTCATTTTAATGAAATTTAATACAAATGAAATATCCATACAACATTCTTGTTGATAATAATCATTAAACACTAAAATGTGTCTTATACCACTTTGAGATATATGAATCATAATCCCCGTGATGTAATAAAATTAAATTAAACTTATAAAATATTTATAATAATTTTATTCATGAAATAACATACCAATGAAATGTTTATACACATTTTTAATTTTAACTGATTAATAATAAAAAAATATACCTCAATGTAATATAAATTGAGACTAAATCTCTTACCTTGAGTACACCAAGTCATGTGTGTATTTAACATCCTTCATAATAAACTTATGTAATTTATCTAATTTCATCATTAGAATTTTAATTTTTATCATCAATTTTATTTTAATTGTAAAAACTTATTAGAAAGGTACTGAATCAATTATGTTTACATCGGGTGTTGTGACCAAATTAGAACTATCAATTAAAAATGAATTTGTTTGGTCAAATGTCGGTAAAACGAGTCATTATATAAACATATATTGAATAATACTAAATAAAATGTTATTATATTAATTAATTAAATATACATTTAACAACAATCGTGAATGTTGGTGATGAAAAATGAACCAATTTTATAATCATGGAGACGATAGGTCGTACATACACATGAGTGACATTAATATTTTTCAGTTACTATAATGTAATGAAGGAAATTAAAATTATATATTTTTTTAATGGTAATTATATAAAAAATACCATTTTATTTAACCATATATACATATATATATATATATTGTGACGTAAAAGGATTCATGTAGTGCTGAGGAGGTGGTAGTCAATACATACATGAATAACATTATCACCATTATAGTGTGAAAAGGGTAATAATTAAAATGATATATCACATTTCAATTACAGAAGGTATGAAATTAATATTATATATATGTCATTTATGAAAGATATTTTTAATTAAATCAATCCATTATTTATTCTATTAATTTTTTGATGGAATACCATTACATTTTGGAGGTAGTAATCAACAGTTTCACAAACGATGTTATAATATTCCCACAAAATTGAGTGAATAAAGGTATTTGTTAAAAAATGATTAGATAAGAATTGTAAAGTTATAAATTATCACATATATGATATAAATTATCTTCTATCATAATTCTTAACCAATAATGGTGTTAACTGAAAAATGAATGAAATCACCTTCAAGGCACTGTTCATAGTAGCCATAAAAAATATTTTTATTACCCATTAGATGAAGGTTTGTGTGATAAAATGTATAAAAATTAGAATAAAATAATATATGAATATTTATTATATTGAGGTTATTATATAATAATTGAAAAATATGGTTTTAGTTTGTGTGGAATGAAGAAAAATAAAAAGAACATAAGGAATGGTTTTAACTCTTTTTTGGCTAACACATTTTGGTTTATAAAAAAACACTTCCTTGGATAATTTTATTCTGATGTTGAGGATTACAGGACTTGGTGAGGGATTTCGGGATATTATTAAAGAATATTTATTTTGATCAAATAGTATTTAGAGTTTTGAATAAATGTGATATTTTGTTTCCTTTTCGTAGTGGATGAGCGATGACATTCTTTTAAATTTTGTAAAATATAATTACTCCCAAATTTTTCATAAGAAAAGTACTCCAATAATATTCAAATTCTAATAAAATAGGCGAAATAGAAGAGATATATCCATAAAATATATTTTTTAAAATGTTTAATCTACATTTTGGCCCTTAAGTATATGGTTTAGTCCATTATTAATGAAATTTTTCTTAAAACTACTATAATTATTTATATTCGGTTTCAATAATAATTTATCTTAAAAAAAAGATAACTTGTTATAATTTATAATTTATTCTTAATCAAAATATTTAATCTATTTTTAAAAATTACAATAACAAAATTGGTAGACTAAATTTTAAATATAATCTCGTAAAATTTCTATGTTTTTACTATCAATTTAAATTTAGTATTGATTAAAATTACCTAAATATGATTGAATGTTAAGAAATATCTAATTAATATTCAAAACTTATAAAATTATAATTTATCCTAATAAATAAATTAGACAAAAACGTGTTTTTCAATTAAAATTTGGTTTTTTTCATTACATATCAATAAATGATACTTCACCAAAAATAGAAAAAATATACTATAACATAAATTAGATGAATAAAATTAAAAAAAAATTATTAATTTTATCAATTAAATTTATAAATGATACAAAAAATTTATTTAATATATAATTTCCCTTAAATTATGGAAAACGTGTCTTATGATAAATAGCTTTTTTGTAGAATTTGGTTTTTTAATATCATGATTCTATAAACCATATTGTATTAATCATAAAATTATTTTATTGAATATATAATATATAAATTTAATTAAAATAATACATTAATATTAATTAAATTAACTTACTTTTATAATTCTCCATTTTCATATAAAATAGTCTTTTTTTAAAAAAATCCCATTTTATTCATTTTGTTTCTATATTCATTTAAAATTAATAGTTAACCAATTAATTGTAATATATATATTGATAAGTGTGTAAATACAAATTATAATCATCAATTTAACTTCTTGGATATATAATATTATATTAAATAATAATATTTATAATTATATATTAATCATGGATAAAACTGAGTATTTCATGTTACGTAAGGCATTATGATTAGTATGTATTGTTTGTAACACTGTATAATCATAGTAATATATGTAGAGAAAGATAAAAAATATCTTTTGTTAAACATAATATAAAATCAGTATTTCAAATAAAAAAATATATTATTAAATATTTAATTTTTTCTAAATGAAAAATATGTTATAGCCTTTGGGATATTCACACTCTGTACCATAAATAAATTACATCCCCACAAAAAAATTGATCTCGGTAATCAAGGGATTGATATTTCAAATTAAACTAGTTTCCAAAACCACACATCATGAATATGGTTACTGAAACATCTTCTTAACAAGTGAGAATATGGTGTACAATGGTCATATAACTAGGTTCCTTAGTACGAGAATGATGGTGAAAATTAGAATCTTGGATAACATTGAAAATTATTACAATAATATTCTATTGGAGAGTCATAGATAACATGTTATGTTGAAATTTGATGAAAAAACAATCATTAAAAATTTTTATAAAAAAGGGCACCGATATCATAAAACAAATTAAGATAATAGGACAACATTTTTGTTAATATGCCAATTATCCTATATTTGAGAAATTATTTCACACTATATTAACATAAGTAAATATACAATTCTATTTCTTAAAAAAAATTACCATTTGGTTATGACTTGAGTTATTTCTAAATGATTTCTTTAAACATGATGCATCATATGGATAAGTAATACATTAACCTCTAAAAACACATCCCAATGTGAACATAAAGAAATTCAAAAATTTCTCACTTTTCCAAAAGATAATGATAAAGCACTTTATAAATAGGGCCACATAATTTTCAAAGGGATATTTTCAATTAAAATGATGTTGATTTTAATCCACACATACCAATCATGTAAATATGGAAATAATGTAAATTAAAAAAGAAATATTGAAAACAAGCAAGATTATTATTCATTAAATGAAAAATAGATTATTTGATATTTTTCCCAAATCCAAAAATGATGTGAAATCCATCATTGATAGAATAAACCACACTGTCAAAAAATCATTACATAGATCCTATGTATTATTCATTTATCTGATATACATTTTCCAAAACAATCATATATTTATCGAAACGTAATTTTCATAAAATTAATAACATAGTAATGGTTATATTTTCCAAAAACATGTGTCTTCCAAATTGTTTTTGTCAGGACCCACTCCCCACAATGTGTACCCATCTTGGGCCGACAATGTGAGAAGGGAGTTACTGACCCATGAGTACCACCTCCAGTAGGCCCCGGATTGGCGACTAGCACAGAGGGTATAGTAAACACACAAATGGGAGGCATTACCATCTAAGATAAAACATCTAGAAAAGAGTGATAAGATAAACAACAAAAAAATCCAACTCAAACATCAATATAAAATAAATACCAAGTACCAATATGTAATGTAATGAAAACTACTACATCTGAAAGGTAAAAACTGTAAGTTCCTAAAAAAGGTAAAACATCAGTGACCAAGAAGCCCGAACATCTCAAGAAAGCCCATTCTGGTAGAAACCAGCTTGATCTTTATCCTAATCCAAGTGACAAAAATAGTTTATATAGAAATAGGGTGAGTATAACAGTGTTCTCTATAGTATCCTCCCTGAAGCCTCTCGTTCAAAAATAATATAAGCATGCTAAATCACAGTGAACAACAAGTGAAATTAACTCATCACCAAAACAAGTATACTAAGTTCCCAGCCTCACCATGGATACTCTCACTATGTAAAACACACATGAGTATATACTATAATAAATAAAATCAGCGGTACCCCTCTACTAATTCCCTGATGTTTTTCTACTTTTCCCCAATGTTGCACGTCATAAGCATCTATATCCAAAAAGGCTTGCCCGCAAACACATGGGCGAAAAACTACAACATGCACCTCATGAAAAAAAACCTCCATAAACAAATAAGAATGTGAACAGGAAGTTTCCAGGAGCCACCATAGCTCTTATAACATGTATCATATGTCGGGAATAATATCTCAAGCCATTACCACCCACACACTAAGTAAGAATCTTGAAGCCATCACAACCTATACACATTACGCCTATTATAGTCCATTTGATACTATATCTAGAATATATGTGTGTGAATAACTAAAAGCAATTACTTCCCTCAACACACATATATGGGGAAAACTAACTGTTGGGCATACCAGCATAAGTAACTACCAAGAGAAGAGCGCGGGGCCAAATGGGGTAGTTATCCATTCATCTTCCCTTTGAAATGTTTAGGAATACACACACCCCCCCTTTCTTAAAATCACTAGGGTGTTAGCTTCACAAACTAAAGAAGTGGAGTGGAGTATAGAAACTCAAAAAGTACAGAATATACAATAGATCACAAACACACTAAGGGCATAAACTATTCTAAGACTAAACTATTTCTTATGTATCTCAAAAACCCAACTGGCACGTCTAAGAATAGGTATCCTATAAGCACACAACCATTTAAATATCTTTTTTACATTACATCTTTACCTTTGTATCAGTTCCAATTTTAGTTTGTTAATTAATTAAACATTATTTAATTATTAACTATTCCACATTAAATTTCATTAGCATCACTCCCAAAGTCAATTGTCTCTTTAAAATTGTAACCCCAACATTGTGTCCCAGAAAGCTTCAACCCCATGGGTTAACATCATTTATTCAATTAATTATTTATAACATTACATTTTCGTACTCCCAGGAATTCTAGAAAAACATTCTATACTACTAAACACAAGGGGCGTCATCATAGTGAGTAGATGAACTACATGTCGCGTCTTTACCACCTATAGCTAGAGTGTAGACCCATCCTCCCTTGAGATGCTAAACATGGAAATCACAAGGAATACCATGTGCGTCTTCACCCCATTTGGAAGAAGGGTACGAAAGACCAGCTTCCTTGAGTAGTTGGGAAATGAAAGAAGATAAACCACCAAAATGAATCTTTACGAATCCAAACATTCACATCCAACCCATTCAACAATCCTTGTTGTCCACCCCGACTCCCATATGCATAAACCGATGCATCTCACCACTCTAGGAATGAACTGATACCACAACCATTATTCCTCCCTACCACCACACATCACAACATCCTTCTAGTCTCTCATCACAACTCATGTTGTAGGACAAAATCCATCATATCGATTGGGATCTTTGCCATTATACTAGAAAGATCGTAACTCAGAACCCTGCATGGAATTATCCCTTATCAAGCTACCAGTTCTTTATTCCATTTTGAATTAACCGATTAATTAATCATAGGTTCCAACTACAGGCAACCTTAATATTAATCTATCACAAGTTGATTAAACACGCTTATTACATCAATTTGATTAGCATGAAATTACAATAACAATAATTGGGTTCATTCACTTGCCTCTTTCTCTTTAGCCAAACAATTATCAATTAATTACAGCTATGAATTTTTTACCAAGTTACATCAAGAATGAAAAGCTAAACAAATCAATAATAGATATCACACTGTCAATCAAAACAAGGGGCAATAACATTGTATTGATATCAATTTATTTATCCAATTCAAATATTTATTATATCAATTCCATGGTGAATCAGTGTGATAAATCATGAAAACTTTATAGTTTCACGTAATATAAAATAGAAGAAATGAATCCCCTACCTCAAACCATTCTTGACGTTCATTATATGAGAATGATCCACACAATGGGTTACGATCTCCTCCCCCGTGAAAATTGTATCCACCCGAGGATGCAAAGTCACCACCACACCACTCAACACCCAGGAAATGTCTATTAGGAACACGGAGAAAGAATTCCATAAGAAGGGAATGGGGAAAAAGTATATGGACACAAAATAATGATGATATAATATACCTTATAACAAAGATCGATCGAGACTGCATGGTTGCACCCAAAAAAAAAGAGGGGAACCAATCCAAACTGGAAAGTTTGATTGCCCAACTCCGATGGGATGGAATGAAATGTTAGAATGTCTCACACCAGAGAATTAGGAGGATGAAATAAAGAGGAAGATAAATTATCCCTTTAGAAGATTTAACATAACAATTGTTTAACAAATAATAGATTATCAATTAATATAGGATCGCATTAAACTATGTAGTTTGACCATGTAAAATCAACCTGAGCCATAAGTGTAACATCCCGAGATTTTATGAAAAATATTTTTTCTTGTGTTGTATGCTATAACCAAAGGATCTTTCACAACATGTATCCTTTACTTGCCTTGTATTACACATAATTGTGACCTTCCTCGATAGCGTGTGTAGTACGCAATACCGAGTTTCACTAAACAACGATATGCTATTAAAATATTATTAAAACTAGCCGTTATGAATAGTAATAACCACTTTTTGAAATTTTTTATTTTTTATTTTTAAAAATGGACTTCATTATTGGAATCGTAATATCGAAATTAGATTAGGGTGAAATTTTGGTACTTTTCGGATAAATTTCATTTTCTGATGAATAGTGATAATTACTAAATTCTAATTAAAAACAACCATTTTAATCGAAATAATTAATAGTGATAAATTATTAATTTGAGTGGTTTTAAAGTATATTTAGAATATATTTTTACAATTTAATACAATTTTGGTAATTGGCTGTAATTTCATATTTAAACCAGACATAAACAAGTGTCAATCTTTTGATAGTTATTATCTCTTAAGAATACGCTATTTGTTTTGACGACGAGAATTAAATTTTAAATTAATTAATGCAACTGATACATCTTGAATTTCGTAATATAGACATCGTTTTTGAGTTCATAATATCAAATATAGCTTAGGCCTAATTTCTGGTATTTTTCTGGAAACTTTCATTTTTTGATGAATAGTGAAACCACTAAGTGGTAGTTAAAAAAATGAATTTTTCATAAAACATAATTTTACCACTTTTTTGAGTGGAATTTCAAAAATCTGAGAGACATGGTTGATGTCAGTATGTAAAATGTGTTTCAATGAAATGAAAATAATTTTTGGTGAGTAGTAACTTTTTACTTTTTTTACCACGGTTAAAAGTAAATAAGTTAATTAAGGGTAAAAATGATATTATTATTACCCTAACACATGTACAAAATCTATTAGATAAGTGTAATTCGACCAAAAACAACCTTAGGAATAAAATATGACCATTTAGGCCCACTTGGATTAGATTAGGACATTTGCTATTAATTTATTTAAAGAAGGGTTAAAATAGTTAAAATCATAGTTTAAAAAGTAGATAATTTTTAATATAGGGTTATACATATGATAAATTTTACTATAAATATTCATTATAAAGATAAATATATTTCCTATATAATGTTATTTTATATGTAATTTTTAGAAATTATATAATTTAATTTATTTATGACACAACGATGATGCAGTAATTATCTTATTAATGAAATATTGACAAAATTGATGTTATAAATAACCAAATAAATGTAATTTGGGACTTTTGATAAATTCCACTAATTTTCTAGGTTAATATAACATGTTAGTATTGATTTAAGTAACTTTTTTCTAACTAATCATTCTCTTATGATTTTCACAAAAATCAATTACTAAATAGTTTCAAAATTGACATAAAATAGTTTTTAAAACAAATATTATATTATTAATTGTTATTTTATTCATAAAAATCTAAGGTTCGGAAAAATGACATAGATAAAGTTATATATATTAATAATAAACAACTTGGGGTTCTTTTGACTTCTTATAGTATGTTTATTAACCTTATAGTGTAAGAACAGAAAAAAACACAGTAAAAGTAAAATTATCTAAGTTAATGTTAAATATAAATGATAAGGTTAAAATAGGAACCAAAACTTGTCTAAATTCTATTGGATGAGATTATTTCGACCCATACTCACCTTAGCTTCTAAATAAATCAATTTAGAGCTAGTTAAAACCGAATTTGTCTTTATAATAAATTAATATTTGTAGTTTTTCCAAAGGAGCCCCTCTCCTCCCTTATAAAAGGGCACCTCTTCCTTCTCTTCCTCACACCACATTGAGCCTTCATGCTCAGCCAACCCCTGCCAAATTATCTTCTCCACTTCCCTAGATACATCCTAGAGGTCCTGGTCTTCATCAAAGACCCGTTTTAGTACCCTAACAGGAGGACTCAAAGAGGCGCTTCAAAGAAGAGGTAATGTTCGTTACCGATTCTTTCAACATTATTTCTTCTTCCACTTCTTCTTCATTGGTTGTTTCATTATGAAGTAATAAAATCAGTATCACTCATATACTGATATGTTATTATAATTATGAAACAACCATATTCCACCATCTATCCATCCTATGGAAAACGAAATCACCACGCGTGCATACGTACGGAATACCGTCTCCACGCCGTGGTGTAATCTATTTTCCAACACCACATTACATTTATGGGTATAATGGTGAATGTAATGAATATATATGATTATTGTAAAGTGATATTTATTCTGTAATATTATACATACTCTTTCATTCAATTCCATGATCATGGGAATGATATCATCGCTCGTGCGTACGTACAGAATACCATCTCCATGACGTGATGAGATTTACTCTCCATGACAACCTTTCAAGAATGATTATAAAGTATATATAATAAGTAATCATGAAATATATGACATAATAATTCTACTGGATTAATGTATATATATATATATATCATCTACTTAATTCCATTCATTCAATAAGGAAACGAAAATAGCGTTCATGCGTATGTACGACCTATCATCTCCATGAACGGTGTACTTCGTTCCATTTATCGATCAATTATATATATGTATATTCTGAATATATATTTTATATAAATCATGTTTTATATTCTGGAATTAAGTAATCATGATCTATGTAATCATATGAATAATTACAAGTCAAAACACGGACGTCAAATGAAACGATTTTACCCAAAACGCTCTTTAACATGGAATTTACAAAAGAACGGGTAATATAAATTCATAAGTGAACCATATATGATATAATAACAATGAATATGAATATTTAATAAGTCAATAACATTATTTAAATCACTATACAGGAGGATCGGACACTTACGAAGAAAATCGGACCTAAGGTAAGGGATAATTTTGCAAATCTCATTTTATCTGAGATTGCTTATACGTAAGTATTTACTGGGGTGATGCTTATCATCCATGTCCATGTTTTCTAAAATTGTTTTCATAAAATGTTTAGTATTCTTACATGTTTGTTTAAAGATATTTTTACCCTTTTTTAGTTTTACCACATGCTTTGGAAGGAATCATTCTTTTGATTATCATACGAGGTACTTTTTGTCTTTTCTGGCAAAAGTACGAGAAAAATGATATTTTTAACTTATACGGCATTGATGGATTTTTACTATTTCATAACGCCTCATTATCATAAAGATTAATCTAAATGTTTTCATGATTATTTTCAGAAAAACCCTTTTAGTTTAAAAGTACATGCCATTTATTTGAAAAGAAAATGATTTTGAAGAAGAACGAATATTTTCCTCAAGAATTAATTTCAAGTGTTTTATAAGAACTATTTTCCATATAAGATGAAATTATTTCAAATGTGTATGTTTAAAGTATAATGTCTCTATTATTTACATTCTTTCAATTTTCTTATGATGAAATATAAATTTATTTTCTATGGATTATGTGATGATGATATGATGTTTATGAAACCCATTTTATTCTTTGGGTTATGATGAATGTTTTAAGTTTATGTTGTGGAAGAAGTAAAAATGATTTCATTATAAGATGGGTGGGACCTACATGTCCCTTTAATTCATTGGGTAAAGATTTATATCTCATGAGATAAGCATGGCTGGAAAGATATGTTAATCTGTTTCAGTATTACAGGACTAGAACGAGGAGTGAACACGATTCAGAAAGGGACTTTGTCCACTAAGATGGTCTTGGCAGCAATTCATTGGAAACTATGGAAATAATTACATGTGCTTAATGGATTCCACAATTACATGTTTTATTCCCATGATATTTTATCATGATTGACGTTCCCTTATGATATATTCCTTACGTACTTCCAATATTCATGTCTTTGCTCAAGATTTTGATGTTTAGATTTTATGTTATTGTTTTTGCATTCAAATGTTTATGGATTGTTTTATGTTCTCTATGTTTACCCTTATTGGGCATTTGAGCTCACCCCTATGATGTTTTCTTTTTTCCAGGATATAAAGAAAGGTTTTAGGTAAGGAAAAAAAGGGAAGATCTTTATTGGGAGATGTTGAAGATCTTTCACCACGATTAGAAGGTATTATTCCGAGTTTCCAAAGACACTAAACTATTGTGGTCCTTGTGTATCTATTTTTCTTATGTATTAAGTATTCTGAAAAAGTAATGTAATGTCCATGTATGTCAAGCTTCGGGTCTTTACAGATG
Source organism: Viscum album (assembly GCA_963277665.1). Taxonomy (NCBI): domain Eukaryota; kingdom Viridiplantae; phylum Streptophyta; class Magnoliopsida; order Santalales; family Viscaceae; genus Viscum; species Viscum album. The sequence goes on along the minus strand of OY728122.1, from coordinate 655,886,519 downwards.
GTATCAGAGGAAAGGTTTAGTCAACCTTTGGAAACAAGGATGCGAGAACTTTAGTGAGATCCCTAGAGAAATTTATAAGGTATGTCTAGAGATGTCTCTATGGTTAAGTATAAGTATAGGTTATAGTACTAGAATTACGGTAACCCAAGATTTTAGATATTTAAGGTACTCCCCCTTTATTATATTGTTTTTCCTAGTGTGATTTTTTCCTCTCACACTATTCTTTTTGGGTTTTAGACCATGGCTGGAACCCGGAGGAACCATGCTAATCAATGTAATGAACAATGCAATGATTATCCTCCTAAATAAACAAATGTTATGGGAGATGGAGTGAAAAATCTTATTGTTATACATACAGAAGCTATGAATCATTCTGGACTTCCAAATGAGCAAATAAAGGAACAATATTCTATTGAGTCCTTCATGGGGAAACGTCCACCTTCTTTCAGTGGGTCTTCTGATCCACTTGTTGTTGAACAATGGATCAGTACTACTGAAAAGATATTTTCAGTTCTTCAATGTTCTGAACATGATAAAGTCATCTTAGAAGAGTATCGTTTGGAAGGCAATCCTGATCAATGGTGGAATCTTATCAAGAAAACAAGGCCAAGAGATGAAATTGAGTCCTTGAAATGGGACGAGTTCAAGAACTTATTTTTCAATAAGTACTTCCCTTGTATTCTTCGAACAAAGATGGAAAAAGAGTTTCTTGAACTAAAGCAAAAGGATGATGAATCTGTTGGTATATATGAAGTGAATTTTACAATGCTTGTAAGGTATGCATCTGGATTTATCATCCAACCCGAATGTAAATTTGATCGATTATTCAATGGCTTAAAACCAAATCATTGAAGGGCATTAAATATAAGAGACTTCAGTAGCTATTAATAAATTGTGCGTTGTGCTATCAAGGTAGAAATTGAAGTTGGTGTTACTTATCCATATCATTGTTTTGAAAAGAAACGAAATATAGAGTTCAAGGAGAAATATCATAATAATGGTGAAAGGAATATGAATGTTTCCTTATGCTCAAAGTGTGGAAAGAAGCATGGTGGATATTGTCTTAAAGGGACTAGAAAATGTTTTAAGTGTGGAGAAGAAGGTCATCGAGCAGCTGAGTGTCGAAGTAATGGAAAAAAGGGTTTCTAATGATGTGAATAAATAAAAGAATGCAGAGAACGCACCACCAACACTTCAATGCTTAAAGTGCAAGGAAGTGGGGCATTATGCTAATAAATTCCCTAATCCTAGGGTTAGTGATGATCTACATGAGCATCCACATAAGGAAAAGGACAAAGGGAAGTCACATGCGATCACTATTGGCGATGTTGAATATGACAACGATGTGGTGGAATGATTAAGTGTTTATGTAATGGGATTCCAAAATAATGTTGTATATAGTATCGTGGAATATTGGAATATTTATGTATCAGTCTATTGTGGTTTTCAATTGTACCGGTAACCATGGAATGTGATTGATATATTTTTTGAAAACAAGATGATATGTGCATAATGAAGGGAAAACGAGAAAATGAAATGTTTGACAGTATTCATGAGCTCATGATTGATATAAGGACTAAGTGATATCATGGTTTGAGTATATAGAATTTTGAGGATTTTGGTATGTGGAAAGAGTTAACTTTTAACAACATTCATGTTTTCAAGAAGGTTCAATGGGTATTAATTTTTTTTCAAAAGAATACATGATTAAGGCCTTCGAATGTTTGGAATGTGACCAACAAGACATATCTCATGATATATGGGGATCAACAATGGTATTAACATGCTAGTTGTATGAACTCTTTGGTAATCGTTTTCACAATAATATGATATTAGACAGTATTATTTTGGATAAGCCTAAAGATTGGAATGGATTATGTTAGACATAAGTTAGTATTGTTTAAGGGTAGAAGTTTTTCTGATATTATTTATGGGATGTTATAGTAATGTACTATTAGAAAAAGGACAACCTGCAGGATGGGCGACAACGCATCGCGTCTGACAAGGCTGTGGGAATCGAACCCACAACCAAATTGTGACTGGCCTTTATCGCCTACCACTGGCCTACATGAAGTCCATGTTTAGTAGAAACTAGTGTTATTATATTAAGAAGTATGATATATGAAGTATAAGTCCATTTTAGGAACCATATATGATTAATCTCACTATAGATGGACTTATGTATTTGTTTGATAACTTTTCTATCCTTTTGTTTGGAACAGATGGAATGACCCATCATTTTGTCACAAGATCTACTAACACATCACTAATGACAAGTTCAACTTCATTTCTTTAAGAGATGAAGTGAAAATTTTCCAAAGAATGACCAACGGTGAGACTATACCAAAATCATGAAAGTATTGCTTCTAATTCCAATTTCATTGAATTTAGGGAAATGATCTTGAAACCCAAAAATGTTGTCCTAGTGCTCTTATATCTGATGAATCAGATGGTACCTTAGATAATCACAAATTTATGGCTTTGTGATTGCTGGATTTTCCAAATCCATGTTCTCTACCACTCTCCATCAGAACATGATGGTTAGATTTTTTCTTCCATATCCATATTTTCACCTATGTGGAAACCCAGTGATTAGTTTATTTGGGTAACCGTTACATTTCATACTTTTGTTTTTAATGATTGGTTTTGGTATTCCTTTTTACGTTGTGGGTTTCTATTAAATAAACGTTCGAGTAGTAAACCATTTATAACCCCGACGAATTTCGAGGGCGAAATTCATTTTAAGGGCCGTAGAATGTAACACCCCGATATTTTATGAAAAATATTTTGTCTTGTGTTCTACGCTACACCAAAAGGAGCTTTCACAACACGCATCCTTGACTTGCCTTGCATTAGACACAGTCGCTACCTTCCTCGATAGTGTGTGTAGTACGCAATACCGAGTTTCACTAAACAACGATATGCTATTAAAATATTATTAAAACTAGCCGTTATCAATAGTAATAACCACTTTTTTAAATTTTGTAAATTTTATTTTTCAAAATGGACTTCATTTTTGGATTCGGAATATCGAAATTAGATTAGGGTGAAATTTTGGTACATTTCTGATAACTTTCATTTTCTGATGAATAGTGAAAATTACTAAATTCTAATTAAAAACAACCTTTTTAATCGAAATAATTAATAGTGATAAATTATTAATTTGAGTGGTTTTAATGTATATTTAGAATATATTTTTACAATTTAATACAATTTTGGTCATTGGATGTAATTTCATATTTAAACCAGACATAAACAAGTGTCAATCTTTTGATAGTTATTATCTCTTAACAACACACTATTTGTTTTGACGATGGGAATTAATTTTTAAATTAATTAATTCAACTGATATGTTTTTAATTTGAAAAAATATACATCATTTTTGAGTTCGTAATATCAAATATAGCTTAGGCCTAATTTCTGGTATTTTCTGGAAACTTTCAATTTTTGATGAATAGTGAAACCACTAAGTGGTAGTTAAAAAATGAATTTTTCATAAAAAATAATTTTACCGCTTCTGTGAGTAGAATTTTGAAAATCCGAGAGACACAGTTAATTTCATTAAGTAAAATGTGGTTCAATGAGATGAAAATAATTTTTGGTGAATATTAACTTTTTACTTTTTTTTACCACGGTTAAAAGTAAATAGGGTAATTAAGGGTAAAAATGATATTATTATTACCCTAACACATGTCCTAATTCTATTGGATAAGTTTAATTCGACAAAGAAAAACCTTAGGAATGAAATATTACCATTTAGAACCACTTGGATTAGATTAGGACATTTATTATTAATTTATTTAAAGAAGGGTTAAAATAGTTAAAATCAATGTTTAATAAGTAGATAATTATTAATATAGGGTTATACATAAGATAAATTCGACTATAAATATTCATTATAAAAGATAAAAAGATTTCCTAAATAATGGTATTTTATTTGTAATTTTTAGACATGAAATAATTTAATTTAGTTATGACACAACGATGATGCTGTAATTATCTTATTAATGAAATATTGACATAATTGATGTTATAAATACCAAAATAAATGTAATTTGAGACTTTGTATGAATTACACTAATTTTATAGGTTAATATGACATGTTAGTATTGATTTAAGTAACTTTTTTCGAACTAATAATTCTGTTATGTTTTTAACAAAAATCAATTACAAAATAGTGTCAAAATTGACATAAAATAGTTTTTAAAACAAATATTATATTATTAATTGTTATTTTATTCCTAAAATTCTAAGGATCTTCCAAATGACATTAATACAGTTATATATTTTAATAATAAATATCTTGGGGTTCATTTGTCTTGTTATAATAAGTTTATTAACTTTATAGTGTAAGAACACAAAAAGACACGGTAAAAGTAGAATTATCTAACTTAAAGTTAAATATAAATGATAAGGTTAAAATAGGAACCTAAACTTTTCTAAATTCTATTGGATGAGAGTATTTCGACCCATACCCACCTTATCTTCGAAATAAATCAATTTGGAGCTATTTATAACCGAATTTTTCTTTATAATAAATTAATATTTATAGTTTTTCCAAAGGGGCCCCTCTCCTCCCTTATAAAAGGGCACCTCCTCCATCTCTTCCTCACACCACTTTGAGCCTTCACGCTCGCCCAACCCCTTCCAAATTCTATTCTCCACTTCCCTAGAAACATCCTAGAGGTCCTGTTATTCTTCAAAGACCAATTTTAGTGCCCTAAGAGGAGGACTCAAAGAGGCACTTCAAAGAATAGGTAATGTTTGTTTCCGATTCTTTCAAATTTATTTCTTCTTCCACTACTTCTTCTTAGGTTATTTCATTATGAAGTAATAACATCAGTATCACTCATATAATGATATGTTATTATAAGTATGAAACAACCCTATTTCACCATCTATCCATCCTACGGAAAACGAAATCACCGCACGTGCGTACGTACGGAATACTGTCTCCACGCCGTGGTGTAATCTATTTTCCACCACCACATTACATGTATGGGTATAATGGTGAATGTAATGAATATATATGATTATTGTAAAGTGATATTGATTATGTAATATTATACATTCACTTTAATACAATTCCACAATCATGGGAATGGTATCATCGCTCGTGTGTACGTACAAAATACCGTCTCCATGACGCGATGAGATTCACTCTCCATGATAACCTTTCAAAAATGATTATAAAGTATATATAATAAGTAATAATGAAATATATGACATAATAATGCTACTTGATTTATATATATATATATATATATATATTTCGTCTACTTAATTCCATTCAATTCAATAAGGAAACGAAAACAGCGTTCATGCGTACGTACGACCTACCGTCTCCATGAACGATGTATTTCTGTCCATTTATCGATCTATTATATATATGTCTATTCTGAATATATATTATATATAAATCCTGTTTTATGTTCTTTAATTAAGTAATTATGATCTATGTAATCATATGAATAATTACAAGTCAAAACACGGACGACAAATGAAACGATTTTACCCAAAACGCTCTTTAACATGGAATTTACAAAAGAACGGGTAATATAAACTCATAAGTGAACCATATAAGATATCATAACAATTAATATGATTCTGTAATAAGTCAATAACCTTATTTAAGTCACTATACTAGTGGTTCGGACACTTATGAAGAAAATTGGACCTAAGGTAAGGGATAATTTTGCAAATCTCATTTTATTCGAGATTGCTTATACGTAAGTATTTACTGGGGTTATATTTATCATCCATGTCCATGTTTTCTAAAATTGTTTTCATAAAATGTTTAGTATTTTTACATGAATGTTTAAAGATATTTTTACCCTTTTTTACTTTTACCACATGGTTTGGAAGGAATCTTTCATTTGTTTACCATACGAGGTACTTTTTGACTTTTCCGACAAAAGTACGAGAAAAATGTTATTTTTAACTTATACGGCGTGAATGGATTTTAATGGTTTCATAATGCCTCATTTTCATAAAGCTTCCTCTACATGTTTTCATGATTATTTTCAACAAAACCCTTTTCTTTTAAAAGTACATGCCATTTTTTTGAAAAGAAAATGATTTTGAAGAAGAAAGGATATTTTACTCAAGAATTAATTTCAAGTGTTTTATCAGAACCAATTTCCATATAAGATGACATTATTTAAAATGTGTATGTTTCAAGTATGATGTCTCTATTATTTACATGATTTCTATTTTCTTATGATGAAATATCCATTTATTTTATATCGATTATGTGATGATTATAGGATGTTTATGAAACCCATTTTATTCTTTGGGTTATGGTGAATGTTTTAAGTTTATGTTGTGGCACAAGTTAGAATGATTTCATTATGAGATGGGTGGGACCTATATCTCCCTCCAAGGCATTTGGTAAAGATTTATATCTCATGAGATAGGCATGGATGGAACGGTAAGTTAATCCGGTTTAGTATTATAGAACTGGAACGAGGACTGAACTCGATTCTGAAAGGGACTTTGTCCAATAAGATAGTCTTGGCAGCAATGACTTGGCAACTATGGAAATCATTACATGTGCTTAATGGATTCCACAATTACATGTTTTTCCCAATGATATTTTATCATGATTGATGTTCCCTTATGATATATGCCTTATGTACTTCCAATATTCATGTCTTTGCTCAAGATTTGGATGTTTAGATTTTATGTTCATGTTTTTGCAATCAAATGTTTATGGATTGTTTTATGTTCTCTATGTTTACCCTTACTGGTCATTTGAGCTCACCCCTTTGATGTTTTCTTTCCCCCAGGATATAAAGAAAGGTTTTATGTAAGGAAAAAAATGGAAGATATTTATTGGGAGATGTTCAAGATCTTTCACCATGATTAGAAGATTTTATTCAGAGTTTCCTAAGACACTAAACTATTACGGTCCTTGTGTGTCAGTTTTTCTTATGTATTAAGTATTCCACAAAAGTAATGTAATGTCCATGTACGTCATGCTTCGCGTATCTACAATAAGGAAATTAATATAAGAGTTACGGTCTATTAATTGACCTTTTATTCCAAAAAATAATGCACTAAATGCATTTTACATCAAAGGAAATTTCAAATGGGAGAAAATGCAGGAAGCTGGAAAACTGTTCATTAACAAAAAAATTTGGCAAAGGTAAGAGGTCACCATTGGAACCTCACCATTCTAGAAACAATGATCCTAAACTCAAAATTTTTCAATGTAAATAGGTCTCCATCAGAAAATCACTATTTTGGGAACTCTGTTCATGAAATCAAATTTTGAAAAGGAAATAGGTCACTATTGGAAAAACACCGTTCTTGTACCAATGTTCATGAACTCAAAATTTTCCATTCAAAAGAGGTCATTGTGGGAACTTCACTTTTCTAGAAACAAATTTCTGGAATTCAAAATTTGGAAAAGGAAAGAGGTCACCGATAAAACCTCACTATTTATGAAACATTGTTCCTGAACTCAAAATTTGGAAAATGAAAAAGGTCACCATTGGAACCTCACCGTTTTTGAAACATTGTTCATGAACTCAAATTTTTTCAATTGAAAGATGTCAATGTTGGGACCTCACCATTCTGAATAGACATTTCTTGAACTCGAAATTTGGAAAAGGGAAGTGGTCACCATTTGAACATCAATGTTCTGGAAACATTGTTCATGAAAAAAAAATTTGGCATAGGAAAGAGGTCACCATTGGATTCTCACCATTCTAGAAAAAGAAATCCTGAACTCAAAATTTGGCTAGGGAAAGAGAGGAAATCGTTGGACATAACCGTTGGCACGGTTCACCTAAGACTACTGATGAAACTGTACACATATGGTTACCGTTTCACTATTCACATAAGGTTACAGTTACAATGTTCACCTAAGCCTACAGTTGAAAATTTTGACATTAGGCTATTGTTCCACTGTTCACGTTAGGTTACCATTGCAATGTTCCTAGAAGGTTACCATTCCCTATTCACATAATCCTATCGATGAAACTATTAACATAATGTTATTGTTTCACTATTCACTTAAGGTTAATGTTCCACTGTTGACCTAAGGCAACCGTTGACACTGTTCCACTAAGGCTACTAATGCACTATTCACAGAACAAGAAATTTGGTAAATTGTTGGGGATAAGTCATCATGACCTCCCAGAACACCTCAGACGTCAAATTTTATCAAAGGAATAGACCTGAGATGTCCGGGACATTACATAAGATACCTCTTAAAACATTCTCATCCTCAAGAATTCAAATCATAACTAGAAAGGAATAGAAAAGATGTCTAAACAACCACCCATCAGGATACCTCTTAAATGAGAGCAAGCCACATGATGCAACCAAAGAAATACATATCATAAACCTAAAATGTCTATAACCACAATGGGGACATCGTTACATGAAATGAGTTGAACATCAAACAACTCTGTGTACTGAGCACGTATTTTTTACTCACGTTCTGAGGTACTCCCCTTCATGCCACCATTTTACTAAAAGACACGAACCAAGCGGATAGAACACTCGTGCAACACTTTCTATTCGTGGTCTTGGATCTCCATAGGTAGATCCTCAAAGGTCGCATAATCATCAACATCACTCTCTCTCCAATTAATGATGTGATAGTCATCATGAATATAACAACGAAGATATGATACATGGAAAACATCTTTTATCCAGCTCATATGTAGTGGATGTGCTACACAATACGCCACAACGCCAACCCAGCATAACACCACGAATGGCCAAAAAAACTGGGGAGAAAGCTTACTCCCACGATGTGGAGTCACCTTCAAAAACACGTCATCCCAAACATAATCAAACTGTAAGGGTTCCCTCCTTAGATCGACATATGATTTATGACGATACCACACCATATTCATCCTCTCATGAATCACATGAACCCTCTATGTTTTATTCTTTAATTGTTTTTGTATGATAATTATTGTCTCTCCAACACCAGTCCAACACAATGGAGAATTGAAATGTCAGTCATACAAGGCTTCAAACGACACCAAACCGATGGTGGAATGAAAAACTATTTTTGTAAGATAACTCCACCATGGTTAAGTACCTCATCCATGAACAACCAAAATCTCAGAAACAAGAGTGTAACATGTCTTCGATAGTTTGGATGGTCTGCTATGTCTGACCATCCGTCTGAGGATAAAATGTAGTGCTAAGGAATAAGTGAGATCCAAAATCATGATGTAGACCTCTCTACACCCAATAGGAGAAACTATGATCTCTATATAATATTATATTCTTCTGGACTCCATGACGTCTCACCACATCCTCTAGATACTGCTTCGACAAAACATCCACTGAGCTTGACTCCTTGACATCTATGAAGTGGGACGATTTTTTTAGACGATTCACTACCACCCATATAGCTTCATGTCCTCCTAATTCTCTGGGTAAACCAGTATCAAATTCCATTAATATGTCCTCCAACTTCCTCTGAGGAACATATAACAGGAGGATAAGACCACCAGGAACACGGTATTCGACCATCACCTTTTCACAGACCAAACATCGAGACACAAACTTCGTAACTACATGCTTCTTACTATGCCACAAAAATTGAATCCTCAAGGATTCGTACAACGTTTTCACACCAGGATGCACCGCTAAAGGGGAACTATGGAACTATCTGAGAACTGTATCATGCTTCAACAAAGGAACAAAAAGCCTTGTATGATATAATACTCAATGTAGTTCATCTTCAGTCCCACCATCAGGGTCCTTGCCACAAACAACTCTGTCTCTCCAGACCCCCCTAAAGATCCCCCAACTGGGAATATTCAACCTAATCTACTAGAGATGACTACACAATCATCTGAAAAAGAATACCTCATCCACCATCATCTCTAATATCATGATATAATGATGAATGATCTTCAATTAATCTCCATGAGTCACCAGATTAACGCACAACATCTCTACATGACATTCAACTTAGCACATCAGCTACAACATTCCCCTTTGTAGGTGTATATGGTATTTAATGTTGTATTCCTCTAAGAACTCCATCCACTAACAATGTCATATGTTCAAGTCATGTCGGGACATAACAAACCTCCGTCTCTTTTGATCGGTGAAAACCATAAAGTGTTCACCATTGAGGTAATGTCTCCACATCATTAGAGAAAACAACATGGCTACCAACTGACGATTTTGGGTGGCATAGTTACGTTCATGGAGACGTTTTTGCTGAGACCCATAAAATACAAATTATATTTGCTTCATCCGAACTTATCCTAACCCCAAATGAGAAGCATCATGGAAAACATCAAACTAATCTCCCTCGGTAAGAATAAAATGAACATGATAACTTACTAACTTATAATTTAGATACATGAAAGCTGCCAGAAACTGATCAATCCATATGAACGCCAGATCTTTCAGGGTCAATGCTGTCAGAGGAGTCGAGACTCAAGAGAAATCACTACAAACCTCCTATAGTTGCATGTGAGATAAAGGGAACTTCCCACCTCTGACACTATCTTGGGTGCTTCCCAAGGCTCCATTGCTTATATATTTGATAGATCCACAACTAATCCTTTCTGGAACACAATATGCCCCATGTAATGGAATTCTCCAGCCCAAAAATCACACTTCAACAACTTCCCAAACAACCAATGCTGACTAAGAACCCCCAAAATGGCCTATAGTTTCTCTGTATGCTCCTCCTCATAAGTGGATTACAGAAGGATTTAGTAAATGCAAACCACCATAAACTTGTCTAGGAACTCACAGAACCTAGTGTTCATCAATCCCGTGAACATTGAAGGATCATTTGTCATGCCGAATGACATTACAACAAACTCATAATTCCCCTGACGACAACTGAAAGAAGACTTTGAGATATCCTGATACTTCACATTAATTTGATGATATCCTGACCACATGTTGATCTTTGATAAAAACCATTCACCCTTTAGTAGATCTAATATATCATGAATCTATAGAATAGGATAGCGATTATTGATTGTCACTTTGTTTAAGTGATGATAATCAACACACAACCACAAACTGATGTTAGACTTCTTTACAAGCAAAACTGGTGCACCCAACGTTGACACACTCAGCAGAACAAAACTGCACTGTAATAGATCATAAACCTGTATGTGTAGCTCTCATAACTCAGAAGGGGCCTTCCTATATGGAGACATAGATGTAGTAGAATCTCCGGGTAGTAGCTCGATAACAAACTCGATCTCTTGGCAAGGGGGTAAGGCTACAACCTCTTCCGGAAAGAGATTTGGGTACTATTCTATGACCTAAGTAAACGATAGCTACTAAAACACTAAATAACACATTAATATATCTGAAATCATGGATGATAAGGACGGAACACACCTCTGAACCATCTGAGGGTCTCGATCGCCAACGAACACCACAGGATCTCTATCCACATCGAAGAACACATCTTGCCTCTTCATGAACTCCAGGATAGCTTACACCGAATAAAACCAATACTATCTGAGAATGAAGTCATATGTTTGTATTCATAAACATTTGAAATATCTCCAAGAGTGGTGTTTCCCTAAAAATAGTTCAAAATCTCTATATACATAAATGTAGTGACCTTAGCCTCTAACTAGCATAGTCAATGCTAGGGGCACTGGAAGCCTCACTACCTCAAGTCTCAAATCATGGGAAAGGGTAAATGATATGAAGGGGTGTGTCACTCCTAATTGAAACATGTAATAAAATAAGGTAGAAAACATTCAAAGTGGACCTCGAATGACGTCTGGCTCTCTTGGAGATGGAAAATGAAAACCATGAAACTAACTGTGACCTCATCCAAGACATCTCTAACCCTGATGAAGACCACAAAAATAGCTGCAAACATCTCTCTGTGGATGGGGAGCATCACAGGGCTATCCACTTCATGCCCCATCTACCCTCTACTGATGTAAATCTAGTGAAACATACAGCTGCTTCTTTGGCTGGAACTACCTCATAGGAGGAACCTAGAGCAGAAAACATGGTTCATGATGATGACTATGAATGGTGGGCCACACTCACTATGGATGCCCTCGACCACCACAGGAACAACAAACACATGATCCCTTGGTATAGGCCTGAGATTTTTTTCCACTGGAGAAATGAGATTCTATGCATGGGGACATACCCCCCGACCAAACATATACTCTTCTTCCCCGAAAACTTGGAACCCCAGACCACTGCTCTACTTCGTGAGGAATCATGACGAGTCCCCACTCGTGATGATCTAGTTCTAGACAATGGCCTCTTGATGACTGTCACGACCCGTCCTTGGGGCCCGTGTCGTGACTACCCCATGCCCGCCTTCCATAGGACAAGGGCTGGCGACTAGCACCAAGGCGCAAATTCCCGATAAAAAGGGAAGGCAATGACTTTGTAAAGTAAACAAACACCACAGAGCAAGCAAGAAGTAGAAGTAAACACTAAGTAAAATCTGGTACAACAGTAAGTGAGGAATATTAAGTGGGCCAGTATACAAATCCAAACTGAAAGTAAAGTACAACTGGAAGGGAAAACAACAACTAAAAAGTAAAGCCGCAACGCCATGCTGTCCACAGGAAATCCCAGCTGAAGGGTGAGTACAGATAGCCTCCACTGCTCCTCAGGTCCAACCGACCACTCAGATTACTTCCCATCCAGTGGTCCACCTCCAGGTACCGTCCTACTCTGCAAGCCTCAACCACTATCAGCATTGTCCATCATCTGCAACCAACATAATGCAGTGCGGGCATAGCCCGTGCAGTGGTGAGTATAAGCTACTCAGTAGGGACCCCGAGACCCCCGAAGGTCTCCCAAAATCCACAAAGGATAATCCACAAAGGAAAGATGCAATCACGAAGTAACATCTGACACTCCTTAGGTATATGCCCATACATATACCTAAGTCATCAATTCTTGTTCGGCTCCAACATCCGAGCCCAAGTACAACCCAGTCCACACAGGAATGAAAAACATAAATCCACACAGGATAGCACAACACAATCCACATAGGAAAGAAAAACAGAATTAAGCTCACACAGGTTTACTTCTTTATATGACGATAGAGATGATCAGATATATCCAGTGATTCATCTAGGCCATCATACCCACAATGGATCGATAGGTACTAACCCCCGCAATGACCCACATAGGATCTGACCCACACATGATCGATAGGTAACAAACCCTCGCAAAGACCCACACAGGATCAGACCCACACAGGATCTGTAGGGGCTGGCTCACACAGAACCACTGAGCGCTGACCCACAGATGATCAGACCCACACATGATCGTTATCACTGATCAACGTAGGATCGCTGAGTGCTGTAGTCGTCGTTGTCGTATCCGCTGATGATCTATGTACAGTCATCGTCGTCATAGTCCAGCAAGCACTAGGGTCCCCACACATAGCAAGATCATTCGAGAGGGTCTGCTCCATGAGACTAGAGGCTGATATATCAACTGACACATACTCCAGAGTTGATGTATGTAAAAGTTCCGTATCGTCAACAGGAACTCAAAGTCGCAGACGGCACATCAATCGGACACCCGGTATGAGAGTTATTGGCTTTTTCGTTCCAGGGGCCCAGTTGGTTTTTATGGCAAAACCAACACGACCGTACACCACCAGTGTCCAAACCTCGGGCGGAGTAAGCCAAAAGATCTGTCTCACATAGAGAAATCCAACAAAGTCGACGACACGTCAATCGGACGTCCGGAGCTTATGTTATGAGCGTTTCTGCTCCGAGGGCCCGGTTAGTTACGTGTACGAACCAACACGGCCGAACCCAAAGTATTAAGAAACCTTGACTTCATTATAACGAAATGACCGTCTCGATCCAAGTATCTCATCTCAACTGACGGTGCGTCGATCGGAGGTCCGTAGCCCGAGATATGGGCAAAATACCAAAAAGGGTAAGAAAACGGGTGTTTCGTGCCCGGACCGACCCGGCCCGAGACCCCCTGGGTCCGCCCGAATCGGGGGGACCCGACCTGGGTCCGGGTCGACCCGGCTGGGTGCGGCCCAGCCCGGCTCGACATCCTGGTGCAATGGCGCGCGGCGCCAGCTGCCTCGGCCGAACGGACGAGCCATTCGGTTTGTGGGGGGGGGGGGTGCTGCCCCCCCCCCCCCCCCCCCGTGTTTTGTAACCATGGACCACATTAATGGGGGCTGCTAGCGGGCCCGCCGGTGGCTTGAACCCCCGGCTTCTCTCCTGTCTGGCCGGCCTGCCCCAGCCGGCCGGTTTTTGCCGCCACGGGACCGGCGACGGCCGGTCCCCTCCCTGCTCCGACGCCAGAAGCCCGTTTCCGGCCACCGGTCCTGCTCCGACGCCGTCGGCCCTTTTCCAGCTGTCGTTTCGCATGCTCTGTCGCGGCCCAGTACCGGCCACGGCCTTCATTAGTCTGGTGCAGCGCGACGGTGCCGCACCCCTCCGCCGCAGCCCCTCTCCGGCCGCGGTGCTTTTGCGGTTCTCCGGCGCGGCGCGAAGACGCCGTAACTTGGTTCATTATTTTTAAAAAAACGCGGCGCATCGGTATCGCGGAAACTTTTCGTTTGTTCCCACATTGTGCGACGACACCGCGTCACTTCCTGTCATTCCGTAACAACATGAAAAATGAAAGGGAGGGGGGTCAGCCGTGTTTATGTGGTCCGGTCTCCTCCCGTTAATTGATAGCACGAGGTCAAATTATACGTGGATAATGAACGGGAGTAAATCACGAAAGGAAATCGCATAAACTCCTACCTCGTGCGAGCTTGAACGGAGGTTCCTCAAATGAGGATTCGTCGCGGGAAGAGACGTCGCGGAAGAAGACAACGACAGTGTCACGTAATTGGTTTCTGAGAACTCGGCGTTCTTCGTCGGAGACCGATGTGTTCTTCGCGTTCTTCGTCGAAGACGAAGAAGTTCCTCAAGTCCTTATCCCTTTTCTCCCAAAGACTCCACCACAAGAAGGTTCCAACCCCAAATAAAATAAGTTCATCTCTTATTTTATTAACATAACATAAAATTTTGATTTTCAAGAGTTTTAATTAATTCCACTTAATTAATTCATGAAATGTTGTCATCCATAATGGTGAGTTGAGGGGGTTTAGGAAAGTGAAGTGGTGGGGTTCGTGTGGGCCCCACCACCCTCATATCCTTCCATGGGAAGCTGGGTAGTTACCCAACATCAACTCAAAGCTTAAATCCACTAAAAGAAAATAAAAATTGTAGTTAAATTTTTATTTTAACTTCCGTAATTTTTATCAACTTTTCTCGTGCAAATGAATCTCCGGAAATGGTGTTGCTAAGAAATTACCGGTGCTACGGTTCCTTCGGTGCCCTCAGAATTCGATTCCGATCACCAGTTCAAAATTTAGAAATTCCCGCTCGTTCGTTCACCGAAGGTACCTGAGATAAACTTCGGATAGGAATTTCGGGCACACCGGGCCTCGGAATCAAGTGCCGTTAGAAACTGCGTTCATGTAAAATCCCAATGAAAATTAAGAAAAAAATTTCCTTGAATTTTACAGGTCTTCACATTACTCCCACCTCAGGTCTTTATGTCCCCATAAAGATACATTGAAAACTTGGGAAACAAATGTGGGTACTGAGCACACTTCTGAGCCTCCCGCTCCCAAGTGCTCTCCTAGAGATTCTCGTGCTGTCATCTGATGTGCACTAGAGGAATCGACCGTCCATGTAAGACCCGCTCCTGTTGATCCTAGATATCCACTATGACCTCTGTAAAAGTCACCCCATCATCAACGTCTATCTCCCCATGGTCAATGATATGTGTCGGGTCATGCACGTATCTCCTCACATGAGATACGTGGAAGACGTCATGCTCCCGGTGCAACTGAGGTGGTAGATCCAGGCGATAGTCCACCTCGCCAATCCTGTTGAGGACCTGGAATGGTCCGATGAAGCGCGGAGACAACTTGTCGCCTCGACCAAATCTCTACATACCACGTCAATGTGAGACTCGCATGAAGACGTGGTCGCCAACCTCAAACTTCAGTGGCCTCCGCCTCCTGTCAGCATAAGACTTCTGCCGGCTCTGAACGGTCCTCATCTTCTCCTGGATGACCTGGACCTTCTCTGTCATGGCCTGGACCATCTCCGATCCCACAAGTGCTAACTGCCCAGGGTCTATCCAGCACAAAGGAGATCTGCAAGGTCGGCCGTACAACGCCTCGTATGGTTCCATCCCGATGGTGGAGTGGTAACAGCTGTTGTATGAGAACTCCACAAAGGGTAGGTGGTCCTCCTAGTTACGTCCAAATTCAAGGACACATGCGCGGAGAATGTCCACTAGAGTATGAATGGTCCTCTCTGTCTGACCATCCGTCCGAGGGTGAAAGGCTGTGCTCAGACGTATCTACGTCCCGAACGCCTCCTGCAACCCCTTCCAAAGTCGGGAAGTAAAGCGAGCATCTCGATCGGAGACGATAGATGATGGAACACCATGAAGACGCACAATCTCCTGAACGTAAAGTCGTCCCAAGATCTCCACTTAGCCCTGCTCTCTGATGGGTAAGAAGTGTGCCGACTTGGTGAGTCGGTCGACAATCACCCAAATGGAGTCGTGACTTCTGGAAGTGCGTCGACTTCCAGTCACGAAGTCCATAGATATGTCATCCCACTTCCACTCCGGGACCTACAAGGGCTGTACCAAGCCTGTTGTTCCTGGTGCTCTGCCATCACCTGCTGGCAGGTGAGGCATCGAGAAACAAACTCTGCCACAACCTTCTTCATGTCCGGCCACCAGTGCTATCATCTGAGATCCTGGTACATCTTCTCCACTCCAGGATGTACCTATAAGGTTTAATTGTGAAACTCTCTTAGCACCTCCTCCCGTAAAGCAACTGGTACCAATGTACATCCTATGAAAAGAACGTCGTGCTCTGCTCCAAAGGGGAAACCATCAAGTGCATGTCCTGAGGAAATCTGTACACGCCGCGTCCCACAGTCAGCGTCCCCACGTTGTGCCTCTCTGACCTCTAGCAGTAGTGGAAGGGTGATTCTGAGAGACTAAAGGAAGACTACTCCATCTCTATCCACGAAGGATATCTGTAAAGAGGCTAGATGCTCTGTCGCCTCCTCAAGTAGCTGAATGACCGTCCACCTTCTAAGAGCATCGGCTACTACATTCCCCTTCCCAGGAGTATAAACTATCTCAAAGTCAAAGTCATGGAGGAACTCGAGCCATCGCCGCTGTCTCAGATTCAGGTCCTTCTGAGAGAAGATGTACCTAAGACTCTGATGGTCAGAGAAGACTGTAAAGCGCTCTCCCATCAGGTAGTGTCGCCATGTCTTCAGAGCGAAGACCACTGATGCTAACTCCAGGTCATGGGTAGCGTAGTTCTGCTCGTGGGGCCTCAACTAACTTGATCCATAGGCAATCAATACCCGCTCCTGTATCAGGAAACATTCGAGTCCAGTCCCTGATGCATCGTAGTAGACTATGTACCCTACTCCCTCCTCAGGCAACCTCAAGATAGGTGCGCAAGTCAACCTCTGTCTCAGCTCTTGGAAGCTCTGCTGACATCTGTCTGACCACACAAAGGGTTTCCCGTTCATCGTAAGAGCTGAGAGTGGTGCCGCAACTCTGGAGAAGTTTGGCACAAATCTCCGATAGTATCCAGCTAGTCCCAAGAAACTTCGCACCTTCGTCACACTCCTGGGTGGTTCCCAAGCTAGCATTGCCTCGATCTTTGCAGGATCCACCGCAAATCCCGCCTCAGAGATGAATTGTCCCAAGAAGTGGACCTCACGTATCCAGAACTAGAACATTGGGAGCTTACCATAAAGCTGGTGCTCTCGGAGTGTGTCAAGTACAACCCGAAAGTGGTAGGCGTGCTCCTCCTCAACCGTCGAGTATATCAAAATGTCGTCGATGAAGTCCACGACAAATCGATCGAGTTATGGCTGAAATATCTAGTTCATGAGGGCCATGAATACTGCTGGAGCATTGGTTACGCCGAATGGCATAACCATGAACTCATAGTGTCCATACTGACACTTGAAGTCCGTCTTCTGCACGTCATCATCTCGAACTCTGAGCTGATGATAGCCTGACATGAGTTCTATCTTCGAGAACCATTGTGCTCCCTTGAGCTGATCGAAGAGGTCATCAATCCTCGGTAGCGGATACTTGTTCCTCACTGTCACCAGGTTCATGCAACGATAGTCAACACAAAGTCGCAAGCTCCCGCCCGCCTTCTTGGCGAACAAAATCGAGGAAGCCCAGGGTGAAACACTGGGTCCGATGAAACCCTTTCCCTGCAAGTCCTCCAACTGTAAACGTAGCTCTCGAAGCTCAATGGGTGACATCTGATATGCTGGAGTGGATATCAGGGCTATCCCGGGGTATAGATCAATATAGAAGTATACATCTCTTCATGGTGGTAGCCCTGGGACGTTGTCAGGAAAAACGTCTGCATACTGATCCACCACTACAGGAAAACTAGGACCCCGCACGTCAACTGCTCCTAGGATGAGGCTAGCCAACTGATGGGTGATGGGCTATCCTCTCCTCTGTGGAAGTCCATCCTATGCTGCGAAGGTTCCCTTCTCGCTGGTGAAGGTGAACATGCTCCCTTCAGTGTGTACACATCACACCTTGTGCCTAACACAGTCGATCTGATCATGGACTGTAGATGAACAATCCATTCTCAAGATGACGTCGTAAGGCCTCAACGCTGCTACAAGAAGATCCCAACCAAAGTTATCCCCTCCTAGAGTAAGCTCACACTGCCGGCACCAGTGTGTAATCATCGAGTCTGCTCCCGTAGGAGTCTCTAGCCGTAAGGATCGAGCCAATGGCTCTGTTAAAATCTCCGAGCTCCGAAAAAGGGCAGCGGTTATGAAAGAGTGACTCGCTCCTGTGTCTATAAGAACTGCAACAAGGGTGGAATAGACACAGATAGTACCTCGAAATATCTCAGGTGTGCCGTGGTCGTAGGCCTCCGCTGCCTGGAGTTGTGCATGTCTCTGCCCGCCAGCTCCCTGTGGCCGGGGTGGACCTCCTGGTGGTGGTGGTGGTAGAGCCTCAAAGCATTGTCCTCCACCTGCTGCTCGGCCAGCTCCTCTACCTCGTCCGCCTGCTCCATGCGGTCCACCACGGTCGACCCTATGCCTCTACCTAGGTGGTCCCTCAACCGTATGATGCTCCTCTGCACGGAGTGTCAGGCAGTCACGAGCCATGTGGTCCTGCCCGTAGCAAGAGTAGCATTGCCTACCTCTCGAAAGACTGCCTCTGTGTTGTGTGCCCCGCACTACTGAGCCAGTGTCCTGAGGTCGTCTGCCTGAGGGTCTGGTCTCCCTGTACCCATGAGTCATCCGTCGACTGCCTGCTGCAGAAGACTCTGCCACGTGCCGCCCCGCAGTAGGTCTCACTGGTGAAGTAGGCTCAGCTAGAAAGATCTCTATCAGAAGGGCTCTCTCCAGTACTTCTGCATGGGTCGGAATGCTGAGGGATATCAGTGATTCCCTGATCATTCCCTAATCCCTGCTCAATGGTCCGGGCCTGGATGAAGGGGTCCCGTACCATGTCTGTTGAGTAGCGCGGGGGGTCGATAAATCCCACTGAGTACTTGGTGACTGTCAAGCTGCCCTGCCACAGCTGAAGAAGATCCTGGATGCGCAACACACGGAGGGTGGCTGGGACGAACTCCGAGCAGAAGCGGCTTTCAAAGTCCATCTAGAGGAGAGATGCCTCGTCATTCACCTGGAGAATCAAGCTCCACCATCGGCCCGTTTCCATGTGCAGTAGGCTCGCTGAAAGGATCTCCATGAGGTCTGCTGGTGTCCTCATTAACCGGAAAACTCATACCACTACCTCCAGCCAGTCCTCGTCTGCCTAGGGGTCCGTCTCCTCGTGGAACCTGGGCGGTCGCTGGCGCTGGAACTCATGCTGTGGTCTAAGGCGACGTGCATCGTCAGCGGCTAGGGCTGGAAGCATCAGTGGCTCGACGGGTAGAGGTACCGCTGGTGCCTCAGCTGTCAAAGGGCCCTACACCGAGGCCTCATCGCTCGGCGGGTTGTCGTCACGATCAACTCTCAGAAACCTAGCTGGATGCCGTCGTGGGGCGGTCCTGAAAAGGAAACAGGTGCGCCATGGTTAGAACAGTATACCTGGTGAGCTGACACAATGTAATCACAAAGAAAACTTGAAACACACATGCAATCAAAGTTTTCGTGCATTAAGTCGGAAATCAGAAGTCAGGGTCCTGGTGTACGGATACATCGGTCACCGCACTAACACTGGACTCCCTTGAATGATAACCACACCCAATACACTTTACACTATTGATTCACATAGAAAAAGATTAGAGTCCAAAGTTATGTGGTAGAAGCGAACTCCTCTTATACCAATTTGTCACGACCTGTCCTCGGGGCCTGTGCCGTGACTAGCCCAAGCCCGCCTTCCATAGGCCAGGGGCTGGAGACTAGCACCAAGGCGCAAATTCTTGATAAAAGGTGAAGGCATTGCATTTGTAAAGTAAACCAACACCATAGAGAAAGAAAGCAGTATAAGTAAACCCTATGTAAAAGCTGGTACAACAGTAAGTGTGGAAAAATATGTGGGTCAGTATACAAACCCAAACTGAAAGTAAGGTACAACTAGAAGGGAAAATAGAAACTGAAAAGTAAAGCCGCAACACTGAGCTTTCCACTGAAAATCTCACCTGAAGGGTGAGTTCAGATAGCCTCCACTACTCCTCGGGTCCAGCCGACCACTCCGAGTACGTCCCGTCCCGTGGTCCACCTCCAGGTACCGTCCTACTCCGCAAGCCTCAACCACGATCAGCACTGTCCGTCGTCTGCATCCAACACATCGTAGTGCGGGAATAGCCCGTGCAGGGGTGAGTATAAGCTACTCAGTAGGGGCCCTCGAGACCCCTAAAGGTCTCCAAAAATCCACAAAGGATAATCCAAAAAGGAAAGATTCAATCACGAAGTAACACCTGACACTTCTTAGGTATATGCCCATAAATATACCTAAGTCATAAATTATCGTTCGGCTCCTACATCCGAGCCCAAGTACAACCCAGTCCACAAAGGAAAGAAAAACGTAAATCCACACAGGATAGCACAACACAATCCACTTAGGAAAGCAAAACAGGATTAAGCTCACACTGGTATACTTCTTCGTATGATGATAGAGATGATCAGATATATCCACTGATTCATCTAAGTCGTCGGACCCACAAAGGATCGATAGGTACTAACCCCCGCAATGACCCACATAGGATCTGACCCACACATGATCGATAGGTAACTAACCCCCGCAAAGACCCACACAGGATCAGACCCACACAGGATCTGTAGGCGCTGGCTCACACAGAACCGCTGAGCGCTGACCCACATAGGATCGGACCCACACATGATCGGTAGCACTGATCCACGTAGGATCGTTGAGTGCTGTAGTCGTCGTTGTCGTCGTATC
Organism: Viscum album; assembly: GCA_963277665.1. NCBI lineage: Eukaryota > Viridiplantae > Streptophyta > Magnoliopsida > Santalales > Viscaceae > Viscum > Viscum album. The sequence goes on along the minus strand of OY728122.1, from coordinate 655,865,105 downwards.
CACTGAGGATCTCTGTACAGTCGTCGTCTTCACAGTCGCAACCAACACTAGGGTCCGCACACACAGCAAGCTCATTCGGGAGGGTCCGCTCCACGAGCCGAGAGGCTGATACATCAACTGACACATAGTCTAGAGTTTATGTATCTAAAAGTTCCGTATCGTCAACAGTAACTCAAATCCGCAGACGGCGTGTCAATCGGACACCCGGTCTGAGAGTTATTGGCCTTTTCTTTTCAGGGGCCCGGTTGGTTTTTAAGGCAAAACCAACCCGACCGTACTCCACCTGCGTCCAAACCTCAGGCGAAGTTATCCAAAAGATCCATCTCACATAGATGAATCCAACAAAGTCGACGGCACGTCAATCGGAAATCCGAAGCTTATGTTATGAGTGTTTCCGCTCCGAGGGCCCAATTGGTTTCATGTACGAACCAACTCTACCAAACCCAAATTATTACGAAACCTTATGTGAGTTATACCGAAACGACTGTCTCGCTCCAAGGATCACATCGCAACTGATGGTGCGTCGATCGGAGGTTTATAGCCCGAGATATGGGAAAAAGACGGAAAAGGGTCCGAAAACATGGGTTTCGGGCCCGGACAGACCCGGCCCGAGACCCCCTGGGTCGGCCAGGCCCGGCCTGGGTGTGGCACCGCCCAACGCACTGGCACGCGGCGCCAGTTGGCTCGGCCGAACGGTCGAGCCGTTCGGTTTGCAGGGGGGTGCCCCCCCCATGTTTTGTAATAGGGGCCCCCCATAATGGGGGCCGCTAGTTAGCCGACCGGGGGTTTAAACCCCCGGCTTCTCTCCTATCTGGCCGGCCCGCCCCGGTCGGCCGGTTTCTACTGCCACGGGACCGGCGACGGCTGGTCCCCTCCCTACTCCGACGCCGGCGACCCATTTCCGGCCATCGGTCCTGCTCCGACGCCGGTGGCCCATTTCTGGCCACCGTTTCCCATGCTCCACCGCGGCCCAGAATCGGTCGCGGCCTTCATTCATCCAGTGTGGCGCGACGGCACCGCATCCCTCCGCCGCGGCCCCTCTCTGGCCGATGTGCTTTTGCGGTTCTCCGGCGCGGAGCGACGGCGCCACGACTTGGATAATTATTTAAAAAAAAACGTGGCGCGTCGGCATTGCGCATTCTTGTCGTTCATTCCCACGTGGTGCGACGACACCACGCCACTTCCCGTCGTACCACAACAATAAGAAAAATGAAAGGAAGTGGGGTCGGCCGTGTTTGTGTAGTCCGGACTCCTCCCGTTAATTGATAGCATGCGGTCCAATTATACGTTGATAATGAATGGGGGTAAATCATGAAAATAAATCTCATAAACCCCTACCCCGTGCGAGCTTGAACGGACTTTTGTCGAATGAGGATTCGTCGCGGGAAGAGACGTCGCGGAAGAAGACGTCGACGGCATCACGTAATCCGTTTCTGAGAACTCGGCGTTCTTCATCGGAGACCGATGCCCTCTTCGCATTCTGTGTCGAAGACAAATAATTTCCTCAAGTCCTTAGACATTTTCTCCCAAAGAATCCACCACAAGAAGGTTCCAACCCCATATAAAATAAGTTCATCTCTTAGTTTAGTAACATAACATAAAATTTTGAATTTCAGGAGTTTGAATTAATTCCACTTAATTAATTCATGACAAGTTTTAATCCTTAATGGTGAGTTTAGGGGGTTTAAGAAAGTGTAGGTGTGGGGTTCGTGTGGGCCCCACCATCATCATAACCTTCCATGGGAAGTTGGGTAGTTACCCAACTTCCACTAAAATCTTAAATCCAATTAAAGAAAATAAAAATTGTAGTTAAATTTTTATTTTAACTTCAACAATTTTTATCAACTTATCTCTTGCAATCTCAACTCCGGAAATGGCGTTCCTAAGCAATTACTAGAACTATAGTTCCATCGATGCCCTCGTAATTTGATTTTGAGCACCGGTTCAAAAGTTAGAAATTCCCGCTCGTTCGTTCACTGATCGTACTCGAGCTAAACTTCGGATAGGAATTCCGAGCACACCGGTCCTCAGAATCATGTGCTGTCAGAAACTGAGTTCATGCAAAAACTAAAAGAAAATTAACAAAAAAATTTCCTTGAATTTTACGGGTCTTTACAACGACCTCTTCCCTTTCAAAATCATCAACATATTTATTCATTATAAATGGGGTGACCTGATGCTATATCTCTGGACTCAAAACCTCCTCAACATTCCTCACTTTGGCCTCCTCTTCTAGAAAGAGGTCTGAAACATATCGTAAATGGTTCCTGAAACATATTCCAAACTCTCACACACTAGAGCTCCCATGTCAGTGGGAATAGAGATCGTGGTTGCTGGATGCCTTCTCAGTCATGGAAAGAAACTAGACACTAAACTTGTCTTAGAACTCCTCCCATGAGATAACTGACTCCTCAGGATCCCGAAGGAATAAGAACCTGCACTACCTCACTTCTCCAAGAAGCATAGTCACAACCATGGACACCTAGTCCTCCATCTATGAACGGATTGAGATGCATCCAATCTCGACCTCCTCTAACCAGTCTTTCATGACTGCATCTGAAATCGAGCCCTTGTACTTCTGCAGCCTCTAGAACTAAAACTCTAAGAGTGTCCCCCTCAATGTGTCGTCGTCAACCTCTACATTGGAGTGATCTGTTCGAACAAACTACATGAGATCTTCTGTGCAAACCTAACGAGGTGGTCGACCTGGATCCATACATGTAAAATAAAAAATAATTAGAGCTCCTAAACAAGGAATTAGGAATCCTCAACATTATTAATAAACTGTTTTATTTTATTTATTTATGGTGACTTTATCCCAAGTTCAACCCATTCAAACACGGGCACAAGGAAGAATGAAGCATTATCTTTTCCTAGGTCTCTACCCTGCAACTAGTATCACCTCATTTATTAGCCATTATAAACATAACGGTCCGCGCATCAGATCATAAGGGGCCCTAAATTCCTAGGTCATAGCATGTCTCTAGTTTTTACACCTCTTGATAAACATGAATGACAACACTTCTCTAACAACCCATGAAACCTCAGTGGTTCCTAACTCCGTAATCCATCCTATCTCTCAACCTCCCTCTTATACCACTTTTTCATGACCCCTTCCCCAAAATGTGTACCTCTCCTAGGCTGACAATGTGATAAGGGAGATAATGTCCCCCAAGTCCCGCCATTAGTAGGCCTCGTGTAGGAGACTAGCACCGAGGGTATAGTAAAAACATAAACGAGAGGCATTACCCTTTATGTTAACACACACAGATGAAAGAAATTATATAGAAACCCACCAAATACAACTCAAAAAGAAATATAAATGAAATACCATTTACACATATGTAATGTCATGAAAACTAATACAACTGAAAGGGGAAAACTACAAGATAAAAAAAGTAAAAATATTATCAAACATGAATCCAGAATAGCTCTTATAACCCCAAGCTAGTAAAAATCACCTTGATCTCAATACTTTTCCATGTGACCTCAAAAAAATAGTTTATAAAGAAATAGGGTGAGTATAACAGTATACTTAGTAGGATCATCCTTGAATCATCTCATGAAAAAGTAATGAAAGCATGCTAATGCAATGTAAACAACAAGTGAAACTAACTCGCCACCTAAACAAGTATAATATGTTTGTAACATCACCATGGATAATCTAACCATGTTAAGTATACAAGAGTATTTAATATAATAAATAATATCAAGGGTACCCCAGTACTACTTCCCCACAGGTATGTCGCTTTGCCCCAAAGTCACACGTCCTAAACATCTTTCTCCAAAATGGCTTTCCCACAGACACCTGGGTGAAGCACCACAACATGAACCTCATTCACCAAACCACCTCATCCACACATGAATGTGACCAGGTACGTTTTGGGAGCTACCATAGCTCGCAAAACTTGTATCATTCATTGAGCATTATACCTCATGCCATTACAGCCCATACACTGAGTAAGAATCTTCAAGTCGTCAAAGCCTTTACACGTAACACCTATAGTAGTCCATAGGTTACTATATCTAGAATATATGTGTGTGAATAACCACAAGCCATTACATTCCTCTAAAAAATATAGGGGGAATACTAATAAATGCTCCTACTAGAAAAAGTATCTACTAATAGAAAAGAGCAGGGCCAAAGGGGGTAGTCAACCATCCATCTTCCCACCAGAATGTTGGGGAAAACACCGCCTAGTCTTAGAATGCCTGGGCTATCAGTTTTCCAAACAAATGGGGAGTAGTAGCGTATATAAACACAAAAAGTACATAATATACTATTTCTTTCAACCATACTATAGGCATAAACTAGTCTTAAACTCAACTGCATTGAATATATATCGGACTCTCAGATTCCACTTCTATGACTATGTATCCTGTATGCACACACCCTTATAAAGATATTTATAACATTACTTCATTCCCTATTTTTGAGGTCAAAATTAATTTAGTTAATTCGTAAAACATTAATTAACCATTAACAATTCTACATTAAATTTCATTATCCTCACACCCAAAGTCCATTGTCCCTTTAAATTGCAACCCCAGCATTGGGTCCCAACAAGCACCAACCCCATGAGATATCATCATTTATTCAATAATTTATTTAAAGAATAACTTTCACATATTCCCAGGAATTCTATAAAAACATTCATTGATACTATACACATGGGGTTCAACACTGTGAGTAGATGAACTAACTGTCGTGCCATTGCTGCCAATAACAAAAGCGTAGACCCATCCTCCCTTGAGAAGATAAAAACAGAAAGCATGTGGCATCCCTCATGTTTCTTCTCCCCCATTGGAATAATAGTATTCCAGACCATCTACCTTGACCAGTGGGGAATATAAATAAGATAAAAAACCAAAACGAATCAATAAGAATCGAAAGATTCACATCCAACCCATTTCATCATCCTTGGTGTCTTATCCGACACCCACATGAATAAACCAATGCATCTCGCCACTCTATGTGACAACTGCTTCCTCAACCATTAGGAATCCCTGCCCCCCCCCCTATATCACAAGATCCGTCCAGCCTCAAATCAAAACACAAGCAGCATGAAAACAACCATCATATCAATTGTTCTCTTGGACCTTAAACAAGAAAGAGGGTAACTAAGAACCCTACAAGGAATTATCCTTTATCAAACTACCAGTTCATAAATTTATCCAGAATTAACTGATTTATTAATCATAGGTTCCAACTATGGGAATCCTAAATAGTAATCTCTCACAATTTGATTATACATTCTAAATGCATTAATTTGATAAGTATAAAATTACAACAAAAAAATTATTTTCATTGTCATGTTTCATTATCTTTTACAAAAAATTATCAATTAATTCCATCTTTTGGTTATTTACAAATTTCCATCAATTACGAAAATATAATCAAAAATAGAAAATATATCAAACAATCAAGAAAAATAAGATGCAATAACATATGATTGATATCAATTAATTTATCTGGTTCATTTAATTATTATTTTAATATAATTGTGATCTTGTGGGAAAAACATGCTAACTATAAAGTTTCACGTAAAAGAAATGAGAAGAAATGAATCCCCTACCTCAAATGATTCCTGACATTAATTGTACGAGAACAAGGCACACAACGGGTTACGATCTCCTCCCCCAGTGACTATTTTTTCCACCCAAGGATGCAGAGACTCCACCATACCTGTCAACACCCAACAAAAGTCCATTGGGAAAATTGAGATAGAATTTCACAAAAGGGAGAGGGGAAACATAAGGAGATGAAACTATAAGAATGATGATACAACTTACCTTATATAAGAGATTGATCGATACTTCTTGGTTACAACAAAAACATAGGGGAACTGATCCAAGGGGGAACGATTGATTGCACAACTCCTAAGGGATGGAATGAAATGTTCGAGCATCTCACAACCAAGAACAAGGAGAAGAACTAAAGAGGAAGATATATCGTCCCATTATAACATTTAATAGAGCAGTGGTTTATGATATTTTAGGATTTTCCAATTAAAGCGGATCACAATAAACCATGCAGTTGGACCATGTAAAAGCATCTCGAGCCATAATGAAATTAATATAAGAGTTATGGCCATTGAATCTGCCTTAGAGTCCTTAACGCAAGTATTTAAATGAATTTCACGTCGTTCGAAACATCAAAAGGGAAAAAATAAAGGATGCTGGAAATAATGTTCATGAAAATGATTTTTGGAAAAGGAAAGAGGTCACTGTTTGAACCTCACCATTTAAGAAACACTGTTCAGGAACTCGAAATTTGGAAAAGGAAAGAGGGCATCATTAGAACCTCACCATTCTAGAAACAAAGTTCATGAAATCAAAAAAAAAATCGTTGGAATGAAGTCAACATAGGAACATCACCATTCTGGTAACAATGTTCATGAACTCAAAATTTGGCAAAGGGAAGAGGTCACTGTTGGAAGATCACCATTCTAGAAACACTATTCATGAACTCAAATTTTGGCATAGAGGTCATCATTGGAAGCTCATTGTTCTAGAAACACTGTTCATGAACTCAAAATTTGGAAAAGGAATGAGGTCATCGTTGGAACCTCACCATTCTGGAACACTGTTCACGAACTCAATATTTGGCGAAAGAAAGAGGTCCCCATGGGAACCTCAACATTATGGAAACATTGTTCAAGAACTCAAAATTTGGCAATGGAGGGAGGTCTCTATTGGAACCACGCCATTATGGAAACACTATTCACAAACTCAATATTTGGCAATGGAAAGAGGACACCATTGGAACCTCACCGTTCTAGAAACACTATTCACATACTCAAAAAATTTTCAAGGAAATAGGTCACCATTGGAACCTCACTGTTCAAGAAATACTATTTATGGACTAAAAATTTGGAAATAGAAAGAGAGTTTACCATTAAACCTCACTTTTGGTTCTGTTCACATGAGCCTACCGATGAAACTATTCCCATAAGTTTACCGCCGCTCTGTTCACATAAGGTTATCATTGCAATGTTCCTATAATCCTAATGATGAAACTATTCACATTAGGAAACCGTTTCACTGTTCGCCTCAGGTTACCATTGCACTATTCATAGAAGGTTACCATTGCACTATTCACATAATCCTACCGATGATATTGTTCACATAAGGCTACAATTTCACTCTTCACCTGAGGATACAATTAAACTATTCACCGAAGGCTACCAATGACGTTGTTCACCTAAGGTAACTGATGAAATATTCACAGTACTAGAAATTTTGGTAATGTGTTAGGGATAAGTCACCTTGCCCTCCTAGAACACATTAGACACCAGATTTTTCCATTGAATGGACCAGAGGGGTCTGTGCCATTACCGTTTTACATTCTAATGAATTTATTTTTCTTTGTACCAATCAATATATGATCTCAAATATTTAATGAAAAGTAATGTATTATAATCATATAATATTTCATAATTCTTATAATAAATTCACCATTGACAAAATAATCAAATAAATTATTTTTTGAATCCAAACATAAATGCATTAGACATTTATAGTCATATGTGGTAGTAGCATAGTCTTGACCATTATACATTAATCTATATTGGGGGTATATTCCATTGATGCATGATAAATTTAATTTTTTAGTGTCCCATCTCTTTATAATGGAAGAAGGTAACATTATTATTTAATTATTTAATTTGAAATAAAAAACCATTTGGACTCTTTCTCTACACTTATAAAAAAACTCATATTTCCGTACAAAAAGCATTAGGTTGTTTCATTCAATAATTTTCACATATGTGAAAATAAATAATTCTCCTAATACCATTATAATTCATTTAACCATTAATACTCCTATTTTATTTGTTTACATCTATGCCATGAGACTTTTATAATTATATACAAGCTCATTGTCACATAATACTCTGTTCTCATATGATGAGAATTGTTAGGATAATATTTCCCTTCAAAATATTTCCCTAACACCAAAAATGGTTTTACCCTTCTAACTATTTGGTACATTAAAATTAGGGAGGGTATTTTTTCTTCATCTAGGTGGAATTTCTAAATGAAAAATTATAATAAATTAATTCACATCAACATGAAACATGATGCATATATCCTAAAAAAGTAAAAATACATAATAGATGATACAAAAAATTATTTATAGCTAATCTAATAATAATTAATTTTGAATATTTTGGAACATTTATTACATATAAAACATTCATAATTGTTTTTAATGAAAATCTTAATTAACTAATATGTATACTTTGGGATTGTGAACCTATGTGTGTAGAAATGAACATTGTACTATTGGAAGTTAAACATGAGTCCGGGAAAGAACAAATTATCATATATATTACCCCTAGATATATCTATGTTATAACCATGTCACCCTGTAGTATCTAAAGAGGGATTTATTTGAAAGAAAACAAATATTATCCACCTTATTGAAATTAATTATGTTCTCCCATAAATTTCATAAATGTTTTTCATAGTGTTATTTTCCCTAATAAAATGATTCTAAATCTAGTTTTCAAGGATTCTACTTAACATTATATGATTACAAATGCATTTTACTGAACGTAGAAACCCATATATGGTGCCTTATATTATTAAATAAAAATACTAATATGCATAAAATTCCTAGGGAAGAACTATTTACTAGATTTGGAGAATAATAATATTTTCATGATATCTATATTACTTTGGGAAATAGAATATAAAACATAATACATTATAAATAATAATAAAATGCATCATTGAATCACATTCAATTCATTCCTCGTCATTATATTTGGTATTAAAAAAATATGTGTGGGAAAAAATTCTCAGTAAGGCTAAGAATAATTAATTAAATAATGAATCAATAAGAATGAATCAACATGGAAAGGTGAATAAATGTGAATAAATAAAATATAAATAAATATATTTGGACTTATCAATATAAATAGGGTAGAAAAATAAAACACATAAAATTTAATCAATAATCTATGAATTTAAATGATTTCATGTATTTTATCATAGTGAAAATATCATAGACCAAAAATATTGAATCAAAACGAAGTAAATTATTACTTATTAGACTACATGAATTAGGAATATGAAAACATCCACTATCAAGGTATATACATCAAAAAATTTGAAAATAAATATAGAACCCATTTAATTTGTAAATAATACATTACTCTTGTGGATATGTCAATACATCATGGGGAAATATAATTTGAAGGCCCCACCTATCAATGCATGTCTAACACATTGGTCATATCAAGTAATCAATATAATTGATAAACAATATGACATATTAAATATCTACATTGATTCAATAATATTAATTTATCAATATTTCCTTATTGTAGGAAATATAACAATAGATTATTTTTATGTTAATGAATAGAATTACCATTCAAATACCATTAAATCATTATTGAGCAGAAATAATATTTAAAAAAGTAAACTGACCCAAACCAAATTTAATTGTTTCAGTAACAATCCCCATGAAGAAATATCATTAAATTATACATATAATATCATTAGAATAATCATATTAATGTTATAAAATTTCAAATGGAAATATATACACAATATAAAAGTGAATTATTGCATAATAGTTAATTATACTCAACAAAATGTAAATTGATATAAAATCCCTAACCTTTGGTCTGAATTGTTACATGTGTATTTGAAATGAAGAATAATTAAATTAAATTAATTATATTCATTTTTCCAAAATAGTTACTTTTTCATCAAGAATTTTATATCATTAATAAAATGTTTTAAAAAACTACATAAATAATTATGTTTACATATGTTTTTTTGACCATGTTCTAATTATTCTTAAAAATTGACAATAACATGTCAACGTATGGTCAAAAAAATCATTCAATAATCATAAAAATAATAAAAAAACATAGAATATATATAATATTTATACATAATATATACTTTTATGACCAATTATGAAAATAGGTGATAAAAAATGAGCATCCATTATAATCATGGAGTCAGTAGGTCGTACGTATTTATTAGTATGGTTCCCATTTTTCAAAAATCATTATTGAAAGTACATAAATAACATTATATTGTTCAATAATTGTAATTAAATCATAAATTAAATATTATTTAATGAAATATATTTTTAATTATAATTCATGTGAAGTAAAAGGTTTCACATCACATCGAGTAGACGGTAGTCCACATGTCCACGAATGACATTATCACTTTTTAGTGTACGAAAAGGGTTATAAAGAAATTGATATTGTATATTTCAAGAAATTTAATTATGTAATCATTATAATATATATTTCATTTATATCATATATATTTATTTAAAAATATACTTAATACATTTCATGTATAGTGTGAATGAATAACATCACTTTGAGGAGGCGGCAGTCCACACTTCCATTCATTGTATTCAATGAAGTATTATTGAGTTTCTTGTTCCATACCATACGTCACATCTATTGTAACAAGAATAATTAAGGATAAAAAGAATCATTATAGGAAGAAGAATACATTGTTATCCAATTTTATGACTAATATATATTGTATAATAAAATAATTATATATTATATTCATAAAATTAATCATTTAATATTATCCATATTATGTGTTATTCATATTCTATATATGAAATCATTTTCTTATAAAAAATTTGGAACTCTTTTATATTCTTTATTGTATTATCACCGAAATGTAAATAATTATTTTGAATATGATATGAAAATTTGTTATTAAATTATCTAAAGAACATAATTTTTTTTGTCTAGCCAAAAACAATTCTCTATACTTCCCTACCATGTTTTATATGGGCATAATTTCATGGATGGTTCATAAATTACATGAATTATAAAAGAATATTAAAAAATTGATGTTTTAATCAAATAATTATGATCAATCCTCCTTTGAATAAGATCATGACTTTTTTATTATTTTACATATCTTGTTAAAAAATAATATATAATATGTCATATAATATGGGAGAGGAAAATAGTATGTTTTTTATTTAGTCACCCAACACTAGATTTTATGTTTTCAATTAAGATTCAATTGAATTAGAAATATTCAATAAAATAAGAAATGAATGATTATAATTACAATTTTTAAAAATATAAAATAAATTGATTATTATTATTTTGAAATATAAATAAATGAAATATGACAGATCTATATAAAATTTCCAATGTATGTTTTTTATCCATCATGACTTTTTTCACGTTGAAGTATTTTTTATATTATATCATTATCTAGGAACATAGTAAGTTTTATTTTTTATGGAATTAGATCCCAAATAATTATTTAATATTATTAATATTTTATTTTTATCACTTACTCAATTGACAAGGATAATAAAAAAATATCCCTTAAAATGAATTGCGTAATGAAATTTTAACAATATTGTTTTTTCAGAACATTTAGAATTATTTATATAAATTTATAAATAATCCTATTATGATATGATAAATATTAAATGTTATTATGCTTTGAATATGTTGTATTTAGTTGATTGGTCTTCATGATATAATGATAATATATATAGATAATGAAATTATAAGGTGTAAAAAATCTAAAATTAGTGTTAAATTATAGCCCTTTAATTGAACCAATTCATTATTGGATATTATTATCTCATTTGAAAATTAATTACTCTGGATATATTAAATGTGATAGTATTTTTTTCTATGATATAATGGTATAATTAATCATAATGTGTGTTTTATAATGATTAGGTGTCCAATGAATGTTTGGCATTCTAGAATCTCATGGGACATTAATTTTTCTCATCTCCCTCTCTCCATCAGTTTTTATTTCTCCCAATCTATTCCATGTTTTGGTATATAAAAGAAACACATGCCTTAAAAATTAATAGTGGTGGGTATTATGATTGTAATAAATAGAGTTTTGTACAATTATTTTCAATGATAGGAAACTCTATAGAAGCTTGGGAAATTTTTAATGAATTGTTATGGTAGATATATATGATGGGTTATGAGATAATATACAATATTTATACTATTTTGTGGGTATAAAAAAGGAAATACATTTTAAATAATCTAGAAAAATCATGATATCCATAAATCATTGGGGGGGTGGTGGTGGTATTTTTGTTTTGGGATCAAAATTTGAAATTCACAATGTCATAGATTATCGTCTTCAAATTACTTCTCAGACATCAATTATAATTGAAGTCTAGGTATTTCAGATGAAGTAAAATGTAATGTGTTACTCCAGCCATATGTTATGTTATATTTTTTAATAATCTAGAATTCCTATGCTTTACTAGACTATATTGCAACATGTCCTTATTGATACACATTTTATATATTTCAATGATCATTCAATGGGTATATGTACATTATTATTGGACATTATGAGTAATATATAACCAAATTGTTTGTTACTAGTGTGAAAATCTATTTATAAACATTCAATATCTTGGAATTACATGGTTTTAAAAAAATATACATGATTTAAATTTGTAACACTAAATAAGTAATTATTTCATTGATAATAAAACATTAATTATATTGAGTAATATTATTTTTTGGGGAATAAAATAAATAATATAAAAAATCAGAAACATGAATAGATCATCATTATTCACCATGTAAATAAATCAACTAAAGGAGATTTTAGAAATGATTTCAATAAGATGAAATATGGGAATAATATTTTATAATAAAAAGGGGATAAGTTGTCACGTAATTTAAAGAGACATAATAAAAAATAAATGTGATAATAATGATAATGTAGCTGTTGTAGGGAAATCATCATACGATCATTGAGAAAATTATAATATATAATTATTTTTTTGAAATAAATCAACTATATATTCTATATATAAAAATAATTATTATTTTATTCATAATCATGAAAATATTTTTCATCTATACCCCGATTATATATATTCTCATATATTTAATAGTTTACTTTTTATTATTTATCCAAATAAATAGTCATTCTAACAATAGATTATTATTTGTTATATTATTTAAGTATATATAAAATTATTGTATTTATAAAATAGATATAACCAAATATTTCCACAGGAGGAAGGTCCAACAATAGTGATGATGTGTTCAACCACAACAAAAAATAATTGGGGGTAGAAAATCAACAACAATGATTCGTAACAGGTTGTACTATCATGAGAAATTGTAATCATGAAATAGTAAACTGTAATGATTTTGTAACCAATATATTTGGTACTGAGAATTACAATAGATGTTGCTCAATATAACCTACCAAACTAGGTAAATGAAGAGGAATGAAATCTAATATAATGTTGATGTGGGATTGGTTAACATGATTACCCTTAATAATTAAACACACACACCTATTGTAAATAAAATGAAATTAGTGCATAATGACTTCTACCTCAATATAAAATTTTATTATAAATTCATTGTTGTATTAATGTTTAATGATAAATTTGAGTATGTAATGAAATATTTTTTACAATAATAAATCATTATAATTTTAAAAAAACTGATGGAAAAATTTTCAATCACAAAAATATATATATATATGTCATGACATTGGAGTTTTTAGATGTTTTGTAAAGATGAAATAATAAGTATATAACAAAAATAAATTATTTATTATTTTATTTTTGGATAAATATATTATGTGATGTAACTCTATAAATAATTATATTATTCATTATGGTCCCTTTCCATCATTATACACTAGTTTTTAACCTTGATAAATATTTTATGATAGAATACTATCATATTTTCTTTAAATATTTTAGTTTAGAGAGATCCATGTCGGATCTTGATCATTTATAATGTGTGTCTCTTCCTTTAGAATTGTTTTATATGATGATAATACTTATACACTATCGTACAGTGTAGTATGAGATAAGAAACTCCATGAAATTATATATTTTAAATAAATTCATTATGTTGTATATTTTAATAAATAATCTAATAAAAGGGTTGAGGCATATTCAAATATATTTTTATGTGACAATATTTGAATAGTTTTTTTATTCAAAAATTATTTTATAACCATTATATATAGAAATTAAAATTATGTGAGTGGTAACATGGTAACATTTTTCAATTATATAATTTATATTCAGCTAAGAATATATATTGAAATAACATTTATTTCTATATAGAGAAATGTGGTATGTTTATTAAGGATTTTTTCAATGGGGAACTTCAAGAATTTAATTAAATAGATCATGATTATTATGTTAAGTTTACTATTTTCATTTAATATTAACATGTTCTAATTTATAAAATTTATGCCATAAATATTACATCAAAATTCCATTAATCAATGATCACTGTATTCAATTAAATTATATTCATCTTATAGATTAATTACAAATTTATTTTTTACAATGGATATTTCTTGATATTTTTCCATCCTATAATGAAATGAAATATATTAAAAATTATTGTAAAAAAATTATTCTTATAAATGTAAATGATGATGATAGAGTCTAATTTATCCCTCCAATGCATTGATAAATTATTTATACTCAATAGAAATGATAATAGAAGACATTTTTCACTTTATTACACAATTCATCATGTTCTAAATCATTTCATATGTTATTACAATTAAGAATATGTTTTTATTATGTTGATACATAATTCAATTATTTACCACATATGAATTAGGAATCATATTATATTCTTTTGTGAATGATATTAGAAGTATATTATTATTATATTCTATTTAAATGAAGTCAAATATGAACTCCTATGATTTTTCATGTTTTCTTCTCTGAAAAATATTAAATTATGAAATGATGTTTCTTATGAAATGTAATGAATTAATGATTTAATGTTTCATTATTTCAATATTACAAAATAGTTTTTGAAAGAAATATTTTGACCATTTGTGGAAAATAGTTTAATATAACATAAAATAAATTTTTTATATTTATAATGATATAGTAATTTATGATTTAATGAATTCAGGGATATAAATTATTATAATGTTTCATATATCATAGGAAAAAATGTTTTTTTCATGTTTTTTATGAACACAAATATATTTTTTGGATGAAAATAACTTTCATTGAATTTCTAGTTTTTTTGATGGTCTAAAATTGTTTTCATACATTGTATGCCATATATGGATTCCTAAGATCATCAAATGTTTCCAATTGATTTTCCTTGTCATTTAACAGATGTAGGAATGATTTTTGTGTCCACATATTAATTATAAGATTTTATATTTGAAAAACGATTTTTGCATCTGAAGAGGAATCACTGGTAAAAATGGGTAAAATATTGTTTATTAAAAAATTATAGGCTATATACATGTTATTGTTTTCTCCATTTCCTATAAAAAAATAAATGTAATTTTTCTTTAATATGTTACTGATGACATTTTTTAATTAAAATATATGATTAATTATTAGCTAATTATGGGTTGTTATAATTTTTTTCAAAGATTGATCGAGATAAAAGTAGAGTTAATAATGTTATTAGGTGAGTTTAAAATAATATTTATTCATATAGTAATTAGTTCATTAATTTTTGGGTGATAATAATTTAAAAGGCATTGTATTTATTTTTTTATATTCATATGTGGTTTTATTTTAATTTTGAGAATAGTATTTTAGTTGATATTTGATCATTTTAAGAAAGAATATGTGATTATGGTATAAATAATCATTACAGATGACATATTCACTAATATTATGGTTATTATAGATAATTATTAAATGGTATATTTTTAAATTGAATATTTATTAAAAAATTGGGGATTGATAAGTTATTTTTATGAATAAATCATTAAATTTATTACAGTTTATATTGACTCTTTTTTTGTAATCATTATATGATTAGAATATATATATAGGGAATTAATTTCAATTATATGATTTTATATCATAGTAGATGATATTAACTAAAATAATTGGATTTATTTACATTAAAAAAACTAACATGGTTCATCTTATATCAGGGTTTGGAATTAATATGGAATATATTTTGGGATTATTAATGTTCATCACGATTTAGGGTATCATATTTCATAATGGAGAACATTTTTTTTCTATTCATAAATTTATACATTTATTGTTAAAGTTTAATTATTTTTAGGGGAAACCTATTTTTTTGGAATAATTTGTAATCTTTTTTTCCTTAATAAAATGGATAAGTTTTTTTTAGAATTTGAAATTTTGGAGGTGGTTTATTAATCATAATAAATCCCTAGTAGAATGTGTGATATTATTATTTAATATTTAATTTTACCAAATTGTTTATTAATAGTTTCATTACAAATTAACATTATAGAAAAATTATTTTCAACATGAGGGTTAGAAAATAATAATATAAAATTAATAATCATATTATATAAATTATGATATTATTAAATTTAATGGCTATTAGATTAGGAAAATGATAAAATTGAATCACATTTTTGGAAAATAATTACACAATCAGATATCAAAAATGGATGGGATGACACATAACAATAAAATGTTTTCCCACCAAAATTAATTATTTGTGATTTGTATTTAAAAATCATTTTGTAATGAATTTGAATTTCTTTGATATTCATATCACTTAAAAATGACATGAAATATCAAATACCTCTTCAGTAACTTTAAATATCAATGGAATATGTTTTATATATAATCAAAATTTAAGATCTATGTCCTCTATCATTTCACAAAAATAGAGTTGACATTAGTTTACAATATTATTTTTTTCCTAATCATATAAATTAATGGAAAAAAATTAATTTTGTATTCTAGTCAAATTTGGAGAACATAATGTTTCCCATCTAATTTTTTTATGAGCTCATATTTTTGGATCCTCATATAATACTATAGAAAATTCACATTTTCAAAACCTCAAAACAAAATATATCATATTATGTATTAAAAAAATATATTCATATTTTCTAAAACTGAATCTCAAAAATGATAGTTTGAAAAAAAAACTTTTTCTAGAAATAATATAATTCAAATTGTATTTTTTTTATTTAGAAATTATAAATTTAATGTTATTAATATTACTTTAAATATTATTACACTTCATGGAACTTCTCTCTATCTGGGAAACACTACTATGAACATTAGAGTATCATGTGATGTTATGAATGAATTCAATAATAGAATATTTATTATTAATAGTAAAAGATTATTGTTTATAGAATATTGATTTATTTATAGAAATTAATAATTAGGTGGATCAATATATTAGATTTTTCATTTTGTGACAATATATATTTCGATGTAGTTGTGAAAGAAATTATGGATGTATAATTCATATAAGGGAATGAAATGTAACTTCCAATTTTTAAAATTAGAATATCTCTTCCATATAGGTCCATCTATACATGACACAACAACTCAATATGTGAAATAAAACAAATAAAAAATTCTATGAAAATATAACATTTATTAACATTGGCACTGTTACATAGGGACAACAAAAGAATTTATTAATGAAAATAATACATTGATGAAGGATACACCACAGTCTAGAATATAAAGAACAAAAAATTAGACAATTATAAAATGGTTATTGATAAGGTAAAATATGTGAATCATATTTGTTTCTAATACGATGATTTTATGTATGAATATAATATTGAGGATATATGAAAATTTAATGACAACACTGATAAAGTAATTATTATGATGAATTTATTAAAATATCAAATAGAATAAAATATAATATGTCATTAAATGATTGAAATACAAAATTTGTATAATTCTTTTTTAAATTAGTGTATAATTCTTGATTAATAATCTATATGATATTATGAAAGTATTTACGGATGATATATATGCAATTTTTTATAAGATGATACATTTTATATAATTTTTTTAATATGAATAGATTATTTATATTTACGGTAATGTTTTGGGATTTTTTTTGGAGAATATATTATTATTATATTAATAATATTATAGTTGTCCCTAATGTTCCATGTGAGGAATGTCCAACCACTATACGGTAGTTGTTGAACTCAACTAATTTAGTATATGGAGGCCGTGGGAGATTTCGATTTCGCATTGTTATCACTAGTATTATCAAAGTTAATATTGTATTGATTGATGTTAGAGGTCATATATATTTTTAGTTTGGTATAAGGTATTACAATAAGAGTTTGTTGTTATGACATTTTAGATTAGTGTTAATGAAGAAGTCCCCATTAATCTATAATATTTATTCGGAATTAAAGTATTTTTTACTATTATTATTTTATAAAACATTAAAATTAAAATAATATAAATACATTAACACAAGTCTTTTTTTATAATAATTGACTCAAAACATCATTGAATTGTAGTAGTTATGTTTCTGGGAAAAAATGATGTTATATAATATAATTTAAAATAATAAATTTTCATAATTTATATAAATATATGGAAAATATATTACAAAATATTGAGAAATATTTCTTATGATTTGGGAGTTTTTGGGTGATGTGTGGGTCATGAAAAAATATAGATATGATTAAAAATATTCTTTATTAATTTTTTTCATAATAAATATTAATAGTGTGTTATGCCTAAAAAATTTTGTTATAAATTTTATTGTCACATTCTATCATCCTCCTTCAGTACAAAACCTCCATAAATATTTAATTATGAAAGATATTGCTAATAACATTAAAGAACATAATTTAGTAGCCACATGATGTAGTGAAATTTTAATCTTATTTCTTATCTTGATGAAATACCTCCACTATGATTTCGATGTCTGATATTATATCGAGTATCATATGGGGGACCAAAAAGATCAAATATATATTGATTAAAAATATGGATCATAAAAATTTGCTATATTTTTATATGAATACCTAATAATGGGGTTTGATGATATTAATTTTATGGTTTTGTTTTGGGAAGTACAAAATAAAAAATTTAATAGGAGGTTATATTTAAATTAAATACATTATAAAAAAATTTATCTAATATTCTTATTTATGTGATTCCATAAAATGTGAATCTATTTCTTCATGTCCGTTTTATAATTATGTTTTCATTATTCAAATATTCATTTAATAATTTACTACAAGAATAAAAAATTTGGTTTGTAATAAATGAAGTACATAAATTATGGTTTAATAATTCCTTGGTATTTTTTATGAATACATTGATTTAAACCATACATAAAACCCAACAACGGCCTTTGATGACAATGATATAATATTACAAAAATTTTACCACTATAACCCTATCATTTATTTAGAGGATATGAATAAAAGTAACCTAATTACGTAATATATTTATAATTTTAATACAAAATAATAATATATTGATTAATTTATAGGAAATTATCCAGAAAACTATATTACAGTCATTTTATGTTTTGAAAAATGGTTTCCTAAAAAATGTGTTTTATTAAACATTATGAATGAGTACTATAATTAATTTTTTCCACTTCAATTAATTTAATTTCATTATATGGTTTAATATATGAAATCATCAAATCAAACTTATCCCAGTATGGAATTTGTTTTATTTCTAAAAGAGTTAATATTTTATTAAATAATGAAAATCATTGATTTTATAGAAAATAATCTTATCTGTTAAAATATTTAATAATAGCCATTCTATGAATTTGGATTCACATTTAATTAGTAAAATTTGGATAAATATATTCCCATTTATTTCATTATAATTTACATAATTATTATTTTTTTGTATAAAAACTTTTATATACTCAAACATTTATTTCCCTATAAAATATTTTTTCAACGTGTAATGAAACATTATTTTAAATTTAATTAAATCCAATAATATGAGATAAATATTATATAATATATTCCTTATTTGGAATCCTCATTTCAAAATTTGTGAAATCTTTCTAAAGTTTGTAGTAAGAATTAATAGTAACAATAGTGAAATTTATGACCACTATAATTGTTATAATTTGATAATGTAGGTGAAAACAATAAATTAATGCTTCAAAATCATCCATACACTAAACTGTATTTCATTTAATGTCATTCATTATATCACACACATAAAATATTCTAAAAATTTTATTTTTATTTCAATTTTTACCATAAAACAAACATTTATAATATTTTAAATGGATAAAAATACCTAAATGGATTTTTTTATAAATCTATAATATGTACGATAGGGAAGAAATTATTGAATGGTTAAAAAAATTTATGTTTAAGATTTGTAGTTTTATAAATGAGTGTAATTTATTTTTATCTTTTAGTTATGATATAGTTACCATAAATTATCTACTACGCTAACACAATTTTATACATAACGTAGAATAATGTCTTATTAATTTTAAATGGTTATTAATATTTTTCATCATTAATTTATTTTTTAGTTGATCATTTATATCTTCTTTCTTAACCAAAAAACATTACCAATAAATTGATATCGTATTAATACACCAATGATTTTATACATATTTCAACTAAGATGTAAGGTTTTAGTCATCACATAACTTGAGTTAATTTTTTAATTGAGAGTATTTAAACTAGACCTCATTATATCATTTGAATATATCAATTTGCTTCAACATACACATGAAATTAATTTATAATATTTTATTAAATTAAGAAATTCAAATGAATCCCCTCCCTTTGCATATAAAAGGATTCCAGAACTTCTCACCTCCTCATGCATCCTAAGAATATTAACTATACCAACCCCTTAAATAAACACTTCATAAGATACATCTATAAATAAAAATACCATCCATGTGTTCAATAGGGACATATCCATAGTAGGGTCTTCAAAGTAGTTATAATCACATTTACTAAAAAATTTATTTCTTTATCTACCACATCCAATTATATATTAATAAATCATATATATTAAAATTAATATCTCTCATGTAATTATAATTTATTACATTAATGGAATAAATTTATTCATCAATCATTCCATGAAATGGGGATCAAAAACACAATTTCTGCATAAATTTGAACTATTTTAGTACCCCTGTTTTGCGGTTTTTTCCTTTGTTTATGACTTTTTATATGTTTAATGTTCTGGGGATGAGATGTAAAGATGTTGGGAGATTTTGGAATGGTTTTTAATAAGTTTGGATGTTTTTCATGGGGAAAATGATTAGGGGAAACCGTTTGGGACCTCCAAGAAAATGTGTAGGGAGAGAGAGTAGGCTTCGCATGGCGTGCGCATGGTTTTCCAAACCATGAGAGGCAACCGTGCAGACCCCTCCTCTCGATACTGTGGCGTGCACATGGTTAATGCACGGTTTGGAAAACAATATGGTCTAACTCTGTGGCCACATAAAAATAGGATTTTAATACCCGGGTTCACTCAGGCTTGCCTCATTTCTCTCCAAGCTTCCTCCCCCTGAAGCCTCATTTGGTATTTTCTCCTCTCAATGGTTGGAGGGGGCTCTCCCACATGTTTTGAAAGAAAATAGAAGGGGTTTCGTGGTGTTTTGAAAGTGGTTCTTCTCATGTAAGTCTCATATCATGGTTCATTATGGTATCCTCTAGATCTATATCTCCCTCTCTCTCGTTTTTCTAGATTGACACCCGTTGTGTGTAGATCTAGGGTTGCAGTTTCCTTGGATGTTGATTTTAAGGATTATTGATGTTAGGGAAGGGGATATAGAGAGGTTGTAACGCCCCGACCCCAGCTACCCAGAGTCGGTGCATTAATTACATAACATTGGAATGATCACAAGAAAGATCAAATCCCGAAAGACCGATTGGTTTAGTAGCCTTGGAAACACTAGATATAATCATAAAGTTTTACATTACATTTCAAAGTGAAAAACTACTACAACAACAAAGTCTTCATATCCACACTATTAACCCCTCATAATATCCCTGCAAGTCATTCATAATTTACTTCTTCACTACCTGGGAAAAATAAAACATAGAAAAGGGGTGAGCTCAAATGCCCAGTAAGGATAACAATATAGCGGAACATTCATAATAAGCATAAACATTTAAGGCAATGAATTACTAAAACAAAAGCCTTTTAAAATTGAACTTCAACATAGTATGGCAAAAATAAAAATGAAATAATGCCATTTACTTATTCACATGGATATTCTACTAATCGAATAATCACATGCAATATCAATAACCACTTTCATAATGTTGGAATGCATAATGATAAACGTTAACTTCTTTGTCTAGGCCTCATCCCAAGACCTAGGGGTTACTTCTAACCGGAACCCAACCCGGAGTGCCTCTAATAACCGGACACCAACCCGGAGTGCCTCTAATAACCGGACACCAACCCGGAGTGCCTCTAATAACCGGACACCAACCCGGAGGGCATACTTTTACCAGTCCCTAACCTGGAGGGCTTACTTTAACCAGTCCCCAACCTGGAGGGCTTACTTTTACCAGTCCCCAACCTAGAGGGCTTACTTTTACCGGTCCCCAACCCGGAACATACTTGTTTAACACATTCATCTGAAGAAAAGTTTGAAATATAACATAATCATTCGGATTAATACTAGCATACGAAATGTCAATAGTTTCACCATAAACTATGAATGGTATAAAATAGCACATCCACAGTCAAACATATCACAAAACCTTCAATACAATATAGAAGTTTTGTATTATAATAAATCAACTTCAAATAAGCGTAAAATCCATTAAAGGATGTTGACATAGATGAAATCAAAATTTTTAAAGAAATATCTCCTTCTATTTTTGAAATCATTTAAGAGCCATATAAAATAAAACATTTTCTTGAAAATATTCTTGTAAGCTTGTAAGGAAAGCTTTGACGATTTTATAATGGCGGAAAATAACCGCACCCGCCGTATAAGTAAAAAAAACATTCTTATCTTAATTCTGTCGAAAAGGTCAAAAAGGACCTTGTTTTGAAAACGACGGAAATATTCCTTTATAAACCTCTTACAAAAAGTCAAACAAGGGTATAAATGAATTTAACCCATATTCTTGTAAATAATAAATACGTTTTGAAATACATTTCAAAGAAACATGGATGTGGATGATAAAGAAATCCCAGTGGATTATTACGTATAAACAATCTCGGATAATGAAGAGATTGTGAAATAACCCTTACCTTGTACTTTTCCTTGGTTGGGGTAGGTTAACCTCCTGTATAATGGTGAAATAGTTGTTATTAAATTATACAAGAATCATATATATTAATATGATATCATATTTGATCTTTTAACATTGATTTGTTAATAATATCTTAGAATTATCGTCGTTTCGGGAGTTAACTTACTCATTTTCTTTTATATGTTTTGTTACATAAGCCATGGTTGTTGTATCTTATTCATATCCAGAATGATATACAGTCCTTAAACATCATTTTTAAATCATCAAATGATAATTATACTTGAATGGATACGATGGAGAATGAATCTCATCGCGTTCGTGGAGACGGTAGTCCGTACGTACGCACGAGCGACAATATCATTATTTTGATATTAAAATAATATATAAATGGATGGTATATCATATATACAGAATCATTAACATGTTATATTTATTTTTTTACATGATTTACACATCATTATTATACCCATCCAAATAATATTATATTGAATAACAATTACACCACGACGTGGAGACGGTAAGCCGTACGTACGCACGTATGGTGACATGTTATTCAAAGGGTGGATAGAATAATGAATATGATTGTACCATATTTATAATAACATCACAGTATATGTGAGATACTGGAGTTATTATTTCAGAATGGTAAGAACAAAGGAAGAAGAAGTGGAAGAAGAAATGAACTTAGAAAAGGGTGGTGAAATCATTACCTCTTCTTCGGGTTCTTCCTTTTGATTTGATCAAAAGGGCTCCTTAGGTTGGCTTTCTGATCAAACTAAGGCCTATAGGTTGTATTGAGGGATGTTGGGAGAGTATTTGGGCAGAGTTTGGCCGAACCAAAAGGCTTTGAAGGTGTGAAGAAATGGGAAGGAGGAGTGCCCTTTTATAAGAGGGGTGAGGGGCACCTTTGGAAAAGCTAGAAATATTAATTTATAATAAATTCATATTCGGTTTCTAAAGGCTACAAAGTTGACTATTCAAAGGATGAGGTGGGGATAGGTCGAAAACAACTCATCCAATAGAATTTAGACAGGTTTGGGTACTTATATTAACCTTATCTTTAAGTATTAACTCTAAGTTAATTAGTTTCACTTTTACAATGTCTCTTTGTATTTTTATATAATATGGTTAATAAACTTACTATATACATCCAAGCGACCCCCAAGTGGTCCATTAATGAGGAACCTATAATAATATAAGTCTCTTGGCCGATCCTTAGATTTTTAGGAATTTAATATCAATTAATAATATAATATTTGTTTTAAGAACTCTTTTATGTCAATTTTGACACTATTCAATAGTTGATTTTTGTGAAACTCATAACAGATTGATTACTTCGAACAAAGTCAATTAAATCAATCCTAATATATCATATTATCCTAGAAATTAGTTTAATTCATTAAAAGTTTCATATTATATTTATTTGGGTATTTATAATATCAATTATGTTAATTTTTTACTATTTTAGTAATTACTGCATCATCATTGTGTCATAAATAAAATAAATTATTTAATGTCTAAAAATTATAAATAAAATATCATTATGTAGGAAATCTTTTTATATATCTAATGAATATTTATAATCGAAAATCCAACATGTATAACCCTATGTAAAAATTGTTGTTCTAAAAGATATATGCTTGTGTCATTTTTGTATTCATTTTGACTTAATTAAAATAAAGTGTCATTATCACTTACAAGTGGATCCATGGGGTCCCAAAATAGACCCAAAGATGCCCATGGTCGACTATGTATCAACTAATAGGGTTAAGACACGTTTTAGGGTAATTTAGTATTATTATAATATTATTTTTTTAACCCTTATTTACCGGATTTACCCTTAACCATGGTAAATAAAATATTTACCGCAGTAATTATTCAAAATGTCTAAAAATAAAAGTTACCTATTTACACAATTTGAACATCCTGATTCCAAATATGGAATCCATTTTTCTAAATTCAAAACACAGAAGTGGCAGAAATTAATTTAAAATTAATTCCCGCTGTCAAAACAAAAAGCGTGTTTTTAAGAGATAATAACTACCAAAAGATTGACACTTGTTTATGTTCGGTTTAATTGTAAAATTATGTCCAATGACCAACATTATATTAAATGGTAAAAATATATTCTAAATATACTTTAAAACCACTCAAATTCATAATTTATCAATATTAATTATTTTGATTAAAAAAGTTGTTTTTAATTAAAATTTAGTAATTTTCACTATTCATCAAAATATAAAAGTTATCCGAAATGTACCAAAATTTCACCCTAGGCTAATTTCGATATTCCGAATCCAAAAATGAAGTCAATTTTTAAATATAAAATATATATAATTTCAAAAATTAGGTATTACTATTCATAACGGCTAGTTTGATTGGTTGTGGTGTGTGTTAAAACTCAAGGTTGCGTACAACACACGCTACTGTATTACTCAAAGAAAGCGTACCGTGGAAGCTTGGGATGTTTCATTTTAAATTTTTGATGTCCCAATTTAGTCAAAAAGATTAAAATATTGTATTTAAAAAGGTTTCACTATTAGAAGTTGATAATACTGAAAATGAATCTGTTCTTGCAATATGACTAAGAAACTCATAATAGGGATTCTAAAATTATAAGGATTATATAAAGTTCAAAATGTAGTTAATACTATTCATGAACTCTTTTAATGGTGTGATTGAACTCGGTGTTGCGTGTAGTGCAAGTTATTGAATTATTTTTAAGAAATAACACACTCTGAAATCCTGGGGTGTTACATTCTCCCCTCCTTCAATAAATTGCGTCCTCGCAATTTGAAATTGTTCTTCGAAAATAAAAGGTTGAAAGTAGAAAATATATTTGTGGGAAAACCCACATCGGAAATTGGGTTACTAAAATTTAGTCTTAATATGAGGAAAAGATAAATGAAAGGGTCACCACCAAATTATGATCTCGATTAGGAGAACATTGGTGGCAATTAGAGACATATAATTGGAGGAAAAACGTAAATATTTATAGGTAGTGATTGAGGTCATCAATCACAAACAAGTATAAAATTGAGGTCCTTAAACTCATCAATCTATTATGATTTGAAGTACCATCGGTTCAACAAAATATAGGGTATTGGGACAACACATTTTTGACATTTCAAAATATCTTAGTTGAAATCCCACATCGAAAAATGAATTAATGAGGCCTCTATTTAAAATAAAGAGTGGAAAGTATGAAGATTACCGAAAATAACACATACTAGGGTTCCATTTAGGAAAATATGGATATGGAAGAGAAATCTAACCATCAATTATCTGATGGAGAGTGGTAGAGAACATGGCTATGAAAAGGCCAACAATCCCAAAGCCATAAATTAGTGATGATTTAAGGTACCATCTAGGAAAACATTTTTGTTCTAAGTTTCTTTTCTTAATATTGAGGAATCTATTTATGAGATTGACTAAGATCATAAGGAGATATACTTACTTTATAATTATAGTTTTATCCATTAATAAATTTCTACCACAAACTCATCTTTCACTCTAAATGATAATAGAATGTAAGAAAAATTCTATTTACACTATTCGTATAGGGTTCCAAAATAAATGAATTTATAATTCATCTACAAGATCTTTTAATAAAAACTACATTATTTAATCCAGGACATCTCGTGGGCCAGTGGTAGGTGATACACCCTTGTCGCCCTTCGGTTTCGGGTCCAAGTCTCGCAGCCTTGCCGGACGCGACGGGTTGCCGCCCGACCTCCGGGTTGTCCTTTTATGTTAATCCAAAATAATCCAAACTAGAACTATCCAAAATACTTCTATCCAAACTCACATTCCAACATTTATAAGGAAGGTAAACATAATATAGATCCTTTTTACCCCGTAATAGCATATTAATACCTTCATCATGTATTACCATATTCCTTATTGATTACATTCATGATCCCTTATTCCATATAGAATGCTGGATATACTTCATTAATCCAAAAATGTTTTAAACCCTAACAATGATGGAATATACAAATCATTAATCAGCTTCAAGGTAGTCAATAATATCCAATATAATTTATCCAAAATAATCACATATTATTCCAAAATCACTACCTCAGTATCAGAACTATATTACGATTTATCATTCTCTCAACCATATATTTTCCAAAAATTTAACCTTCTATTGAGTCACTTTTCTTTGTTCCACACAATCTCAAGTCCTTAATGAAATAGTACTGCAGTACAATCCTTATATACTCCATAATTATTATAACAAGTACATTGTTGATACAACAATCAATTGATATAATCAACATAAGAACTCTAATCATTCCTCTTCATCTGTGGTAGTATCATAACTTGATTATTATCCAATAGCATCATTTGCGGCATAGTCTGATGACTGGTACATAGGTTCGCGTAGTGTCCAAACTCCTTGCAAATGAAGCATTGTACATTTAAAACCATTTTCTTACCCTTGCAGTCACGTACTTTGTGCCCTTTTCCTCCACACTTATAACAAACTCCCATTCCTTTCAGGCAAGTTCCAGGGTGTTTCTTTCCACAGTTACCACATATGGGAAAATTCTTCTTTTCCCTCTTACTTTTATCCATCTTTCTCTCTTCCATCCTTTTCTTCTCTTGCTTCCCTTCAAAGCCATAGGACTCAGTAAACTCTTTACTTATCTTATCAACACATGATATTATTTCTTCATATGATGATAATAAATAGGAGACTATTTCTCTTATCAATTCTAGCTTAAGACCATGAAAGATATGATCCTTCCTTCTCTTTGGATCATGTGCATTTCTGGAGTTCTCATTCCTTCTACTGGGCGCCATTTCTAAACAATGGCATACACCAGATCAGTTTATGAATCAAAATACATAATCCCATACTTATAAAACACTTAACATAAATTGAACTATTTATAGATATAATCCATAATCATAAAAATGTCTCCTTTGAGGATGTATATACTCATAAACCCTTCATAATGGTTTGTAAAGAGAAAGAGAATTATCCTAAGCATATCCCCCGGGAGTGTCGTAACCAAGAGTGCAGCAAGGCCCGTTGTCGTGCACCAGTTCCCGTTCGAGTCTAGCTCAAAGCGGTGTTTTCGGGTTTTACCCCTAGGTACATCTGTGCCAGAGCCGCCTCTACCTGCTCGTATCCAGACAGGGATGTATTGCTCGGAAAACTCACAAAATCTCTACAATACCAAAATTCTAGGAAGTTCTTCTATACTAATCCTCAAAGTTCATCTTAGGTCTATGTGCTCTAATCAGAGTTTATCTAAATCTAGCTTCCAAGGTTTGTACTAAACTTCCACTGATACCAACTGTAACGCCCCGACCCCAGCTACCCAGAGTCGGTGCATTAATTACATAACATTGGCATGATCACAAGAAAGATCAAATCCCGAAAGACCGATTGGTTTAGTAGCCTTGGAAACACTAGATATAATCATAAAGTTTTACATTAAATTTCAAAGTGAAAAACTACTACAACAACAAAGTCTTCATATCCACACTATTAACCCCTCATAATATCCCTGCAAGTCATTCATAATTTACTTCTTCACTACCTGGGAAAAATAAAACATAGAAAAGGGGTGAGCTCAAATGCCCAGTAAGGATAACAATATAGCGGAACATTCATAATAAGCATAAACATTTAAGGCAATGAATTACTAAAACAAAAGCCTTTTAAAATTGAACTTCAACATAGTATGGAAAAAATAAAAATGAAATAATGCCATTTACTTATTCACATGGATATTCTACTAATCGAATAATCACATGAAATATCAATAACCACTTTCATAATGTTGGAATGCATAATGCTAAACGTTAATTTCTTTGTCTAGGCCTCATCCCAAGACCTAGGGGTTACTTCTAACCGGAACCCAACCCGGAGTGCCTCTAATAACCGGACACCAACCCGGAGTGCCTCTAATAACCGGACACCAACCCGGAGTGCCTCTAATAACCGGACACCAACCCGGAGGGCATACTTTTACCAGTCCCTAACCTGGAGGGCTTACTTTAACCAGTCCCCAACCTGGAGGGCTTACTTTTACCATTCCCCAACCTGGAGGGCTTACTTTTACCGGTCCCCAACCCGGAACATACTTGTTTAGCACATTCATCTGAAGAAAAGTTTGAAATATAACATAATCATTCGGATTAAAACTAGCATACGAAATGTCAATAGTTTCACCATAAACTATGAATGGTATAAAATAGCACATCCACAGTCAAACATATCACAAAACCTTCAATACAATATAGAAGTTTTGTATTATAATAAATCAACTTCAAATAAGCGTAAAATCCATTAAAGGATGTTGACATAGATGAAATCAAAATTTTTAAAGAAATATCTCCTTCTATTTTTGAAATCATTTAAGAGCCATATAAAATAAAACATTTTCTTGAAAATATTCTTGTAAGCTTGTAAGGAAAGCTTTGACGATTTTATAATGGCGGAAAATTACCGCACCCGCCGTATAAGTAAAAAAAAACATTCTTATCTTAATTCTGTCGAAAAGGTCAAAAAGGACCTTGTTTTGAAAACGACGGAAATATTCCTTTATAAACCTCTTACAAAAAGTCAAACAAGGGTATAAATGAATTTAACCCATATTCTTGTAAATAATAAATACGTTTTGAAATACATTTCAAAGAAACATGGATGTGGATGATAAAGAAATCCCAGTGGATTATTACGTATAAACAATCTCGGATAATGAAGAGATTGTAAAATAACCCTTACCTTGTACTTTTCCTTGGTTGGGGTAGGTTAACCTCCTGTATAATGGTGAAATAGTTGTTATTAAATTATACAAGAATCATATATATTAATATGATATCATATATGATCTTTTAACATTGATTTGTTAATAATATCTTAGAATTATCGTCGTTTCGGGAGTTAACTTACTCATTTTCTTTTATATGTTTTGTTACATAAGCCATGGTTGTTGTATCTTATTCATATTCAGAATGATATACAGTCCTTAAACATCATTTTTAAATCATCAAATGATAATTATACTTGAATGGATACGATGGAGAATGAATCTCATCGCGTTCGTGGAGACGGTAGTCCGTACGTACGCACGAGCGACAATATCATTCTTTTGATATTAAAATAATATATAAATGGATAGTATATCATATATACAGAATCATTAACATGTTATATTTATTTTTTTACATGAGTTACACATCATTATTATACCCATCCAAATAATATTATATTGAATAACAATTACACCACGACGTGGAGACGGTAAGTCGTACGTACGCACGTATGGTGACATGTTATTCAAAGGGTGGATAGAATACTGAATATGATT
Source organism: Viscum album (assembly GCA_963277665.1). Taxonomy (NCBI): domain Eukaryota; kingdom Viridiplantae; phylum Streptophyta; class Magnoliopsida; order Santalales; family Viscaceae; genus Viscum; species Viscum album. The sequence continues at coordinate 655,834,803 of OY728122.1, read as the reverse complement.
GTACCATATTTATAATAACATCACAGTATATGTGAGATACTGGAGTTATTATTTCAGAATGGTAAGAACAAAGGAAGAAGAAGTGGAAGAAGAAATGAACTTAGAAAAGGGTGGTGAAATCATTACCTCTTCTTCGGGTTCTTCCTTTTGATTTGATCAAAAGGGCTCCTTAGGTTGGCTTTCTGATCAAACTAAGGCCTCTAGGTTGTATGGAGGGATGTTGGGAGAGTATTTGGGCAGAGTTTGGCCGAACCAAAAGGCTTTGAAGGTGTGAAGAAATGGGAAGGAGGAGTGCCCTTTTATAAGAGGGGTGAGGGGCACCTTTGGAAAAGCTAGAAATATTAATTTATAATAAATTCATATTCGGTTTCTAAAGGCTCCAAAGTTGACTATTCAAAGGATGAGGTGGGGATAGGTCGAAAACAACTCATCCAATAGAATTTAGACAGGTTTGGGTACTTATATTAACCTTATCTTTAAGTATTAACTCTAAGTTAATTAGTTTCACTTTTACAATGTCTCTTTGTATTTTTATATAATATGGTTAATAAACATACTATATACATCCAAGAGACCCCCAAGTGGTCCATTAATGAGGAACCTATAATAATATAAGTCTCTTGGCCGATCCTTAGATTTTTAGGAATTTAATATCAATTAATAATATAATATTTGTTTTAAGAACTCTTTTATGTCAATTTTGACACTATTCAATAGTTGATTTTTGTGAAACTCATAACAGATTGATTACTTCGAACAAAGTCAATTAAATCAATCCTAATATATAATATTATCCTAGAAAATTAGTTTAATTCATTAAAAGTTTCATATTTTATTTATTTGGGTATTTATAATATCAATTATGTTAATTTTTTACTATTATAGTAATTACTACATCATCATTGTGTCATAAATAAAATAAATTATTTAATGTCTAAAAATTATAAATAAAATATCATTATGTAGGAAATCTTTTTATCTTTCTAATGAATATTTATAATCGAAAATCCAACATGTATAACCCTATGTAAAAATTGTTGTTCTAAAAGATATATGCTTGTGTCATTTTTGTATTCATTTTGACTTAATTAAAATAATGTGTCATTATCACTTACAAGTGGATCCATGGGGTCCCAAAATAGACCCAAAGATGCCCATGGTCGACTATGTATCAACCAATAGGGTTAAGACACGTTTTAGGGTAATTTAGTATTATTATAATATTATTTTTTTAACCCTTATTTACCGGATTTACCCTTAACCATGGTAAATAAAATATTTACCGCAGTAATTATTCAAAATGTCTAAAAATAAAAGTTACCTATTTACACAATTTGAACATCCTGATTCCAAATATGGAATCCATTTTTCTAAATTCAAAACACAGAAGTGGCATAAATTAATTTAAAATTAATTCCCGCTGTCAAAACAAAAAGCGTGTTTTTAAGAGATAATAACTACCAAAAGATTGACACTTGTTTATGTTCGGTTTAATTGTAAAATTATGTCCAATGACCAACATTATATTAAATGGTAAAAATATATTCTAAATATACTTTAAAACCACTCAAATTCATAATTTATCAATATTAATTATTTTGATTAAAAAAGTTGTTTTTAATTAAAATTTAGTAATTTTCACTATTCATCAAAATATAAAAGTTATCCGAAATGTACCAAAATTTCACCCTAGGCTAATTTCGATATTCCGAATCCAAAAATGAAGTCCATTTTTAAATATAAAATATATATAATTTCAAAAATTAGGTATTACTATTCATAACGGCTAGTTTGATTGGTTGTGGGGTGTGTTAAAACTCAAGGTTGCGTACAACACACGCTACTGTATTACTCAAAGAAAGCGTACCGTGGAAGCTTGGGATGTTTCATTTTAAATTTTTGATGTCCCAATTTAGTCAAAAAGATTAAAATATTGTATTTAAAAAGGTTTCACTATTAGAAGTTGATAATACTGAAAATGAATCTGTTCTTGCAATATGACTAAGAAACTCATAATAGGGATTCTAAAATTATAAGGATTATATAAAGTTCAAAATGTAGTTAATACTATTCATGAACTCTTTTAATGGTGTGATTGAACTCGGTGTTGCGTGTAGTGCAAGTTATTGAATTATTTTTAAGAAATAACACACTCTGAAATCCTGGGGTGTTACAGAGGTTTTGGTGGTGTGTTCTCCAGATTTGAGGTGCCATTGCTTGTGGATTGATTTCATCGGAACCCTAAAGGTAGGCGGCTTGCCTCACTACTCCACTTGGTTAGAATTAGTGGTGGTGGTTACAATTAATTTTCATTTCTTGAAATTAATTGTGATATTGATGTGTGAAACATGTTGGAAACTCATTCGGTGATGATTTGGGATTTTTTGAAATAAATAGGTTATTGTTGAAAAAAGGGGTTTTTGTGTGATTTGAAATTGTTGAATATGAAATCCTTGGATGTTGATTATAAAAAAAATGTTTTGTGAAAGACTGTTTTGAATAAAGATATGTATTATTGAAGTGTGGGTTGACAAGGGAAATGGTTTTAGGGTGTATTTAATAAATTTTTGATTTATTTAGGTTACATGACATGTTATCATATGAATGTTGTTCGATGTAATTGGTAAAATTGGTATTGGAAATTGTTGTGTTGTATGATGTTGGTAATTGTGGATTGAAATGTTGTGGGTATTTTGGTTAAGGGTGTGAAGTCCCACACCAGCGATGGGAGGGTGATGGGCGTAAAGTCCCTGTTTCTGACGCTTTCGCCGGGGTGCGCACATCCGTCTGTGGAGGAGGACGCGCTGCTCATTGCCCAGCATTCCCACTTTCCAATGGCGGGCGGTATTCATTCCTTGTTCAGGTACGTCTGCTCCTTGATCGAAACGGGATGATGGGATGTCGGTTCTTCCTTCCGTGGATTACTCCTTGGAGCTCATCACCTAGTCTGAGTCTCCATCATAGATTTAATACAGGTTTGTGAAGCTCATTCCCGGTGCCATATCTACATGGACGACAATTAATTATGCTACTTTCGTCAAGACGCTCCAAGGGGTCTTGTCGGGGCAGCAACCTTCGGTGAGGAGAATGGTCATGTTGGGGCACCGTCGGCATGTCTGTCTTTGGTCCCTCATCACATGGCTTATCGAGGGCGTAGAATCCCAAGGCATCCCACATCGAACGCGGGGAATGTGTACCATCTGAGGTTTTCCTCAGCATCCCATGTTTAACACGGGGCATGTCACGAGTTTAACGTCTTGCAGAGATGGATCGGGTTGATAGATCACTAGGGGGGAACACCGATGATGGGGCCAGCACGTGGGCGGCTTCCCATATATCATGGAGTGGGATGGGGTGGAATGATTTCACCAGGATGTGGCGACCCGGGTAAGGATTAGGATGGATGGTGGAGTGAGACATGGGGCTTACCTTCTAAGACGACCCAAGAGGGGGGATACAGTTTAACGTCATGCGGGACAGAATACAGTTTAACGTCATGCGGGATGGAATACAATTTAATGTCATGTGGGACGAGGGGTTTGGGGCTTACACTCTGAGGCGGCCCAAGGTGGTCAGGGAACCGACATGGAGAGGTCTGGATGACCGGGTGGTGGGATTGAACCTCGTGGAGGCTTCCTACGTACCGTGCGTTATCACGGATCAAAGTCCACATAGTTCGCTGGGATGGCGCATACTCTCTGGGGCAGCCCATAAGAGTATATCATGGTCGATACGCACTCTAAGCCCACATGAGTCATGCTCGGTGTGAGAAACAAGAGGCAGCAGGGACCAGACGATCACGACACGAAGGGTGCGTCTGTGAGAAGCGGAATGGGGCTTACGCGTTGAGAGGCCCAAAGAGGAAACATGAGATTATGTGTGGTTAGTGGCCTTTGGTGTCGGGGCTTACTCCAGGGTGGGGGCCCGTGGTGCGACAAATCGTAGTGGGAAAAGGAATCCACTGGCCTTGGCAGGGGGGGAAGTACGGAGATGCATGGGTGCAATCATCTGAAAGAAAGGCTAGCGGCTTATGATCTGAGGCAGTCCTTCCACCGCGGACAAACGCCGCTCCGACAAGGAGGATCTCATTCCATGTGACTAAGAGTCCATTCCCATGGAGACGAGTGGCATAAAAAATGTCCGAGCTGGGGGGACCGTCCGTGCGAAGCACGGGGTCGAACCACAGTGTAACGTCTTGTGTTAAGGATGAGGTGCTTAGCAGTTTAATGTCCTGCAGCATGGACGAGGTGGGTTTTCTCGACACCCCTAGGGCTTACATGCCCAATGCCGTCTACCCCTTGTGGAAGGGAAGGCATCGGCAGAGCCATTGTGAAGGGGGGCGCAAGGCGAACCACCGAGGGGTCCACGTTAGCGTGGCTATGCGAAGAAGCAATAGCAGTTAGCGTGCCTATGTGGAGAAGGATAAGGCAAAGCAATGCAATGGGAAACCCGACCCAAGGGACCTTGAGGTTACTTCTAACGATCCTGGAAGGCCATGCTGGAAAACAACGCATGGCGCGCATGCCCGGTAGGGGAGACATCAGGTGTCGGTGCAGGGGGCAGCCAAGGGGAGTCAAGGTGAGGAGTCCTGGGCTTTGCGCGCAAAAGGGAAGGTTTGCACGCAAAACTCCAGGACGGTGCGCAATTGGAGCAAGGGAATCGCGTGTGGAGAGGGAACTATGTGCAGGGTTTTTCTCGCACGGTAGGGTATTGCACGCACGAGACACGGATTACGCGCACAGATGGAACCCTGGAGATGGGGAAAATTCACTGATGTCGGTGGAGTTGCGTGCAAAGGCGAACTCCGGGGAAAGGATGCACGAAATGAGGGTCTTACCTAGAAGTCATCTTGCGCGCGGGGGGAGCCGAATTGTGCACACGGGAGTCTCTTCGGATTCCTCAACCCCCAAACTGTTCGGGGTCACCATCTATTTATAGGCGACCTCCAGCGCGGAATCCAGGCGGCGCGCGAAATCCTTCGCACTGAGCGCAGACGGCGCGCAAAAAATCTCCGGGAAGAACCAGGGTGCGCACGGATTGCGCGCCTCATCGGCTCAATTTTGTAAAACCCGAGGATTCTATGATCGTAGAACAATTTTTCATGCGGATCCTTCTTTATTTCGCGCACCACGTCTCGGGCCCCCGGATCGGGCCTCTGATTCCGAATATGACTTCACTTCATCATTTTGAAACATCCTCCGGGAGTTACGGTCTTTTTTCGGCGTCAACAAATGCCCCCCTTAGAATTGGATCGGCGAGAGGTCACAACGATCGGATTCCAAGGGAAATGCCAAAAAACCGAAATGCTAAGTCTCCTGATCAATTTGCGTGCAAAATTCGGACGGTGCGTGCAAAACTACGGACGCGCACGGAATCCTCTTTCCGTGCGGCGTGGAACCCTGGCCTCACCTATAAAAAGGGGCGCTGGGTCCCAAATCCATACTTCTTCTTTTTCCACACAATAAGATTATCTCTCTCGTGCGCAAAATGGCTTCCGCGGCTGCGCGTTATAACACACTAGAAGCGTGGAATTCCATATGAAATTCGGTCGTGATCTCGCGCCTCTTCGGAATTTTTCGCGCTCTGCGTCCCGATTGCAAGCTCATCTTCAAGAATCCGCGCAACTCATCCAGATTTCACGCAGATCTCTTCGATTCTGTGCACTACATCCTGATTCCCCCCAACTCCCGAAAGAATCGAGATGGCTGCAAAACGAGTTGATGAGGGGGAAGACGTTGCGCGTAGGACAGAAATGGCGTCAAACGAGGAGGATTATGGTGCCAAGGTGGTTTTCTCTAACAATATGACATTGTTTAACCTGCTAACTCTGGCCCAGAAGACATATCCCTTGTCGGACAACCACCAGCTCTGGAATCTCGGGATCCTGGAGGAGGAGCCCCTACTGGGCTTCGAAGTGGACATGTCGCGGTCATGGGTGACTCGGGAGGACGAACTTCCTTGCTACAACATCACCAAAAACGGCCATCCTGTCAGGGAAACATGACACATGGACGTTTATGTCCTGAACCTAAGGACTAGGACCATTACCGGGGACGAGCCTGTGGCAGAGGATTCTCTGGCCCTCTACGCGAGCATGTTCCTTCAAAGCATCATGGATGACACGAAGGGCTATCTGAAGGATTGGGACCTGCGGTCCGAGGGAAACATCACCAGCCAATGGGCCTGGGCGTTCTAGGTTTGCCATACCTATGACCAGTTCGGGGATGAACTGCGATATATCGGCCTGTTCGAGGCGGTATAGACATCCCAATTCCATTTCCACCACCAGCCTGAACTCGGACCGGAGATATTCACCCGGTGGTCTCCTGACACCAACACGTTCCACCTTCATCATGGGGAAGTCGACATCAGTCTCTGGGATGTTCACTACATCAGAGGTATCCCACTGGAGGGTTACCATTATGATGAGTTCGTTCCTCCAAAGACCACCTGGGGAGACAGGTCGCGGACGCCTATGCTGACATGGCACCTGATGGATATGGACAAAGAGAGGCTGGGGGTCAAGGACTTCTTGAAGGACATCGCCTACAAGGGCTGGTTCAGCCTGTTCCTTGAGAAGGATCCCACCGTCAAGATGTCGGGACAGGGAAAACGGTTCCCAACCGCGATTCAGAGGAGCAAGGACGGGTCATACTGGAAGACCCTAAAGGTGGGGCAATACCAATCATGGGGCTACCGCGTCATTGAGGCCCGATACCTGAATGTCCGGTATGCCGGGTTCCTTGCCGCCTTCCTGAGCGGGTGGTTCCTGCCGGTGCAGGACGCGAGGATGGGCGTCCGTCCTGCGACTTTGGTGATGGCGGGCTCTATGGGGGCCAGAAAACGGTTCAACATGGGAGTCCCCATGCTGGCCAAGCTGTATACCATCCTGGGGTAAATCTCACGAGGGGGGTCGCCTCGGAGAGTATGTGGTCCCTTCTAGATCTTCCATGGCTGGGTGGCGGCTCATCTCGTCGGATATACTTTCCCAAATGTCGTCCGTCCTTCAGGCAATGGCCTGCAACCATCCTTGTTAAACATCACAGGGGTGGCGCCATGACGCTCAATGAGGAGGGTGTGAGGATCTGCATTGGAAACCATGCAAACTTCAACTTTAGCCCGTTCCCCACCCCAGTTGGCCAGCTGGTGGACAACAGGAGAGGCTATCTGGAACAACAAGAATACTTCCAGAGCATTCGGGGCAGGCTGGTCATGGCTCTGATCGACGGGAAGGTGATCTGTGAGCCATACGTGCCATCCCAATTCGCCAGGCAGCTCGGGTTCCTCCAACGAATGAAGAGGAAAGTATTCATGGATATCTGGAAGGAGAAGAATCCATGTGTCATGCGCCAGATGTGGTTGATGTTTACCACCTTTGGCTCTGGCGATGTCGTTACCCTTCCCCCCACCGGGGTCGATGCCGGCCTAGCAACCGAATATGCCGAACACTGGACCATTGCGTACCCTGAGGGGTATTACGTAGGCGCGTCCGGCAACTCGAGGTTACTCGCATGGAAACCGGGCGACAGGAATGAAGGCACGATGTCGTCGGAAGGGGAGGACAAAGGGCGCGTCAGGCAGCAAGGCATGCGCAGGCCGAGACATCGGCAACGGGAACATCACATGGGGCTGCCATGTCCTTGTTACTCGCAGGGGGTCACATGAGGCAGCTAGGGAACTGCCCGGGAAGTAGATAAGATATCTGTTCGAACCATCCCAAGACGCAATTCTCCCAGCACTGTGGTCGTCCGGGATGACCCTAAGGCAATCGCTGAGCGTCGAAGCCATCTGGAAAAAGATAATGCAAAACGGGATCCAACTGCCAGAGGTCGGGCTCGATCAAATTACCGACCGAGTAAACTTCCATTGGCGGCATGCTTATCTGACTGCCATGGATGCATACACATTCCAAAGAGGGTGGCGTGCGGAGCCAACTTTCCTAGTGAAAGTGATGCTCGGTCAGGAGCATGATTCGGAGGCGATGCCACCGGGAGAAGGCGACAGTGAAGAGGAACCGGAGGGGGATGAGGAAACCATAGAGGAAGAAGGCGATGGAGGTGATGAAGAAGAGGAGGCCTAAGGTGAGGGGTCGCAAGGGGAAACCTACCAAGGGAGTCTCCGATAGAGCGGCGATATTGCCGACTCTGATCTCGACATAACCGAGATTCTCGAGGTTTGTCTCTATCTTCATTCGTTTCCCTCATTCATCCAGTCTCCTTTCCAACTTCTAACTCACTTCCCCATCCTACTCAGGAGAAGTTGAGCGTTGGACAGGCGTCCCCACCAGAGGAGTGAGGAGAGGAACCAATGGAACATGATGGCGATCCGACACCCATCATTGAATTAACAAGCGCAGATGGGTCTCCACTTACGGAGGCTCCTACAGCGGCCGAAACAATGGGGACCGACGCTTTGGATTCCTGTAAGTCTCACGCTTCACTACTGGTGCATGGTGTCAAAAGATCCCGTCTGACCAGCGTATGCCCTGCGCAGTGATCTCAACACTAGAGGCACATCAGGTTGCGGAGCCTGGGCCACCCACGAGTGGACCAGCAGCGGACATACCACCTCACTTGGAACAAGCTCTCTACACTGAGTTGGCCCCGACAATTGATGAATAGGGGGCGGCAGACATCTGTGTCACTGTTCCTTAAATGAGGTCGGAAGCTGGTAGAGGCATCATTGCTGCTAGGGCGAGAGATGGTCGCCCGGACATTGAGGATTCTATTCCTCATGAAGACATCCCTGGGGCGGATCCTCCTGCCAATTTTCTGGTAGCCTTCCCCATATACCGACCCACTGACCTTGAGGAGATTGATGACTCAGACTCAAAGGCAGCCGAAGAGAGCTGGATGACACGATGCAATGGGTGGAAGTGTATGCAACGCTTCCTCAGGAAGCCCAGTCGGATTGGTTGAGGCGGATGGGATCACTTCAGACCTGGCTATGCTTCCTGTGCACCAGAGGGGCTGACGATCAGCACCTTCATCTGACGGCACGTGATTACATGGCCGAGAAGATACGCAAGAGCAGCCGGCGCACCGAGATTTCCCAGTACAGGGAAGGATCGGCGAGCGCTCAAGTGCAGCTAAGGGCGGAGCAGTATGTCTAGAACCTCGAAGGGTAGGCGGAAAATAAAGATGCCTTCATCGCAACATGCTCTGAGCTCGTGGAGCAACTGAAGACCCAACTGGCTGATGCGCAGGAACAACTGGTGGAGGCGAGTCACCAGATGACCATACATCAAGCCGAGCGGGTGCAGGCACAAGCCAGGGCTAGCGAGCTGTGCTCTATGGTGGCCGACGAGGAGAGAGTCTTCAAAGAGTGAGAAGCGGTCCTGGAGGCTACCATCCAAAGGGTAGCAGCGCTGGAAAGATCGCTTCAGCACGCTGACCCCTAAGGGATTTGTTTCTGCCATCTCATGAGCTTTCTGCTTGTACTACTCATCGTCTCAATCCAATATATGCCCAAATCCACTCATTTTTACCCTTGGTTTAATGTGATCAACCATAGTTTCTAAATGAATAACAACTCATCCCTAGGCTCCTGTGGGTCGTGCCCAATGCAAGAAGCAGAAGATGCTCGTACCATCATTTCGGTCAACTGTGGGGAATTGACCAAGCTTTAGGTGTCAAAAATTGGGCATGTACTTCTGAGGAGACCTCTGGCCAATTGATGTGTTGACTCCTCAATGTGCTTTAACACACAAGCGGGGAAATTCAGGGGGCATTGAAATCCATCCGAACACATGGGGATGGCAAGGAAGGGTGAATCATGCTGCCCAAATTCAGAACCCAATGGGGCGCAACCAAGGAGGATAACTGTCAACCGTGGTGGAAACACAGCATCCATATCATGTTGGCATGGAATGGGGGGGGGGAAATAAATGATGGCTGACCGCTGACAATGTTCGCAACACGGGGCCTAACTCAAATATCATTGGTTTGTTTTCCGGAACGTTGGCCCAGGACAATAGGCATACCATAGGTCTGTCATCCATACTGTTAGGGGGTCCCGTCAAACATGAATGGAAATGAGGATCTGAATAATGGGGGATTCAACGCATGGAAGGTGGAGTGGTGGTTTGTTCGAGCAGAGTTCAACACTCCCGAAATTGCTCCACCATGGCGAAGGCGCATTAGGCGGACATACCAACCTGATTACGGGTCGTCCCAATTTCCAGGCAGGGCCTCTTTGGTGAGAGAACTACTGCTTCCCTTTATTATTATGGGGCTTCCCAAACCTGCTCGGGGTAGATTTTCTGATTACACCACTCCCCATGAAGTCGGGCCGAGGGGCCGATAATAAGGAAGGACATGGTTCGGTAATCCCTGGGGCTGGACCCAAGACGAAATGTCTGGGCTATCCTATGTATCTCATTAGGATGAGAATCAAGCCACACGTAGTTCTTGAAACACTGTTTAACGTCATGTTGGACGAAATACAGTTTAACGTCATGTGGGATGAAATACAGTTTAACGTCATGCAGGACGAAATACAGTTTAACGTCATGCGGGACGGAATGCGGATCTTAGTTTTTGGTCTTAGAGCTCGGACAGAGAGGATATTAGTTTTAGGTCTTAGATCTTGGACAATGGGGATCTTAGTTTTACGTCTTAGAACTCAGACCAAGAGAATCTTAGTTTTAGGTCTTTGAACTTGGACCATGGGGATAATAGTTTTAGGTCTAAGAACTCGTACCATGAAGGAAAGGGGAGAAACAGACACATGGAAAGGCGGTTACAAAACCCGACGTGAATGAGGACCTAAACCCTACTTACCATGTGCTCTACGGGGAAATGATTGAGTCGAGGGACCGAACACGATGGTAGGCTGGCTGGACCCGCGGGGAAGTTCCCCAGGCGCTCCTACGTATCTCATAATGATGAGAATCAAACCATACGTAGTTCTAAAAGGTGACATGGTATGATACCAGTGCCGTGGGAAAAGGGGTGTGCGGGCATGGCCCTTGAACTAAAAGAAGCGGAATTTGATAAATCTTGTTTTTCCTTTAAGGTGAGTGGTTTTTTTGTTGTGAAGCGACATGCCTAGAATGGTAGGTCATGGTGTCTCCACAAGAATCAAGCCATGATAGGCATTGACAAATGGCATGGCACAAGACCAATACCCAACGTGATGTCCTCTACGACGAGGTCATCACAATGCAGTTCCGTTTTTCATCTTGCGTCCAGAATGATAATGTCACAGTTTAGGGTCGTGTGATAGGACCAGCAACACAATTTAAGGTCATATGGTTTGAAACAACAACACAGTTTAAGGTCATATGGTCTGGACCAACAACACAGTTTAAGGTCATATGGTATGGACCAAGAACACAGTTTAAGGTCATATGGTTTGGACCAACAACACAGTTTAAGGTCATAGGGTTTGGACCAACAACAAAGTTTAAGTTCATACGGTTTGGACCAACAACACAGTTTAAGGTCAAACAGTTTGGACCAAAAACATAGTTTAAGGTCATATAGATTGGACCAACAACACAGTTTATGGTCGTATGGTTTGGACCAACAACACAGTTTAAGGTCGTATGGTTTGGACCAACCGAGAGAGGAGCCTCGGGCCAAAGGGGCCTATGAGGGTTCAACAATCCGGGAGGGGCAGGAGATGCTAGCTCCTAGCTATGCTGGGCCCATAACGCAATGTCCGGGAAACTCCTCACACCCCAAGGGGATGAGGGTCAAGCCGCACGCAACCCGTAAAGAAGAGACCCAAGCACATACTCTAGCGCTCAGATCGCGGGATCCCCGGGAGACACTGTTACGTAGCTCAGTCCGTCTGATGTGCGGGGGTGCACTGTGTGTTAGTACAAGGAGTGTCGAGATTCCACCGTGACACATTGGGGAGAAACAAGACATGAACCATGCCACCAACATTTAGGGCCTGGGGAAGCCGGCGTGAAGACTAAGGATTACTGCTAACCATGTTCGCAATGCAGCATCCTGTCGTGTTAACCACGGGGACAAACAAATGAGCATCAACCGCTGACCATGTTCGCAACGCGAGATTCGTAAAAATTTGTTGTCTGAAACCCTCGGGGGCATTGGCCCATGACGGTAGGATAGCCCTTGGGCGTTGTATCCAGGACGTTCTTGGGGGTCCCTCCGGGTGTGAAGGATGACGGGGGCCCGAATGAAAGGGAACACGAAGCTTGGAAAGTGGATGGAACTTGCCTAAGTCGAATCTGGAATTCCATGTTATAGACCAGAGTGCCTTGAGCACATCAGCAGACCACTGGAAAGGGTCAGAGGGCTCAGTCCGAGAGTGGCCAAAAGATGGAGGATCCCTGGGCAAAAGAGGGGGTGCAATGCCAAACACCATGGGAACATGGAGATCGTGGGATCTCCTATGATATGGGACTGGACCTGAAATCCAAGTCTTCAGGCGGTCCTACGTATCCCATAAGGATGGGAATCAAGCCACACGTAGTTCTTGAAAGCGTGCGACTTTAAATTCCATTGGACAGAGGAGGGATAAACCCTGAGGACATGGTGCGCATAGTGTAGCTATTTCATACCAGATGTGAATGGGGACATGATCTCACACCACGCCATGCGATCCTTTGGTCGAGGTCCCAAAGGCGAAACAGACGTGACAACAAACTTCAAGATGGACCCAAGGACGAAAGTTCTGGGTGTTCCTATGTATCCCAATAGGATGGGAATCAAGCAAGACATAGCTCTGGAAATACAGTTTAACGTCATTTTGGACGAAATATGGATCTTAGTTTTAGGTCTTAGAGCTCAGACCGAGAAGAAGGGGCAGAGTTTGGTAACTCCTGGGATGGACCCAAGACGAAATGTCCAGGCGGTCCTATGTATCTCATTAGGATGAGAATCAAGCCACACGCAGTTCAGGAAATATAGTTTAACGTCATGTTGGACGAGATATAGATCTTAGTTTTAAGTCATAGAGCTCGGACAATAAAAAGGGCAGGACCAAAAGAGGGTCTTAGTTTTAGGTCTTAGAGCTCGGACCATGGAGCCCTGATGTAGGGCAAATTGTAGTTTAAGGTCGAGATGGACCATACAGTTTAAGGTCATGCAGGACCATAATGAGAAATATGGATCTTAGTTTTAGGTATTAGAACTCGGACAATGAGGATCTTAGTTTTAGGTCTTAGAACTCGGACCAAAGCATAGTTAGGGTCGTGCGGGACCATACAGTTTATGGTTATGCAGGACCATACAGTTTAAGGTCATGAATGACCATACAGTTTTGGAAAAGTACTTCATGAGGAACCTAGAATTGGTTGGAGGAGTGATACGCTCACCATCCATAGTCACCGGGGAATACGCACCGTTGGGATAGACCTTGTGGACAATAAAAGGCCCCTCCCACATGGGCTCCAACTTGGGTGGTTTACTGTCGGGAATCATTGGCACTCTAAGAGCCCGCACCGAGTCACCTTGCAGGAAGCAGCGGAGGCGAACCTTCTTATCCAAAGCTCGAGCCATCCTCCTCTGATTCCTTTCCATGTTATGTAAAGCGCGAAGCCTACATCCATCTAGCGCTTCCAATTCGGTTAGACGGATCTCGGCAACTCTGTCCGGCACTTGCTGGTCATAGACAGCTGTGCGCAATGAGGGTAGCTGGACCTCGATGGGAAGGACGGCCTCAGCTCCGTATACCAGGGAATACGGAGTCACCTGGATTGAATTGCAAGTCTTCGTCCTATAAGCCCAGAGGGCATTGGGGAGCTTGTCCGGCCAAATTTTCTTGTTCTGACCAACCATTTTTTGCAGAATGTTAGAGAGGGTTTTGTTAAATGCCTAAATCTGTCAATTCTTCTCTGCATGATAGCGGGAGGTGTGGTTGGAGGGAATGTTGTACATGGCGTACAATCTCATCATCTCGGCCGCTCGGAAGTTGGTTCTGTTATCCGTGGGGATAGCGTGACGTTTTCCAAACTAGTGAATGATATTGGAGATCACGAATTTGGTGATAGAACCAGCCTTGACTTCCCTAAGAGGGGCTGCTTTTGCCCACTTTGAGAATAAATCTGTGGCAGTTAAGATGAACCGGCACTGGCAGGCCGTCGCCGGTGGGTAAGGCCCTACGATAGCCAAACCCCAGACTGCAAAGGGCCAATAATACATAGTAGTATGGAGAGGCTCTGATGGCTGATGCACAAAGTTAGCATGAATTTGGCACGCATGACACCTCTTGACGTACTCGATGCATTCTTGGATCATGGATGGCCAGAAGTATCCCAGTCTCCGAATCTGGTGGGACAACTTCGACCTGGCCTGGTGGGCGCCACAAGAACCAGTGTGCACTTCCTCCATGACCTATGGGATCTCAACTCCTTGAAGACAACAGAGGAGAACACTGTCAAACCCGTGCCTGTAAAGGAGCTGCTAACGGCTGGGACCGCTTTGAAGGGTGAACTACTGCGCGTGGTGCCAGATTCGTTCCTGCTCTGCTCGGTCCATCGGAAGATTTCTATGCCGGAGATATTCAACCAAGGGTGTCCTCCAGTCAAGAACTATCTCGATTACCATGCATGAAGCCCCTTAGGGGTCCTGACGCGGGGGCACAGGCGGTGAGATGGTTCACTCGCGGGCCACGATCGCCCTCTGGGATAACAGGAGCAATGAATCTTCGTTGCACCATGTGGATGAATAGGTCATCCTGTTCGATCTCCACGAGTGATGCGGCCAGGCTGGGCAAAGCATCTTCTCGACTATTCTGCGACCGAGGAACGTGAACGACATCAGGTCGGGATGGGAACTTATCCATTAGATGGAGGGTGCACTCCAGCAACAACATGAGTTCTGGCTTCCTGACAGCGTAGTCAATGTTAACCTGCTTGAAGACTAGCTTAGAGTACCCTTTTACAAATAAGTTGGGTACGTTAACCTCCAGAGTCAACTCGAGGCCGGTGATGAGGGCATGATATTCTACCTCATTGTTGGTGCATCCTTCTAACAACAAGAAAGAATATGGAAGAATGGCTTGCTCCGGGGTGATGTAGACGATACCCAGTCCCACTCTGTTAAGCCTAGGGTCATTGAGCCTTCTACCGGTAGGGCTTCGGGAGGCGCCATCAAAGTGCATCTTCCAGCATGGGGTGGCGTGATCGACTGAGAGGATTGCCTCATCAGG
This sequence comes from Viscum album, assembly GCA_963277665.1. Taxonomy (NCBI): domain Eukaryota; kingdom Viridiplantae; phylum Streptophyta; class Magnoliopsida; order Santalales; family Viscaceae; genus Viscum; species Viscum album. The sequence goes on along the minus strand of OY728122.1, from coordinate 655,819,677 downwards.
AAATCCCAAATCAAGTGGCTGGTCCGCAGAGGTTGGGTGGGCAGCTAAGAAGTCTGCCAACGCCTGTCCTTGGATGACCTTCTAAGGTACGAACCTAATGTCGAACTGCTGGAGGATCACTACCCAGCGTGCCAATCAGCCGGTCAACATAGGCCATCTCACGATGTATTTCAACCGGTCTACCCGAGAGACCAGCTGTACCTCGTGGTGCTGCAAGTAGTGCCGCAATTTCTGTATGGCGAATACGAGCACCGGGCAGCTCTTCTCGATGGGAGAGTATCTAACTTCCGCGTCAAGGAGCATGCAACTGAGGTAGCAGAGGCTATTCTCTATTCACACATTTTTCTTCTGAGAGAGAAGGACGCTGAGGGATCGCTCTAGGGCGGTCACGTAAAGGACCAGCGGCTTTCTGGGAATGGGTGGCGTCAGGACCAGAGGTTGAAGCTGATACTACTTGATTTCCTCAAAATCGGTCTGACACTCTTCATCCAAACCATAGGCAGCGCCTTTCTTCATGATTCGAGAAAAGGGATTACACTTTCTGGCTAGATTCACAATGAATCAGCATATATAGGATAAGTGGCCTTTGAGGCCTCAAAGCTCTCAAATATTACTCAGGGGAGGCATCTGACTAATGGCCTTGATCTTTTCAGGGTCGGTCCCGATACCTCGATACCTAACGATAAAGCCAAGAAACTTTCTGGTGGTGACCCCGAAGGCACACTTCAATGAGTTCATCTTCAAGTGGCGAGAATGGAGAAAACCGAACACTTTCTCAAGGTCTTTGAGATGGTCCCGGCACTGATGAGATTTAACCACCAGGTCATCTACGTAGCACTTCACCAATGTCCCAAGGATCGGCATGAATATGTGGTGCATAGCCCATTGATAGGTGGAACCCGCATTCTTCATGCTGAAGGGCATATCCCGATAGCAGACAGTGCCCTGGGGGGCCCTAATGGCAGTGAACTATTCATCCTCGGGGGCCATCCGGATCTGGTTGTACCCTGAGTACCCATCCATGAAGGAGAGGGCTTGGAACCTAGCCCTTGCGTCGATCAACAGCTCTGTCACAGGAAGGGGAAAGTCATCCTTCAGACAGTGGCGATTAAGATCGTGGAAGTCAATGCAGACCCTGATCTGCCCATTCTTCTTCCTAACGGGCACAATGTTGGTTAGTCATCTGGGGTACTGGACTTCCTTGACGAAGTTGGCCTTAATGAGCTTATCAACTTCGGTCTCAACCATGGAACCATGAAAGGGGTGCATTTTTCTAGGAGGCTACTTGAACCCGCGATGGTTTGCTGGGAGGCCAAGGCGGTGGACGGCTACATGGAGATCTAGTCCTGGCATCTCGTCATAACTCCAGGCAAACACATCATGGTGCTGTCTGAGGAAGTCTATGTATTGTTTCCGTTCCTCGGAAGGCATAGCGGTGCTGACCAATGTGGGTCTCAGGTCCGCCTCACTACCGAGGCTCACCTGTACTAGCTCGTCGACCGTGGTGGAGACACCCTCCTCAAAGGTAGGAGGAGCATCTTCAATGTCTTCCTCTCCGCTTGTGAAAGGATCGTCCACTGGGGGAGCTGTTTCGGGGCCACTCGACCCTGATGGGGAGCCAACAACGACTTGGGCGGCAGAGGTCGTCACGATGGGAGACTCATGCACTGCAAAGACCACAGCGACGAAGGTGGTTGATCCAATCCCATCCGGCCTGCGGCCCAAGGGGCCACTCTTTACGACATCAAAGCAATGGTGACGCATTGGATTGAGCCGGTCGATCCCGGCTTGGTGAAACAGACAAGTATGACGCACTTCCATTTCCATGAGCCCAACGTCCTGATATCGTACGTGGGTAGGAGGCTCGGGGATCACCTCAAACTGGTTGGTGTAAGAGTACGAGGTGATTTCCCGCCGTCGCTTAGACCCAGAAATATGGCTTCCTCTGGTACCCGAGACAACAAATCACTCTCCCATATCGGGGGTCGTGGCTTCCAACCGATGGATTGGGAAGACATATGTGTCATCCAAACCTGCCCAGGGATCACTCGCGACAGCGGCGGGCTCAACCTCACCTGTCAGGATTTGCATGTCCTTTCTCTTGTAATAGTCAGCGTCCAGGTAACGAGCTTCACAAGAGGCAAACAGAGACGCATCTCCTTGGAGCACACCCACTCAACCCTTAAGGGAGTATTTGAGGCACTGATGGTATGATGAGGGAACCGCTACGTGAAGATGGAGCCGCAACCTGCCCATCAATACGTTGTAGGCAGTGTCTTGAGAGACAACCATGAATTCAGTATTGGCAATTAAGCCGCCGAACTGGGTCTTCAGACGAATCTTTCCGAGTGTAGTTTGCTCGGTCCTGTCATACCCCTGGATTCTAAGGTCAGAGGGAGTTAAATCATCCTCGGACAACCCTAGTTTTCGCAGTGTCCGAGTTGGGATCAAGTTAATCCCAGAACCCATGTCGACGAGACAGCGACAGACTTCCACGCCATTGAACTGTCCGGTGATGTACAGTGGGAGGATGTGCCCCTTTATGGGAGGGTCTTCATCTTCACCGGAGAATGAGATAACCGCCTGACATTCGGCGTCCTCAATCACCTCGGTGTGGAAGGATTCTGCGGCCGCTACCTCCATTTCAAACTGGAGGGGGATCCATAGAGCCTCGGCGAGGACCTCACTCATTTCGTACGATAGGCGAAGGGACTCAAGGATGGAAAGCCTTTCCGGAATGAGGGCCAGATGCTTTAGGACATCATACTTTCACAGAAAACGCGAGATTCTGCTTACAGGAGGTCGCTCTGCGATTGGGGGCATGACGGGCCCTGCTGGCGGGACTGGTGACTGACTGGTACTAGGCATGTCCCGATGTTCACCAGCTGAAGCCCGGGAGGAGGCTATCATGCTAGGACAGGAAGGCCGTAGTCGTCCAATGGAAGGGCTGGGCTGGTTTCGATGTGGGCAAGGCGGTTCCGCCCAATCCAGCAACACAAACGATGGTGGAAGCAAACCTGTTGTCACCGGGTGAGGGAGCCGTGAGTGTTTCTCTCTATACCGGGCCTACTGCCTAGTCTCGGTAGAGTGCACGGCCTGACTGGAGGTGACGACTATCGTTCCCCAGCGATTCATGTAGCCACGTCTCCGTCATCGTTGGCGATGGCTGGGGACGTTGGGGAGGTCCACCTGGCGCTCCTCGTCGTCGGGAGCCACAAAGGGATTTACCAACTCTACGGTGTTAACCGAAGTGTACCCCGGGCTCTCGGTGAGGTCCACCTAGCTCTCCTCACCATCAGGAGCCAAAAAGGGATTTACCAACTCTACGGCGTTAACCGAAGCATACCCCGGGCTGTCGGGGAGGTCCACCTGGCGCTCCTCACCATCAAGAGCCAAAAATAGATTTACCAACTCTACGATGTTAACCGAAATGTACCCCTGGATCTCAATCGAGGTGTAATCCACTACCGGACGGGGTCTCAGAGGGATCCCCATTTTTTGGGGCATGAAATCACCAAGCGTGCGAAAAGATGATGGCAATGGCAGGGCACATGGTTTCTTCTTGCGCCGCCGCCTGCTCTTCTAGGAAGAAGTAGGGTGGGACGACGATGCCAAAGCGGCGCTCGCAGACTCCGAGGGCTCTGGCTGATCCAGGCAGGCACGAATGATGCCATGTGCATGGGCGACCGTCCTGCGGGCCATCCAGTCATTATACTTCCAGGACCCACGGTCGGAAACCTGTTCCCGCCCATCCACGTTGTGACTACTGCCATCTGATCCCATGAAGACACCTGCCACCTATGTCGGGCCTGGGCCCAACATGGCTATGTTGTTGTCAATCTGGTCCTGGAGCCAGTCATTGAACACATAGCATTTCTGGATGGTGTGTCCCAGGATCTGGTTATAAGGACAGTAGTTAGGGTGACCTGTGAGACACGCCTCTTCTGGCTTCCGGCACTCAGGCAGTCGCACGATCCTCTACTACAAGGCTATATAGAAATAGCCGGGGACCAGGGCCTCACCAAACGAGTAAGCCCGATTCCTACTGACTGGAATGGGGACTCTTGGGGGCTGTCCCTGGACAGGGGCCGGAGGAGCAGTCTGAGGAGGCGGAGCCAAATTACCTTGCCTAGGTGGTGGCGGTGCATTACGCGGAAGCGCCGACCGATTCTGAGGCGGTCGCTGCTGGGCCGGAGGCTGTGCCCGTAGGGGTGGACCCCTATGAGCATGCTGAGCTGGCCTCACTGATATCAACTCTAGCTGTCCGGGGCCCCTATCTGGGCCACAGCAGCGGGCTTGGCTCTGACGGCTCTCCTTGCAGAGATTACAGGAGGCAGCGGGCGTGCCTGACCGGCCTATTGCATGGCTTCTTTGAGGCGTTGAGCCGTGTCCGAGAAGTCCCGGAACCCTCCAGGGTAATTATATGTTATCAGGGAAGGAACGAACTCCTCCTTGATGTTCCCTACACACATTGTCAGTAATTGCTCCTGAGTCAGTGGCTTATCAAGGGAGTACGTGAGCCACTTCCACTGGGCGATGAAGTCCACGACTCGCTCGTCGGGCCTTTTCATGCACCTGAAGAGGTCTGCAATGTTCGTCTTCTGGGTTGTGGAACTGAACTACTAGAGGAATTGTCAGCGAAGGTCCTCCCAGCTAGTCACAGATCCAACAGGGAGCTGGCTGTACCAGACGAATGCTGGTCCTTCCAGTGTCTGAACAAAGCACCATAGCATGGCAGCCTCCTGCTGTGCCGGAGTCCCTAACATAGGGCCGCACTTCGAGATGAAGAGGGATAGGTGTTGTGGCGGGTCTCAGGTCCCATTAATGGGGGAAAAAGTGGGGTTCCCAAATCTCAGAGTGGCCGGCTTGTAATCCACCCATGCGGGGTACGGCTTCCCATCCGGTGGGATCGCCACTTGCCGAGTTTCCAGAGCCTCCAAGAGAGCGATGAGTACTTCCATCAGATCATCCAGATGCGGATTCCTATCTTGATGGGGATCTCTAACTAGAAGCGCATTTCCAGGCTCTTCGACATGATATTCGCGCTCAGCGGATCGCGGGGCAGCTAGTGGTGCGACTCTTGGAGCGGCGGGAGGAAACCGAGCAGGGTCCCCTAGGTTTTCTTGCCGCTCGGGAGGGTTTATCGAAACATATAGTGCCCTCTTGGCATGGTCTCTAGTATCTCCCCTGTCGGCGAACACGACATGGTCAGGGTTGCCCGGTGGGATCTCAGCAAGGGGTAGATGCTCCTGCCCCTACTGTCCTGGTCTAGGGTTGCCGTAGTCAGGCCGCCTCTTTGCAATGCGTTCGGCCAGGAGCTCATCAACTAGCCTCTTTTTCTTGGCTAGTTGTTGGCGCATCATGGCCTTCTCGGGATCTTCCTCTACCTTCTGCACTGAGGCAGATGGGTCGGCGATTTTGAAAGACATGATGGGCTCTTTACCCCTGCCGATGTTTCGGCCAAGCGCCAGTGCCTCCATGGGTACAAGAAGACCTAGGAGGCTCCTCTTTTGGCGAGTAATCCTCCCAGATGGGTCCAGTAGTGGGATGTCCATGGGGGGTGACTCCCCATCGAGGGGCTCCACAATGTTTCCATCATCTGAAAGTTCAGCCATGTTGACTGCTACTGCCCTTGGCGACGTTCCGTCAGGGTCTTCCTGTGGATCGGGCTGCCGGCGGATCGCACAAAAGAGGAGAGCAGCGTACTGCCCCCACCTGCGAACGTGTGGGGGGGGGGTGTCCTCCTTAATAACTCTGCGGAGTGCTTGAAAACTCTGGACGCATTGTTTCTGAAGGGCCTCGTGGTGGTCCAGCGACTCGGGGTGCCGGGCCGTGGGGAGTGCTGCTAGGTCGACCCGGCGGCACAGCTCACCAATCTCCTCGAAATGCGCTTGGCTCCCGGGATAAGGCGCTAGCTAATGGCAGAGGCCGGAGTGAGTCACCCGAATAATCTGGCGGAAACATTCAAACTCTCTCGGGGTGATTGACTCTGGCACATCAAAACCCAATTCTGCGACTGGCCAAAACTACTTAGGGAAGTGGCCCGCTGCAAGAACGGTCCAAAAGCTCCACGGCTCCGGTTCGGGGTCCGGAACTTTCCGCCCCTACTCGTCCACCGAGGAAAGTCATGGAATTGGCAAGGCACCGAGGCAGGCCATCGGGGCGGTGGGTGGCTGGCAGGGAATACGGCGAACAGGCCGATTGGCCGCCGATCCCTGGGTCATCCTCTAGGGGTTGTAGTGCCCTGGCTGCCACGTCGCGATAGGATGGGCTGGCGAATGGGCCTCCTGTCACAACGTTGGTTCTCGGCGAGGGCGTATCTCCTCGTGATTCTTCCATTGGTCCCCAAAAATGTTCCTCACCCTCTCTAACAGGGACGAGAGTTGCTTCCGAGGAGGCCAGCAGCAACTGCGGGCTTGATCCCCGACGGTACGCCAAGTCCTCGTCCTCCTGGATATACCTTCGAAGGCAGGAGGGAATGATAAGGATATCGTATTCGGGGAGTATGAGACAGACTCGTTGCATCCCCATCCCTGCCCTCAATTATAAAGGTTGGGTGGGGTTCCATCATTGAGTCATACTCTGCCTCAGAATCTGAGAAACGGACTGGTCTGATTTCCGTACGAACTCCCCTGACATTCCACCTATGGTGACGACGCCCGGCCTTCCTGCCCCTGGGTAGCTCCTCAGGGTAAGGGCGATTTACGTCATAGAGTCCCCCGACCACAATAGAGCTGGGGCAGAGGGGACTGTAGGCCGGGGTGCGAGAAGCACCGAGACAGATGTCGAAAGGGACACGGGGAGGACCTCCATGTGAGTGAGTGACTGGATACAGAACGACTCCATGCTCGCGGCCTGAAGCAGGGGGAGTGACCTCATACCCCATGAAGTGGGCGCTAGAAGGAGTCAAACCCAGAGCACAGCCGTCGTGAAGAAGCTTACAACTTCCCAGATCGGTGGCACGAAATGAGCCCTCATGGTGAGCAGTACTACCACGGATTGATCTGTAGTGGCCATTGCCAGTGTCCGGGACCGGGAGATTCGACCCAACTTTCCTGCAGGGTGGTCGGGGTTTCAATCTCAGTTGGGAACGCAGCTGCCCCCGCTCAACATGCGTGGGGATCTGGTAACGGGAGTCAGCAGTGACTCGGGCCATAGTGGTTGTTGATGCCGGTGCCCCAGGATGGGCATTCTCTCCCATTCGCGCCCCGTGCTAGCGTCGAGTCAGATGGGCCAGAACCGGCGGTGCGGGCATGAAGATTGCCTGCTCCTAGGCTCGGGGAGTCAGGCGGCGGCATCGACGCGGCCTGGTGGGGGTTCTCTCCGTTAACCCCTGGGATGGATTGCCGATCGGGTGGACCCGGGCATCCCCCACATCATTGGCGTAGGGGAGGGACGCGTCAAAGTGCTTTGGTGATAGGCTCCCGAAGAGGTTGAACGTCGGCATGGGGAGCGGAGGCTCCCTGCACGGCCCTCGAGGGCAGCGATGGTGGTGAGGCGCAGCTGCCTCTAGATCCAAGCGGGCCATGCCCCTGGTGGGGATGACCCCTTCCTCGTCATACCTACGAACCAGGTCATTGATCACCATCCGCTAGATGATTTCTGACGGGGAGAGGGGGCGTAAGCGCCCGACTGCTACAACGGTCGAAGTCGGAGCGACCGAGGGATAGGTGGGACCACGCGGGGTAGCCGCGTAGGTACTGCCCCTACCCCTACACTAATGGGCAGGTGGCGATCGAGCTCCGAATGCGGTGAACTGATTCCTGGAAACAGGGAGATGAACCCATTAGTATCAAAAGTAAAGGAGATCAACAACCAAGGACCAGTGTCATTCCATCTTCCATGGTCAGCAAGGGGAATCCATGCTGACGATGTCGCAGAACAGAGTAGTCAACGTCATGATGGCCTCGACCCCTGGCAGTTTCACGTCCCGTTGAGGGTTACCCGGAACTGGTGACATGCTATTCTTTCGTGGCCAAGACGGCTACCATTCCCCCTGTTGAGGAGAATAGCTTCACGTCGGGTTCACCATTTTTTTTCTGAAGCTTTCACTGGGGCACTCGCATCCGTCTGTGGGGGAGGACGTGCTGCTCGTTGCCCGCATTCCCACTTTCCAAAGGCTGGCGGCATTCGTTCCATGTTCTGGTACGTCTTCTCCTTGCTCGAAACGGGATGATGGGATGTCGGTTCTTCCTTCCATGGATTCCTCCTCAGATCTCATCAGCTAGTCCGGGTCTCCCTCATAGATTTAAGACGGGTTCGTGAAGCACATTCCCGATGCCATATCTACATGGACGCTAGTTAATTACGCTGCTTCCATCAAGACACTCCAAGGGGTCTTGTCGGGGAATCATCCTTCGGTGAGGAGAATGGTCACGTTGGGGCGTCGTCGGCATGTCTGTCTTTGGTCCCTCATCACAGGGCTTCTCGAGGGCGCGAATGCCCGAGGAATCCCACATCGAACGCGGGGAATGTGTACCATCTGAGGTTTTCCTCTGCTTCCCATGTTTAACACGGGGTATGTCGTGAGTTTAACATCTTGTGGAGACGGATCGGGTTGAAGGATCCCTAGGGGGTAACCGATGTTGGGGCCAGCACGTGGGCGGCTTCCCATATATCATGGAGTGGGATGGGGTGGCATGATCTCACCGGGATGTGGCGGCCTGGGTAAGGATCAGGTTGGATGGTGGAGTGAGACATGGGGCTTACGTTCTGAGACGGCCCATGTGGGGGATACAGTATAATGTCATGCGGGACGGAATACAGTTTAACGTCATGCGGGACAAGGGGTTTGGGGATTACGCTCTAAGGCATCCCAAGGTGGTCAGGGAACCGACATGGAGAGGTTGGGACGACCAGGTGGTGGGCTTGAACCTCGTGGAGGCTTCCTACGTACCGTGAGTTAGCACAGATCAAAGTCCATGTAGTTCGCTCGGATGGGGCTTACGCTCTGGGGCGGCCCATAAGAGGATGTCATGGTCGATGCACACTCTAAGCCCACGTGAGTCATGCTCGGTGTGAGAAATAAGAGGCAGCAGGGACCAGACGATCACATCACGAAGAGTGCATTCGTGAGAAGCGGAATGGGGATTACACGTTGAGCGGACCAAAGAGGAAATAGGGGCTTACGCGTGGTTAGCATCCCTTGGTGCTAGGGATTAATCCAGGGTGGAGGCCCGTGGTGTGACAAAGGGTAGTGATAAAAGGAATCCATTGGCCTTGGCAGGGGGGAAGTTAGGAGATGCCTGGGTGCAATCATCCACAAGAAAGGATAGGGGCTTACGCTCTGAGGTAGCCCTTCCCCCGCGGACAAACACTGCTCCGACAAGGAGGATCTCATTCCACGTGAGGAAGATTCCATTCCCGTGGAGATGAGTGGCATAAAAAATGTCCGAGCTGGGGGGACCCTGGGTGCGAAGAACGAGGTCAAACAACAGTTTAACGTCTTGTGTTAAGGACGAGGTGCTTAGCAGTTTAACGTCATGCAGCTTGGATGAGGTGGGTTTGATCCACACCACTAGGGCTTACATGCCCAACGCCCTCTACCCCTTGTGGAAGGGAAGGCATTGGCAAGGCCATTGTGAAGGGGGGCCGCAGGGCGAACCACCAGGGGGTCCACGTTAGTGTGGCTATGCGAAGAAGAAATAGCCGTTAGAATGCCAATGCAGAGAAGCATAAGGAAATGCAACACAACGGGAAACATGGCCCAAGGGACCTTGAGGTTACTTCGCACGAGCCTGGAAGGCCATGCGGGAAAACATCGCATGGCGCACATTCCTAGCAGGGGAGACATCAGGTGCTGGTGCAGGGGGCAGCCAAGGGGCATCAAGGTGAGGAGTCCTAGGCTTTGCGCGCAAAAGGGAAGGTTTGCACGCAAAACTCCGGGACGTCGCGCAATTGGACCAAGGGAATCGCCTGTGGAGAGGGAACTACGCGCATGTTTTTGCATGCACGGTAGGGAATTGCATGCAAGAGACATGGATTGCGCGCAAGGCTGGAACCCTAGGGAGGGGGAAAATTCACTGAAGCCGATGTATTTGCGCGCAAAGGCGAACTCCAGGGAAAGGTTGCACGAAATGAGGGTTTTACCTGGAATTCATCTTGCACACAGGGGGAGCCGAATTTTGCACACGGGAGTCACTTTGGATTCCTCAAACCCCAAACCGTTCGGGGTCACCTTCTAATTATAGGCGACCTCCGGCGCGGATTCCAGGCGGCACGCGAAATCCTTCGCACCGAGCGCAGTCGGCGCGCAATAAATCGCCGCGCAGAACCGGGGCGCGCAATGATTGTGCGCCTCATCGGCTAAATTTCGCGAAACCCGGGTATTAAACATGCACAGAACGATTTTTCGCACTGATCCTCCTTTAGTTCGTTCACCACATCTCGTGCCTCCGGATCGGGCCTCTGATTCCGAATATGACTTCGCTTCGTCATTTTGATACTTCCTCCGGGAGTTACGGTCTTTTTTCATCATCAACAGTCCCACACTAGTGATGGGTGTGAATTCCCACAATATGATGGAAACGAGTTGGCTGCGAATGTATCACCGTTAAAGTAAAACCATTTTCGAGTGAATGGTATTGGTTATGTGACATAATGTGTGTATTATTGTGGTATTTATGTGGTCATTGAAAAATTGAATGGTTAATGAATTGTTTGTTTTCCTTGGGTAGTGGTTGGGAAGCACCACTAAATGGAAATGGGGTGAATGAGATGGGAGGAAGACCCACCGTGATGTTTGCTTTATTGTTTGATGCTTTGCATAGGTGGATTGTTTTGTAAAAATGTGAAATTGGGAAATGGCTTATAGAATGATTGTTTCGATATACATGGGATTACATCGCTTGGTGTAGATGACTTGGTAAGGGTATGTATGACCTATGGTAATGGATTCACTTGTGATTATTTTATATAAATTTCTTTATATAAATTTACTTACGGTTTTATCCTAGTGGTGTGTGTAGAGAAGTCTGTTGGGGAAATTCTACTGGGTATTAGTACTAACCCCCTGCTTTGCACATTGGTGCTATTACAGATAACGTTTTCCATGACATAGGTAATGGTAAGGAATCTCATTGATAGTTGTTCGTGGAGATGATTGGGGTATGTGGTTGTGCTTGGAACTTGGATATTGGAGTGGAGTTGTGGTGGTGTCATGGCTAGTGGTTTTTTGTTTTTTGGTTTCCATTTTGATCTATGATGTTTTGTGGACATTTCATGTAGAATGATTTGGGGTTTGCAATGGTTTTGTTAGTATCACATGGTTGGGTTTGAATATTCATGAATCATTAGTTGTTGGTTGGTTGCGTTGGGTTTTCTCCTTATTGGAAAATCATTCCCCAATGTTCCTTGAATCCCTCGTCATTTATTTTCAGACTTTAGCCCTTAGGAATTTCTCTTAAAGCCAAGTGACCCTCACCACCTCCTCAAGCCAATGAAGTAGGGTTGGGGTGTTACTAGTGGTATCCGCTTTTTAGGTCTTCTGGAGTTGTTTCTTGGATTTGGAGTTGACATTCGTCGTGGTATATTCCTTGAGTCGGGATAGCATAAAGGCGTAGGAATGTCAGAAATGGAATGTATAACAGAAATGGACATAGCTAACCCTTTTATGAGGAAGATCATGTTACTAGGGACTTGGTACATAAGTGTTTTGGAGGCACTTATAGGCATTGGAAATCACATTGTCATGGGTGTAGCCAATGAGATGTGCATGAAAAATATGGTAGAGATGACTTCCCTCAAGGATGCATATTTTATTGGACATAATGATTTTTGGGAAGAATTGAGAAATGGTTTTTCAAATTTGTGAAACTGTAATATGTATAAATTTGGTGTTTTGAAAATTGTTTGGCTTTCAAAAATGGTGAAACAAGGCAAATGTGGAAAGGTGGAAAGCCTCATTATGATAGTGTTGTGTAATGCTATTTGAAATGGTAAATATTGATGTCTACGGAAGTCGGACTCATGGTTTTTTGATTTCTTTTTATTGAAATGGCATGAGGTAGGCATTATAGAGACCAACCAGAAGTGGCCGATGAGAACATGGTTGCACCTGGGCCCTATGTGAACTAGCTATTAGTCTAGAGCATAGTGTAAGAATTCCAAGCTGTGGGAAATGTTAATAGAGCGGAAGAGCCAAAGAATGTTGATTATGCAGCTCAGTTTCAAAGGCAGGATCCAACTATCTTTACGTGTGATTAGACCTAGAAAGGGCAGAGGTGTGGTTGTCCAGAATAAACAAAATTTTTGAAATCTTGGGGACGACGGTAGATCTGAAAGTAAAGCTATCATCGTATAAGACAAAAAATCATGCTCTTCAGTGGTGGGTGTTGGTAGTCCAAGTGAGGATGGAACAGGGTATAACATTGGAAGGCTTTTAGGACTTGTTTAACAATCAATTCTACACACGTATGTTCAGAATTCAGCGCAGAACTTATTTCTTCAGTTTGAAGGAAGAACATATGTCGGTGACAGACTATGCAGTTATGTTTATGAAATTAGTGCGGTTTTCACCCGAGGTGGCTGGTAGCATATCTTTGGAGGCAAGGATCATCAAAGTGGGGTTATGGAAAGTGATCTGTTCAAAAATAACAGTGATGTGTATTAGTGATTGCACAGAGATGGTGTATCAAGCATTAGTGTCTGAGCGGGATTTGTTAGGAGCTCCGGGAGGAGGAAGCATGGTGGTACACATGGGGAATAGTGGTAACTCTAATGATGGGTTCAAGTGGAGGAGGGACACTTGTTCATTGGGAAAGAGTATGGCGCATAATATGACGGATTGATTGGTAAATCTTCCTCCGAATCCCTAGAGAAAACCAAGATGTTTCAGTGTGGCTCTATGACACACATCTTGTGGGATTGTATGATATAACCCCAAGAATTTCACAATTTCAAGAATATGGGGCATCTTCAGCTCTATTGTCAGAATTCTCTGAGGTCGGGTGTGTGTGACACTCCTCAGGGATCGTAGATGCCGTATGCATTGATGGGATAAGGACAACAACATAGAACTTTTCAGTAAAGAAAAGTCAGTTATGGTGATTCTCAAAACACCGCAATCCTCAATAGGGAATTTAAGATTAGAGTGTGGCAACCAATGCATTTTTCAGAGCTGAGCAGGTTGTGGTGGTTGATCAGTCAGGACCATCCACAGTGCAAGACACTATTCATTTTAATTCATCCTTGATGTAATTGTTGTTTGATAAGAGTGATTCACACCGTTTTATTGTTGCCTACATGGTTGAGTTTCTGGGTATAAGGATATAAATGATGCCTTCAGTTTTGAAACATCAAAATCCTCTGGGTGAAAGAGAGTGTCGAGCCTTCTGGTATAGAGCATGTCGTATTGTTGTGGTCAAGGTTGAGCTAATGTGGAATTTTTCAGTGCGTGAGATGGATGGATATGATGAAATCCCGAGAATGGATTGAATGCTGGAGTTTAAGGACCACATCAACTGTAATGTGAGAATAGTGGATTTTATGACACTCGATGGTGTTAGACTTCTATTTAGAGGAGAGAGTCATAAAAGGAGGGGTGAAATGGTTTTGTTGGCACCAGCAGTGGGAAAGTTATCATATTAGTGGGAATTTTAATCATTGGAATCGGTAGAGACTGTTGAGAAGAGTGTTCTTCTGGGAGTGGTGGATGAGTTCAAGTATGTTTTTCCTGAAGAATTATCTTGGTTACCTCCCATAAGAGAAATGGATTTTATGACTGATCTCCTTCTGGGGACCAGTCCTATCTCACTTCCGTCTTTTGGGACGACACCAGCAGAAATATGGGAATTGAAGGACCGGATGGATGACTTAGAAAACAAAGGGTTTATCCGGCCAAGCACATCTATGTGGGTAGCTCTGGTGTTGTTTTTGAAAAAGGCGGATGGAACATTGAGCCTATGTGTTAATTATTGTAGGCTTAACCAAGTTACTATAATGAATAGATATCCACATCCAGTGGATTTAACAGTGTCAATAGTGTTTTGAAGAGCTAAAGGGTCTCCTTACAACATCACCAATCTTGGTTTTTCATGATCTAGGAAAAAGGAATGTGGTGTATTTTGATGTATCAGGATTAGGGTTGGGGTTAATTCTAATGTAAGTGAATCACGTGGTTGTGTATGACTCACGTCAGTTGAGGGTGAATGAGAAGAACTACCTAACTCATGATTTGGAATTGGAAGCAGTGGTACATGCTTTGAAAGTGTGGCGTCATTTTCATTTTGGTGAAAAATTCATATGATATACATATCACAAGAGCATGAAGCACATTTTCTAACAAAGGGATTTGAACATGAGGAAAAGAAGATGGATAGAATATCTCTAGATGATTGATTTTGACTTTATGTACACACCCGGTAAGGGACATTCAGTGGCAGATGCATTATGTAAAAAATAAATTACATAGGTGGTGAAACATGCATTGGACCAGTGGTAGTTGATGTCAGTTATAGCTGAAATATGGATGGATTGTGAGGACCAGGGAGATAGAGCGGTCTTCTTTCTGGTTTTGTTGATTCTTGACTTGGTTAGCCTGGTTAAAGAGGCACATATATCTGATTCTGAGTTTGGGACCATGAGTTCGAAACTCAATGGTGGGGAGACCATTGAGGGATGGAAACTGAATGGAGATACAGTTTTGTGTTTTCTGAATTAGATGGTTGTATCGGTTGATTTTCAAGAGGATCTTCTCAGGATGTATCATCATTCTAGATGGTTTGTTCATCCTGGAATTCAAAAAATGTATAAAGCATTAAAATTGTAGTTCTGGTAGGCTGGTATGTAATGAAGAGTGGTTGAGTTTGTTTCGAGATTCTTGACTTTCCAGTAGATCAAGGCAGAGCATCAGAGGCCAGTGGGAATACTGTAGTATTTACCAATCCCTATTAAGAAGTGGGGGAAAATAGTGATTGATTTTTTCATAGGTCACCCAAGAATTGTCAGAATGCACGATTCCATTTGGGTGATATTGGATCAGCTAAGAAAGTTGGCCCATTTCATCTCGATTCGTAAATCTCATATGGTGGAGGATCTATCCAAAATCTATATCCGAGTGGTGGTAAAGAGGCATGGTGTTCCAGTTTCAATCGTATCCGATAGATATCAAAGGTTCACATATCGTTTTTTTAAATCCTTGTATCAATCCCTTGGGAAACAGTTGACTATGAGCCTAGCGTATCACTATGAGATGGATGGTCAATCTGAGAGTAAAATTCAAGCATTGGAGGATATGCTGCGTGCTTGTGTCATGGATTTTGGTGGCTCGTTGGAGGAGCACTTCACATTGGGTGAGTTATCCTACAATAATATTTATCATTAATACATACATATGGCTCCATTTGAAGTGTTGTATGGGAGGCAGTGTTGTTTTCCACTATGATGGGTGGAAATGAGCGAGTCCTCAATGGTTGGACTGAGTTTTCTAGGAAACTACAGAGAAGATCAGGTTAATCAGGATGGGAATGTAGAAGGATAAGAGTCTTCAAAAATTGTATGTAGATCATCGTCGACAGTCATTGTCATTTGAGGTGAGTGATCATGTTCTTAAGGATCTCTCCGAGGTTGGGACAACAATGGTTTGGGAAGCCGGGAATGTTTTTTCCAAGATATATTGGACCTTTTGAGTTTCTAGAGTGGGTTTGTGAGGTCACCTATTGTTTGGTTTTTTCACCTAGATTTATTGTGGTGCACAATGTGTTTCATGTGTCGCAGTTGAAAAATTATCATCCGGATCCGGGCCGTGTTATTCGATGGGATCATGTTAATCTAGAGACGAATGCTTCGTCGGTGCACGTTCCAGTGACTGTTGTGGATATTCGATAGAAAGTCTTGTGGGGTAAAATCATTGGTCTAGTTCAGGTTTTGTGGCAACATTGCCAGATCCAAGAGGAGACTTGGGAGCGGGAGAAAGAGACGGTTGAGCAATGACCAATCCTCTTTTAGCAATGGGTGATTTTCTACATTCCATGGATGGAAAGGCCAATGGTGGGGAGAATATAGTACCCCTAGATTGAGGTTTGTAGCCATTTTTAGGAATTTATATAGGTTTAGAGTTCTAGAGATGTGTTGTGAAGTGTTCAGAGAGTTTGGATGGGTTTTGAATACGTTTTGAGGGTTTTCATGGGGCGCACCATTTGAGCATGGTTAGGGAAAACTGTGTGGGTCCTCAATGAAACCGTCTAGGGAGAGACATTGGGCTTCGCATGGCCAACACTAAGTTTTCCAAACCATGTAAGGTAACTGTGTGGACCCCTCTTCTAAAGATAGTGGCATGGGCATGGTTAGCGCACAGTTTTCCAAACTGTGCAGCCACTTAAAAATAGTATTTTAAAACCTGGGATCACTCGGTCATGCCTCATTTCTCTCCATGATTCCTCCCACCCGAGCCTCACTCGAGATTTTATTATCTCAAAGGTGGGAGGGTCTGTCCCACATGTTTTGGAAGAAAATGGAATGGGTTTCGTGGTGATTTGAACGTGGTTCTTCTCGGGTAAGTCTCATCCCGTGGTTCTTTGTGGTTTCTTCTAGATATACATCTCCCTCTCTCTTAGTTTTCTAGATCTACACCCATTTTTTGTATATCTAGGGTTTTGGTTACCATGGATGTAGATTTTAATGAATATGGATGTTGGGGAAGGGGATCTAGAGATGTTTCATTGGTTTGTTTGCCGGATTTGAGGTGTGATTTCTTGTGGATTGATTTCATCGGAACTATAAAGGTAGGTGGCTTCTCTATTGACTCAATATTGTTAGAACTGCTGTTTTTGGTTAAAATTAATTTTCTTTTCTTGAAATTAATTGTGATATTGATGTGTTAAACATCATGGAAACTCATTCGGTGATGAATTGGGAGTTTTTGAAAAAAAGTGGATATTGTTCTAGAGAGGGGTTGTTGTGTGATTTTAAAGTTTTGATTATGAAATCCTTGGTGGTTGATTATAAAAAAATTATTTTGTGATTGATTGTTTTCAATAAATGTGTTGTATAGTTGATGTGTGGGTTGACATAAAAAATTGATTAAGGGTGTATTCAATAAATTCTTGATTATTGGGGTAACATGACATGTTATCATTGGAATGTAGTTCAAAATAACTAGTTAAATTGGTATTGGAAGTTTTGCGGTTGTATGATGTTGGTAATTGTGGATTGAAATGTTGTGGGGATATTGGTGATGGGCGTGAAGTCTTAAACTATAAAGGAATCAAGTTGTCTATGAATGTATAACTGTTAATGTTACACCATAATCAAGTGAATGTTAATGGTAGTGTGACATAAAGGGTGTACGATTGTGATATGTATGTGGTCTTGCAAAAAGAGAACGGTTAATGACTTGTTTGTTTGTTTTCCATGGGTAGTGGTCGGGAAGAACCACTAGCTAGAGATGGGGTGAACAAGATGGTGGGAAGTCACATCGTTATGGTTTCTTTATTGTGTGTTTCTTTGCATAATTGGAATTTTTTATGAAAATGGGAAATGATTAAATGGATTATAGAATTATTTTTTGATTTCCCTGGGATTACATGGTTTGGGTGAGATGGCTTGGTGAGGGTGTGTTTGGATTATGGTAATGGATGCACTTGTGATTAATTTATATAAATTGATTTACATAAATGTGATAATGGTTATATCCTAGTGGCGTGTGTAGGGAAGTCACTTGGGGAAATCCTACTGTGTACTAGTACTCACCCCCTACTTTGGAACTTTGGTGCTTTTGCCGATGTAGTTTTCTGGGACAAATGTAAAGGTTAGGCATCTCATTTCATGTGGTTCATGGTGATGCTTGGGGTATGTGGTGGCACTTGGAGCTTAGAACCTGGTGTAGAGCTATGGTGGTGTCATGGATCATGGTGTTTTATTGTTTGGTTTCCGCTTTGTAATCTAATGTTTCTTGCACATTTCTAGTGAAATGGTTTGGGATTTGTGATGGTTTTGTTAGTATCAAATGGTTGGGTTTGAAAGTTCATGAATCTTTAGTTGTTGGTTGGGGGATTTTGGATTTCTTCTTAATGGAAAATCATTCCCCACTATTCCTTGATGCCCTTGGCATTTATTGCCAGCATTCA
Source organism: Viscum album (assembly GCA_963277665.1). Lineage (NCBI taxonomy): Eukaryota > Viridiplantae > Streptophyta > Magnoliopsida > Santalales > Viscaceae > Viscum > Viscum album. The sequence goes on along the minus strand of OY728122.1, from coordinate 655,801,612 downwards.
ACACCTTGGGAACATCGCTTAATGCGAAGTGACCCTCACCACCTCCTCAAGCCAATGAGGTAGGGGTGCGGTGTTACAACTATCTCCTTGTGAATAAATATATTTATTTCTTCCATAATACCATCAAATATAGTTTATTATTTTGTATTTGATATTATATATATGTCATATTCTAGACAAAATTATTTTTCTATAAATATAATATATAAAATATATCAATACCAATCTAATTGATTAACTTGAAATCATCGCACATGCGTATGTACATACTACCATATCCACATAGACATGTTCATTGTTTTTCAGAACACCCTATCCTTGAAGGTAATGGAATTGTATTTAATTAATTTAATTTATTTTTTTAGAAATAAAATGTTTCAAGAATGGTAACAATTCAATTATTCTCTTTTTTGGACCAATGAAATGTAAAAAAATAGATCTTATGTATGTTCTGACTACTTTATCATGAGATGATGTATATGGTTTTCATTAAATCATTTCATGGATAACATTAATATTTTTTAGGTATATAATTTGTATTAATTTAATTATTTTTATATGATAGAAAAATGAAATCATTAAACATGGTCAACCAATAAAATTCATTTTTCAATTATGAGTTGAACATCCTGAAAACCCATGATGATAAATTAAAAAATAAAGTAATTAAATATTTATATAAAATAATGAAATAATTGTTATATTGTAAAATATGGAAAACATTAAATATTTCCCAAAAAATTATATAATCTAACTATATTTATTATAAATGAGTTACTTTTAGTAAAAAATATGTATCTAATCGACGTACGGGGTATTATTAAAAAATTCACAAACATTGGGATATACAATTACATCATTACCAATATTATGAAATCTATTCGTGAGAAAGTAAAACTAATTTATTTATTATGTAATTACAGGATTATTTTAGTTTTAAAATTGTTACACTAAATTACATCAATGAATAATTATGACAAACATAATATGAGCATGGTATGGATTATTGATATAAATATTTTTTTCGTTAATACATGCCATAAATTACTGACTTATATCCCTTTATAAAATATATATGCATAGTATTTTATTGAAGTTTTTGGTTTATTAAAATATGAGAGTTATGTTCAAATTAAATGAATGAAATATTGTTTCCTGAAAAAATGAATATAGATAGAATATCCTATAATAATTTTCTTACTCACTAAAAGAAGGGATCTGGTTCTATATTAGAAAACAAGAGAGGCATCTCATGAAGCAATGGTGGAAAAAATAATCTACTTTGATACCCTAACGATATGTGTGATAAATGAAAATATTATTCCTTTTCATTCACCCTCACTATATAACTTGATAAATAATAATCCATGGGGGTGTAAATGATACCAATAATTAATGTTTAGATAATATGATATTATATTTTAAATGTATTGAGGGAGATGTCCCTCATTTTAAAGATGTGAAGACCCTTTTCCTTAGCATTGGCCTCAGCCAGCAAAGAGTTCACCCTCCCATATGGTGCCGAAATATCAATCATTAAAAAATCCTCTTTGGTCAAAACCTAGGCCTTCACTCATCATGATGCCTATACTACATGAATCCACTATGTAAATATTGTATCATGATAGTAGATGTATCTGATTCCTCCATTATAATGGGGGTTGATATAGAGTAGGAGAAGGAGAACATGCTATTGGATTGAGGGTACTGAAGGTTATCACCTTATGACATTACATAAGAGACTATACCAATAGTAAAAGAGTTATTTTGGTTATATATATAATATCATGTCAAGAACATTTGTATCCTCCAAAGAGTTCTTTGTTTCTTTCCATCCAGATAAACCATATTCTCAAAACAAGAATATACACCTCAATTTCATCTATTTTATGTTTTCTCCAAATCCATGGAAGTATATTTCCATGAATAATTGTCGAAGTGTTCCTAGTTTTGAAAAAATGTGAAATAGTCAAAGGAAATCCACACCTGTCTAGTACATTGGCATTCAAAAAATAGATTATTTGAGGATTCGATGAATCTATTGGTGCAACATAAGCATTTATTCTTGAACTAGATACCAAATTGATTAATATTTTCATCTGTATGAATAATGTTGTGTCTCACTCACCAGATGAGACTGATCATCTTTGAAGGGACCTTCTTTCCCAAAACCAATCGCCCCCATAAATCAATATTTTTTGAAGAGTGAAACACCATTTGTGAATCATTAAATGAAAATTTTCATGATGTAGATCCAGTGAAGACACATTAATAATGATCATGAAAAAACACAGTAAGATCAAAGATTTATCACTGGTCAGGTTTGAGGGTGGTTAAAATTAACACTAGAAACAAGAACTATTTTTGAAGGAAACAACTATAAATTGACATATAATAGAACAGATCTTGGGTTCTTCATGTTATCATGAAAATATGAATTATATATGCAGTCAAAAACTGAATGCACATGGTGATCCAAAGCTGGGATGATCTTAAAAATATCCCAGCAATGAGGATAATTCCATAAATGATTTTTAGAATCATAAATTCCTTATATGGTACCGTAATGCCATACCCATAGTGAAACTCATTCGATATCCTCCAAAATGAATTTTCCACACATTTGTAGCATTGTACAAGAAATATCCATCATGTTTAGACATCCCTCCATCACTAGATTCACCAGCCTCATCCACATGGCCTGACGGTGCTTCACATCATTGTGATCATCCCAAAGGGAAGAAGATATAATGTATTTGACGCGTTATATTAATGAATTTAGTACCATTTTAGATCAGAGGTTGTGCATGTGGATTAATGAATGAATATGGTTGATCAATTTAATTCTCACATAGATATATATTTGTTGACTATTATAGTTTGTAATTTATTGGTGATTTTTTATCCACGTTATCAATATGTTATGACATGGAATCACGGATAAAATGGGGAAAACCAAATAATTCAATGTGAATTTCTTCTTATGGATACCCAAATAGGACTTACTGGAGCTAACAATGCTGCCAAAAAACTGACTAGAGATATATATTATTCTTTTTTACTGATTGAAGATCAGTCATCCACATCTATGTTATTCAGTATGAGTAGTTTTGATACCTCGAATGGAATTCTTATTAGGATTAATTAATAAATTCATATAATCATCATATATATGTTGATGAATGGTGAGGGATTATAATATAAAATGAAATGAAGAGATTCAACCTTTATTGACACCCCGGTGAATGGAGTTACTAAGTGTGTTCGCCACAAGGATAAAAAAAATTGCGGAATGGTGGTCATCCTATCATAATCCAAAAACAGAATTAAATAAATGCTAACTATTTCAATGTAACAAGACTGAATGCACAGGAGAGGTAATGCAACTAAAAAGAAATCTTATTACCACACTAGGGAGATACATGATAGATATAAAATTTAGATAAACAAACACTCAATGCAGTCATAGGTGTTTCCCATAAACAATTTAATAACTCCTTTCGAACTGTTAACTTTTTGATTAATATCCATAATAATTTCATATACTAGACCTATTTCTCCATTGATTGATCAATACATAAAAAATAAATGATTCTTTTTTGAAACCCACTATATATGAAAAGAGTAAATAAAACAAATGATTAAGAAAAATCACATTGTATGGGATGATACATAGAAGTTTACGAAGATAATAATTAATAGATAAATTTTCTTTTAGATTTGTGATGAGAACTGACAAAGTTAAACATTCCACTAGTCAAATACATCATCCATGAAAAATATATTTCACTACAGCTACCAAATGTGTTTTAATTAGAACATAGATAAAGGCAATCCGAACATGAGAGAAGCCATTTAGGCATACTGATCTTTTCGGGTAAACATATAATACAAGTTCATAGAATTCTTGTTATTTTTGAATAACATGTATGTAGAAATATTCATTTTCTAAAATCACATGATTGATGATGTCAAATATTTTACTATGTTCTCAGGGATATCCATTGTCCCATTGAGGTTTGAGACCTGTAAGGATAGGGAGATAGTATGTATTTTGATACCTCCAATATCCCAATGATCTATAGTATACATTCTTTCATTGTATAGAATATCCTCCATGATGATTTGATTCTTCTCTAAAATACAAGAATGAAGGTATGATGTGTTATTATCACCTTATATAAGTCATTTTAAATTATATTGATCCAATTCTATTCTCTATTTCACCAATATATGTTTATCATGTTCATTATTTTTTCTAGAAAATTTCCTGGAGATATCATTATTCCAAAATCTCTCAAAGGATATTTATAGGTGTTCTTCCTCATTAAATAAAGAATTAAAATACTAGTGACTGGGAGTATGCATTTTTTCCAAAAATTGGTGGTCACCTTTAAGTAATATCATTTTATTGTAGAGACCCAACCATCATCAATCTAATAATGAAATTTTTAATGAACCTTCAATCATCTGATGAGAATCTGGATCAGGTATTCCACATTGGAGGATGAAAAAACAATCATGGTTTCATTGTTTAATGTGAAGATCTCCCTAAAGTGGAGAATGATCGGAAAAGTACCTAACCAAATGGGGGTCATTTGTATCTGATTAGGTTGATAGGGAATGATGGTTTTAAAGTAACCTATCAAAAGAAACAATGTTTGTTGACTTCCACATTATTTTTTTCTCCATGTATACCGGTTAGTAGAGGATTCTTAAACAAGAAGACCAATATATGAAAAGAACAAATAAAATTCAGGGCTGATCATTCTTGGGAAAGGTCATCATGAACTATTTTATGAAGTGAATGAAATAGAATTTAAGTCAGTTATTAAAATCTGAAGAAGATATCTTTGATCAAACAAAGCATGACCTTAACAAAATACTTCTTGAAACATAATTCAACATAATTCCTAAATGAATATAAAAAACATACATTGAGGGATCAAGTTCATTTTTAGTGTTACCAATTGAACAAATGAATAGATGAAATATCAAAGGATATTTTCATACCTCAACACTGAAATGTAAAAGTGGCGGGGGTTCATGTGAATATACTACATTATCTCCAATCTGACAGAAAAATGAAGGATACTTAAAGAGTATTGTTTAGTTTCCAGAATATCAACCACAGAAGACCTAGCTTTTTTATTTCTTTAGATAGGGTGTCTTTCTTATCCCATATTGAGAGACTTAGATTATTCCAGATAATCGAGGTTTTAATTTATAAAAGATAGGTTTTGGTATTGAAACAACTGTAAAAATGTAGACGGGGGAGGGTGCATGATAGGTAGGCGGAATATTTGGGTCCTGGTACAGAATCTATTGGAAGGATATGAATAGTATGTGTGTTATGTTTCTAGGGGATAGGTTCTTCATGTCACTCTAGATATTTTTAATAAATTAAAAAAATTATGATTGTTTCTAATAACCATGGGACTAGTCCTTATATGAAATTGGAGGTGTTAAGTGTTATAGAGAAAGGCCCTTCTCCTTTTATACTCTGTTGGTGATGTTGGAGAAGGAAAATCAAAGACTATATATGATGGGATATGACATCTTTTATAGGACCATATCCATGGTGGCATGGAAGTAAATCAATGGGAAGGAGGGGTGAGATATAATTATATTAAGAATGAGAGTGTCTAACATGTTTTATTATTAATGAAGTCCTATAAGGAAACCATAAGAAATAGGGGGTGGAGCGGAGAGGACTGTAGTGAAGGGGTATGTGGGGATATGAAGAGATGGTGTAACACCCTAAGCTTCCACATTACACTTCTCTTTGAATGATACAAAAGAGTGTGTGGTACGCAATTTAGAGTTCTAACACACCACAACCAATTAAACTAGTCGTTATGAATATTAATACCCAATTATTGAAATTTTATAAATTTTATCCTTCAAAATGGAATTCATTTTTGGATTCAGAATATCGAATTTGGCTCAGGATGATGTTTTGGTATATTTCTGAAAACATTGAATTTTTGGTGAATAGTGAAAAACACTGAGTTATAGTTTAAAACCAAATATCTATTTAAATAATTATTTATTTTATATAAATTTATTTTTGGTAAAAAGAGGTACATAATATCTATATAAGTTCTATGTAATTAAATGGAGTCAGTTTATAATAATTTTAGATATGTAAATATTTTGTTGAACTTTTTACCGTCTTTTACCCATCTCATAGTTGCATTTGTGAATGTTAATAAAACATAATTTTAATGCTTTTGTGAGATGAATTTCAAAAATATGAGAGACATAGTTGATATCAGTATGTAAATTTTGGTTCAATAAGATGAAAATAATTTTTGGTGAATAGTAAATTTTTAATTTTATTTACCACGGTTAAAAGTAAATAGGGTAATTAAGAGTAATAATGATATTATTATTACCCTAAAACATGTCCTAATTCTATTGGATAATTATAATTCGACCAAAAAAACCATAGGAATTAAATATGAACCTTATTGTTCCACTTGGATGAGATTAGGACATTTATTATTATTTAATTCAATGAAGAGTTAAAAGAGTTAAAATCAATGTTTAATAACTAAAGAATTTTTAATATAGGGTTAATCATAAGATAAATTTGACTATAAATACTAATTAGAAATATAAAAATATTTACTACATAATGGTATTTTATTTATATTTTTTAGACATTAAATTACATAATTTATTTATGACACAAGGATGATGCAGTAATTATGTAATTAATGAAATATTAAAATAATTGATATTATAAATATCGAAATAAACTGTAATTTGAGACTTTTTATAAATTACACCAATTTTCTAGGTTAATATGACATATTTTGGTCGGTTAGATGAATTTTTTTCGAAGTAATAATATCATTATGAATTTAGCATAAACAAAATACCAAATAGTGTCAGAATAGACAAAAACTGTTTTTATAACAAATACTATATTATTAATTGATATTATTTTCCTAAAAAACAAAACATCAAAAAAAAGGCTTATATAATGATATTTGTATCATTAATGAACCACTTGGGGTTCACTTGGAAGTATATAGTAAGTTTATTAACCATATAATATATAAATACAAATACACAAGGTAAATGTCAAACTATTTAACTAGGAGTTAAATCTAAAAGATAAGGTTAATATAGTGACCCTAACCTATATAAAACCTATTGGATGAGTGGTTTTTGACCGATCCCCACCATAACATTTAAATTACATATTTTGGAGCCATTAGAAATAGAAAATTATTTTATTATAAAATAATATTTCTAACTTTTCCTAAGGTGTCCCTCACCCCTCTTACAAAAGGGCACTCCCCCTTCTCTCTAATCCACACCATCAATTTCATTTGGATCGGCCAAAACATGCCCAAATACCCTCTAAACTATCCTCCCGTCATCCTAGAGTCCTTCCTTTCGTCAGAAAGCCATCTTATGGATCCCTTTGGATCAAATTAAAAGGAAGAACTCGAAGATGAGGTAAATATTTCATCAATTATTTCTAGTTCATTTCTTCTTCCACTTCCTATTTATTTGTTGTTTCCATTATAAAACAATAAAACTAGTATCTTATATATACTATATTTTTATTATAAATATGGTACTACCATATTCATTATTCTATCCATCCTTTGAATGACATGTCACCATACGTGCATACTTAAGTCTTACCATTTCTATGTCGTGGTGTAATTGTTATTCAATACATTATTTCTTGGATGAGGATAATAATGATGTTTAATTGATGTAAATAAAAAATATAAAATGATAATGAATCTGTATATATGATATTATATCCAATTATATATTATTTTAACATCAAAAGAATGATATTGTCGCTCGTACATACATACTGATTACCATCTCCATTAACACGATGAAATTCATTCCCCATCGTATCCATTCAAGAGTAATTTACATTTGATGATTAAATATAATTTTTAAAGGCATTATATAATTCTATATATGAATAAGATACATCACATCTATAAAAAATATGACTCACATATTAATTAATATAAAGGAAAACAAATTCGTTAACACCTGAAATGACGATAATAACAAGATATTATTAACCAAGAAATATTAAAAGGTCATATATGATATCATATTATTGTATATTATTCTTGTATAATTTAATAACAATTATTGAACCATTATATAGGTGGTTAACCATCTATTTACCAAATAAATGTACAATGCAATGGTTAATTTCACAATCTCTTCATTATTCGAGGATGTTTATATGTAATTATATACTACGGACTCTTTATAATCCACATCCATGATTCATAAATATGTATTTCAAAAACTTCTTACTATTTTATAGACAATGGGTTAAAGTCATTTATAACCTTGTATGACTTTTATAAAATTTTTATAAAGGAATATTTCCATCGTTTTCCAAACAATGTACTTTTTGACTTTTTCGACAAATTTAAGGAATAAATGTTTTTTTAACTTATACTATGGGGGTGGCTATTTTCCGCTATTATAAAATTGTCGAAATTACCTTACCATATTATAATAATATATTCAAATATAAATATTTTCTTTTTTAATTAGATTACTTTTAAATGAGTTCAAAATAGAAAGAGATATTTCTCAATAAAAGTTTTGATTTCATCAATGTCAACATCCTTTGATTGATTTTATGTTTGTTTGAAGTTGATTTATTATGATACAAAACATCCATAATGTATTGAAGGATTTTTGATATGTTTGACTGTGGATATGTTATTTCATACCATTCGTGGTTCATGGATAAATTATTGACATTTCATATTCCTGTTTTAATACAAATGTTTATGTTATATTTAAACCTTTTTATATAAGGAATGCATTGGACATAGTAAGTGACAGGTGGAGCCTGCTATAGCTCCACTATGCATTGGTAGGTATCATGAGACAAAATAGTGTCTTGTCACAAGTCCTTGAAATAATTTTATTTGTATTCTTGGAACAAGGCCTTGACTATGTGGTTATGACTGTCTGTAATTATGCATTCAATCATTATGAAAGTGGCTATTGATATTTCATGTGATTATTAGACTAGTAGAATATCCATGTTAATTATTAAATGGAATTATTTGATTTTTTCTTTTCCGTATTATGCTGATGTTCATGTTCAAAAGGCTTTTGTTTTAGTCTTATATATTGCCTTAAATATTTATTCCTATTTAAGAAATTTTCCGCTATATTGTTATCCTTACTGAGCATCTGAGCTCACCCATTTTTATGTTTTATTTATCCCAGGATGCGAAGAAGTATATTATGACTGACCTTCCAGGATAGTCTTTCGGATCTTTGTGTTGTCTATAGAAACAATGTTGATGTAGTTTTCTATTTTATGATGTAATGTAAACCGTATGAATGTATCTAGTACACCAAATGCTAATAAACTAATCAGCCTATCAGGACATGATATTTTGCGATCATGATAATGATATGTAATAATGCACCGACTTTAGGTAACTGTGGTCGGGGCGTTACTGTTGGTATTAGAGATAGTTTAGTACAAACCTTGGAGACTAGATTTAGATAAATTCAGATTAGATCACATTACCCTAAGATAGACTTTGAGGATTAGTATAGAAGAACTTCCTAGAATTTGTGTATTGTAGAGATTTTGTTAGTTTTCCTTGAAATACATCTCTGTCTAGATACGAGCATGTAGAGGTGTCCCGGGCACAGATGTATCTTGGGGTAAAACCCGAAAACACCACTTTGTGCTAGAGTCGAACGTGAACTGGTGCACGACAATTGTCCCTGGTGCACTCTTGGATACAAAACTCCTAGGGGATATTCTTAGGATAAATCTCATTTTCCTTACAAACCATTATGAAGGTTTTATGAGTATAAACTTACTCAGAGAAAACATTTTTTTATTATGGAATATGTCCATAAATTTTTCATTTTATGTTAACTATTTTACATGTTTAGAATTATGTATTTTGATTCATAAACTAATCTAGTTTATGATATTGTTTAAAAATGAAACATAGTGGAAAGAATGGAAACATTATCAATTCACACATTCTATGTAGGGATTTCCCACATACTCAAGCTAATTATAGTGAAGCTGATGATGCAACTGGTGCAGATCAGTAAATCACCATAATAAGAAAACTCACTTAGGTTATGAATTATAAATTTACCCATATGGAGCAGCATAATCCATGGTGTGTGGGATCAATTTTATATCACTTAATGAGACAAAAACCACAAAAAATAAATGGGGTTACAAATCAATTAGTAGCTGAGCAATGGATAAATCCCATAGAAAAAATATTCCAGGACTTGGGGAGTAGTGAAATGGAAAAAGTTTTCATGTCACTTTACCACCTCACTGGAGATGCTGATAAATGGTGGCCATTGATTCAAAACACAAAGGAAGAAGATGAAGTATCAAATATGGAATAGAGGGAGTTTAAAGAGGTTTTCATAGAAAACTACAATCCTCCTGACCGTCGAGGGAATATGGAAAGGAAATTTCTTTGTCCGAGGAAAAAGGTGGATGATAATTTCACAATGTATGAAGATAACTTTACAAGGTTAGCGAGGAATGTTTAAGATTATATACGTAAAACAAGAAGTAAGATTGATTATTTCATTGATGGGTTAAAACCATTTCTCTGTCAAGCATTAGTCTCACAATCCTTCCCATATTTTAAAGATATATTCTCATCTGCTAGCAAGATAGAAAAAGTATTCTCTTGGTCTTAAGACATTAAAGAAAATTAAGAGAAGAAGAGATCTACTGAACACTCTGGAAATGGAAATAAAGGGTAGAAGGGAAATGTTGAATATCCATCCTGCAGTAAATGTGGGAAGAAACACCCTAGTACTTTCCTGAATGGAATGGGAGTCTGTTTGAAGTTTAGTGAAAAAGTCCACCAAGCATGTGATTGCAAGGGAAAGAAAGAGGATGTCAATATTGAATGCTATAATTATAGAGAAGGGGAATTATGCGAATGAATGTCCTATGTGTTAGTGGAACATACCACATAAAATACCAAGGGATCAGGCCAGGCATATGCTATCACTACTGTTGAGTTTGAAGCTCTGAAAGACATAGTGGAAGGTAATTTAATGGTTTCCACATGTTTAGAAAATGCTTTATTTGATTATGGATCATCTCATTGTTTCATATCATCCCCATTCTCTAAGAAAATTAAATTTTAGTAATTTAATTTAAAAAAGGAGTTGTCAGTCAAAACACTTAATGGAAGTATCATTCCAACATTGTTTAGTGAATCAGTTCCCATTAGGGAATATAAATGTTCTTTATCTCATGATCTCATCATCATACCCATGATTGAATATGATATAATCCTCAGTATGGATTGGCTTTCAGACCATGATGAAAAAATTTATTATTAGAAGAAGGAGGTTACTATTTTTTATGACGATGATAAAGAACACCTTATCTATAGGGCAGAATCATCACCACCTAATTCTTATCAAGATCCACCCCTAGTAGCTCAACTAAATTCAATAATTGGTGAGGAAGAGAATGAAATAACTATGGTTGAGGAAAAGAATTTTCAAATAGAGGATGTACCTATTATGAAAGAATATATTGATGTGTTTCTAGGATATTTACTTGGAAATCCTCTAGAACGAGAAATTGACATTTCCATTGATTTAATTCCTAGGTCGCGACCCATATCGAAGACCCCTTATAGTATGTCCATTGTGGAATTAGTGGAACTAAAGAAAAAAATAGGGGAATTGGGTAATAATGGATTTATTTTACCTAATGTTTCTTCATTGGTAGCCCATGTTCTTTTTGTTAATAAGAAAGATGGATCTATGAGGTTGTACATTGACTACAGGGAGATCAATGCTATAACAATAAAGAACAAGTATCCCCTACCTCACATTGATGAATTATTTGACAAACTCCATGGAGCTAAATACTTTTCAAATATTGACATTCGATTTGGATAACATCAGTTGGGTGTGAAAAAGGAAGTCATTTCAAAAACTTCATTTCGAACCAGGTATGAGCATTACGAGATTACAGTCATGCCTTTTGGATTGACTAATGCACCCTATGTCTTCATGGGTCTTATGAATATAGTTTTCAAGGAATATATTGATGAATTTGTAGTGGTATTTATTGATGATATATTTGTATACTCCAAAAGATACGATGATCATGAAAATAAATTGCATATTATCTTGAAGACTCTGAGAAGACATGAATTATATGGGATGTTTAGCAAGTGTGAATTCTTGCTTCAAGATATTTCTTTTCTTGATCATATTGTCTCCAAGGATGGAATCTCTGTTGATCCTTCTAAGACCAAGGAAATCCAAGAATGGACAACACCGATGAGGATAACTGAGGTACAAAATTTTATTGGTTTAACAGGTTATTATCAATGTTTAATCCAGAATTTTTCCCAGTTGGATAAACCATTAACAAAGCTCACACGAATAGGGGTTAAATTTGTTTGGACAAAATAGTGTGAAGAATATTTTGAATAAGTTCGGAGAATATTAGTCAGCGCTCTTATATTGACTCTACCATTGGGGAATGATGGGTCTGTTATTTATAGTGATTCTTTAAAGAATGGACTTGGTTGTGTCCTTATGCAGAATGATATGGTTATTTCCTATGCATCACGACATCTGAAAATCCCTAAGAAAAACTATCCTACTCGTGATATTGAGTTATCAGCTATAATCTTTTATTTTATGATTTAGAGACACAATCTCTATGGTGAAAAATGTGAGATATATACCGATCACCAGAGTGTGAAGTATATTTTCTCATAGAAATAACTCTACATGAGGCAAAAGAGATGGCTTGAATTACTCAAGGATTATGATTTCACTATATACAACCACCCGTGGATGGAAAATAAGGTGGTAGATGATTTGATTAGAAAGGATCATGGAGTTTTGAACAAGATGAGAGTAGAAAAGGGTCCTATATACATGGATCTAGTAAATATTGATATGGAAATCACCATGGAAGGAGAAACATAAAAACCTTTTCAGATGGATGCCAAATCATCATTACAGAAAGAAGAAAGTGTTCCCAGACAGATGATGAAGAGTTTCGAAAGAATATTATAGCATTGAATGATGGGAGATTGAGTGACGTTGTGTATGAATATGTAATTTTGAAATTATGGAATAGACATTGTGTTCCCGATATACCTGATATAAAAATGGGAATTTTTGGATGATGCTCAAAGTTCCAATTTATCAATACACCCAGGTAGCACCAAAATGTATAGAGATTTGAAGGGAAATTTTTTGTGGGACAACATAAAGAGGGAAAGTACAGATTTTGTGTCAAGATGTATGGTTTGTCAACAAGTGAATTCTAGAAGGCAACAGCATGGAGGAGTCATGCAACCTCTTCCCATACCTAAGTGGTAATGGGATAATATTATGACGGACTTTGTCATGGGACTACCAGAGACTCCTTGAAGGAAGGATGCAATATGGGACATTGTTGATTGTCTTACCAAGTCAGCAACGTTTATTGCTATAAGGGAAGAGTTACTACTTGAACGTTTATCAAGACTATATATTAATGATTTTGTCATCATGGAGTACCATTATCGATTGTTTCGGAACATGATCCCCATTTTACATCATGATTTTGGAAAAGACCTCAGAATTCCCTAGATATTGAACATCCTTTGAGCACTGCATACCACCCTCAAACTGATAGACAATCAAAACGGACTAGTAAAACCTTAGAAGAATGGTTGAGATCTTTCTCACTTGAAATTCAAGGTATATGGGATCAATATTTACCTATGTTAGAATTTTTCTATAATAATAGCTTCCATTAAAGTATTCAGATGGCACCATATGAAGTGTTATATGGAAAGAGATGTCACACACCAACCTGTTGGTATGATTTTGGTAAATGAAAACTCGTAGGCCTCGAACATGTAAAGGAAACAATGGAAAAGGTGAAGGTAATCCAAAATCACATGAAGAAAGATCAATGTAGAAAGAAGATCTATGATGATAACCGATGGAAGGATTTGTAATTTTAGGTAGGAGATCATATTTTCCTGAAGGTATCTCCATGTAAGGGTGTTATAAATTTTGGTATGAAGGGAACATTAAGGTCTAGGTACATCATATCTTTCGAAATCCTAGAACGAATTGGGGTTGTAGCTTACCGTTTAGAAAATGCTGCCAGGTCTCTCTAAAGTTCATGTTAAATTCCATGTATCACTGTCGAGAAAATACATGCCCGACTCAACACATGTAATCACCTATGATGAATTAGAACTAGAACCTGATATGTCGTATTTGAAAGTATCATGTCATGTTTCTTGATACAGGAAAACAAGTGTTGAGAAGCCGGACGACTCGTCTGGTAAATGTTCATTGGGTAAAATATAAGATTGAAGAGGCACCTTGGGAACCTGAGGAACTTATGATGAAGAACCACCTGAGTCTTGTTACACAGTAAAACTTTAGAAATTTCGAGGTAGATATTATTTGAAGGAAGGGGCAATGTAACACCCCAAGCTACCACGGTACGCTTTTCTTTGAATAATACAATAGCTTGTGTTGTACACAACTAGAGTTCTAACACAACAAAACCAATCAATGTAGCCAATATGAAAAGTAACACCCACTTTTTGAAATTTTATAAATTTTATCCTTCAAAATTGAATGAATTTTTGGATTTGGAATATCGAAATTATCTTTTGGTGAATTTTTCATATTTTTATGAAAACATTCATTTTTTGATTAATAGTGAAAACAACAGAGATATAGTTTAAAATTGAATTTTTATTTAAATAATTATTTACTTTATTTAAATTTATTTTAGGTCAAAATAGATACATAATACCTATATAAGTTCAATGTAATTCATTGGAGTCAGTTTATAATAATTTTCGATGTATAAAAATTTTATTGAACTTTTAACCGTCTTTTACCCACCTCCAAGGAGTATTTGTGAATTTATAAAAAAAACATAATTTTATGGCTTCTATGAGTTGAATATCAAAAATTTGAGAGACACGGTTTATATCAGTAAGTAAACTGTCATTCAATAAGACGAAAATAATTTTCAGTGAATAGTGAATTTTTTCTTTTATTTACTACGGTTAACAGTAAATAGGGTAATTTATTGTAAAAATGATATTATTATTACACTAACACATGTTCTAATTATATTGGATAAGTATAAATTAACTAAAAACCACCATAGGAATAAAATATGAACAACTTTGGGCTACTTGGAGTAGATTATGACATTTATTACTATTTAATTCAAAAGAGAGTTAAAAGAGTATAAATCAAAGTTCAATAACTAAAACATTATTAATATAGTGATACACATAATATAAATATTCCTATAAATATTAATTAGAAATATAAAAATATTTCATACATAATGGTATTTTATTTATATTGTTTATATTTTAAATAATTTAATTTATTTATAATGCAATGATGATGCAGAAATTACCTAATCAATGAAATATTAAAATAATTGATATATAAATATCTAAATAAATTTAATTTGATACTTTTTATGATTTCCACTAATTTTCTAGGTAAATATGACATATTAGGGTTCGTTAGATTAATTGTTTTCGACATAACAATGCTATTATGAATTTAGCAAAAACAAAATACCAAATACTGTCAAAATTTACCTATAACTATTTTTAAAACAAATATTATATAATTAATTGATATTATATTCCTAAAAATCATAGGATCGGCCAAAAGACATATATAATGATAGGTTTATGATTGATGAACCACTTGTGGTTCTATTAGAATTATATAGTACGATTATTAACCATATAATATTAAATACAAAGAGACACGGTAAATGTCAAACTATTTAACTAAGAGTTAAATCAAAAATATAAGTTTTATATAGTGACCCAATCCGTACTAAAACCTATTTGTTGAGTGTTTTTAGACCTATCCCTACTATAAAATTTATAAAATTAATTTTTGAGCCATTAGAAACTGAAAATTATTTTATTATAATATACGATTTCTAGCATTTCCAAAGGTGCCCCTCACCTTTCTTATAAAAGGGCACTCCCCCTTCTCTCTAATTCACACATTCAAATCCATTTGGCTCTGCCAAAACCTTCCCAAATACTCTCTCAACCTTCCTCCCTTCATACTAGTGGACTTAGGTTTGTTGTAAAGCCAACCTAATGATCTGTTTTGATCAAATCAAAAGCAAGAACCCGGAGAAGAGGTAAATATTTCATCACCTATTTCAAGTTCCGTTCATCTTCCACTTCATCATTCTTTGTTGTTTCCATTCTAAAATAATTACTCCAGTATCTTCTATATAATGTGATGTTATTATAAATACAGTACATCCATATTCTTTATTCTATCCATCCTTTGAATGACATGTCACCACACGTGTGTACGTACGGCTTACCATCTCCACGTCGTGGTGTAATTATTATTCAATACATTATTATTTGGATGGGTATAATAATGACATGTAATTAATTTAAATAAAAAATATAACATGATAATGATTATTTATATATTATATACAATCAAATTTTATATTATTCTAATATCAAAATAATGATATTGTCACTCTTGCGTACATATGGATTACCGTCTGCATGAACGCGATGAGATTAATTCCCCATCTTATCCATTCAATAATAATATTCATATGATGATTATAAATAATGATTAAAGATTTGATATCATTCTGGATATGAATAAGATATGTCCCATCGATAACAAATTTGACTCACATATCAATGAATATATAGGAAAATGAATTCCTTAAGACCCGAAACGATGATAATACTAAGATATTATTAACAAATCAATATTAAAAGATCGTATATTATATTATATAAATGTAAATGATTATTTTATAATTTAATAACAATTATTCAACCATTATACAGGAGGTAAACCTACTCTCGACCAAGGAAAAGTACAAGGTAAGGGTTAATTTGATAATTTTTCATTATCCGAGGTTGTTTATATGTAATTATCTACTCGGACCTCATTGTCATCCCCATACATGTTTCTTAATAATGTATTTCAAAACATTATGACGGTTTTATAGTCTATGGGTTAAATAAATATATATTCTTTTTTGACTTTTATAATATTTTTATAAAGGAATCATTCTATCATTTTCCAAACAAGGTATTTTTGACCTTTTCGACAAATTTAAGGAACATATGTTTTTTTAACTTATATGGACGGTGCGGCTATTTTCTGCTGTTATAACATCGCCAAAGCGTCCCATACAATCTTTATGATTATTTTGAAATATTAATGTTTTCTTTTTTAATTACATGAATTTTATATGATTTCAAAATAGGAATAGATATTTCACAAAAAATGTTTTGATTTCATCTATGTCAACATCCATTGATGGATTTTAAGTTGGATTGATGTTGTTTTATTAGGATACAAACCATCCATATTGTATTGAAGGTTTTGTGATATGTTTGACTATAGATGTGTTATTTCAGGCCATTCATGTTATATGGATAAAGTATTGACATTTTTTATCCCAGTTTTAATACGAATGTTTATGTTATGTTAAAAACAATTCATATAAGAAATAAATTGGACAAATTATGTGATGGGTGGAGCCCGCTATAGCTCCTTGATGAATCTAAAGGTCTCATTAGACAAACTTGTGTCATCGAAAAAGGCCTTGAAAAAATCTTATTTGTAGTCTTGGCACAAGGCCTTGATTATGTGGTTATAAAATTCAGGCATTATGCATTCCATCATTATGAATACGGTGATTAATATTTCATGTGACAATTTGGCAAATATAATATTCATGTGAATAAGTAAATGGAATCATTTGATTTTATCTTTTCCATATTATGATGAAGTTCATGTTTAAAAGGATTTTGTTTTAGTCATATACATTTCCTTAAATGTTTATGCTAATTTATGAATGTTTCTGCTATATTTTTATCCTTATAGAGAATCTAAGCTCACTCTTTACTATGTTTTATTTTTCTCAGGATGCGTAGAAGTGTATTATGACTGGCACGCTGGGATAGTCTATGGGATCTCAATGTTGTCTATGGGATTTTTTTTTGTTTTTTTCAATTTAATAATGTAATGTAAACCTTATGAATGTAAATTGTACTTCCAAGGCTACTAAACTAATAGGTTTTTCGAGACTTTATCTTTAGTTATCATTCCAATGATACGTAATAATGAACCAACTATGTTTAACTGGGGTCGGGGCATTACATATGGGGGGATGACAAGGAGATGAATCACCTTAGTTCTACCATAATGGCATAGAATATGAAATCAATGAGGGATAATGACTATTAAAGTGTTTGTTGATTGATGAAAACCATATTCATTACAGATGACAGGGGCCTTGGAGCTTTCGTTTTGAGTTAAACCCAATAAATGAGGAGGGTAACTTATTATACTACTAGATGAAAGATATTCTCATGTTATGGTGAATGTGATATGAAATAGGAAATGAGATATTAAATTCCCAAAAGATAATTTTCACTATCATATCAATCTACATGGAGAAATTTTCATATGCTCATAAGAAGGATCGTAGAGAACCTCCAATGGGACAAAGTAAAGAGTGGTTCTAAAGAGGAAATTCAATCCACAGAAGGAATAACTATAACGACCCAAAGTTTCATTAATGGAAATCCCTCTTGATCTAATTAAATTTATCTTTATGTTTATATAAAATTTCAACTTTATTGGTTTTATGATAAGAATTTTGACAGTTGCTAATATAGCCGTTGAAAAGTGATCACATGATTAGTATAAATATAGGGCTTTAACACATCCAATTTTACTTAGACAAAAGAAGCGATAACCTCATTGAGTAGAATTTCTCCGTACGAATCCCATTTGTCGGATATCAGAAAAGATGTGGCATCTTTGGGATTATCCCTTGACCTAGCCCAAGGTGAGCTTCATCTTGTCTAGCTCGAACATGACCGTCTACGAGAAAAGTGGAAGTTGATTGAAATTACAACTCGAACGATGCTATATGAGACAAACCAAGAGTCTGTCACCATCGCACACCTTACCCTTAGGTCTTATGCAGCTATTTTAAGGGGTTATGTAAAAAATAAGTAGTACTATGTTCATGTACATTATTTTTTTGTATATAATAATCAATATAATTTCTAGTCATTTTTGATACATTGTAAATAGCTTTTAAAGTACAAATAGTGTTTTTTGTTATTATTTAACTAAGAGTTCTATTTTATTAAATTAAGGGATTTTTGAATTAAATAATAATTTAATTAAATATTATTATTATTATTTAATTAATTTTTATTAAATATAAATTATCTTATAATTTTATGAATGCAATTATAATTTTTATTATGGTTTGAAATCCATTTCTGTCCAAACCTGTGAATTTTCGATAAATGTCTGTTTTTATTTTAAAAGTGAAAATTAACATATTTAGATAATTATTTAGATAAAATAAATGTTATTTTTGGAATCTGGACATCGAAATTATCCAATGGTGAATTTTTCATAATTTTATGAGACAGTCAGAATTTTGAGTAAAAATTAAATACCGTTTAAATATATAATGTGTTTTATGACATCGTAATGACCCAATAGTGATGTAATAAAATACTATAATCTTTAGGTTCGGCCAATATATTTTTTAACAGTAAAATAATGTGATTTTGGGTTTTTTTCTTACTTTTCAAAGAATTAATGGACCCCTCAAGACTTATTCAACACGTTTCCTTTTTAAATTAATTTCCATGGGAGTGTGACTCACCTCCAGATAAGCAACCCTAATATTTTAAAAAGTTCGGACTTTGGAGATATAAAATATTGTTTTACTCTTACCTTTTCCAAAAACCATTGGAAAAAACCATTGGACGGTTTGTGGTTTGGATTAATTTAATAAAAAGGATCCAAAACCTAAATAATAAAGAATTCCCTCACATTTCCTATATAAACCCACCCATGGTCCAACTTACTCCTCACTCAAAGCCTATGGAGTTCTTCCAACTTCTTCCCAACTCTCTCTATAATCCTACCAAGGTTCCCCAAGCTCCCAAGAAGCCTCTCACAAGCCTCTCTCTAGCCTTTGGAAGTACACTTCCAAGTAAGGGTATTTTCTTCCTTTCTCATTTTTGTCAATTTTCATTAAGTTGTTTTACCCTTTTAATTTCAATTATGAATGTTGGGGTATGGTTTCTAACCTCTCCCATACTACCCTCTTATTGTTTTAATGTTGGGAGACCCCTTTCTCTCTCATTAAATGCCTCCCATGTACACCTGTTACTATGCCGAAATTCCGAAAGGAACTTCTCTCTCTTCTTTTACATTCAAGAAATAATTTTGTATCATGAATCTATATGCCATTAAAATTGTAGGGACATGTATCTATAATACCTCCTTACTTTCCATTAAATTTAAATATTATGAGGAACCAATTTCTCTCTCATAAACCATTTTTTATGAATTCTTATTTCATGTCGTTACACTGACGAAATCGAACCAATTTTCTAAGCCAATGCCATTGTATAGTGGATACCACGCCCATTTCTCCATCAAGGGAATCCACCTTTATGCAGATTTACATATTTATTACAAAGTTTCATGTATGAATTCCACATTCCTTTATCATGGAATAAATTATTTTGTTTTATGAATCCATGTTTTATGATCCATGTGGCACACTTATGCATGAATGAAATGTTTCAGAAGGATGCGCCCTTATAGCACTTCAATGCATTTGGTAAAGTATAGTATCATGATACGTCATGTGAAATGAGTGTTGACTCATGCTAATTCAAGTGAAACGAGGGTTTAACCGTTCTTTATGTTCAATGAGTATTTACTCATGCTCCATGTGCAATGACCCTTGGATCTTGCTAATTCCATGTTAAGTGTTGTTGCCACATTTCCATGTTATGATTATCATGATTTATCATGCCTCTATGTTCATGTTTTTTATATGCTCTGTTGATATGCCTATTGTCTACCATGTATTGTAAATCTCATTTTATTCCATGTGTACTCCCTTAATGGGATTTATAGCTCACCCTTTTCTTATCCATGTCCTCAGGTTATCTCATGCAATGCTATGTACGAGGGAATGAAGTGGTCATGTAAAGGAAGTTTTCAATAATGATGTTGTATTTCATGTATTATGTTTTTATGTAACGGTTCTAAGCCCCAAAGATACTAAACCTCTCGATATTCTTTTTTGTATCAAGTTATGTTTTATGTAATAAATCATGTTTTAGTTTGTAATAAAAGAAGGGTTGTCATAGTTGGTATTAGATGACAGGTTTAATTATTTTTGGAATTAATAAACCCTTGTAAAGCCTTAGAGACAATACTAAGTATAATAAAAACATCCCTATGTTTTGGTAATTACTGAGTAAGTGGTTTCTCAGAAAAATACATCTCTGTCTGGATACGAGCAGGTAGAGGCGGCTCTGGCACAGATGTATCCTAGGGGTAAAACCCGAAAACACCGCTTTGAGCTAGACTCAAACGGGAACTGGTGCATGACAATGGGCCTTGTTGCACTCTTGGATACGACACACCCAGTGGATATGTTTTGATAAATTCACAATCTTAGTATGAACCCTTATTAAGGGAAAAAATTCCCCTAAAAATATATGTTAGAAAGTAGATCATGAAAAACCTAGATTGAAGCCTATAGACTCATGAGTTAAGGAAATGAATGTTTATTTATAAGTCATCAACTTTTGTCTTTGGATTAATCTTTATGTGTTACCCATGGCATTACTTTTATTCCAGCCAATGGCCAGTAATAGGAGGACTCGTGCTAACAATCCATGTGAAGATCAGTGTGAGGAATGTACTAATGAGATGCCCAATCCAATGGGAGCGGGAATCATGAACTTTGTCATGCTAATCTCTTAGCTAACTCATGTTTTTAATAGAAACACGGGTTAAGAGGAATGTTCAACCCCTCCTAAGAATGAACTAGTTGCTATCAAGAACTTCATGAGGCAAATGTCTCATAATTTTAGTGGATCATTCGATCCCACGATCACTGAACAATTGATCAACTCCATTTTAAAGATCTTCTCCATCATTCAATGTTCTGAACAAGAGAAGGTTCTCCTGGCTGTCTATTTTATGGATGGTGAAGCTGATCAATGGTGGACGTTGATAAAAAATAAAAAGCCTGAGGAGGAGATCGAGGCGTTGGAATGGAAGGATTTCTGGAAGATGTTTTTCGATAAATATTTTCCGCGCACCCTCCTGCTTAAGATGGAAAGGGACTTCCAATCCCTCAAGAAAAAAGATGAAAAATCTGTTGGAGTTTACGAGGAAAACTTCACAAGGCATGCACGATACGCTTCCAGATTTTTCATTACCACTGAATTCATGGTTGACCACTTCTTTGGTGGGCTGAAACCTAGATTGCAGAAAGCATTAGCGATCCGTGACTTGGACATCTACGAGAAAATTGTCTGATGTGCACTCAAGGTTGAAATGGAGATTGTGGAATCACATGGATATCATGGGGACAAGAAGGGTAAGGTGGAATTAAATGCTGGTGGTCCGATATATAAATCCAACGGTGCTAAAAAGATCCAGCACCCCACATGCCAAAAGTGCGGAAAGAAGCACCCTAGAAATTTCCTTAAGGGGATGATAAAATACATCAGCTGTGGAAGAGAAGGGCACCTAGCTGTTAACTGTAGGCACGAAAGACCCACAGTTGCGAAAGTGGAGAGGAATGATCCGTTCGAACCTCAATGCATTGTTCAATGCTACAAATGAAATGAACCGGGTCATTTTTCAAATCAGTTCCCTAATCCAATGGTTTTCGGAGGCGACCAACAACCTCCAAGGCAGCAAGGAAGAGCTTTTTCCATCACTTCTTCCTAATTGAACCCCGACAATGAAGTAGTGATAGGTACGCTAGTTATTCATTCATGAATAGAGAACACACTTTTTGATTCATGTTCTACACATTCTTTTATATCTCGAATGTTTAGTAGAAAAATCCCAGCACCACCATAAATCATGGAAGTAAAGATGTCGGTGAGTACAACAAATGGGGAATTCATTGCATCCCATGAACATAAGTCCTCTCCTGTTATAATCTGTGGATTCAATTTCCCAGCGAACCTCATCATACTACCTCTAGTGGAATTTGATGCAATTTGTGGCAAGTATTGTCTTTCCTTATATAGAGCCAATATAAATTGTCGGGATAGGGAAATCACACTCCATATGGAGAATCGACCCTCGATTCATTACAATTATCAGGAGGAAGATGAATCCCTTTTAGCTCCATCATCTCAATCATGAATATTACTGCCTTATGAGCACGCGTATCTGGTGCAAATGATTGAGTCCAAGGAAGAAACCATACTTGAAAAAATTCCTATTGTGAGGGAATTCGTTGAAGTGTTTCCCGAGGAACTGCCTGGTCTTCCTCCTAGAAGAGATGTTGAGTTCTCAATTGAACTTATACCTGGGGTGCTACCAATATCGAAGACACCATATAGAATGGCTGTTGTTGATCTGGAAGAGTTGAAGAAACAACTATAGGAGAATCTGGATAAAGGGTTTATACGCCCAAGTGCTTCACCATGGGGTGCACCAGTCCTCTTCGTCATGAAGAAGGATGGGTCAATGCGGCTCTGAATCAATAATCGTGAACATAAAAAAATCACGATAAAGAACAAGTATTATCTCCCATGAATCGATGACTTGTTTGATCAGATGTTTGGAGCACAATACTTCACCAAGGTGGACTTGCGGTCGGGATATTATCAAGTAAGGGTGAAGAAGGAAGATGTCCCCAAGACTACTTTTCGTACCAGATACAAGCACTATGAATTAATATTAATGCCTTTTAGAATCACCAATGGTCCAGAAATCTTCATGGACATAATGAATAGAGTCTTTAGAGATTACCTAGACAAATTTTTGGTAGTCTTTATAGATGATATTCTAATATACTCCAAAACCAAGGAGGATCATGAGGAGCATTTAAGAGCTGTACTAGAGAATCATCACAAGGAGAAGCTCTATACAAAGTACAACAAGTGTGAGTTCTGGTTGAAGGAAGTCTCATTCTTGGGCCATATTATCAGAAGCAATGGGATATCTGTGGATCCCTCCAAAACAGATGCAATTGAGGGATGTCCAAGGCCGACATCGGTAACGGATATCCGTAGCTTCTTGGGTTTAGCTGGATATTATTGATGATTTGTGAGAAAATTCTCATGATTTTCCAGCCATCTTACCAAGCTAACTCGGAAGGGAGTAAAGTTTTATTTGAATGATGAATGTGAAGAATGGTTCAAGGAGTCAAAAAGGAGGCTTATCACTGTGCCCGTTCTAACTTTACCCACAAGTGGGGAACTTTTTGTGGTATTCAGTGATGCTTCAAAGAAGGGCTTAGGCTGTGTGCTGATGCCGAATGAAAAAGTGATATCCTATGCCTCAAAGTAGTGGAAAATCCATGAGCGAAACTATCCAATGCATGATTTGGAGTTGGCGGCTATGATCTTTGCCTTGAAAATATGGAAGCATTATCTCTATGGAGAGAAATGTGAGATATATATTGACCACAAGAGTCTTAAATATATACTCACACAGAAAGAGATTAATATGCTCTAGAGAATATGGATAGAGCTCATCAGGGATTACGACTGTTCAATAAATTACCACCCTGGGAAAGCGAACAAGGTGGAAGATTCCCTAAGTAGAAAGGATCCAAAAATTCTATCAATGATGAGAATTGAGAAGGATCCAATCTTCTTAGACTTGATGAAGATGGACATGGGAATAATAGAGAAGGGAACATCATAAATCCTTTCACAAATGATTTCTCTACCGTTTCTTTTTGAAGGGTTAAAGGATGCTCAAAGGGGTGATCTGGGAATTCAGGAAAAATTGGAAGCTATCAAAAAGGGGAAATCCTCAGAGTTTAATGTTAATGAAGATGGAATTATGCGTTTAGGGAAAAGACTATATATTCCATCATGTCCGAAGATGATGAATGAACTTTTGGATGATGCACAAAGTTCAAATTTCTATATTCACCCAGGGAGCACAAAGATGTATCGAGATCTCCGAGAAAACTTTTGGTGGGATAATATGAAGAAGGAGATCACTGAATATACATCAAAGTGCCTGGTATGTCAGCAAGTGAAGGCAGAGAGGCAGAAGTCTAATGGGAGGATGCAACCATTGCCCATACAAAAATGGAAATGGGAGAACATCACCATGGTCTTTGTCACCAGACTTCCAAGGACATCCAATGGAAACAATGCAATCTGGGTTGTTGTGGATCATCTTACCAAGACCACACAATTCATTTCTATTCGGGATGATTTCTCATTGGATCAACTGGGATGATTATATATCAGGGAAGTGGTAAGGTTTCATGGAGTACCACTATCTATTGTGACTGAACAAGATCCAAGATTCATCTCTATGTTTTTGAAGAGTCTTCAACATGCTCTGAATACTGAACTGAACTTCAGTACGGCCTATACTCCTCAAACTGATGGCCAATCTGAGCGGACTATCCAAAAACTTGAGGATATGTTGAGATCATAGTCAATGGACATTAAAGGAGGATGGGATCAACATCTTTCTCTTGTTGAGTTCTCTTATAATAATAGGTTTCCACTCGAGCATCCAAATGGCACCATATGAAGACATGTATGGGAAAAGGTGTAGAACACCGGCATTATGGGATGAGGTGGGTGAACAGAAGCTTCTTGGACCAGAAATGGTGGAGGAAATGGTGGAGAAGGTGAAAACCATTCAGTAGCATATCAAGGCAGCTCATAGTCAACAGAAGAGTTATGCAGATAACCGTCAACGAGACCTTGAGTTTAAATTTGGAGACATGGTTTTTCTACACATATCTCCATGGAAGAAGGTCAATATGTTTGGAAAGGAAGGGAAGGTAAGTCCAAGGTACATCAGCACCTTCGAGATTCTTGATCGTGTCGGGGCTGTGGCCTATCGACTATCACTTCCACCTATTATGGCCAAACTACATGATGTCTTTCATGTATCCCTCTTAAAGAAGTATATACAAACCCTTCACATGTAATCTCTTCTGAGGTGGTACAATTGGAAGATGATCTTTCTTATGAGGAGAAACCATTGAAGATCATAGATCGTAGAGAAAAAGTTCTATGAAATAAGACAATGCCCCTTGTCAAGGTGTTGTAGATAAACCACAAGTTTGAAGAAGCGACTTGGGAATCAGAGGATATGATAAAGATGAGTTACCCACATTTTTTTTAGTGTCGAAAAGGGAAAATTTCTAGTGGGAAAATTCTTAAGGGGGAATACTGTAACGACCCAAAGTTTCATTAATGGAAATCCCTCTTGATCTAATTAAATGTATCTTTATGTTTATATAAAATTTCAACTTCATTGGTTTTATGTTAATAATTTTGAACGTTGCTAATATAGCCATTGAACAATGATCACATGATTAGTATAAATATAGGGCTTCAACACATCAAATTTTACTTAGACAAAAGAAGCGATGGCCTCATCTAGTAGAATTGATCCGTACGAAGCCCATTTGTCAGAGCTCGAAAAAGAGGTGGAGTCTTTGGGAATCACCCTTGACCAAGCCCAAGATGAGCTTCATCTTGTCAAGATGGAACGTGACCATCTACGGGAAAAGTGAAAGTTGATTGAAATTACCTCTCGAGCGATGCTATCCTAGCCACCCCAAAAGTATGTCACCATCACACACCTTACCCTTAGGTCTTATATAGATATTTTAAGGGGTTATGTAACAAATAAGTAGGACTATGTTCATATACATTATTTTATTTGTATATAATAATAAATATAATTTCTAGTAAATTTTTATATATTCTAAATAGTTTTAAAAGTACAAATAGTGTTTTTTGTTTTTATTTAACTAAGAATTATATTTTTTTAAATTAAGGTATTTTTGAATTAAATAACCTTTTAATAAATTATTAATATTATTATCAAATTAATTTTTATTAAATATAAATGATCTTATAATTTTATGAATGAAATTACAATTTTTATTAAGGTTTGAAAGCCATTTCTGTCCAAACCTGGGAATTTTCGATAAATGTCGGGTTTTATTTCAAAATTTAAAATTAACATATTTAGAAAAATATTTAGATTAAATAAATGTTATTTTTAGAATCATTATGACGATATTATCCATTGGTGAATTTTTCATAATTATCTGATACAGACAAATTTTTGAGTCAAAATTAAATACCGTTTAAATATATAATGTGTTTTATGACCTCATAATGACCCAATAGTGATGTAATAAAATACTATAATCTTTATGTTCGTCCAATATATGTTTTAACATTAAAATAATGTGATTTTGGGTTTTTTTAACTTACTTTTGAAAGAATTAATGGACCCCTCAAGACTTATTCAACACCTTGCCTTTTTAAAATAATTTCAATGAGAGTGTGACTCACCTCCACATAAGCAAACCTAATATTTTAATAAGTTCTGACTTTGGCCTTAAAAAATATTGTTTTCCTCTTCCATTTCCCAAAAAGCATGGGCAAAAATCATGGGATGGTTTGTGGTTTGGATTAATTTAATATAAGGGGTCCCAAACCTTAATAATAAAGAATTCCCTCACCTTTCCTATATAAACCCACCCAAGCTCCCACTTCCTCCTCACTCAAAGCATTTGGAGTTCGTCCAAACTCTGCACAACTCTCTCTATAATCCTCCAAAGGTTCCCCAATCTCCCAAGAGGCCTCTCACAAGCCTCTCACAAGCCTTTGGAAGCACACTTCCAAGTAAGTGTTTTTTCTTCCTTTCCAATTTTTTTCAATTTTCATTAAACTGTATTACCCTTTTAATTTCAATTATGAATGTTGGGGTATGGTTTTTCCCCTCCCCCATACTGCCCTATTATTGTTTTATTGATATTAGACCCCTTTATCTCTCATTAAATTCCTCCCATGTACACCCGTTACTATGCCAAAATTCCGAAAGGATCTTCTCTCTCTTCTTTTACATTCAAGCATTAATTTTGTATCATGAATCTAAATTTCATTACAATTGTTGGGAAATGTATCTATATGACCTCATTACTGTACATTACATGTAAATATGATGAGGAAACCCTTTATCTCTCATCAACCAATTTTTATTAATTCTTATGTCATGTTGTTACGCTGCAGAAATCGCACCGATTTTCTAAGCCAATGCCATTGTGTAGTGGATACCATGCCCATTTCTCCATCAAGGGTATCCACCTTTATGCACCTTTACTTATTGATTACAATGTTTCATGTTTCAATTCCACATTCTTTTATCATGGAATAAATGATTATGTTTTATGAATCCATGTTTTATGATCCATGTGGCACACTTATGCATGAAATGAAATGTTTAAGAAGGGTGCGCCCTTATAGCACTCCAATGCATTGGGTAAAGTATAGTATCATGATACCTCATGTGCAATGAGTGTTGAATCATGCTAATTTAAGTGCAACTAGGGTTTACTCATGATTTATGTGAAATGAGGATTTACTCATGCTCCATGTGCAATGAGCCTTCACTCATGCTAATTCCTGGTTATGTGTTGTTGCCACATTTCCATGTTATGATTACCATGATTTATCATGACTTTTTGTTCATGTTTCTTATATAATCTATTGACATGCCTATTTTCTAACATGTATTGTACTCCTTAGGTTATTCCATGTGTACTCCCTTACTGGGCTTTATAGCTCACCCTTTTCTTATGCATGTCCTCAAGTTCTCCCATGCATTGCTAAGTACGAGGGAATATAGTGGTCATGTAAAGGATGTTTTCAGTATAGATGTTTTATTTCATGTTTTAAGTTTTTATGTAATGGTCCTAAGCCCAAAATACACTAAACCTCTTGATATTCTTTGTTTTATCAAGTGAAGTTTTATGTAATAAATAATATTTATGTTTGTAATAAAAGAAGGGTTGTCATACTAACCACACTACAACATGAGAAAAATCATTACTAGCATGGAATCATAATGACCACCTAAACATAAGAAATTGAAAACATAAAGAAGAATGGATCACTAAGAATAATATATTATAATGTACACCCTTCACCTAAGAATCACATAAAACATATTTCTATTAAACATGAAGATACACACAGGAACATTGAAGCCCTACAGGAAAAAATAGGTCAATAAATATAGACGTGGAGGACTACCCTTACCAAACCATGCAACCAATTCCTTTTATGGATAAGGAAATTATTCTTAAGAGCAGCATCATCGAAATCGAATGAGGGAGATTGTAATGACCCAAATGTTTATCAATTCAATTGAACCCTTATTGTAGTAATACCATATAGTATTATCACATAAAATCACATTAGGAAACCCAATGAATCATCATAATGAAGACAAATAATAAATAATATGCTATCTTTAAATATAATTTTTCCACTACTTCAATTCGAATTTCAAAAATCTGACATACAAAATTGCGATTTGTAAGCTATTTCGGGGGCAGATAGGAAAAAAATATTTTTCCATGAATAGTAATGTACCCTTATGAATTGTAATGTTATCATGTTAATAGAAATATGAACCTTATGAATATTAATTATTAAAATAAATTGTATCCTTACCAATGATACTATAAATAAAATATATCTATCCTATATGTGATAATATAATAAAATTATATAATATCTTTTGGTATTTTTAAAATCATGAATATTAAATTAATAATTTTAAATTTTTTAAAATAATTAATTTTCATTAAATGAATTATGAAATTATATATTATAGTTATTATGATTATATATTTATTTTTTGGGGCCGGAGTTTATTTTTCAAAGTGTTAGAAAAACAGTTTTAATTTTAAATCTTTTATTTTTCATGAAAATTATGTTATTAATTAAAAAATAAATTAATTTTTTTTGAAAATTATTTTCCTAAAATTTAGTTAATTTTTTAATTCTCCTATTCATGATTATTAGGGTTAATATTTTATATCTTTCTAAAAAAACATGAATATTTGGTGAAAAGTAAAATTTGGTAATTTACAAAATATTCTAATAAATGAATTTTTGAATCCTGATTGAGTCATAGGTGATGTAAATGGCCATTGGATTCAACTCACATGACCTATTTTCTATATTTACTCATTTGAGAATCAATATTTCATATTTTGTGGGAAACTAATAAACTAATGCATTAAATATTGAGAAAACACCACTCCCCTTAAATATAAATACCACCCATCACAACCTCATTTTCTCACACCTCATAATATTTATGATTACTCCAAATACTACTCAAATATCTTCCGCAGATCCTCCACTACGTCCCTCATCCCTCGATCTCCTAAAAATACCAAAACCTATGACAAAAATAGTTTATACAAGAAGAAATATTGAAGAGGCAATTTCTGTCACTTTTCATTCAATTTCCTTTAAAATTCATTTTCTTTTATTCTATTATCAGAAACAAATCTTATAAAATTGTCTTGATAATAATAGTATGGTTGTTTTATTTTTATTCTATAATATCAATAGATTATTATTCATTATACATCTCGCTCTATCTCTTTTTATATAAAAATGAAATCGTCAACTATGGTTGGTTAATTTACCTACATCATGGGCGATTCACAACCATTTTCATTCAACAGCTTGAAGGATATCAGTAAAATCCGTAAATGGTTGAAAATTATTATAATACATATTTTTAACCCCATTTATTTTCATGAATATTCTTTAATACTTTCTATTAAGTGAGAAAATAAAACATATTCATTGTGATCCAAAAAATGAAAAAACTAAACTAAAACGATAACCATTAAATTTTAACTAATTATTCATCCTCATGCTATATAAGAAAATTAATTAAAATAACACTTCATTTAAAAAAATTATTTCTTCATTATTGTCATAGATTTTCTAGGATATACATGTTTTCAACTAGAGTTTATGCCAAAAATAATGTTTTACAAAACAAAACATCTTTAAAAAACACATAGTTTACTTCTCACTCAAGGTTAATGGTCCTTGTATCAATAATGTTATTCATACATTAATTTTGGAACCCAAGGTTTATAAATTTATGATTTAAGAATTAAAACTGAATCCATTCATTGGGTTGTTTTATGTCCAATATTTATATATGTTCTATATGTCATTTATGTTGATGTAAATGTTTTGATGTGATGAGTTAGCCCGAAATTATATAGTGAATTGAAAATGTTATGATGTGATGGGTGAGACCGGAATTTTGTAATTCTCTAATAAATTGTTTATTGTTAAGAACCTCATGTGAAATGTGATGTATGTGGGAACATCGTGCTATTTTTAATCACAACTATGTGTGGTAAAGGACCACTAAGAAAAGATGTTTCATTTTAATGAATTTCCACATTCCATGAAATTATTTAATGATTCTTCTCATGATTGTGATGATGATTTTATGATTATGCTCATCCCATGATACAACGTTTCATGATTGTATTTCATTTATTAATCAGATTTTACATCACACATTTGAGGTATATACTCATGTTACTGCATGTAATAAGGTGAAGCAAATATCCAACAAGAAACTAGTGAATAATGAATTAAATAAATGTTTACTAATTTAAATTTTATGTATGGTCCTGGTTTTCCTAAGACATTAACCCTTTGGATCCCCAATGGGTAATATTTTTTATTGTTCTTTATCATTAAAATGATTTAAATGTAATTAATGAAAATTGGGGTCACGATAGTTGGTATAAGAGGCATGGTTTAGAAAAGCTGGGAATTAAGATTATAGAACCTTAGTTAATACCCATGTTTGAGACTAAGTATAGGTAATCACACAAGAAAAATAGTGATACATAGGGATAGAATATGATATGATATTATCCTTAAATTCACAATGGAATATCATATTTATTCCTGACATGTTGACTTTTGTTTTCATCTATCCATTTATATTTCATAAAATGGATGAAATTATGAGAAACCAAGCCAATACCCTATTTTAGGGACAATGCATTTATTTCCCAAACAACATCCCCAAGGAGTTGGGAGGTGGAGTTCAAAACATCATGGATATGCTTACCCACATCTCTCATATTATGAATATTAAGCTGAATGATGTGGAATTCCCTTTGTCACATAAGAGGGAGAAACTAGATATCAATTTTTTTAGACAGCAACGACCACCAACATTTAGTGGATCTTCCGATCCAATAGTTTTGGAACAGTGGGTCAAATTGATGGAGAATATATTTTCGACGCATTACTATTCTTGGAGGATTATGTGATTCTAGTTTTTTATCATCCCGATATAGAGGCCTATCAATGGTGGAATTTTATTAATAACACTATGTCTAGAGAATAAATTTAAGATATTATGTGGTAAGATGTTATGAAAATAAGTTTAACATGTATTTTCCACAAACAATTTTTTTGAAGACTGTGATAAAATGTATTGAGCTACTAAAAAAAGATATAGAACCTATCATGTGCTACAAAGAGAATTTTAGAATTCCTTCAATGTTCTCATCCTGATTTTTTATCGACAATAATAGAAAAATTGAATGATTATTTAGTGTAATAAAACCTCAAATTCTAAAGGCTCTTACAATTAAAGGAAATGGGTGTTAGGAAGAATCCATTTGTTGTGATCTCATTGTTGAGTTGATGTTTGTAGAATGGTCCATTGTTATGTTGATATGAAATAATTGTTGGAGTTTTATGCTATATGTTCTAATGAGAATGGATGAATGAAATATCAACCACCAACATGTAAAAAATTTGGGAAAAAACATCATAAGAATTTCCTTAATGGGGCGGGGAAATATTTCTTGTTTTGGAGAGGACACCAATCACAAGACTATCAGAAATAAATGAGAAGGAAGGGGAATGTGTTGGAGAAAAATT
This sequence comes from Viscum album, assembly GCA_963277665.1. Taxonomy (NCBI): domain Eukaryota; kingdom Viridiplantae; phylum Streptophyta; class Magnoliopsida; order Santalales; family Viscaceae; genus Viscum; species Viscum album. The sequence continues at coordinate 655,768,721 of OY728122.1, read as the reverse complement.
TAGTACTATCATTTGTCAAATTCAAAAAATGTAGGTATCATGGACATAATACAATCTAGTGAACTTATCCTCTAGACCTTGATGGTAATCACTATCATCAGCCATGAAATCCAAAGCAGCAAGGGAAGGCTTGTTCCATCCCTAATGTGGAGGTTGAACAAGAAAATGAAGTGATACAAGGTAGACTTAGTATTCACTTAAAAATGGAAAAATATTATTTTATTTTTTTTCAACACATTCATTCATTTCATGAAGGTTTTCTAGAACTTTTGAATTGTAACCTTGAGACATTGAAGTAATGATTTCTATAAAAACACAATGTGGTATAATCATTACAACCATTGAATTGTAATCTTAGTTTATTTTTGTATGTGGGATGATTATTCCATCGATTCTCATGTGACTTCCCATTTTAGAATTATAATCTCTTATAGGAGTGGATTGGACCTCATTATATAGAGATCATAACAGCTGTCAGGAAAAGTAAATATGTTTTCATATTCTAAACCATTACATGCTCCAATACAAATGAAGAATGATCATTAATCACCTATAAATATCCATCAGTGGAGAGGGTGTCAGTTCGTTGTGAGGAGGCATACCATTCTCACTTGGTTGAGTAAATAGAGTTTGTCAACCAAACAGAAATTCCCATCATGAGGAAATATAGTGATGTAATTGTTGAAGAGTTACATGGACATCCATCAGATCATGGGGTTGATTTCTCCATTTAACTCATATATGAAACTAATCCTATGTCAATGGGTACATATTGGGTGGATGCTATTGATCTATAAGATTCAAAGAAGTAGCTACATTAGAATTTGGAAAAAGTGTACATACATCCTAATGGAACACCTTGGATCCTCAATGGGTAATATTTTTTATTGTTCTTTATCATTAAAATGATTTAAATGTAATTAATGAAAATTGGGGTCATGATAGTTGGTATAAGATGCATGGTTTAGAAAATCTGGGAATTAGGATTATTGAACCATAGTTAATACCATAGTTTGAGACTAAGTATAGGCAAGCACAAAAGAAAAATTTATATACATAGGGATCGAATATGATATGATATTAGCCTTAATTTCACAATGTAATATCATATTTATTCATGACATGTTGACATATGTTTTCTTCTATCCATTTATATTTCATAAAATGGTTGAAATTATAAGAAACCAAGCCAATACACTATTTGAGGGACAATGCATTGATTTCCCAAACAACAACCCCAAGGCATTGGGAGGTGGATTTAAAAACATCATGGAGATGCTTACCCACTTCTCTCATATTATCAATAATAAGATGAATGATGTGGAATTTACTTTTTCACCTAAGAGGGAGAAACTAGCTATCAATTGTTTTAGGCACCAACTATCACCAACATTTAGTGGATCTTCTGATCCAGTAGTGGTGGAACAGTTGGTCAAATCAATGGAGAAGATATTTTCTATGCATTACTATTCTTGGTGGATTGAGTGACTCTAGTTATTTATCATCCCGATTTACATGCCTATCAACGGTGAAATTTTATTAATAACACTATGTCAAGAGAAGAAATTTACGAGATTTAGTGGTAAGAAGTTATGAAAATAAGTTTAACATGTATTTTCCACAAACACATTATTTGAAGATGGTGATATAATGTTTTTAGCTAGTGAAAAATTATATTGAACCTATCAGGTGCTACAAAGATAATTTCAGAATGCCTTCAATGTTCTCATCCTGAATAATTATCAACAATAGTAGAAAAATTGAATGATTATTTAGTTTAATAAAACCACACATTCTAAAGGCTCTTAAAATTCAAGGCAATGGGAGTTAGGAAGAAGCCATTTACTATGATATCAATGTGGAGTTGATGTTTTTAGAATGGCCCATTTTTATATTGATATGAAATAAATGTTGGAGTTTTATGCTATATGATCTAATGAGAATGGTTTAATGAAATATCAACCACCCCTATGTATAAAATTTAGGAAAAAACATCAATGGAATTTCCTCAATGGGGAGGGGAAATATTTCATGTTTTGGAGAGAAGGACACCAATTTCATGACTATCGGAAATAAATGAGAAGGAAGGGGAATGTGGTGTAGAAAAATATAGTACTATCATTGTTCAAATTCAAAAACTATAGGGATCATGGACACAATACATGCTAGTGCACTAATCCTCTAGACCTCAAGGGTAATCCCTATCATCAGCCACGAAATCCAATGCAGCAAGGGAAGGCTTATGCCATCACTAATGTTGAGGTTGAACCAGAAAATGATGTGACACAATGTAGACCTAGTATTCACTTAAAAATGGAAAAATATTATCTGATTTTGGTTCAACACATTCATTCATTTCATGAAGGTTTTCATGAAATTTTGAATTGTAACCTTGAGACATTGAAGTAATGATATCTATAAATACAGAATGTCGTATAATAATTACAACCATTGAATTGGACTCTTAGTTTATTTTTGTATGTGGGATGATTATTCCATTGATTCTCATGTGACTTCCCATTTTAGAATTATACTCTCTTATGGGAGTGGATTGGACCTCATTATATAGAGATCATAACAACTGTCAGGAAAAGTATATATGTTTTCATATTCTAATCCATTCCATGCTCCAATACAAATGACGAATGATCATTCATCACCTATAAATATCCATCAGTGGAGAGGGTGTCTGTTTGCTGTGAGGAGGCATACCATTCTCACTTGGTTGAGTAAATGGAGTGTGTCACCCAAACCGAAATTCCCATCGTGAGGGAATATAGTGATGTAATTGTTGAGGAGTTACACGGACATCAATCAGATCATGGGGTTGATTTCTCCCTTTAACTCATATATGAAGCTAATCCTATGTTAATGGGTACATATTGGGTGGATCCTGTTGATTTATAGGATTCAAAGAATTAGCTACATGAGCATTTGGAAAAAGTGTACATACATCCTAATGCAACACCTTGGGGTGAACTAGTGCACTTTGTGAAGAACAAGGATGGATCAATGAGGATGTCTATCAATTATTTAGAACTCAACAATATCATTATAAAGGAAAAGTATCCTCTACAAAGGATTGAAGATTCATTTGATCAGCTTTGAGGAGAAAAATAATTTTCAATGTTTGATCGTCATGCTGGATATCATCAGCTAAACGTGAAGAAGGAATATATTTATAAGATTCCATTTTTTTCAAGGTTTTGGAACTATGATTTTCTAGTGATGCACTTCGGACATACTAATGCCTCTGCAATCTTCATGGATTTGATTAATATCATCTTTATACATTACATTAAAAACAATTAGGTAGTGTTTATCAATGATATTATCATCAACTCCAAGAGAATGGATGAACATGAAGAATAACTAATACATGTGTTGTTGATATTGAAAAACAATAATTTGTATTCCATGTTCAAAATGAGTGAATTTTGGAAGAAGAAAGTCAGGTTCTTCAGACTTGTGATCACCAATGAAGAAATCACTTTAGACCCTTTATAAAATTCGTTTACGGAATGGTCCTAACACTTTAGTGACTTAAATAGTTATATTTTTCTTGGATTAGCTGGGTGCTACATATGATTTGTGAGAAATTTTTCATGATTTTCATGTCCACTAACTAAGATAACATGAAAGGGGTAATGTATATATGGATAGAAGAATCTACAGAATGAATCAATGAGCTAAAAAGAAGGATTATTACTACACCTATAGTCACAATAACAAAAATTATAGAAAGTATTGTCACATATAGTGATGCTGTAAATAATTAAATAGGTTGTGTGCAAATAAAAAATGATAATGTGATAGCCTATGTCTCCCTAAAATTGAAGATCCATTAGCTTAACTATTCAACTCATGATATCGAGCTAGTAACTTTGATTTATTCATTTTAAATTTAGGGGCACTACATTTATGGTGAGATGAGAGTAATATATACTAGAGACAATAAAATACTATGATTGATTTATTCACTATCATCCTAGCGAGGACAATATGGCCGCTGAGGTACATGGGAGAAGAGAACCTACTCCTCTATCCATAATGTAGATTGAGGAAAACCCTATGATCATGGATATACAATGGATGGATTTGGAAATGATAACAATATGGAATACATTCTACCATTCCCAAATGATTTATGAACCATATAACCTATTGATGTTTAAGTATTCACACAAGGATCATGTAGAGTTACAAAATAAGGTGAATGCAACAACTAAAGAGAAGGTGCAAGGGATCCACATTGACAATGATGGTGTAATTTCGTTTGGTAGGCTGATTTGTCTACCTTCATAACGTGGGATAAAATAGATCTATTTAAAAATTAATATATTACACTTATATATATCACTCATGGTATCACCATGATGTATCATGATCTATGGGAACACTTTTGGTGGGACAACATGCAAATTGATATTTTTTCTTATATCTCAAGGTGCATGATATGTCAGTAAGCTAAATTTAAGAAACATAAATCCCAATGGATGATGAATACATTAACTGTATCAATATGGAAGGGGGGATATCAGTATTGTATTTTCCATTATTCCCCTAAACACATCCAAATGATATAATGTAATTTGGGTTGTGGTAGACCGACTGACTAAGAATACCCACTTTTTTGATATTCAGTAATATCTCTCACTTGAACAACAAACCAAGATATATGTGAAAGATATAGAGAGAATTCTCGGGATTCCACTCTATATTCCCTTTGATTGTGATCCAAGGATCAAATCTAAATCTTGTTCGAGTCTCAAATAATCCATGTGTACTGAATTAAATTTACTCTTAACCTATCACGGACAAATATATGGCCAATCAGAATGATATATTGAAATGCAAAAAGATATGATATGATCCTTATAAATAGAATTCAAAAGTGGATGGGCTCAAAATCTCCCACTTGGTCAGTTCTCATAGAACAATAGCTTCATATAGAGTATTCATATGTCTCCAAATGAAGCTCTGTATGGAATGGTATGTAAAACTCCAACCTATAGGGATAAAGATTGAGAATGAAAAAACATGGAACTGATTTTGTGCAATAGATGAACGTGAAAGATTAGGTTATCCAAAAACATATCAAATTTTATTAGAGTAAAAAATGATATATTCTTACAACCATCAAAGGGATATGGAGTTCAACATTGGAGATAAAGTCTTCCATATAATATCAACAGAGAGGAGTGTCATGTGGTGTGCAATTGAAGGGAATGTAATCTGAAGTTACACAAAACCCATTGACATCGTTGAACGCATATGGGTTGGGGATTCTCATCATTCACATCCACCAAATATGAATCATGTTCATGATGTGTTTCATGTATCACTCATATCGATGTTCTTACTATATCCCTCACATGTTCTGAATTAAGAGGTGTTACAACTGGAGGATGATCAATCTTATGAGGAACAACCGGTAAAGATTAATGGCCGAGAGATATAATGTTCTACGAAACAAGTAAAACCACATAGTCAATAGATTGTGGAGGAACCACACATTGGTTGAAGAAACATGGGAACCAGAGAATGTGATGATGGTCAATTACTCTCATCTGTTAATCAAAAATGAAATTGTGATGGAAAATTTTCAAAAGCGGGGTGAATGTAAAGACAAAAAATTTTATCAATAAAATATCACCATTTGTTCTTTGATATAATTAAATATAATCACATAAATTATAGTTATGAAATAATATTACAAAACATGATTTAATGAACTAAAAAATTATATGTTACATTTAAACATAAATTTTTGAATTTTTTGATTTCTATTTCAATAATATGACATACACGATTGCGATCAGTAAGCTCTTTGGAGTATTATATGATAAAAATTATTTTTTGGGATTAGGAACATACCATTCTCAATAGTATTGTTGCCATTATGTATAGTACTATGAACATTATGAATAGTAAATTGGCCATGTGAATGGGAAACTTACCAATGATAACATAAATAAAATTTATCCATCCAATAGGTGAATATATGATATAACTATATTATTGTGTTGGTATTTTTATAAGTCACAAATATTTACAGAATAATTTAATAATTTTATAATAAATATTTCCATTAAATTTATTGATTAATTATTATTTTCAAATTTTAAGATTATATGATATTTTTATGAGACCTAAGTTAATTATACAATATTTTAGAAAAACAATGTAAATTTAAAATTCTATATTTTTCATGTAACTTATACTTTTAAATAAAAAATAATATATTAATATTTATAAAATAATTTTGGTATAATATAGATAATATTCTAATTCTATATATCAAATATTTTGTAGGGTGAATCTTTTATATTTTTCTGAAATACATGAATTTTTTATGAATAGTGAAATTTGATAATTTATAAAATATGAAAATAAATGAATTTATACAACATGCATGGGTCATGGAATATTAAAATCGCCATTGGATTGATCTAATATTCTATAATTATGGTATTTATTCATGGTAACATCACTATTTATTATCTTGATATAAAATAATAAACTAATGAATTAAATACTAAGAAAACAGCCATCCCCTCCAATATAAATACCACCCCTCGCAACATAATTTCCTCACACCTCCATGGAATTGTTACCACTCTATATTCTACTCAAATATTTTAAAACGGTGTTACCCTATGACCAGAATCCATTATACTCAAAAAAGTCCTTAACCTCTTCTTTACAGTTGATCTCAAAAAACAGATATTCATGAAGAAATTTCTCTCTATTTTCATTCAATTTCAATTGAGATTCCTTTTATTTTCATCTAATACCCTCAACATATATATTCAAATTGTCATTATAACTCTATAATGATTGATATACTTGTAATATATTATGTTAATGAAAGATTATTCTTTATTCTAATCCATCTTTCTCTCTTTTTATAAAAATAAAATTGTCACCTATGATGTGTAATTTACCTATATCATGAGCACTGAACTTCTATTTTCCATAAAATCCTTAATGTATGTATATTAAAAAAATATTTTAAAATAGATTTTAAAATTAATTTTATAATCCCTATTACGGTCAGGAATCATCTTATATATATAATACTAAATTATAAAACATAACATGGTTGACGTGATAAAAACACAACCCAAATTAAACTAAAATGATCATCATTAAATTTTATATAATGATTAATATTCATGGAATGTAATAAAAATCATTAAAAGTTAATTTAAATTCATTTAATATCATTTATACCCAATAATATCATTTTCAGATGTTTATCAACAGTCTACACGAACATCCATTCATGTGTACAAGTGAACTATTCCTGAAAACCATGAAAAAGAACACTCCCAATCAATGAATTTAAACTATATAACTCATCCAAATTGACCATAAAAGAACATAAAAATTCATAATGAATCATTTTCATGTTTTATAGTGTTTTTGTGTGTTAATTAATGATTCTAATGTGATTATACAAGATAATAATCTTATGAAATAATTCAGATAAAAGGTAAAGGGAATTATCGATCCCAACCATATTTCTTCTTGTTTTCCATTTTTAAAATCATTTTATATATAGTTATTTGAAAATATTCATTAATTCATCAATATATTAACGTTTATGTGATATATAGTTTTTCTAAAGGATTTTATTTCACACGTAATGTTTTCCAAAGGATGACTTCTTCCAAAAACAGTCATTTTACTTCTCACTAATGGTTGATAGTCCTTGTATCACATATGTTATTCAATAATTAATTTGTTATCCATATGATTATGAATTTATGATTTATGATGTAAAAACCATTCTATTACATGGATCATTTTATTTCCAATATTGATATATATTATATTTTATATGCATGATGATGTAAATATTATGATAATGGGTGGACCAGAAATTATATACAACAATGATAATTTTATGATGTGACGAGTGCACCCTAAATTATATAGCACTATAGTGCATTGGGTAATGCGAATAACCTCAGGAGTAATGTTATTTATGTGTGAAAATGAATCTATCCTTGTTTAAAACTATTTGTGGTAGTTAACCAATATGACAAGATGCTTCATTTTTATGCTACAACACAATCGATGCTATTATCTAACTCTTTTTTTCATGATTACGATGATGATGATATGATTAAGCTCAACCCATGTTATATTGTTTCACATTCTTATATATCCCATGACATGGATTTTATCTCACCCCTTTAGATGTATATCCTCATTTGACTACATGTATTATAGAGAATTCAAGAGCTGATAAGAATCTACAGAATATGTAATTGAATAAATGCTTTCTATTTTAAATGTTATGTATGGTTATCATATTCAAAATTCACTAAACCAATGTATTCTCTTTCTATAATTTTTTTATTTAGGTTTTAATTAAAATAATTTTAATGTAATGTATTAAACACATGGTCCCTATAGAGATCCATCATTGAGACTCTTTGGGATTTGTCTAATCATAAATCTGGGAGGGGGGAATTGGATGACAAATAAGTATCTTGGTGTAAGAGAATATACTAAAATCAAGGATCCAACTGATGGTAAATCATACAAATTTTTGGAAACAAAATAGGAAATTAAAGGAGGAAGAAGAATTGATAATAAGGGTGCATGTGGGGAGGACCGTCGATGCCAAAGCCAGATCTATGCATCAAAAGAACATAATGTTGCAAAGGAAGGGGATAGTTAGGGTAGACGGGAATGAGACCAATAGAAAATCCTATGATGAAGATAATATGGGTGTGGAAATAGAGGTTTTATTTGTAGAACCAGGTTATAATTTTCTTGTACAATGGTCGAAATATTTTTAAAATAGAGTGGCACATGCCCCTCGTTTTGCGAGTCCATCTAATTATTTTTAAAAAATACTAGAGTTAGTCAAAAACAATGTCACATAATGAATGTTGATAAATTATATCATGAGGGGATTTTTTTCATGATATTTTATGTTACATTAATGTTATATTTTTTATGATATTTTGATTCAAATTTTATAACATGTTTCATTGGTTTTCATTTTCTAAATTTTATTTCATTGATACAAAATTAATTTTATGAACTATTTTTTATTTTACATATTGTATATTCATCATAAAGATTATATTCACATATTATTTCATTAATGTTGTGGGTTTATATATTCATGTTATTTTCAAACGTCTGATAGAATATTTACTCAAGAATTAACCATGTTTCAAGGGATTTTCTTAACAATCTTCCTTCGTTGAGATATGATTTTATTGATGTAACTATAGTTATTTAGATAATTTATATATTTAATATTTACCAATTTTATAATGACTCTTTTTAATCTTGTAATTTTATCTTCTTTATTATGATATATATTTTAATGGTTTTATGGTTTTATATTATTTTAACTGGGTTTTCATTTAAGACTATCCTATAATGAATTTAAATACTTTAATCCAAACACTTCCATAATGTTCGTTACCTTTTTAATGAATTATATTTTAAAATAAATATCGATTAATTATTTTTATATAGTAATGTGTTTTAAATTATTTTAAAAATTAACGATTAATATTTATGAATATTTTTATATGTGTGTCACTATTAACACTCTTTTAAAAAGTTCATTTTTTTAAAATTTATAGCATGGACTAATATTCATTGCATGATAAATATTTTTTTCACTCATCCTTTAAAAATAATCATGGTTATTTATAGGGAAGATAATTTTCAAAAATATGTTTTCGAATTTTGTATTTTTAATAGTACCAAATGAAATGGTTATTTTAAATATTTTCATAGAATACTTTTTAATGGAATTTTCATTTATTTTAACATACTTTAATGATTCTTGTGAATCACTAGGATTATGATCTTATAATAAAATTAAATTGATTTATATTGATGGATTATGATTATGTATTAAATGGTACTTTTAGAAACATGTTTATCTTCCCTGAATAAAACATGCTATGAATGATTTCTTAAAATGAAGGCCTTTCTGTATTTGATTGGATGATATGTGATATATAAATTATTAATGAAATAATTATAATGGAGTGAACCAAAATCCATAAGGGACATTCTATGATATGTGATGGGTGGGAATGATACATAAATAAATTGAAATGGGTGGATATATGTAATTAATATTTGGGTGTTCCCGATAATCGATGTTGTATTAAACAATTGTAACATAAAATTAATTGATGATTGATTGAAAAAATTATATGTTACTCCTAAAAGATTATGGATATTAAGGGATATATATTACCCCTATGATATATTGAAATTATATAATTATTTTATTTCCTGATTAATATTTAATATTCCAAGATACCTACATAATTTTTCAATGCTTTTTATATGTTCAAGTGTGAATTTTTCTTAATTTTTATTTTCACATAGATTATGATTCTTAACATATAGGAATATTTTCTTATATTTCATATTCATTCTGTTTCTCGTGATTTTTTATCCAGATATTGATGTGTATAGAACCTCTTATTTTATGATCAAGTGCATAGATTCTATCCATTAAAACTTATGCTCATTGTATGATCAATGATGAAAAAATTTGTTAATGCTTATTTATATCGTAATATAATATTTTAGATCAGCCATATTATGTTTACATTTTCCACTAGTTATGAAGAATTATGTATAATAAATTTTCTAAAGTTTGGTATCTTGTTTGATAAATTATATTTTAGTTAATAAAGACTAAATTTTATTTAATAAATGACATATATATTTGGAAAATTTATCACAGAAGTAAAGGGTATTATGATGAATGTGTCTCTCTTAAATATTTGAAAATATAAACATAAAATTTCTTAGTCATGAAATTGAATGAATATTTTTATGTTTTTTTTCATATATATGAAAATGATGTATTATTGATATAATGGTAATATTTTTTTTTTATAAAAGTTAGATATGGAATTTTTATATTTTTAGAATTGTATCTAAGTGTTTGGGTTTGAGGATGTTTTATTTTGTATGAAAGACAAGGTTTGGATAAAACTAGAGATTAAGATTCACATGAGAGTTTTTCAATATTGTTATGGATTTAATAAAAGATTTATATTTTAATTTTTGATCATATGCTAAATAGTATATACACCACATTGATGGTGTTACATTACTCAATTTTTTTTAGATTAGTTATATTTAGTATGATATTTAATGGGATTATGTTTTATTTAACCCGTAGTATTAACATTAAGGATTATTTCTGAAGAATAGAATCAATTTTTTTTAGAATATATTCTGAAATGAATTAGAAAAACATTGAGGGTAAAAATTAATTAAATTCATGGGATATTTAGTTTAATAGGTATTTTAGGATATTTATTTATTGTATCATATATGTTGAACTATTGGTGTCGTTATGGAAAATATTACGCCAATTTTATTATTTCATAATATGTTGGTTTACTAATTTAGGTTATTATCATACTATGTTCTAAACATTATGTATTCTATAAATTTTTTAGTATTGTGTTTATATCCTCGTCTAGTTACATTTATGGTTTAAAAAATAATAATTTAGGCATAATAATAAATCATAATGGATACTCTGTGATTTGGAGTATATATAGAGATAATGGTTGAATAATTATAATACATGGATCAAAAGGATGAAATTTCATGTCTAGGTTTGAAAACAAATCATGTGAGTATATCCTCCTAATGTTATTTATCTGGATTAAAAAATTATTTCACAACATGGTGAGAAGCATCTTGAAATAAATATGATATCATATTACCTTCATTTCAAATTGTTTGAGGGATTTTTTACTACATTGTATTATTGTTTTTTGGTAGTTATTTTTATCGTAATTTTATTCTCAATCACTTCCCAATATTATTTGATATCTATATTTCTCCTTAATTCCAATATTTTTACTTCTCGAATATTATCTCAATTATGGAATCCTTTTTTTATAGATGACTTTTATATTTCAATTTCTATATTTCAAAATAAATATGTTAAATAATTTTATCTAGTAAATTTGAAAAACGTAATTTTTAAATATTAATCCTTTATATTAAAAATATTAATATCAAATTGAATGGAAAAAATAATTTATGATGTTAGAATAAAATTCCCAAATATTTTATGAAATCTATGTTTGATACCGTCCACAACCCACAACAATGATAATTAATATTATTTTTTAAATAGGAATCTTAAAACATGGAAAATAAATTAGATTATATCAATAGGAGTGACCTAATTAAAAAAAATATATACAAATTCACTTCTCAATTTTAATTTAATGAATAATTATTCGAAATTAGTACTCAATGCTTAGAAAATTTATTTATTTTTTAACAATATACCAATTTCAAAAAAAAATTAGTGAATATTATAATTATAATTTCGACATTTTCAATTAGTTCTTGAATTAAATTTTATCCTTTATTCAAATAATCATATAAAAAATATTTACAAATAAATATTTTGAAATCTATAAGAAAAATAAATTTTCAGTGAATATTGAAAATTCCAATGTTTAATGAAAATAATATTTATATATGAAGTGTTAAAAAATACTTTTTCTTATTTTTTAAATTTAACTTCCTTTATTTGATTAAAAATATGTCAATTAAATTCATTAGAATTAATATCATTCATACAGTTTATATTAAATTTTTTGATACATAAAAATTCATTTTTTGAAAAATTGTATTTATAACATGTTCCCTTTGTTTATTTGAATATAATTTTTTAAATTTTATAAGGATGTAATTTGAAAAAATGGATTCCATATTTTCAATCATCATCAGTAATTTTTTAAAATATTTCGACTTTATTTTTTTTCAAAAGGAATTATAACCATGCTGAAATGTTTCACCTCAAAAAATGGTAATATGGGATTACATGGACTAAACTGGGGAATATGGTTCCAAATAAACCATTCACAAGAAAATATTTATTTGGATGTGTTAATTTAGACTACCTCCTTAAAATATTCATTTATACTTAATTTTGGTTCCATTTTTCATTGGTATTGAACTTTATATTACTTGACGTAAATTAAAATTTCAAATAACCACATTCATGATTTAAATTAATATAATATTATATGGAAAGGAGGAAAATATGTTACTAAATTATTAATAAGGTAATTTTAAAAACTAATTATAGTATAATGATGAAATGTTAATTTAAATTTGTAGTGAATATGTAATTAAATTAAATTCCTACAAAATGCTGACATAATGCTTGAGTAATGAGGAGATAAATCAACTATATGATTTTAAAAAAAAGTAAAAAATTATGTTTAAGTTGATTTATAGTGTCAAATTAATATTTTTGAAAATATATTGTATTATAATTTTGCTAAAATTAATTATTCTTAGTTAAACTTATTGCTTCATATTTTATAAATTCATCTATGTGAAAAGATAGAAAATGAATTTGATGTTATATTATGTTAAATAACATTTTATTTAAGGATAAAAAATAAATTATAATATATTCATTTGTAAGAAAATGTTACATATTTAAAAAAAATACCCTAATTCATTAATTTTTTGTAGTTCCTATTATAGTAAGATTCCATACCCTTAAAATGTAATAAAAGACAATGTTACCACTATAATAATCAAAAGGATTTAAGATGGTTAAAACTAATGTGTTATGGTTACAACAACACATAAACACGTTTAAATTTTATGGGATGAGAAAAATAAAAAACAAACTCATAATAGAATCTATATTGATCAATTTAGTTAAACAATTCATGAAATGTAATTTATATAATTTTAGTACATTATTTAATTCCATGGATACCCCTCCCCTCACGTATTAAATTCTAACCGGCCCACTCTCTTACCGATAAATCATGATCATAATATATACACCACAAATAAATTTTTTTTATCTTCCTTATCTACTTTATATACATGAGTTTATTCTTAATTGCCATTTCATGGAGTCCTTATAGAGAGATCCAGAGGAGGTTCTTCCAGTGGAGGTAATCATCTTAAGAGAGTGATTTAATCGAAATTTTTATTCTCCCTCATTAAATAATTTATTTCCCATTATAGTATATTAAAATCATTATATGTAAAATAATTAATTATTATTATATTAAATGAATAAACATATTTATATAATTTTCATGAAAATAGTTAATTAAACATTCAACCAAGATTACATGTAGACTACTACCCCACAAACAGATGTAATTTTTTTATCCTTGTTTATATTAATGATGGGATATTATGTTAGATTTATTATATGTATATTATGTTCGAAAAATAATAATTTTTCAATAAATATATGATATTACAAATCTCAATTCCATTAAAAACAATTAATTTAGAACAATCATATATGCGTACATATGGGATATCATCACCACAATGTTATTTACATCATTTTTCAAAATATATATCTTATTTATGGTATATTAAATGATTTTAATTTATTTGTTTAATAATATTATGATTTTATAAATTTAATTATTTATTTAATTTAATTATGTTACATATAATGAAATGTAATAACATTGGTCATGAGTATGCATAGACAACCGCCTTAGAAGGCTATGTTTTTTTTGTTTAATTATGGATTATCATGGGGGAATTTTAAATTGGAATTTATGTTTAAAGATGATAATTATGTCATTATTATTATTCCTGATATGATATTATAATTTTATTGTTAATCATGATAAACGTACGAAATTAATTTTATTAGTTATGTAATGGACATCCATCAAGCAGTAGACATGAATTTAAAAATCATGAAATTAATAATTTCAATGAAATAAATGAATTAAATGATTCCAAAAAAATATAATAATATATAAATGTTATTTAAAAATTTAGGATTTAATATATTTTTACTATAATTGTGTTAAAATACAGTCATTAAATGAATGAACTCATGGAAATAGGTTTCATAATTCAATTTTCTTTTTTTGGGTTATTCATCTACTTAACTAATATGTTAGTCTAATATTACGTATGAATATACCACTAATTCAAATATTTTTTTTATTTTTTTATTTTGTAGTTGTAAAACATAATCAATTTATTAATTAATTCTAACATCATTGGCACTAACATTTTATGGAATATCCATCTGAATATTGTTTCCTTAATATATGACTTGTATTAGCACCTACATCCTTTTTCTATCGTGTAACAATACATGTAGAGATATTCATTCATCAATAAATATTTTATAATGTCATTAAATGTACATTTTATTCTCTCTCAATCATGAAATATGTTTCAAATGTTATAAAAAGTTGAAATTTCTTTCATGGCCTCAATTTCAATTCATTCATATATATTTCATGTTAGGAACAATGATTTATTTTATATATTGTACATACACACACACAAAAATTTATCCACATATTATTATATGTAATTTATTTTAATAACAAATTCATCTTATATTCCATTATTCAATGACTTTTTGACTCAATCATTTTATGAGATTCATGTGATTCTCATTTTAGAAATATTTTAATTATATATGGTTTTTAGGCATGAATATTCATTAATATGGTTTAAATATTGAATATAGACATAAAATATCATAAATATTTTCATATTTATGGTATATTATTCTCTTTCTAGAGTAATTTCTCTCAAATTTTATTTTTTAAAATTTTGTATATGGATTTTTAAAAACATTCATTAAATATTATAAAAGGAATTTAACCAGAAACTTCCTTCATGTTCATTATATTATTCCATTAAGGGTATTTTAGAAAGAATATTTTATTTCATATGATTTTTTGAATAATAATTGATATTTTTTTTAATGGTTTTAAAAATTTAATATCCTTATGTTTTCTTCAAGGTTCGTATTGAGAACCATTACAAATGAATAAAAATAATAATTATTTTTGATAATTACTAAATGAATTAATTTTATGATCATTAAAAATATTTTTTATTTTGAATCATATTTTATATGTATCCTTAATTATTTTCATAATAATTATTCTCTCAATATTTTCTTTGGGATAGTTTTGTTTTTAAATTATCAAAATGAAAATTGGAACTTTTCAATGTTCTCCAATAAACATTATTAATAATATTCTAGAGGTTTTTTCATCAACAATAAAAATAATTAATATTTTTATTTCTTCACTGGGGATGTGATTATATGATAATTATTTTATTATGTTATTTTCTGAAATCCTTTTCTCTTTAATATGTAAATATTGTTATAAAGGTTCTTATTACATTCAATTTTCCAAATATTTTGTTTTATGATAGAGAATGTGGAAATTGTTGAATATAGATGGATTGGGGTGTAAAACTAACTAATTAAGGGATATTTTTTATATGTTATGGGTGGTTTAGTGATATACCTCTAATAAATTCTAAAATTAGACAAATACAACTATCTTCTATTACTCCTACGTGATAATGTAGTAAATAATTTTATGTTCCTATGAAGAGACAATATAGTTATCCTATTATAAGTAAATCATAAGATATGATGAGTTTTACTAGTAATATTTTACAACTATGATATTTGTGAATTATCATGATGTTTGATTCAATGAAAATTTTTTAATTATCTTGGACAACTAAATATTTTATCAGAAAAAATATGTTTCCAAATGTATCATTTTCCTCAATGTCGATATTAACACTGATTGTTGATGATGAATAATATAAATCCTTAATTAAATTAACATATCATTACATATTTCTTGATTTATAATCCATGTGATGATATGTATAAATTTTATTATAAATTTTCTTTCTGTTTTATTATGTCATCACACCCTTATGTTAATGTTATAATCCTTGATGACATTGAGTTGTTAATGATAATGTTAATCCTCAAATATTTTTAAGCCTATTATTTTTATGTTTTCATTACCCTTATGTTAAGAATAATTATTTCTAATTAATTATTTATATAAATGTTTCATTTTTCAAAAATATTATTGGTGTTTGTGAATAGTAATTTTGATATAATAAAATCAATGTATAATATAATAAATGTTCAGATGAAGTCGTGGGTATTTTTATATATATGTTTTCATCCTTATATAAAACAATTAACCTTAAAAGTGCATGTATATTTACGTGATAACATATTTGTAGTGGATGTTTCTTATGTTTAAATTTCGATCAAATTTATTTTTATCCAAGCAACTTTTATTAGTTTTTATATAAAAATGAAAATATAATATTGCTATCAGTGTATTTGAGATTTTGGTATCTTGGATATTTTAGTTTACATAATTTTTTTCTAAATTCCATAAAGAATAAATTATATATTTATAGAGATATTGAGAATGAGGGAATAAGTTTATAGGGGTTTTCAACATGAAGAATTACCTTATAGGAGAAAAATAGATCATGTGATTTATGGTAAGGGAGTTATTATCATTTAAAATAAGTGGTTTTATATAAAAATATATGTACTGAAAAAAATAATATGTAATGTTCTTTCATCAATGAATAAACCAATTTTCATTGACATTATCGTTTTTAGATTTTTTTAAAAATTAATTTATAAAATGGATGTTCCATGAATGTTTTTTATGAAATAATGATGTGAAATATGATAAATATCTTTTTTAATAATAAATAGATCTTTGGAAATGTATGCGATTATGTAAGGGTTTAATAAATGAATCCAAATCATTAGTAAATGGGTTTTTTATCTAGGGAAATGATTTTTTATTTTATTGGTTATTTCAATCCATTCAGCAATAAGTTATAATTATCAAGTTGTGTTATTAAATTATGAATCATCTTGGAAACAGTTTATAAAATTTATACGTTATATTTTATGATGGAATTAGTTTTTTAAATGATATTCCATTAAAAAGATCTTTTAAATAAGTCTCTATATAATTCCATTAATAGTATAAGTAATAGGTCGTCCAAATAATCCTTATTCCATTCAATGTTACTAATAAATTTTTAATGTAGTTTTATATAATATTGTAAATAAATTGAATTCATATTTATAAGAATGATTTGATAATTAAACGTTAATAATTAGTAATTGTAGTAATGATTTTTATATTTTAAATTTTTATAATTTTATCAAACATTATAGCATGTGTATTCTAAAAATATTTGACAATATTTTCCAAATTCCTTCACTATTTATTATGATATTTATATATATATATATAAACAAGTAACTTTTAATTATATTTTTATAAACCTAGGGAAAATTTATTTATGGAAATAAAGTTCATTGATTTTCCATCATTATAATTCCTTAATTATATTTTTAAAATATATTATAGCCCATACTATTTTTATTGATATTTAATTTTCTTCATATTTTTCCTTTGGAGAATGGGTTGGAATGATTTTGATGAATTTCACTAAATTATAAGATCCTGGATTTAAAGTTTTTTCTATATCAAATTATCATGGATTTTTTAAAAAAGAAATGAAAATTACCTCCAAACATTATAGGTTATTGATAAGTACTAGTATTCATCCAATACTATAAAAACATGATCTAAATATCCATTGATATGTTAGTAATATACTTTTTTTTATAAAACACATAATTATGGGATATTTAATTTCTTATTGTTAAACACACATCATTTAACCATAGGTCAATTAAATGCACTTTATCTCAAACCTGACTAGAATGTCAATGAATACAACTAAATACATCCCAGAGATTTCAAAGAGTATCTGGTATATTATAGATCATATATTTCTTATTTATTAGGTATTATTATATTGTCACGTATTGATATCATAATTAGAAAAATGAATTAGTTATTTTGGAAATGTAATATAAAAATCATGATAACCTTATCCTTTCCTCTCTATTTTTCCGTTTTCCTCTAATATGTATATTTTTGTGTATCATATAATCTATAGTGAAGATATAATTGTTGAAGAGAGATTTATGTACTGAGACTACAAAAAACCCCAAGAACACAACATGATTCTTAATAATAGGTTCTACATAATAATTAATCAGTATACACACCATATAAAATTTATGGTTTAGATCATCTACATCAATGATGGGGAATTTACCCCTTTTACAATTAAGAGGAATGTGTCAACCATTTTGGTAGATGAATTCTATAATCCCCCCATGATATTGGGCATGGGTCATTAATCAATGTATAAGAAACATTCTTCATTGTTATTATTAAGTCAATAATGTGTGGGTCACTAATTGGGGCTAATAATCCTCAATTGATACCCATTTGATTGAAATGAATGTGTCACATTATATATTTAAAAATTTGAGACGTCAATGTTATGATCCCATGTATTGTTTTATATTAATGATCCTATGATAATTTGATTATAATGATTTTCCAATATTAATTAGTCCTTATATTGTATACAATGAATGATTGGGATTTTTCTATTATCAACAGTTTCCATAGTTTTAGAGAATATTTATTTGTCCACTATTTTGATCTATCATAATATTTTTTCTCACCATTCAATTTCAATTCATCATATCTTGTAAATTTATATTTGGACTTACAAGGACCATCGACCCCACATGTATTTAGTATGGGAAAATTACAAGTTGTGTTCATTTATGTGAGCATGGAGTTTGTGGAGAAGGTACATAGTAGTTATTTTTATTGGTGGTTTCTATCAGAGATCAGGCTAGAAGTTTATAGTAGTATGGAAGGGTTCCCATATCAACATACCATAATTCATTAGATATTATTTATGATTTTTTTTCTATTGGATCATTTCTATTTGGATTTATTCTGAATGTATTCCATCTTATGAATACTATTACTTAATATTTTTATATTTACATTTCATTGGAGATTTTTATTTATATATTATTACAATACTATATTATAAAATATAATTAGGATATTTTAACTCATATGATTTATTTCATTTTGATACTAGTTACTCAAACCTATCCAATATGATGTGGTCTTAGTGTGGCATTGAAAACAATACAACCATTTTGGTAAATGAAACATGCAATGGGATGATAAATGTATTAACTATATTATAAAATATTATATTTAATATATCATTCAATAGTTTTCTTATTCAAATATAATTTCAAAAATAAGTGTTCACTTTTTAAAATATTTGTTGTGGGAATGTAGATATCCAGCAAAAATTAAAATATAGAGTTGTGATGAAATTATTTTTCCTTTAAGATCCTCAATTCAATGATCAATATATCTACATGTATTGATTCAAAATATGAGAAATTGGTATCTTCATCTTACAAGAAGATATAAGATCTACATCTTATTATATGTATAAAAAACCATATATAGAGAAAAAAATTACTCTCTATTGAGAATTAGAAGACTTTTCATAAACGTGGAATTTTATAATATTTTCTATAACAACCATAGTAATGATAGATTGACTAATCATAATTTCTATAATTATTCATAAATTTGATATTTATATTCATTATAGATAAATTATGTATATTTTATAAAAATGGATGTAGTTTTATTAATCTCCTTCCATGTAATGATATATTATAAATTTATATAATTTTAACATTATAAAATGAACCCCAATTTTAATATCAAAATATAAAAATTATCATAGGGTGATTTTTTTTATAATTTTCATCAAAAATTATTTTTTAATTAATAATTAAAAATAATCATTTTTATTCAAAAATGATGTTAATTTTTTTATTACCGTGTATGATTAAATATTGGAGAAGTTATCAAATTTATATAATTCATTTTTATATAGAAAACCAAATTAAAGTCCTTGGAATTATTTAATCATTAGATTTTGTATGAAATTATTTTTATAAAAATGGAATTTATTTGGAAATTACTTCTCATGACAATTTACAAGTTTAATAATAAATTAAATTTTTACAAATTCAGTGAATTGTATTTTACTTTTTTTAATAATTGGAATTAGTATATCAATATTTTTTATTTAGAACATTTTAATTTTTAAAAATTATGAATAATACAGTTTTATATTAATTATTGTAATAGTAATAGGTAAATATTGTTATTAAGGTTTAAAATAAAATTATAAGAAAAAATGAATGACCCTAACCATAGAAATAATTTTATATTTGGATTACATATCATCCATAATCATCAAAATGTTAATTAAATGGAACTTTTTTCCATTTCAACATCATATGGACGCCTTATATTCCTTTTAGTAAATTGAAGTCTAAAATTATATTCTATTTGTTTTATAATTACAATTAAATGAATAGATTCAAAATTGATAATATAGTTATTATACAAGAAATCTTATTTTATTTATTGATTAAAGAATATGAAAATTCATATCTTTGGGAATGTAATAGGGATGTGTTTTAATATATCAATAATGGACTATTTAGAATCTAATTTCATTTTATTGAAACTATATTAACCCCTAATGGGTAAACAACATTGATATCACTATAGTTATAAAAAGTCTTAAAAGATCATTAAAACAAAAAGGTAAGGGAATAAATATTATATAAAAATTAAAAAAAATTATTAGAAGAAATTATTCATATATTTCATCATTTTATATTCAAATAAATTCAATTTGGAAAAATTTCAATTACAAAATTAATTTATATTAATTTAATACATATATAAATTCTCATTGCTTCCTTATAATCTTTTATAAAAGGGCTCCTCCACACCTATTTCCCCCAAAAAAGCATTATGAATTTGATAATACATAAAAAAAACTTACATATATCTATCCTCCTATGTGATAGAACATTTTTATCATTAAATGACCCTAAAATGATTATTAGTTTAAATCATAATAGGTTTTTAGAAGAAGATGTGTAATTAATAATCAAATGTATAAATATTGTTTATTCATATTCCAATTCATAAAATTAATTAAACATGATGAAATTATTACACCAGTATCTTAAATTTATATATATTTTATTATGTTATTGGTAAATCCTATAAACATATCCCATTCCATTGAATTAGAAATGAAACCATCATTTATGAGTATATCGTACCACATCCTTGCCAGCCGACGAAATCCATTTTCCATAAACTCCTATTAAAAATTATAGTAATTATTTAAATAATGTATATATATTATATTAAGTACATATTTATATTTTTAAAATTAATTATATCATTTATGTTCTTACCATTCCATTCACTAAATAATTATATTTTTTTGTGTACGTGTGGACTACCACCTCCATGATGTGACCTGGTTTATTTTTCATCACCACATCACATGGATGAAATATATAATTATAATTAAACTAATTATTATTGTATTTATGATATTATTATTATTCTTTATATATAATAATATTCCTAAAACTTTTCATTATTATCCTTGAAAAATAGAACTTCTATCTAGACAAACATATGGCCTACCATTTCCATGCTTGTAATGATGTTCATTTTTTTGAACCATAATTAATTGATTGTTTTATGTATATATTTGATTTAAAAAAGATAATTATTAAATAATAATTATTATGGACATGATTTAATAATGTCCTCTTTGGCCATAATCAACTAACTAAAATCATTTTGTGCATAAGTGTAGACGATCATCAAAACATGTAATATAAAATAAAATAATTATGTAATTGAATATAAAATGGTAAAAAAAATGAATTAAAAAAATGGAAAATTATCTTATCCATATAAATTAATTAAAAATTGATTATTTAGGAAGGTAAAAAACTTACATGTCGAATCATAATTAAGGTAATCATCATTTATTTAAAAATACATTGTTTATGTTTCCATTCCTGATCAATATGTTTCTGGTCCTTATTTTTAATCGAAACACCTTATTAATATATTAATATCAACATAATAACATTAGGAAGGAACTATTTATCTATCTTTACATTGGTTTATATTTATAAAATAAAAATACAAAATATTTTTTTTTTCAAAATACAAGATACATATGTTATTTTACCATATATGGTTCCATTGAATTTTCCAAATTGTGTGAACATTATTTGTTGTATGCATTCCCTTTCAGAATATCATGATATATTCAAAGAAAAAAACATCCCCCTTTTCCAATGAATTTGGTTTCAATTTTTTTTAAATGGTAGTGTATTTCAATATCCCAATGGTTTTTTCGTATGTTGTAAAAATATTTTATCACATCATTTATGATTAAATCAAAATATCAATAATTTTTTATTTATTATATTGTACATGTGAATTATGTTTGAAAAATGGGAGATCCAGATATATATTACACAACGGTTGGAGCCCCATCATATTTCATGATGATAGTTGAGATTGATATTGGTTTTTATAGAGGGTGATCCCAATAATTTTTCTCTTATTCATTGGGTAATTTTTCATTTCTTCACAACTGTCCTACAAAGAGTTAAACTATGTTCTACACAATATTAATTTTAATGGGATATAGTCCTTTTTGTTACTATATTAAAACCAATTATTAATATTATTATCAATGATTCATAAAATGGGTTTTTATTTTCATTCAATTAGATATAATGATTTAATTGATAGAATAGTGTGTTCTTTTCATGAGGAAATTATTTATTTCCTATTATAAATGTTATTGTTGTAGTTGGTTGTATTAAATGGGTTTTTATATATTGCACTGAACTATTGGATTTCTTAGTCTTATGTACCATACTATGTTTTTTGTTCTCAATTCGTAATTAAAAATAATTTTCAAAGTGTTTAATGACGGTGAAGTATAATGACGATGAATGTCATGATGATTTTTCAGGAACAAAAAACATTTATCATTTTATATATTTGATATTGAGGAAATCATTCATTATTATTATACATTTCAAATTATATTTTATGGGATTAAAAATTTGGGTTATGGCCAAATGATTAAATACTCAAAATAGTAAATATCATCAGGAATGAATGGAAATGAATGCATAACAATAAATTAATGTCTATGTAATTTTTATGGTTGTGTAATTATATTTTGCATCAGAATAAATCTTTTCATCAATTTTGGTTTTATAATTATATTAATAGTATACCCATTAATGATTTTAATTTATGGTTAAGATGGAATTATATAGAATTTTAAAATTACTATATTTATTCATATAAACTATGTTTATTCAGGGTGTATTTTTTAGATAAATCACATAATTTAACATTGGAAGGAACGTAGGGGAGGAATTCCATTTTAATATTCACCATATAATGAATATAATTGTAACTGATTAGCATTTTATTGTGGTATTTCATTTAAAAAATTCTATAAATCGATGTGGTATCCTTAGTAGAGAGATGCACTTTCTAGCACAAAACTACATAATGCCAAAAAATCATTTTATGAATCAAGATCTTCATGTATTCTAATGATCTTGAAAATAGGTGGTTTATGAGGGGTAGATTAATTCATTGGAAAATATATTTAATGTCATGGGTTCTTTAGATCATAAATAGACAACTCATTCAATCAAATATCCCGAAGGCCGTCATTTATTTTATGGATTTTTGATAATCCACCTTTCAAGGGGTGAGGTGGAACCTTTACGAGGCTCATATGCATATGTATTACGTGGCACAAAGGCCATAGAGGAGTTCATTGCATGAAGGCTTCAAGCATTACATACAACCATGACTAACTACATGGAACTACTCCTCTCTAGCATCTTCATTGTAAAATATGTTCTCCAATATCGAATGGTTGTTTGGCTAGGCTATCTCGTGCCAACACAGGATTATCCCGATGGCAGGTGACATACCCTCTCATTCATGCAATCTATGTATCTTTTGATGTGGTGAATTTACTTTTCTTATCCTCCAATAGAGCTTGTTCATTTTAGGTTTTGTAATTTGCATCTGCACATAATGTGGCCCAAAGGCTATGAGGTGGCCTAAAGGCCTTACTGGCCTGATGGTTTGGGTGGCCTGAAGGCCTTAAAGGACTCGGGGAACAAATAGGTTTCCCGATGGCCCAATGAGGGAAAATTCCTTGCTGCTACAGTGCCAAATAGTTCCCCTATAGTTCCGGATATATTACCTACTACAGTGATACGCAGTTCCACTATAGTGCTACTACAGTGCAACTACAGTTCCCTCACCTCATAATGTTATTCATTTACATTATACATGGAATTTAGTAAGTGTTGATTTAAAAATAAAAAAATATATATATGAAATTATAATGATTATAAAATTAAATAAATATAATTAACCATTATTTTATTTTACCAAACAAAAAAATGTGAAACGACATTCAAGAATACATACATTGTACCACCTCTATAAATTGTGAATTTAATTTTCTCTCACTAAATATTATGGATTACATTAAATGCATATATAATTAATATATATAATATGTTTATCATGGATATAGTTATTTTTTTTGAAATCATGATTAAAATAAGGGATTGAAACATATAAAAAAATAATTTATGAATATGTTCATCATAATGATATTTTATGTACCTTTTTTTACATTCATGGGCATTCTGGATCAATGATACCAATGTGGTAATAATTTCATGTTACTATCTAATTAAATATTTTGGTTGTTTATGATTAAATACCTAATGCTAAAATCTATTGATTTTCTTACAAAATTTTCATGAATTTTCTTATAATATGGTAATTCATGATATCATTTTTTAATTGTACCATTTTTTCAGTCTATATTGTAAATTTTATATGATAAATTGTTTATTTGACAATCCGATGTTATTTCTCTTTCTGATTAGAAATAATTAATCTTCCAAAAAATGTCTTAAAAAAATATTTTCAATTTCTTTTAAATGATATTTTACTCTCATTTTCATGGAATCTTATTATGAAATTTTTTATGTTTTAATAATTGTTTCAAATGATTTTAAAATAACATTTTCTATGTTTTCTATTCTATATTCATAGAATTTTTTTTAAATACTATAGTATTTTAAAATTCATTTTCCAATGTCCAAATGATATTTTACTCACGAAATATTTTAACTGCTCTTTATAATTTTTTTAAAACTACGAAGATATATTTAGGTGTTACTAATTCCTTACTGGGGTATTTATTCATTGATATCTTTCATATACCATCTTTCACAGGTTTATATTTTGATTAAAATATGTTTAAGAAACCAATTTCACTTCCATGGGTTATACCATCATCAAATTCCAATGTAACCTGCTTCACTCTTGGTGATATTCTATAATGAAATTATTAGGAATCTTGTCTATTTTTGACAAGTATTAAGATGGTAAAATTTTATTGATACCCATTTCATTTCATGTGTAATTATATGATTTATGCTTATGATCTTGTGGAACACATATGTACGATTTAATTATGTGATGTATCAGAACTATATATCCCTTTAATGTAATTGGTAATGATTTTTATATCATGATTTATAATGAACCACAATGCAGAGTGATATTAGTTTAGAAATATATGGTTTTAATGGTAAGAGAACTTGGTTCCGAAATATAGTGTTGGAATGGGGCGTGAAATCAGTTTTGTAAAGGGCCCTCTCCGCTATGATTTTACTAGAATTAATCCCTAAATAATATGGGAATAATATTCTATGAATATTTGTATGAAAATAATTATATGTCATATTATATCATAGATCGTGTTATTTTATTATCTTATGAATCGTGTATTATGAACTACCAATCCAAATTCATGAACGATTGATAATGATATTGGTTATAAAGTGTATATTTCTAAAATTATATTCTCATGTTATCATACACATATTTTCTTATTATTTATATGTATCACCATTGTTTATCCTTAAAGAGAATCCGACCTTACAAGTTGTTAGGTTTAATTTCCCTAAGATATAAAGATATGTATTATATATGATTTTTCAATGAAGGGTTATATATTTGATGAATGTAGTGGGATATGACATAGCTCACTTATGGACCAATCTTTATTTTTACATCATTCTAGTAGAACTAAACTATTATAGTTCTATGTAATGTATTTAAGAAAAAAGAAATTTCTAATAAATTATATAACTTCCATGTATGAAAATCATGTCTATTTATAGTTGGTATCTTAGAAATATATTAGATGTCCTTATGATGATATGATGATGCACAATTTTTAATATCATATGAATATATCAAATTATATGTATAGTGATGTATCTAATGATAAATATAAGGATTGTTACATGAATATGAAAATGACTTAGAAAATTGATAAAGGATATAATTAGCGGTTTCCTAGAAATTAAACCCAATCATGATACTACCAGTGCATGTCACTCTGGATCATATGTTCCTAGGTGTAACATCCTATAAAACACTGTATTGATAGAGGCTCAATTAAGAACTCGTGAATGATAATGGGCATTATTGTTAAAATTGTTTGATACTCATTTAGGATATTCTTTATAAATTCAAAATCAATTCCAATCCATCATGAAGGATTTAAGTAGATGGTGAATATTAATAACCTTATATATACGATAGTTGTCATAGAATAAAGTGGATTTGTTATTATTTAGAAAAAATATAAATTAGTATCCAGGATTTTCGGTCATTCACTATGATTATTAACTATCACACACTATTTTGGATTTATTAAATTTCTTAAAAAAAAAGTAATCCTACTAGAAATGAATTTGTCACTCAATTAGAGTCTTCGGGAAACAAAATTGGATGATGATTGAAGTGATATATTTTATAATTATTCCTAATCATCTTCCATAGTATAAGATTAAAAATGTGAACTTTGGTGAGATTACTAACTCATAAAATAAGAGAAAGATTGAATTTATGAAATTCTATGTTGTGATGGAAAAATAAAATGACGATTTAGATTAATATTTACCAAAATATTAGGTTGAAATTCCTAAAATGTTTTCTCAAATAAAGGGGAATATTTAAACTATGCGGAAAATGGTGTTATAGAGTAAAAAATATTGATGTGTTTAATTCCTTATATGTAGAGAACCTATTTAATCCAAAACCCAATCACCTAATGAAATAGTTTTCTTTTATAAAAAGGAAGGAATTATTCCATACCAATCATTAATCTGAAATTATATAGTTATTTATGTATTTGGACTCAAGAATTTTGACTTGGAAAATATATATGGATCAATTTGTGTAATTTTTTAAAACTATATTTTGTTTTAATTTTTTGAATGATTCATATAGTCTTGAAAAGAGATTTAATAGAATATTGATGTTATGAATACTGAAAGGTACCCGTTAATATGATCTAAATGCTATGAAAATTTACTTTAGTGTAGATAAATAGACCATTGATTTGGATAAAGTTGATTGTATAATATCAAGGACCTAAAAGTGATTAAATAGTTGTTAACAATGTATTTTATGTTATCATTGATAGAGTTTAACAAATTATTTGATATTTGGAATATATTAAATAATTTCTGGTTTTATTCTAGGAATTATAATTACTTATATATTTAGTTATGTTTACATCTTAATTCTTTTTAATATCATTTTTTATGAGAATACACGGTGATGGTATCCACATAATGGGTATGTGACAATATTGAGCAACATTATGATTAATAAGGGATTAATGTTAATAAGATTTTCATAAATTTAGTCACCATATTTATCATGTTTTGGATTTTAATCCTTTCAATGAGTCGGAAGTCTAACCATTTATGAAATTGTTTATATTTATCATTTAATGAGGATTTAGTTATTATTGTCTTATCCTCCACATAATGATTAATGAAAATTGGATGAAATGTTATACCCATTTTTATTTTATGATAAAAAATAATGATGGAATGAATTATCATTATATTAATGTATCATATGTTCTCTTTCCACTTTAGGTGTAACAAGTACACCGTCATTTCTCTATGTAAAAGATGATGTTAAATTAATCAAGTCACAAAAATATGGATATATTAATCTTGTACAATCGAATGAAATATAGCATGCATATTTTGGCATGAAAATTCTTTATCTTAAAGGAATTAATATTGAATCAAATATATTATCCAAGTACTATTATTTTTTATGTATCATGTTGTCCCTTAGACCATCACGTAATTTTGGTTTTCAAATTATTAATCTTCTAAGGATCACTAAATTTATTATGTTCACTGATCTATATCGCATTCTATAATTATTTATTCTTTTCTTCGATGTTCATGACATCACATACCACATTATTATCCAATGTGCAGTATTATTTTTGAGTAACTTTCGATAACCATTAATTTTCAAATATTTACATATAAAGGAAGTGCTAGAATTCATTTTTATGATGTTTGTGTTATGTTAAGAACTATGTTGTACTAATCCTTGATGAAGAAGAATAATTTAAATGGATAAATACATTATTTTGTGTTAGAATGATTCATCGTTTTCCTTTAACAAATTATTATTTTTCAGATAAATTATAATTATTTGATACATTAAGTTTCATGATACAACAAGATAATATGAAAGACCATGTTAATATTGATTTATACATTACACCATATTAATAATTCCCTAATCAAAACCATGACTAAAAAAACATCCATGTGCACAGTTTCAAACTATGGTCATAGGCCAAATAACCATGGAAAAAACCGATAGCAAAGGATTTAGAAAATTGTGGATGATGGAGTATTTCGAATAGGTATTACCTATTTACATGGTTTAAAATGTGATTATAGGAGTCCAATGACCAATGTTTAAATAGTGGATATATTTGTTACTTATACCCATAGTTAACCAATGGGAATAGGGTCCAATTTCCACAGTTAAAACGTTGGTAGTTGATCCACTAAACACATGGTTTTCACCATTGTTCTCTCTTGAAACATAAACAGTTTAAATGTTGCCATTGATGGATATTATCTCTGTTACAGCCATGCATATATCATTTATTTGTTATAAAAGAGTATTTATGGAAGCACCAAATCCTTGAGCAATTAGACATTATAGTAAGATACAACACCTTGAATTTCTAACCAGGTATTTTCCAGGTGATTATTAAGAAAATAATATTAACAAAAATGTTGAACCTATATGGGAATAATATAATTAAAAATAATTTATATTGAAATAATTTATATTTAATGATGGAATGAAAAATATATCAACCGACTGGTGATAAATTAATTTCAAAGAAATAATGTCTAATAAAATATTATATTGTCTTATGACCTGAACATGACTTTCCCAAACCTTGTTAATTTGTCATAAAAAATAATTATAAAAAAGAAACAATTTATTGTAAGTTAATATAAATCAAATGAAGAGTGGTTTTAGGTATTTTGTTGCTTGAGTTTGGAGGAATTGTATCAAAATATGTAGGTGTCCCTATCCATTACCTTGTAAGTGATAGAGGAGTTACCTATTCTATACAAACTGAGTCGGGTTGGAGGGTCATTGGTGGTTCTTATGTGGATGATATGAATGGTGTATGTTTTTTTAAATGGTTATCCATTTCCCAAGATGCATCAAGCTAACATAACTCATTATAAGACTTCTATAATTACATGTCTGCCTTTTTACTATGGGATGCCTTTATATTCAAGGTAACTAGAAGGAATCTATATCATATGAGGATTAAAAAAGTTAATACTTATCACCTATCTAGAAGTTTATTCATTAAATAAATATTTAAAACCCCTCATTTTATGAAAATTAATAAATATCACTCTTAAAATAATGTTCAAGAGTTACATGATGTGTCTTAAAAAATTTAATCACTACAACCCAATGTATAATCATACACCTAAGTCCCCACTATATAACCATATCACATATGTTTCAAACCACATGAATGAAACCACATCAATCAAGGTTATGTTTATAATAATCTATATAGCAAAAGATAAATTCATATATAAAAATATCATCTGGGTAAAATAAGTGGATAACTATAGATGAATAGAGACTGTGTTGAATGGACCTCTAACCAATCATATCACAAAAACCAAGACCACATATAGATTAAACAGATTAATACAAAAAAAATCAATAGTAAACCACAAAGAATACCACAACGAATATTATACATATCATGTCTAAAAAGATACACGTATATATCCATTATATCTATAATAATTTATTGAATTCATAGGGATAAGACAACACACATTTAATCCATTTAATGCACATTAAAATTCTCAATCCCTTTGACAAACCATGGTTCTGTCTTTGAAAATAACACCACCCAATTACACACAATAAATATATTATATTACATACATCTCAATAAAAAAAATTGTTGAGTGAGGATCATTTTATAATTGCACACAATAGTGCCTCCATAAAATTGTTTCCATGTAAATTTTCAACATAATGCACATATCCAATGTTTTATGGATTTCTATCCTTCACATATGTAGATTCTCAAGCATACATCAATGTTAGAGGTTAGTTAAGAACAATAATATATAGAGGATAAATTAGTGTAAGAACCCACTACATGATTATAAAGGCGTTAAATACTCGGTATATATAATTTTTTTAAGAATACATGGGTCTGGAAAAGGTTTATTAGAATTTTTTTGATTAATAAACAGGTAATGGTTTGAGGGAATATTGACGGTTTTCTATATTGGTTTGGATATGAGGTAATAGGTGGCTGTAAAGAGATGCAATAAAGGATTTGAATCAACTCAGGTAAATTTTGGAAGGGTTAACTAGTTTATTCAAGGTCTTAGTCTTGGAATTTGGTGTCATTTGGTGACATTGAGGTGGATCCATGATAGAGAAAGGGGTTGGAGAATATGTTGAAAACTAGGGTTTTAATGAGTATTTAAAGGAATTAAAAATTTTATTATGGGAAAAAATTGATATGTTATGAAGATATTTGGTACTAGATCAAT
This sequence comes from Viscum album, assembly GCA_963277665.1. Lineage (NCBI taxonomy): Eukaryota > Viridiplantae > Streptophyta > Magnoliopsida > Santalales > Viscaceae > Viscum > Viscum album. Next base: position 655,737,013 of record OY728122.1, on the reverse strand, counting down.
AAAATTTTGAAATTTACCATCTCTATAGTGTATCATTATATGATACTCTATCATAATGTAATGTCATAATGGAATGTTTCCACATTATTACTAATTTACCATCTCTAAAGTGTATCATTATTTGGTACTCTCTCATAATGTAATGTCATAAAGGAATGTTTCCACATTAATAATACTGGGATGGATTGTAGAATGTAATGAACCATTGAATTTTTAGTCCCATTTAGTTTATCTACACTTTATTTATTGAAGCATGACCTATTATAATACACCATGAATTATCATGGAACAATGAAGAAGTGTTACACAAGTTGATATTATAGAGTGAGCTCTTCTATATAAAAATTTATTTATTCATATATTTTACATGATATTAAAAACATTTGTGTGGTTGTAAAATCTTCATCATATACATTACTCGCTAATGATGTTTGAGTTTGTGGGTTATCATTATATATAGAATTTTTCAAATACCTATAATTCTCTGTTCTCCTCTAATTATATGTATAATCATTTACAATATATGGTCCACATATCGATTATGGTACACTTGAAACATGAGAGATAAAGTCACATTAATCTAAAAAAAATATTCCACTAAAATAATCCTTAATATAATTTGTTATCTAATACATATACTACAAATGATTTGTAATTAGAATATTTTTATGAAGAGTCCATTGAAATAATTCATTATAATAGAAAAATTCTATACAATTGATATTCTAGAGTGGAATATTGGCAACACAACTAGATTATCTAGGTAATAAACTAATAATGTGTCACGACATATTATTGGTATATCCATTTCTCTTTTATGGAGAAATATATTGGTATGGTTAATAGAAAATTCCTCAAGGGAAATACATTATTTCCCATTAGTATTCTAGTGGGTTATAAGTATGTGACTCAGTACTGTATTAGTATATGGAATATCCATCATGCTTGTATAAAGACTAACATATATGTAGTACATGTCATTCTTTATAGGAATACATTAGTAATAATAATGTATCCAATCACTCACTAATAATCATATAATAACAACATGATAACATAATCTGATATAAAATAAATAGTAAATTGAATGTATTAACTATCCCACTTCAAACATGGAAGTTTATCACTCATTTTTCAACAAGATCTTTTTAAATTCTATTCCAATTAATACAAACTCATTTCCTTCCCATCCTTGGATATTAAATATATTATAATACATAACCATTTTTATTTCTTGAATGGATTTCTAGTCTCTCCGGGAGATGCTGAATGAGTCTATTAAAGATGTTATATATAAAGAATCGTCCTTAATCAATATGTTTCCTTGAGATAAGTCAATAAATTGACTTCCAATTACAATGATACCTTTTGAGGTTTAATTATTTTGAGTATTAGGTCATAATATATATATATATATCCAATTTATTATTATATAGTAGGTACTTATAATCACTATCCAATGATTTTATAAAACATAATCTGTTAAACAAACCATGGTTTCATTTCACACTTAAACAACATAAAATTTATATAATCACATACTTTACTTGATTGTCTTTTAAATCCTGTGAAAAAAATTTCCAATCGTGGGATGAGAATAAAAATTTCAGTAAGGGATACACAAATAATGAAAATGGTTATCTTTTTTAATACATGTAAACAAAGTATAAATTATTATAATGTAGTAACATTTCCCTTAAGGATGTAGTAAATACTCTTAACAGAATAAAAGCTCATTGCTTACACTTTTATTAGCAAAATATTACTATACAACCAATAGAAATAACATATAACATATAAAAGGTAAAATTATAGAGAATCATACATAATAGAATACCGATACAGTTGAATTTCACACATATCGTTCATACTAATGTCATATACATACGATCGACTTCCAAACCTTATTCATTGGAGGTTATAATGTAACAACCCGTCAATAGATTATCTTGGAACCACCCATATTTGGATTATTGCGTAACAACATGTCATTGTATTATCACATAAAAACTCATCAAATGTAAATGTACCATTATATAATCATAACACAGAAATTATTTCAATTATCAAGAATTTACTCGTAAGATAAAATTCAAAATCACAAGAAATCAATTTAAGATATTGAAATATATAATACATTTCCAATATAATTTAAAACATTTAATAAGGATAGTTTTGAATCAATGTTTCCAATAACAAAAAGATACTTTTGAAAGAAATTAAATTTTTGAAACATTAATTCCCCAATAAATAAATTCATAAAAACAACATTGAAAACATTGACATTAAATAGAAGAATTTAGAAAAAAAATTAAACCATTTAATATGATGTTTTAGTTAATTTGTCTCATACCACTAGAGAGACATGTGAATAAAAATAAATACGAAATATCATTAAATAAGACATTAAATTTCATTAGAATACACTAATTCATTATACAACATGTCAAAAGTTTTTTGTATACACATTATAAGATTCAAGAGCTGCAAAACATCAAGATACACATCAATAAAATGATATTGTGATGATGTCCCTTAAAAAGATCATATAGTTAGATTAAGGAAAAATAAATAACATAATTGGGGTTGTAAAATATAAATACACCCAATGTATGTGAATATTTAGTGTAAAATAATATGAGAACATTCCCAAATATTATTGGAAAAAAAACCAATTACATGTATATTTAACTCGTTAAATATAAATTGAGTTATGATTTCCGTTACCTTGAGTCTGACTTCTCATGTTCAATCATTATCTTGTTGAATAAAAAACATATGTGAATTTCATATTCATATAGAACATTTTTCTGTTATATTATTCATTTTATATCACTTATTATTGTGTCATAATAATTACCTAATTATATATTTTTATTTTGGGAAATTAGGTGATATTCGGTATTTGAGTCGAAAATGAAATTGTTTTCACATAAATTGTGTAGGTGATCAAAATTAAATCATCTTAAAAATATTATTGATGATTTAAAAACCAATTATATATAGTATATTTATTTTTATAATATCCATAATATTTGAATATGAGAAATTAAATACACCGTTCATTTAGACGGTTGGTTGTACAAACGCATGGGTGCTACATACATTTCATTGTTATATTAATATAATAATAATAATAGTTAATGTGTATAAAAATCAAATTATAATATATATGTTATATATGTTTCAAAATTTCATTCACTCTATTATTTATATGTTCAACATATGGAAGAATGAGTCTTATCACTTTGAGGGGGTGGTAGTCCAGACATTATCAAATGAAATAATCATATTTAAAAATTATAGAATGCATAACTGTATGATATAATAAGAATTTCATATGAAAAGATACAATATATAAATAATATATATTTTTATAAACAAATGTTCATCATAATGGCCATCATGAGAGGTGGTTGGAGAAATTGCATCAATCATAATTTCGTGCGGCAGTAGTTCCGTGTACACAGAAACAGTATGTTCAGTATCCATTACATTGAGGTGTGTTTTAGTGTATTTAAAACCGTTAGAAAAATAATATACTAGAATATTTATGCTATTTTTAATTATAAAATAAAGGAATAAAAATATTTTGTGGGATGGAAAAAGAAAAAAAATAAATGTAAGGATCTTGAGAGAAGATGTTTCCTGTGAATCGGGTAATCCTTGTTGATTTGAGAAAAATGATTTCTCAAATTTAATTTTCTTAACAAATCCAAGGTGAAATATTTATCAGATAAGATTAGGATGGCTCAAAATCCTCTCAAACAATAGGTTTTAAAAATGTGGATGTCACCAATTTAGCTTTATCTTTTAGCATCAAACCTTAATTAAATAAATTTACTTTTAGTATAAAATGACAAAATAACCAAATTTGATCATTAATTACATTATTAATATTTTATAAGTCATTTTTCCCAATCATATATTTTTTTACTGTTATATCATTAAATAAAATAGTATCTATTTTAAAAAACATAGTTTTTTATTTAATGTATAAAAATAATAAATAAATAATCATGATATTGGATATCATTTTATTATTATAATTACTATTTATATTCAAATATATTTAATATATAAACCCACCATAAATTTTTTTTCTTAAAAAGATACATCTATTCAAAATTACCTAAAATAAAAGGGACATATATAAATAATTTTTACCTTCTTATTTAAAATATGGAATCCATTTTTTTCAAATTCATAACAAATAATTTTTAGAAATTAATTTCAAATTAAATCATGTTTCCAAAAATAGAAATCATTGTTTTAAAAAGTAAAAACCATCATAATATTTACACATGTTTATGTCAAATTTCAATGTGAAACTATATACAATGACATAATTAAATAAAATTATAAAAACAAAATCTAGTAACACATTTAATCCATTTAAATTCAAACATTAATATATAAATAAACATGATAAATTTTTATTTTTGAATTAAAATGTAGTATTTATCATTAATCATTAAAAAAATATTTTTTTCCAAAAAATATCAAAAAATCTACCAATGTTGATTTTGATGAAATACTTCTAAAAATGATGTTTATTATGTCACTGATGCTTATAAATTTAACAAAATCTATATTTCAAAAATTCCCTCCCTCAAAAGTCTTTAAATCTACTTTATAAAAATACTATAGTATTTAAGGCTAAAATTTTGATTTAGTCCCAATTTAAGCATATAATATTCACTGGAGAAATGTAAAATCATTTAAAAACATGTGTAATAGTATTATAATTTGATTTATTCATTCCCTATAATAAAAAATCTAAGTATTAACAACCATTTAAAATAATAATGTTATTTTTTATTATTTTTTGGTATAACACTTTGTTGTGTATAATGTAAGATTTCAGTGATACCCGTTGTTTCCTATCGAGTAGATTATAGAAGATAACATCTATGATAAAGTAAAATTACTATCTAATTTATTATTATTTGTTAATATGAAAATATATTATGTTATAATAAAAGGGATGTTACATCCTTCCTCCCTTTTGTAAATTGAATCCTATCAATTATAAATTTTATCTTGATAATTAATGATTCACATTAGAAAATCTATTCATTGAAATATGACATTGGAAAATACTAAATTAAAAAACCACATAAAATAATGAAAGGGATATAAAAAGGTATTATAATATAACATATAACACGGTTCCATTTAAGAAAACATGGATATGGAAGAAAAAACTATGATGTTCTAAAGGAGTGTGATAGAATAGTGAAGAGGAAAAAGTTAAAAACAACAATGCTATAAAAATATGATGATCTATAGGACCATTACATTTATCATAAAAGTATACACTAGGATAACATTATTGGTTTCATGATATTTTCTATATATTTTTATAATTCATTTACATAATTGGAAAATAACATAATTTTTTATTCATATTTTATATGTTGATTTTCATTCGTTAATAGAATTCCACACAAAATCATCTTTTTCCAAAAATGATGATTCTTCCAAATGAATTTTTTTTGCCTACTGAAATGTAATAAACATCTTGAGAACAACACAATCCGCAATAGGTTATTTTTCTATATATCATTTCTTCAAACATTATCAAAATCCAAAATAGTTTGGACATGTTATGATTAATCTCCAAAATGTATAAACTATTATGTGATAAAAACTAAATTAATCTATAATATCAATCATTTGTACCCAAAGTTTAATGCAGGCTAAAGAAAATTATACATAAATTTACTTAAAAATAATCCAAACTAATATTGAAACCCCAAAATTATATAGATTTAATAACATAGTTTTCCAATATAAATTGTTACATTTGTATCCAAATAACATCAAATAATTTTATTGTCTAATACCCAAATGTAATTAAACAAATCAAATTTTTTCAAATATAGGTTAATCACATCCATAAATAACCCAAATCGTCTTATGTCCATCATTAAATAAAATAATTCTCCAAAAATAATTCATCCTTTATTAATCAATTAAAATCCCATAGTATTTTATTTACCATAATTAAATAAAGTTTCCCAAATTTTGAAATTCATCTAAAATTACATTTATCACTTAATACCCAAATCATTTTCCAATTACAATTATATAAATTTCATATATCAAATGTTCGAAAACTCAACTAATTACTACTTGATCTAATTATTTAGCTAAAATAGAAATCCATACTAACCAGGGACATCACATAAGATTTTGGTATGCGATAATGGTGTGTCGTACTCTGGTAGTGGTTTCGATTCAGATGGACTTTCTGGACACGACAGGCTGTCACCCATCATGGGGGATTTCCCTTTTTGGAAAACTTTTAATATACAAAAAAATAACCTCAATGGTTTTCGTATACTTCACATTTTCATCCTAACTCATAATTACCTCACCATATTAATTCATGATGTCTTATATATAAATATATTTTTTTATTTTAGCACAATATTATTAATATAACAATTACCAAATAAATAAAAAGTGTACATTGATCATGGTTCCCACCTGGTTTTATCATCATAATTTCAACATATATAGAAGATTCATGGATTAATAAAATGATTTATATATTCATTAAAATAACATGGTTCTATTATCCAAATAAACCTTTTATAAAATTGAACATATGGGTTTTCCTAGAAGAATAATTTTGGAAAATAATCTTGTATGACATATAATTTCAAAACATCTGTTAATAATTTGTTTTTATAAAACGTTTAAATAATGTTTCACTTGATTATTTCAATCAATTGCAATTTTAAATTACCATAAGTATATGGTGAAATACTACATTTTTATGGAATGTATAAATAGGTTGTTCAATGGTTTAATTATTCAGAATCATTTTAAAAAACATTCTATGCATTAAAATCTTATGGTAACATATAATATATGAAGTTTTGTTGATATTATTTACATTTTTTAAAATATAATTCTATTGGGAAAACAATATTGGATTAAAAACCCCATGATCCACAATGATATCGAGGTGTACTGGTGGTTTTAGATGTCTCAAACAACTTCATTTATGTGAGTTGTATGTAAGAAAATGTGTTTATATCATTCAAAAATGAATTTGAAATATTTATTTAAATAGTGTAATCAAAAAGAGATAGGAATGTTTTTTCCCTCCTATAACCCTATATAAGGGACTTTCCATGATCTGAAATAGTTATAGAACAGGACGTAACCAAAATAATAGATATATTATGTCACAATATGTATTGTCATAACCTTTAATACCTAATGTTTTCAAAACTCTCATATGATACCAACTATAATGCCCTGGCCTTATACAATACTTAATCTAGAGATAAATCAATTATTTGACATTCAATCGCATTGAGGATATTTTAAAGATTATATCCTCAGATAATTAGGCCTTAAAATATACATATGAACATGATTATTAAAAATTAGACACTTCTACTCGCTATACATATTTATCATAAAAAAATTACTTTTAAACGAAACATGGCGTTGTTTCACACTTAATCATCATTGCACTTCTATGATCCCATCCTTGGATCTTTCCTCCAACATATCTTGTGGAAAACATTTGAAAACATGGGTTGTGTCTAAAAGATAATTATGTTATACTAGAAGAAGGAAAAATATTATCTTTGTGATAACATGTATGCCCAGAATACATTATCATAAATTAGCACACTTCACCATTATGAAGTAGTAAATAATTTTTAATAAATTGATTCCCTTTTGTAACCATAATATGTCCATAAAACCAATAAAAATCACACATAACTTATAAATGTTAACATGGTATATACTCATACATTAATGGAATTACAATACAGTCTACTTCAATATATATCATTCTAACAAATGGAATAGCTTTAAAGCTGACTTCTATACCCAATGCATTGGAGGATATAGCGTGACTTCCCCTCCTTGGTTCATCATGACACCATCAATATTTGGTTGATCACATGACCACCCATCATTGAGTTATCATGTCACCACTGGTGAAATGTCAAATTAAAATTACATAATAACAAAACACCAAATATTTCAATTTTCAACATTTTACTCATAAAACATCATTTACAGTCACAATAAATCATTTCAAGTTATTTAAATATTCAATACATTTCAAAAACAAATTTAAATATTTAATAAAGATAATTTTGAATCAATGTGTCTAATACGAAAATGAATATTCTGGATGAAATTTAAATTTTAAAACATTCATAAAAATATAATTAAATTTATAAAACCCATTTTAAAAACATGGAAAATAAAGATAATGTTTTAGAAGAATAAATAATTTCAAATTTTAAAACGTTGTTTTAGTGAAAGAGTGCATTCCCAGTAGATAAATAGTTGAATAAAAATAATAATTGAGTAAAATTAAATAAATCAATAAGTGTAATAATAATACAATAATCCATGATATAATTTTTTAAAATGGTTTTATATACACATTAACTGATAATAATGGTGGAAAACATCAAAATATGCCTCAATCAAATGAAATTGAGAAAATTTCCCGTACAAAGATCATATCCTAAGATTATGGATAAATAAATGAAATATTTATATGTGAAAAATATAAGTATACTCAATATACATTGATATTATGTTTTAAACAATAAGATATCATTCGCACATATTTTTGGAAAAAAACCCAATGGCATGGATATTTAACTCAATGGATTGAAATTGAGTTACGATTTCCATTAACTTGACTCTAAATCGTCTTTTACAATAATTATGATCATGAATAATATTATTAAGATAATTTAAACTTTTTATAACTTTTTTTATTGTTATTTTTTATCAGTTATTACAATGTTATAAAAATTACACAATTATTTAAGTTCATATCAATGGTTTTTTAAATATTCCATATTTGTGTTGAAGATGAAGTTATTTTAATATCAATTGTCCATGTGGTAAAAATTAAGTAATTTCCAATATATTATTTAGGATTAAAATATAATATTTTTCAAATATATATGTATTTATAATGTTCGTTTTTTATATATATTAAAAATGAAATGCACCGTTCATGGAGATGGTAGGCCATATGTACGAATGAACACAACATCCAATTAATTATCATAATAAAGAATACTAATATCAGGGTATGTATATTCTAATAATAATTATATATATATGTTATAAATTTTAAATTATTTCATTACATCCATCCTTATGTGTTCCATATATGTCATGAACTATTCATATCACTTTGAGGGGGAGATACTCCACACTACCACAAAAAAAATTTATCATATTTAAACATTATTGATATAATAATTGTATGTTATAATAAAAATTTCATAATAAAAGAGAATATATAAATTTAAAATATATAATATATAAATATAGTTCCATTATATTTTCCACAATGAGAGGTGGTAGGAGAAAATATTACTTTCAACATTTCATGGGGCAGTAGGTTTCCATATAGAGAAACATTATATTATATATCCAATAGAGGGAGGTGTGTGTAAGTGTCGGTAGTACCATTATAATAAAAATTTCCTACTATATTGATGATACTAGTGTTTTTATAAAATATATGTATAAAAATGGTTAGGGGGTTGGATAAGAAAAATAAATAAATAAATGTAGCTTGAGAGAAAATATTACCTCTAAATCGGGTAACACGTTATAATTTAATCAAAAAGGTTTTCTTTAATTGACTTACTACCAATGAAATTCTTATATTATTATGAAGGTTATGTTGGTATATAATCAGAGCAGATTTAGGATGATTCAAGGGGAACACGATGTTTGATTAAGTGGGTAGAGGTGGTGTCCTTTTATAATTTGGAGGTGGGGCACATTAGGAAAGTCATGAAATATTATTTTATTATAAATGAATTTTATAATTATAATATAACCAATGTGATATAATTCTTGGATATTCATATTTTGGGTAGAAATACTCCCATTTAATATGTTTTATACATGTTTATGTCACTAATATAAACTGATCTTTTGACATTGAGCTTTAGTTATATAAAATTACCCCTACCATGTCTTCTTGTATATGTACACTAAATGGTTAATATAGTTATAATAAAATTCCAAGAAAACATAAATAGTGTCCTTAATTACCTTTTTATCATTATATAATACTTTTTGATGAATATTTTATTTTCATGAAAACCATATCATTTAATAAAATAATATTTTTCAAAAAAAAACTAATTTTTGTCAATGTAGAAACATTTATTATTAGATATTTTAAAAGTTATAACATCATAAATAATTAGAATATAAAACATTATTTTAATGATAAAACTTCATAATTCTCCATAATATTCGTTTCTGGCATTAAAAGATTCAAATTAGATTTATTTTAATATTTATATAATCATTTATTTGAATAAAAAAATAATGTAAGCCCTACCAAATTATTATGTCATAATTAAATATATTTATTTAATGTCTAAAAATTATAAAAAATTTATCAACATGAAAGAAATATTTTTATCATTCTAATGATTATTTTGAAGTAAATTATCAATTACATAACTCAAACATAATTTTTTTATTAAAAAGATACATATTGGGGTTATATTTCACTTTACCTTAAATTAATTATAATAACATGTAATTCTCTAACTATTGTAATTCCAAAATTACAAAACTTATTCCAATGGATTATTTTGGTCACCCATGACTCATTCAATAATATTAATACAAACAATATTGTAGTTTTATATTTTTATTATTATATTTTTACCATAATTTTATTAATTTTACCCTTTAAATGTGGTAAATAAAAATAATGACGGATGATAACATTCATAACGACCAAAAAATAAAAGGTACCTATTTAAATATTTTGGAACATATGAATAAAATTATGGAACCCATTTTTTTAAATATAAATCATAGTAGTTATAGTAATTAATTTAAAATTTAAACCCATTGTCATAATGTGAAAACAAGTTTTTAAAAAGTAAAAACCATCAAAAAAATAACCCTTGTTTATATCAAATTTCATTATAAAATTACTTATAATGCCATGAATTTTTTTAAAATATAATAACTTAATTCAATTGAGCTTTAAAACTAACTAATATTATAAGTTAACTCTTTTAATAATTAGAAGAAAATGCAGTTTAGAATTAAAATAATGTACTTTTCACTCTTCATTATAATACATATTTTATTATAAATAAACCAATAGTTAAACTAAATTAAATTTTGACAACCCACCTCTAAATAATATGATTTTTATTTCCAAATGATCGTATAAAATTGTTAACAACTAGACATAAAACATTCTCTCCTTCAATGGTGATAGAACTACCTTTTAAAATCATCATTGTATTAAATTCTTAAAATTAGATTTATTCTCATTATAATCATCCAAAATTTATTGGATATATTTAAAAAAATAAAATACATTTTTAATCATATTATAGTTTTATTTTACATTCTGCCCTTTACAAAATTAATTCATTAAAAACCTATTAAAATCATAATATTATTATTGTATTTTTTATTGTATAACACAGGGTTATGTGCAACGTATGATTTAAAATACACTCGTTGTTGTATGTAGAGTATTCTATTGAATACAGAGTCCCGATTAAGGTAAAATTACTATCCAATTTATAAATTCTAATAAATATGAAATTTTTTAGTCTATAATTATCTGAGATGTTACATTATAAATAAAGAGGATGCAGTTCATTTAGAAATAATTTTTTATCTACATAGTCCAATTATTTATCTTCTGTAAAATTTGTGGGAAGATGCCTAGGATTTTGTCGTTTGGGTTGATGATCATCCATTAATAGGAATGAATGTTATAGTTTGTGACTAAAATATCCCCTCTTGTATTGGATGAACGTGATGATGGTGAACCAACTATTAATATAAATGAAATAAGTTCACATACAAATGAACTAGTTCATATACTGATATAGAAACTAGGACATATTGAATACATATGGATATAATGTAAAAGAGGTGAAAAAATTTCAATGAAGAAAAAATTTATGATTTTGTATAAGAATTATATAATAGTGAATAATTTTTTAATGAATCATGAATAATCGGAATTCAAATCAAATTTCTACTCATAGGAAACCAAGACCAAACAAAGCTTTCACATATTTTGACGATGGAAAGACAAATTATAGTTACTTCATATGAAACATACTGTATATATATATATATATATCAGGAAACATGGACCCTATATACATATTTCCATGTCTAAATATAGATAAGGGGGTCCGTAGATATATTATCATAATTGCATATAATCTTTTACACTTACAGATATATTAATTTATCTTATCAATATATAACCAAATATATTTAAAATATAAAATTTTTACTCTATCATTAGTGAATATAAATAAATGGGGGAACTTATATATGTATATGTCTACCTATGCATACACATGTAAGCCACCTTCAATAATGGCGACTCTAATCCATGTCAAAGTGATCAAAAACATAATACAGAAATTTAGGGAATCCAAATATTAAAGAATCATTAATAAAATTTGTTCAATGAATTAATAAAAAAATTCATAATACCAGAATATGATTTTAAACTAACTACTTCTTATGAAGGTTGATAGAACCGACCACTTCATAGGAATCCAACTATAATGAAATAATTGGAAAAGAAGTGAGACATAATGACTTCTCATATATTTGTGAACATTGTGTCATATTTAACGGATAAATAATACACAAATCTATAAAAACAATGAATAAATAATATAAAAATATATTGATATATACATCGTAACCCTGATTAAAATGATCATTAATAAATTATTTTTTCATAAATTATAAACAATTACATTCAGTAAATACACTATAGAGCGGTATCATGAATCACAAAATAACACAAAGCACAAAATGATGGCTTTAATATATAATTCCTTATGATTTGGTGCATATTTACAATAATCTAACACATTAAATTAGGAATCATAGTTTTTATTCAAATAATTGAAAACCATTTTGAAATGATTCGAACTTTTTTGGATTTGATTTTTCTCGAAAGATCACCAATCATAGGGAGAAAACATTGTACCAAAATTTATTTCAATTATATTCCCAAAAAAAATTATATGTAGAATTTATTTTAACTCCACAAAAATTATAATTCTATTAAAATTAAATGCTAAAGAAATTAAATTTATAATTTCAGTTTTTCTAATACCTCTCATTTTTTTCATATGTTACAAAATAATTATAATAGACCTTCAATATTTATCCCATTTAATAATCATGAATCCATGTATGGTATCTTATTTATTAGTTCCATGATTAGTATTTCATGTTTTATTTTCATGTACAATAATAAGAAGGAATATTCATTAGTGTAGGGTTCTCCCTTCTAGATGAGTAGGATTGTTACTCAACTAGAAACTACAACATGTACTATAATTCAAATATATTATAATGAATCACATTAATCCTTCCATATATATGTTAATGATACCCCAAACATCAATTCTTTCAACATTCAAATATATATCTTCATCAATTTTTGTCACCCTTTACTAATTTGGACATCGTTGACACTATCATGATAAGTGAATTATACTTTCATCACATAGAAACTATTATATTAATATTTTCCAATTTTGTTAGAATTATTTACTATTTTGACCACAAAAAAATATATTTATGATATTATAGTTCATCTTGGGTGATTCCTCTCATTTATCCCTTTATTCTACATGATTCATAAAATATATATTTCATAATGTTTATAACGATATATATTAGAGAATCCATCTTATTATCTAAGAGTAATCTTCCCAAGTTATGGAATCTTTATCATCAACCTACACCTACTATACTAGTATAGAATATTAACATCCATAATAAATCTTTCTTGAACTGCTTTGCAGATCATCACATTCCAATTAAAAATATCACATTGTGGATAATAGTGTAAAATATATATATTAATAACATTCTGCAAAAAATCCTTTTGAGTATCATTCAATTTTTTTTTCAATTTACATCTAATATACATGTTCTAAAACTACAGTGGATTGTTATTCAAGATAAAAAATCCCTGACCTTCATCACTTTTCACAGCTCAAACAAGGTCAATTAATATTTCTATCAATATAATTGAAACTAATTGAATCGTATCTAATTGTTTCATCTATAATCAAAATTTCATCAGGTGATACATTATATTCAGAAAAACTCAATCTTTTCATTATTGGTGAGTGAATGATACTAGATACTATACTTTTATAACATAGATAACTTCTTATTTTTATTCAATATTCCCCTTACCATAAAAAAATTAATTTATTAAAAATTGTAAATAAATAAAACACTCATAATATTAATCCATAGGGTTCATCAACTCCAAATAATTGATACAGAAGAGGTAGTATTATTGATAAAATAAAGTATATCTATACCTAAGCCTATAAAAAGTTGTAATGTTAAAGAAATAAATTGTATGTATTGAACTAATGATGTTAATGAACAATTATTATCATAAATTAATGAACTATAAGGCCTCAGTGCAAACCAAATTGGTTGCATCTTGTTAAAATTACTAAACATTTATATTCTGCAACTCTGTTTTTTTAACATTATGTTCCTAGAAATTCACCATGGACGAATGAAAAGATACCATAAAACTAATTACTCTTGATAGACATATGAAAAATATAAATGAAAAATATAATGTGAAAATTGGGTGAATCATACATGAATCATGATGTAGTGTTATATGCATTACATGGTGAGATTAACTTTATTAATGCACTTACAGTATTTCATCCTCCACAGTCAAAGAATCTAATTCTCATATAATAAAATTTATGACCTTATAGTATCAATGATACACATATAGATGAATAAAATATTGATATTTTCCACCTACATCCCATTAGTTTGATTACAATAAAGATAAAAATTATCAACAAATATATATAATTCCACTCTACATGAACCATCTAATAAATATAACCCCCAATGCCCCATAGTCATGAATAAATCTCGCTCTTGGACATAAATAGAATCATGAGATAAAAATAATATTATAACTGAATGACAAATGTAATTTAAAAATCTTCATAAAGACTCCTTCTATGATATGATAGTCGGTGTAGGCCAGCATACATGTGTCAATATATAGAGATATCCCCATAATCATGATCTATCTAATTTGGAATATTTCATGATATTGATAATGTCAAACTGAAATACCAAATTCTTAGTGAGTGTTCTTACATAAATGTATCTCATTATGATGAGATTTAAAATTCCATAGATATGTATAATATATAAATGTGAGAATTTTATAAGATTTGATCATAATTTATAATAACATTATCATCAAATAGTCCACATTGAAATAAAGTAATGTACATAGTTAATTAATTCGTCCAAGATTGATTAATATACCAACTAATAAGTACAATATTAAAATTAAACTCTCTACTATTTTGATTTAATAAATGAGTTAAGCCCCTATATAAGAATACATCAACTAAATACCAATTTGGTTTGGATTCTTTTTTCAGAATGAATAGAATCAATACCATATTACACTATTGATTGAGCTTCCTAAGCCATATTGCCAAATTCTCCTACTCTAACCAATTTACTAAGTAATTAACCATTCTAAATCACCTAATATTAAAGTACATCATTATGAGCCTGCTCCAAATATCAATAAGGATGATTATCTCTCTTATATTCTAGATTCAATTAGAATGGAATATATGATTAGAACCAATAGGACATAAAAATTCATTAATATGCATTAATTAATGGATAGGTAAAAATAAAATAGTAATATACATGATATTTAATATGTGTATCTATACCCTAAACTATGAATATATATTAAATATAGGAATGTAAAACCATTTATCAAATAAATAACCTAAAAATTTTCTGATATATTATAATAAAGAATATATTAAAATTTCCAAGATATAACATAAAATTGTATATAAATTCAAAATTATGGTTAATAATATAACTAAACAATATAGAATCCCTTATTAAGACTCCTATAACAATATATGGTTGATGCTAAAATAAAATATCATCTATATATTATGTTAAATGTTACAATAAAAATATACTCCATCTATGAGTTATAGGGTTTCTAGTTTTGTTATAATAAAAAACATGTGAACTATTTTATAAATGACCCTAAGTATTTCCCACATGATTGGTGTAATAAATTTAATTTTAAATAGAATGATTATTTACCATAATAACATTATATTTCTGGTATACATGGGGTTATAAGTGGTTATTTTAGTAATTTTTTTTAAAATATGTGATGATGAAAAAACATAAAATGGTTGAAAACCAAATATTATTGTAGGGATGATAGATTAGTATTAAATAATGAATTATCACGTTAATATTAAAGTTATGTCAAATAATTTGGTGATAGTATGGTGTTGTTCGAAAATATCATATGTTAACATGATTTTATGACAAAGTAAGGATCTATAATATGTTAATATAAGAGGAAGCAGACAAAGGTTTTTCATCAAATCAATCAATTATAATATAATGTGGAATTTATGGGAAATTTTGTGAGAAAATACCATTATATATTGGATATCACCTCAAGAAAATAATTATGTCCACATGAAACATATGTTAGTTAATCCCAAATACCATAAAAGCCACACCGGAGGTAGAAACTGTGAACACATAGAATACTGACCACTAATACCTTAACATAAATAAAATATTAATTAGTTTTTCTTGAGATACATTTCATGGAGTAATGATGATATTATATATCATGGATGATGAAAAGTTCTTATTATATTTTGTGTAATGTTTTTTCTATAAAAACTACTGTCAAGGAGAAAACGAGATGTGTTTTTGTAATAAAAAAACAAATTTATAATAAAAAATTAATAATATTTCACACCCAGAAACTTCTGCCAATATATAAAATAGGGAAATGTAAATATTTTATTTTTGACTATACAATTTTAATTTGGTTTCATTTTAAAAAAATTATTGGAAATTTTTATTTACTTTCCGTCACAAATGAAAACCAAAAATTATCATGAAAATATAATAATTAATAGATGAAAAATGGTTATTATTCATATAAATATGTTTATATAATAGTATATACAACAACTTTAATATATACATTGTTGAATGGATTATAGTAGTTTATCAAGAACGTGGCTTATTAAAAAAATTATAAAATATAATAAATATTTTTCAAGAATATATAAAGCTTATTACATTTATCAGAGTACATTATCAATTACATGTATCATTGAATATTTAAATAACATAAAATAGTGGTTTTACAGTAAGTATCATTTATCAAGAATAGATTTGTTCCTGAAAAATAGTACATTATGAATCATATACATGAATAGAAATTAATAGTAATGCAAGGAAATATAATGAGACAATTACAAAAACAACTTCTTGAATATATATATTTTCAAATTGATCATAGTATTTGATCAGGATTACACACACATGAATATAAATATAACATTAAAAAGATTATCTTTTCACGAAAATATATAACTTCATGGATTACAGAAAATTATTTATCCAGAATATTTCTAATTTAATATAGAAATTATATAATATAGTAGTATTGAAACATGTACTATTTAAATAAGTGTAAAAACATGATTGGTCCAAACATTATAAATTTTTTAAATATACATATCATATGTGATTTGTCTTGTTGATAATTTTAAAATATTGATATAAAATATTCCTTATTAGTACTGAAATAGTGGTAGTCACCATTATAATGTGGCATAAATATAAAAAATAATGGATTAGAATTATAATTTAATAGATAATAATTTACCATAATCACATCAAAATAGCCAATAAGTCTATTTACCAATTAATAAGAAAATAAAATTACATTTTTATATCATTATGACAATGGTGAATGTGTAATGAATCAAACCTAAAAAGAACATGAATATCCATATAACCACATTAATAAATGACAATTCTATATTAAAATTCCATTACATTATTTAATAAAAAAATATTATAACAGAGGAAATTCCCATTGAAATTGAATAATCATGGAAAATTTATTAAACATTAAATAATATATCCCATAAAAAAAGAGACTATTAAAAAATTAAATATATAAACAAATTGTTTAGACTACTTGAGTCTATATTATAAAAATTATAAATTTATTAAAAACAAAAAAAAATATAACATAACAATGCCTATTATATGGTTTATGAATATACTTAGTGTAAAAATCACATTATGAAACAAAATTATAGCATGATATAAATAAGTAATTGTTGTAATGAAAAAAAGAATAAATATATATGTTCATGAAAAAAATAATATGGAATTTATAAATAAAACTATATTCTAATAGACTAAAAATCGTTATATATGGTATATGATATTATATAAACAAATATTCATTTCCATTTGTTGATTGTAGAAAAAATCAAAATAAACTCCACGTTACCTATAATTCCATAAAAATTCAGTTTGATTAGAAATATTTATCACCAGGCATAATGGATGAAATTAAATTGAAGAGTACGTGTTAATAATTTCTCATCAAAATGTGTGGAAGGCATGATTTACCATGTGTCGATGAGTTAGGTTAGTGAGAAATCACATTAAAATGTGGATCGTAAGAGTATGGTGGGGTTCTGTGGAGATATCGAGGAGGTGGAGTGTCTGTGTCAGATGATAAGGACCTCCAGGAGTTGGAGTTTCCAAATGGAGGATTCCCATTAATGATGGCATAGACACATCATAGACACATTTAACCACAATTGATGTGGAGGGTTACAGTGTGGTGTTGGTGTTGTAGCTGCAACGACTATGAGGTGGTGAGGCTACATTTAAGGTTGAGGTGGGTAGGTTGTGCAGGAACTGCATCGATAGGGATGAATCATTAATGGAGGGTGGGATAGATCCCATGATATAGGATGAGAGTCATAGAAAATAATAGTCCTGATGGTAAATGAATATGTGGGGAATGTGAGGAGGAATCATTAGTGTATCATGGGAAGGACGTACAACGTATGATGATATTGTGGGGTAGGAGTAGGGAAATGTGGAGTAATCATGATAGGAAGAGGGTTACATTGATTTGATATCTTTTTTTCCAAGTTTGTAGGTTAAATAAATCCAGATATTATATAAATACATGGCTTTATGAAAAACAAAATTAGTTGTAAACAATGGTATTCGCTATATATGAAAAAAAACATTATGTTTTCCTTGTGTTACACAAAATAATGTGTTTTACGAAACTATAATATAGTATTATTATTATTATTTAATATGATAGTTATCAGAATGAAAAGAGAACGGCGGGAATGAGTAGGATTACATTTCTTATTAAAATATATCGTTTTCCCATGTTTATTATATACCAAATGATTAGGAATAATATTATGTTTTATTGAAATAAAATTACATGTTTCATGATTAATAGTGGTTTTCTATAAGAGGTTTTAATCAATATTTGAAGACAAAAATATTTTAGAATAGAAAAACATTTAGAAGAAATATATTAAAAAATATAATTAATTTTTTAAAAAATATTTACAAATTTGTCTTATGGTAAACTTTTGGGAATTTTATGAGAATTTTTTTTACAAATATGGGTAATAATAATGAATTTTAATTAGAAATTATATTTTAATTTAAATAATTTTTGATGTTAAATTCTATTATTAAATGGTTTTATATAGATAATATTAATATTATAAATCTCTTAGTACTATTTATGTCAGTGAATCATATAACAATTTAATTTAGATTTAAAAACATTATAATTATTTGATAATATTAACATTCAAACCCCACTTTCTCATCGCATCTCTAGAATTAATAATAAATTTAAATTTGCACTAATGTGATAACAATTTATCACAATGGATTACATATTTTTAATACTCATATATTTTATTATATAATATGGTCAACTTATTTATTTAACATAATTCATTGAGAAAAAAATTACAATTAATTACACTGATTAATGGTAAAATGAGTTTACATTGTAGTCAAACATAAAATACATTGTCTAATATGAGAAAAAAAACATTCAACAACCATTGGGTGGAAAATTTCAAAAATTATGACATTAAAATCCAATTTTATTGAATTTCGTTAAACTAATCAATGATAGTCTCATTAATATGTTCTACAATGAGGAAATGCAAAAAATGTACCATCCATAATTTAAATAACTATAATGCTTTAGAATATAAAAACTATGGAGGTTTGGTTATAAATTTCATTTTTTATTTAAACTAGTTTCAGTTCGCAAAATATTTAATCATTAATATATAGAAAAGAAATAAAAAATTAATTTTTTTATGAAATTACTTCAAATTAATTATTTAATTAACAATGAAATATAATTAATGATAATAAAAATAGTAAAACTGATGCAGATTGAATGAATTAGTATGTCGTGTTAAAATTTTATATGAATATATCATGTTACATATATCATAATTAATTACATTTAAATTACATAATTTTATTTAATTTATTAAAATAAAATAAAATTTATAAATTAAAAATTGAAATTAATTCTATTTTATAATATATGAATTTTTATTTATTATTTTTAAACTGGAATATATATTATATTCAAAGATGTAATATTTAAATATAAATAAATATAATATATTTTCTATTGATATTTATATTTATATTATAAAATAGATGTATTTACCATAAAATTGTAAAAAAACATTTCTTGTACAGTTAGGGTTATATTAGTGTTCTTGTGCATTACATTATATTCTGTTAAAATTTATATCCTACCTAAATGAAATTAATATTATAAAAATTAGTTATAATACATATAATTAGAGGCTCAATGATTAATTATTATTATAATTATAATTTTTTATTGAATTATAAATTTAATTGGTTAGAAAACTAGTTAACATAATAGTAAATAAAAAATTGTAAATTATGGAAGGTTATGAGCTAAGGGACAAAATGATAAAACAAATAATTTTGGGTAGTATTTGGTCAGTATAGGACACTCCAAAGGTGGTTAATTGAGTTCCTATAAAATTTTCTGAAAATAATGTTTTTTAAGATCCCCCAATTTAAAAAAACGGGGTAGATAATTAATGTAGTGAGTTTATAACAGTTTGAATGTTCAATTAATTTCATATGAAAATGATTACTTCCCATTAATAACATCTTGATAGATTGAAATAACTTCTGAAACCAATTTTTTAAAATATGAAAGTTATAAACAATATCCATGACTAGAAATCAAGCTGAAACTTATTTTTCTAAAATATGAGTTTAAAACAGAGTAACCTAAAATTGAAAATAAGGTAGATTATAACAATTTGTTCAGTCTCAAACCGATACCTAATCCTCTCCACTTTGTGATCAAAGATCAAAATTAAATTTATATTAATAGTCTTTGAACCACACCTTAGATCATGGTTTACACAACATTACAAAATATTTTCTAGGTCAGAAGACATCAAGAATGGTGCTACATGGGAAATATAATAAGAAGGTCACACATGACCACTTCCACTATTATACGTGGGTGAAATAAGCGGTAAAAAGTTATTTCTGTGAGTATATATTGTATCATGTAGTTTACTATAGGATACACTATGTACTTTTAGTACATACACACACACAAACTCCTCAAAAAATTAATAAAATAGTACACAACAGACCATAATATAATAAGAAGGAATTAAAAAAATTTAGAGTCTTGATCTATGTAGCTCGAGACATCTAGAATGTAGCGTATTTGATGATCGAGTGCTCTTTTGAATATAAACTCAAAAACAGAGGAATGTGAGATATGTGTTCTGATTTCCAGTGAAATATTCTATTACACATTATAGATCATCTTCTTCTTGGAGTTGGTGCTACAATGATTTTCATAGGATGGTATACATTATATAGTATAGATTATCATTTTTCTTTTACTTATTCATGCATGCATGTTTGTTCACTCTAACGTATCTTGTAGTAACTTATTCCATCTTATCATCCACCTTTTATTTTATTGGGGGTGTCTGTGTTATGGCTGACAAGAAACACAATATCTTCCCACCCTGTACCTTGTACTATTAGGTGTCATGTTTGAAAAAAAACATTAGTTATGTATGCTTCGTTAAATTACATAAATATCACAATTATTATCAACATTTATATTTTTTTGAAAAATACAGAAAAATTTTATAGGATTTAATAGTGTCATAGTTTGTGGTGATATAGTAACAGTACAACAATCATGGTGAGTCCAAAGTGGGGACTTGTAGCTATGTCTTGTTATGGGGTCACAGAACCAGTGTGAAAAAAACGATGTCTAGTCAATTGAAAAGTCTATATTTTTTAGTAGGGTTACAATGAGTTGAACTCGGCGTATTCTAGATCTGGTAGCATAGTTATGGTGTCTAGTACTTTGTCAAAATTATTAATGGCGCTAGGTGCTTTTCAATTTATGGACTAAAAGTGAGACCAATTATGTAGATGAACAATGTCTCATAATTTTTCAATTTTTCAATCTAACCGATTAGACAGTTTGATCCATGAAATAGCGTCACATAATTTTTCGATTTTTGGGCTAATATGTGGGATAGTTTGATAATAGAAAATTTCATACACAGTAAAATATCCTCCATATTTCAATCTGAATTAATAATCACATAATGGCTTACAGTTAATCTTTATAATAATAAAACATATTATTAGAAGATTAATCATGATTTATAATATATAAACATTTTTTACATTTTTTACATGATTTACAGGATTTACAGGATTTTTGAGAATTACAACTAGAGAGTCCCAAAAATCATCCTAATTATTATGATCACAAATTATGGAATTTATAAGCCATATATATTGACAATGTAATGAAATCATTTCTTATCATAACAATGTGTTGGAGAATATATGTAAAAAATCATTTCTATGCATTGAACAAATCGAAAATCTTTTCCCCCTTTGGGATTGTCAAAAAGAGAGTCAGAAAACATACACTAAATGATAACAACATGTGAATAAAAGAGAGATCATGTTTCATTGAATATAAAAACAGAGTTTATTTTCAATCAAAAAATGAAAATACATCACAACCGTATCATAATTTATCCGTGACATCCCTTTAGATTTTATATCATTCAAATTATTCATATCAAATTCAGAAGGTTTAGAAGAAAGAGTTGAAGAAGTGGAGGTGGTATAATAAGTATATATATAAGTTAATGATAATATTTTAACAATATAATGGGAATGTTTTTGTCTTATAGAACACCAGGGAAATGTTTTATCATCAAAAACACATCAGATTTCGATCAGATCTAAACAAACTGACATTGTAGAATGAGAAACTGATGTGGAGGAATAATTATCGGTGGAATGTGGTAGCCCAATATTGAATGGAGATTTTGTATGATCCATATTTTCTATGCTTTGAAAACACAGATATGGTTTCAGCATGTTTCTGAAATCCTTAATGATATCACCAACATACTCCATGGTCTTTTCAATTTCATCTTTATTTTCCATGAATTTATCTAGACTAGGTGTGAATTCCATTAGCTTATGTACTTGATTGTTGAAAACTTCAGTAGTAGGAGGAAGCTTTATACTCTCCCCAAGATACATGAAATTGACAGTCAACTCATTCATGGAATATATCCTCTTAAAGTAGTAGTCCACTTTTGTAGAAATATATTCATGAGAATTAGTGGAAATTTTGGAATGTGATATTACCAGGTCAAGCAATTGGTAACTATTCATAATTAATTTACAAAGCGTTTTCATTTCAAAAAAATAAAAATAAACAATTAAAACCTTTTTTTAATTATAGATCTTACTTTTTCAATGTTAAATGGATGATATGGATATGCACAAGTAGATGGAGAAGAAACAACTGTTGTGATAGAATTAAGATGCCTTGGAATAGTCTTTAAACATCCTTTATAAAGAGTGGTAATATCATTGATTCCAGAGACAATTGCACACCTCTCGTTTTCTATTTTGGAGTTGTTATCAACAAACCTTTTCTACACCATAATCAAGTTGGGTTGAATCAGTGTAAAAACATTCTATGTAATCTAATCAACATCATCCTCATTGAGATGAACAATAGGGGCTTGATCAAAATGAATGTATTTCTTCATTTCCTCGACCATTGATTTTAAATACTACACCTCATCACTGAACTACCTGTATTCAATCAGTAATTCTTAAATAACATAAAGAATATTTGGTTGGATCTTCATTATTTTTTTTACAGAAGAAACACAACATCCATTTTTCTGATATTGGTTAACAGAGTATGTCGATACATCATAATTGTCTCAAAACAAGACAACATATTGTATCTAAACTCATTCAAATCTTCTAGACATACACAACTAAGAGATTTTTGAACAGATATAGGAGTATGAAGTCAATCCGATTATAGATTCTTAGTATACAAAACACCTTTAATATGGATTGGATTGAAAAAAATAACTGTTGAAAGATCTAATACCAAAACTGAGGATTCTTTACCCACAACAACCTCAAAATAACTAGCAATCCTTTAGAATGTATGTCTTAATCATGAGACAATTGGATTTGGAACGTGAATTAATTCCGTGATGGGGTTTTACTCCCCCTCAATAGATGCATCTTTTTTAGACTAGGGGAATCAATATTTGGACCAATTTACACGCCCTTTTCTCTATCAGATTCATCCAAATCACTAGTTAATTGAAATCATTATCCATTCTTAATTCAGTAGGAAAAACAATTTCAGATTCTTCATATTCTTCTTCCATTTTTTTCTCAATGGCAACATACTCTTCCACAATCACATTTTTTCTTCTTCAAAAAAAATTACTCTAACCAGCAACTTTGAATACTTTTCTAGAATCTTCATCACCTTTATAAATAGGGTATTCTCTTGAAAGAGCTGTTTGAAAAGTTTGTTGAGATTATTCCATAATTGAATCTCC
The DNA here is from genome assembly GCA_963277665.1 of Viscum album. Classification (NCBI taxonomy): domain Eukaryota; kingdom Viridiplantae; phylum Streptophyta; class Magnoliopsida; order Santalales; family Viscaceae; genus Viscum; species Viscum album. The sequence goes on along the minus strand of OY728122.1, from coordinate 655,712,063 downwards.
TTCATTAGAATATTTTTCTCTTATAGTTATATTAACATCAATTCCTTTATATGAGTATACTAAAATCTCATTAGATTCTAAAAATGGATGAGATACATCCTTAGGTATTGAAGGAGTCCCAAAAGGAATGAAATCCTCATAGAGTCTATCATTTTCATCAAATCATGATATCCTCCATAGATTTAAACTGATCTCCATTCATCTACTTGTATCCTTAGAGATACAAAATTCATAATCTCCAACCCCTTCTATATTCAAATCATCCATTCCATTGGAACGTAGCATTACAGTGATAAACCATTAATAAAAAAGATTTGTTTACGTTGATGTAGTCTTGATCATCTCACATATCTGAAGGAAAATGTACATGCACAGATTAATTTTGGACATTTCATTACAATATGTAACACAAATACATCTTTATATTTTATAGGGGAAAATTTTATTTTCCATGGACATATTATGTGTTGGATAGACATAAAAATCAACTTTGTCTCACCATTTAGTTTAACAGTTATAGGCCTTAATGTTTTTTGTTTCTAGTTAAACTACACATAGCATCTTCTAGGCCATACAAATAACATAGTGGATGAGGAGAAATTTTATAGTCCAAATGAATTCCATCATTTGGTATTCCTATGAAGGCGTCCCACAACATCATGAAATTGTACATCTATGTCTATTCACCCAGCTTCTATCCTTAGATTCAGAATTAGAGTTGAATGATTTATGAACATACAATGAAGTTTGAAAAACTTATTTGGATAGATAGATATTTTCCCATTTCTAAACCAATATAACCATATATGTTCTTCTAATACATTCATCACTGTCAATATACATGATAGGAACCGCTTCGCACTTATTACATTAATTGGAACCACTGTACAATCCTCAAGATCGAGGTTTAGTGGTTTCATAGGAATGGTAATTAGTGCCTTTTAATATTTCATTGAAACATTGTAAGTTACAAGAGATGATTAATATGGATTCTTCATCCTAGTCATTCATCAAAAGATAAGTAATTATGTGGAGTTCGAGATAATAGAGAATGGATTTTGGAGTATAGAGTATGAGTGAACAGTGAAGTGAAGAGATGGGATTTTATCATTTTGGGAGTCAAATGTCACAAAACCAATATATTTTTTATAAAATAAATTACAAATCTAATACAGTGGTATGGGAAAAAATTAATAAAGTAAATGGTTTCATTCATAATGGCCATATCAGAACATGTAGTCATATTTTAATCGTAACAGTCTGACTCTAAATGGTTTTACTGTAACTAGTGAGATAAAAAACATGAGACAACAAACATGAGATACATTAATTGAAATAAAGTTACAGTTAGATAGTAAACTGGTCAGTCATGAATAATCATCCCAAATACAGGTAGTAAGTAACTCATTATTTTAGAATTTATTGGCTCAGAGAAAAATTTTGCAACCTGATGTTCCATCCTAAAAATTCTTAAGTAGTATCACCCTTTTAATAACTATCTCTAAAAAAAATTCTTACATCAATATGTTTTTTGTTCATGAATGAGATACATGATTATAAGTGTTGTTAATAACTTTTGTGTTAACAAAATTTATATGGACATGTCTAAACTGATATACATAATCTAGAAATGTGTGCTTCATCAATGAAATCTAATAACAAACACTATTATTCACTCAATATTCATCTTCAGTGGTTGTTAATATGACAAGATTTTATTTTTTACTACATCATGTAACTAGTGACATTCCAAAAAATGTAAAATGTTCTAGATGATTTTTTTCTATCAGAGTTACAACCACCAAAATAAGCATCTGAATATCTGCAAATATTAAATGATTACCCTACCAGATGGAACATTCCTATGTTGGTAGTATGTTTGTGGTATTTGAAAATTATTTTAACAAGAAGATAATATGATTCTTAATGATTTTCTTAAAACCATGCACACATACGCAAACTGAAAAAAATATAAGGTCTTATAGTAGTTAGGTAGAGTAAACACCCAATCATTCTTCTGTAAGTGGTTTGAATGAGATATTTTTCTTTTTAAATAAGATCCAATTCACTAGGTGTACTCATTAAATCATCACAACATTTAGTACTATCCAATAAAAAATATTTTACAAGTTCATTATTATATTTAAATTGATTCAAAATAATACCTTCCTTATTTTGAATGATTTCAAATCTAGGAAATAGTTTTTGTTATCCCATCAAAGTCATTTCAAATTCAATTTTCATCATCATTGAAAAAGAAACACATAATTATTTTTTTGAATATTCAAAAAATATAATTATTATAGATTTGGAAAACTAAAAATTCCTTGAAAATACCTTTTATAAATAGTTTAGGATCATTTATAACTTTTGTAAAACCATTACAAATAATAAAACAACATTGAATTTAATTCCAAGCTCTTGGAGCATGTTTAAACCATATATTGATAATGTTAAATTAAAAACATTAATTGGAAAATTAGGGTTCATAAAATAGGGTGTTTTTAGGAAAACCTCATCAAATATATATGTCTTTATGAATGAAATCATAACATCCATTTGATATAAAATTAAATTTAAATGTGCTATATATTCTGGCAATATCCTAATGGGTTCAATTCATGAAACTGGTGAGGAATATTCCTCTTATTCGATCCCTTTTTTTTAGTATATGCTTATGCATCCAATATAGCATTATTTTTCACAATATTACCCGATTCATATACTTAATAATAAACACTGATTATGTGTCTATATTCAAGGTGTCATTAGTTCTATGTAGTAGTTTCCAGACAGTATTTCTTTCAAGTAGATTTAACTCTTCTTGTAATGACATCACCTAAAATTTCTCATTGATTCCATCCTAGATGTTAATAGACTCATTCATTGAATAAAAAGCATGATGTTCAAAGAGATTTCTAATAAAATATTTTGAAAATGATCCTTTATCTAAGTCTCCAACTATAGTATATAAAGTATAGATTTTAAGGTTTCTAACTGATTAAAAAAATTAAAGGCTAGCGATTTCAAGTTCTTGAACTGGATCAGGTTCAACATGACTAAAATCTTGAAAATTTCTTGAACTAGAAGATATAACATATTATTTGACGCAAGGGTAAAAAAATTTCATTTATTTCAAAATTTGAAAATTCATCCTAATAGTTTTCAAGGGAGGCCTTATGTTCAAGGGTATTTGTTTCATAAATTTTCTAATGTACATATTCATCCACAGTTGTATTTTTCTATTAAATACCCTATAAGATTTACCAGAGATTGAATAAACTCGGAAAATTCCATAATCACATTTGGATTGAATTTTTTCAAGATTGTCATTAGTATTGATAATATAAACATTGAAACCAAAAAACATTGAAGTAATTAACATTGGGTTTCTTATTATTTCCACAACTCATATGGAGTTTTCAAAATAATTTTTTAGATTAAGAATCTATTAATGATATAAAAAGATTTATTGATATCTTCAACCCAAATGTAGATAGGTAGGTTATATTCATTGAGCATGGTTCATTCTATTTTTTGTAAGGTTCTATTTATTTCTTTCCACAACACCATTTTTTTGAGGTGTCATATGGGAATAGATGTAACTAAATTAACCATTTTATGAGAAAAAAGATTCATACTCATGTTTTTAAAACTCACGACCATGGTCACTACACACGGTTCTAATTTTATGTCCACATATTTTTCATACTGGTCTAGAGTAATTTTTAAAATGAAAACAAGATTCAATTTTGGGAACTAATTAAAAGGACCTTGTTTATCTAGAATAGACATATTTAAGAACATATACATTATGCTTCTCATTTAAACATGAAACACTAGATGGTCCAAATGTTTCAATGTGGACCAACACAATAGGTTACTAATTTGAAATATATTTCTTTGGATTCTATGAGATTTATTGTTGTTTACATTTTGAGAAGTATTACAGACATTTTCAATTTAAAATCTTCTTTAGGTAGATTCTTGACTATGATGTTTATAGTAATATTTCTAGGAGATTATATATTAGAGTGTCCTATTCTACTATGCTAATTCCAATACTAATTATTGAAGGGACTAATTTTTTTTATAAAATAAAAAAATATAGGTTTCCATTAAAAACATTTTAATTTCAAAAAGAAGAAAATACTAATTCATTTTTAGAATTGAATACATTCCAAGAATAATGATAAAAGTGTACATGAAAAATCATCATCAAATTTTTTAAATAATATCAATATTATATTTAAATCCATAAATATAATGTATATTAGAAAATAAAAATGAGTTAGAGTTACCAATCTGGTCATGGCCAATTATTTTTGTTTTAGCATTGTCAGAAAAAATTTCATGTCCACCTTCAATATTAATCATATTATTAAACATGAGTAATATCCTGTCAATTGTCTTGAACATCCACTATCCAAGTACCATATATTGCAATAGTATATCTTTAAAAATATTTCATACAAAAGAATTAAGAAAGAGATGATTTTGGTACACAAATTTTTTTACTTAATTAATATTAGTAATAAGTGATTGGGGAACCAAAACGAGCTTCATGGGATTCATATATATATCTTGTAATGTGTTGTAAATGAATACATTGTTTAGTCGTCGAAAACTATATGTACTGAATGAATTCCTTGATCTAGAACAAGAATATTCATTAGTTATGGATATGAAAACATATTTTCCTGATTTTGTTATAAAATTAGTTTTATATATGTTACTTTTTCTAGGTTTGTATCCTATATCGGTAGTCTACATAGGATCTACATTATTTCCAATTATTTTTGTTACAGTATTATTGACATTGTTAAATTTATCTAATTCCTTTTTAATTTCTCATTAGATAATTTAACATCATTGTTCTCTTTAGATAATTGATCATTATTTTTCTTTTCTATATTAAGATATGTTTTAATAGTATAATTAAGAGAATATTATTTATTTAGAGTGTTATATTTACATTTTAATTAACATAATGTATCTTTAGGAATTTATTTTACTCAAACAACTCTTCAGTGGTAATATTTTCATAATCACATTCATCTCCTAAAAAATAATTATTTGGTACTAGGGACTCAAGGGTAACCTCAAGTGTTTTTTTTCAGGAAACACATATTGGATTTTTCAGCATTAATACTATGTGATGATTTTGAGTCACTCGAGATATCCTCAAAATAACACCATATTTTTCCATTTCTATTTTTTTACATTCTATATTTTTCCTCATTTATATTTTTAAACTATAGCTTGGGAAATTCATCCTTTACAATTTTTTTCCTTTTATATTCATAAAATATTATTTCTTTAGAGTTGTCACCTTTCTTCCAATACTTTTTCCAATTAACTTTATCTTTATATTTTACTTTGTAGATACATTTCATGGAGAATTTATTCCATTTATAAATCTTCACAAATCTTTGGGCTAATTGAGCCATTTCCTAATTATTATCTGTTAGTGAATCATCTTTACTTGTACTATTAGAATGAGTCTTTATCCTTTGAAATTAAATATTTTTTGAAGTTGTGGTTTTGAAAGCCAATGACTTTCTCCTTATTTAATCTTATCCCTATTTGGTTAAATTTATCTCTTCCTCACACATTATCAATTTATCAATCAGATATTTGACTAGAAACTTACTAATGTCACTTGATTCTTTAAATGATACTGATATTCCTCTCATCCATTCTTCTAGTCATCTATGTTGGTACATGATTTGTTCTTTGGTATCAATATTATTTCCATGAGATATCATTATATAGAATATTTAATTAAAACTATGATACATAAAAAGGATGGGTTCACCTGGATACATCATAATGTTATCATGTATAAGTGTATATGTATTAAGTCTCTGTTTATTCACATTAGTAGTACCTTCATGTGCGACCTCTATGGTGTCCAAAATTTCATATCTAGATTTATAATCTAATGTTTTATTAAATTATAAACAATATGAAGAACAAAATAAGGAATCAATAGAATTATAATTGTTATTGTTAACAACAATTTTTGATTCAATCCATGTTCTTATTGTGTTTTCTAGAATATTATTTTTTTTCTTCTATAACTGTCCAAGCATCCAATCCCATACTTTCTTGGTTCATTTTCAATATTATCTTCAACAAGGAATAATTTTTTCACATAAATTATGGTGGTCTGGTTATAGCATCACCTTCCTGTCTATTTCAATATAAAAAATGGCTAGATCATAATGATCTAGAAAATTAGAACTAACAAAAACTTTTAGGTCTTTAAAACACAACTAAATCACTGTTGAAATGAATTGAAACTACTTTGAAACCTTTTATAAAATTTGTTTAAAAACAACCTCTGATACTAAATGTTTTTTGGATTTTGACACTCAAGTGGTGGTGAATTTAGTTCCTATATAATTTTTTTAAATGATTATTTTATGATCCCCCAATTATAAATAAATATCTAGTTAATCAGCATAGTAGATTTATATTAGTGTTACTATTTAATTAATTTATTAATTGATTAATAATTATAAGATATATCAACCATAAATATTGAAATAACATTATAATCAATTTATTTAAAAAATTATATACACTCACCAAGACATACAATAAATGTGAAAGATATTTTTCTGAATTATGTGTTTTAAACAGGGTATACTAAATATGAAATCAATGATGATTAACACAAGTGGTTCAATATAAAGCTCATAACTAATCCACTCAAATTGGTGATCACATTTCACTAAACAATTTATATTAATAGTATTTGATCCACACCTTAGATCGGGGATTACACAATTGTACATAAGACTGTCTAGGTCACAATACCTCAACCATTATTCTACATAGGAAATATAAGAGAAAAATCACACAAGACCTCTTCTACAATTATATGTGAGTGAAGAAAGGATTAAAAAGAAATTTATGTGAGGATATATTATATCGACTAGTTCATTGTAGGAGAGAGCGTTTATTTTTTGTAAAAATTCACATTCTTCTCAAAAGAATAATAAAATAATACATAACCGAGATTAATAAAATAATAATGGGTTAGAAAAGATCTTAGTTGTGTTTGATGATGCTCTGGAATTCTAGGATGTAGAAAATTTGATGTTCATGTTCTCTTTGGAATGAATACTCAGAAATAGAGTATCATGATCTATATGTTCTAGTTTCTAGTGAGTGTTTATGTAACTATTTGTAGCACTTCATCTTTATTGGTATGGTGCTGCATGGATGTTTGTTTGACTGAACATATCATGCCATATGGATTATTTTTGTTATTATGTGTGTTTTTTAAAGCATGTATATTCACTGTAACATCTATTTATGTCACATTTTCTAACTTGTGTGCCACCTTTTATTTTATCTTTGGTGTTTTTGTAATGTCCTACATGAATGACAATATCATCACACATCGTCCCTCATACTTCTAGGTTTCATGTCTATAAAAAATCAATAATTTTGTCGGTATCATTTAATAAATCAAATATAACCATTAGAATCAACATTTAAATTTATTTTAAAAATAAAGACAATTTGTTAAGGAATGAAAGGTGTTATAAATGGTTGTTAGACAACAACAGTTCCACAGACATGATGAGTCAAAATCTTTGACAGGAAACAATGTATTATTTCTTTGTCTTAATACAGTGTCACAAAACTAGTGTCATGGAAACATTTTCTAGTCCATCGTGAATTATGGAACTGGTAGCACATTTACAGTGAATGTTCCTTCACGAATATAGCAACTGGTTGCACGATTATACTGTCCAGTCATTTTTCAAAATTATAAAAGTATTTAGTTTCATTGAATTTTTTTGACTAAAAAGTGATTCATTTTGGGAAGAGAAATGGTGTGGAACATATTTTCTATTTTTCAAACTAACCAGTGAGACAGTTTGATTAAAAAAATGGAGTCTCATGATTATTCAATTAGCTTCCATATTTCATAATATGTAATACTCATAGTATTTATTAACGTTATACATAATCATAATAATACTTTACTGAACAATAGTAATCATGATTTTAATATTTAAACCAATTTTTCATGATTCACATTATTTACATGATTTTTGAGAATTAATACAATAGGATTCCAAAATATGTGTTGATCGATCATAAAATCCCCATATTCCACTAATCATACCTCTTGTTTCTACATCACATAATAGAGAAAACTCAATATTGAATACATTTGAGTATTAACAAGTTTTCTACTCCTCTTAAACTATATGGGGAACACTATCTCATAAATTTTTCATACCTCTCAGGAAATTAGTAATGAAAACCATAAAAATCACATATCTATATCTCTACCATCTTCATTGAATCATTAATTTTTAAATAAAATATACCAATGATGGCCTTTGATTAAAACCAAAAGGAGATACCCAGAAAAGGTGAAACCATCATTAATATATGTTTTTGTTTTATATCATCATCAAACCCCTTCAATTATTTTGATACCATGATTACATAGTTACCCTAAAATCATAAATATTGTACGATGTTTTTATTTTATTCTAATGACTAAGAACCACACACATCTCTAGCAAATTGGTTATGAAATTGTTGTCTGTGTGTATGGAAGTCTACCGCCTCACGAATCAATGTTATTGATTTTTCCATTACCTCCTTCCATGGTTATTCATATTTACAGAAATAATATTTTTAAATTTTATTTTTGATTTTTTGAAATTATTATCCTTATGGAACTATTATTTCACAAATTAATTAATCGTTTCCATTTTGTGAGAATACAATAATGTATCACGTTTTAACGGTGGACTACCTTTTCTTTAAGCGAGACGAATCATTCAGACTTTACATGGAATGTATTAATGATGGGTTTAATTATTCATTTTTTATATATATTACATTCCCATAATTATAGAATGATATTATAAAATTTATTTTTCATTTTTATCTAAAAAGAATTTGGAAAATTGTGTTCATGCATATGTATAGACTTTTGTCTCCATTAATGGTCTATTTCATTTTATACCACTAAATATTAATGGTAATGATACATAAATATATATATATTATATGATATTTAAACCATGCCAATAATTATAAATATAATGAAATAATGAATAAATTTTGATACCAATAAATATAATATATCAAAATATTTTCAAAAAAATAATGATCTTATGATGAGGTACAAATTTTTAGCATAAAATATTTAATAAATAGGTCATAAAAGGTAATAAGAAAATAATATATAGAATTAAATATATTAATTTAATAATAGTATATATCTATAATAATCATATAATTTTATAGAATAGTTTTGATATAGTATGATGGAATTCAAGACAGAAGGTAATGAAATTTTATCCCACTTTTAATTTCTATGAGACATAATCCATTTTCACCATCTATATCATTTATTTGGTGTTTAATCATATAATGAATGTAGTTTATGATTATTATAAATATAATTAATTCAATTTACATATCAGTTGTATGATATATTTTTTAGGGGTTTACATTTTAAGAAATACCAAATTGGTGTGGGGTTTTTGTCTTAATGGGCCTTCTTTGTGATGTACTTTATTTGTTGCACTTATACTTTTTAGGAGAATTATTTAAAAGAACTTGAACATAAAATATCCTAAATTTATTAATCCTCTTGATATTTTATAATTCATTGTAGGTTATTCTTTCATTGTTCTTATGGGTCAAACCTTCAAATTTAGTATTAACTTTCTGTTACAATCTCAACATTACTTAGGATGGGTTTTGATTATGTATCCAAAGATGAAATATCATGATCTGGCTCTCAATAATTGTCACAATTTTTATTCTCCTCTAAATATTCATTTAAATTTTTTTATGGATCTATATTTCAAATAATTTTTATATAATAAAATCCAAAGAAAATATATAAAAATCTTAAATTATTTCTATTTTTATTAATAAATATCATCTCTTCCAAAAAATGATTTATAAAAAGGTTTTCAAAAACATGTGTAAATGATAATTTATTTCATGTTGTAGTAAATATTTTTATATAATTTTTATGTAATAAATGTGTTATATTATTTTCAATTCTTCCATTATAACTTTCATGGTTATTTTTAAGTAAAAATATTGTCAGAATGTTTTATGTTTAAAGAAAACTATTCAATGTATAATAAATAGTTTCCACAAGAATTCTTTTAAATTATATCTATAAATTAAATCTAAATATGATTTAATCAATTTGTGTTACATATTACTTATATTTGTTATGAACTAAGAATATCATTCACATTATTTCTATGAATTGTTTAATTTTATATGTCATGATTCTTATGAAACATTTTCACTTTCATGGGTTATACCAAGGTAAAACACTTATGAAACCCACTTATTTTCTAGACTAACTCTATAATAAACTTGTTATTATACCTTTATATTTTCCAAATTTTATTATTTGATAAAAAAAATTGATACCAATTTCATTTAATGAGTTATGATTTGATTAATCTCAACGATCATGTGGTGTTGATATTTATGATTTCCTTTTTTGATGTGAGTGACCGATATAACCCTCAAAATAATTGTGTTAAAATTTTATATTTTATGGTATTGAAAGGAATGAAATGGGGTGTGAACACATTTTTGTAAATAAATATGTTGACCCATTCCAAATATACATAGAAATTACATCTTTATTCTAGAGGACTTAAAACCTTACACAAATAGATGAAAAAAGAGTATCTTATTTAGGGAATTTATAATCATGAAAATGTAAAACCTGGGATATGATTGAGATAAAATATCTCCCACTAGGTTATCCAAGAATAGAACCCATTATATACATATCATATATAATATATAACTTCCTAACCTAGGTAAATAATCCTAAAAATCAGTTTGCACTGATTATATATAATCGTAAATAACGGAGAGATATATATATACATGAGAATAATTGTGAGAGAATGTGATCAGAACAGTATAATATCATTCATTGATATCCAATGATCATAAACAAGAACCATTTCATTTTTATTAATAGTTCATACGACATGAAATAGAAAGAATTCAAGAGGATAAACAATGAAATCATAACATATGTGAAAGAAATGAAAATTTGGAATAAATATTAACATATAATATAATTCCCTATTATTTTAGACACATTTCATAACATATAATGGATCTTAATTGATAATATACTTAATAATAAAGACACACTACCATCAGCAGATATAGTCCACTCACCATTATTGACCAGGTTTCAACATCATCCCATTGTGGATTAGCATTCCCCATCTTCCCCTAGTGGATCTGGTTTTCCAATGTTCCCAAAATAGATCATGTTTCCTCTCCCCTATACTTGATTGACTTTCCCCATCATCACATAGTAAATTTGGTTTCCCCATACTCATATAGTTGATAAATTTTCCCAATCATCATAGGGGACCAATCCAATAGTCTCAAAATGCCATTATTATCTCATGAGATAAAAATCATATCCCAATGAATTGGAGGGAGGTACAGGTCTCCCCCATATTAGAATTAAATCATACATACGTGGGCCACAATATCATAAGAAACAATGTCATATATTTAAAAATGAAATTGGTATCTTTAACATGTCATCATTTCATAACCTATTTAAAAGAGAGAGGTTTCATAAACCACTTAATTAAAAAATAACTTGTTAAATTAAGTGAGTTTCATAATAATATTACCCATAAAGGGAAGCATGTTTCGTAAAAATATACCATGTGAAATAGAAAAATAATTAATATATATAATTATATAAAAAATAATCCATTCAGATAAATAATAGGAAATGAACCATTAGATGATTTCCCAAAATGAATGAGTAACTTCAAGGGAAGTCATCATAGATGGAAAATAATTTTTAAATATTGTTTAAAGTAATTTTTTTTGGAAAATATCATTTCTTCGTTGAAAATTTATTTATAAAACATAAAACCATTCGGAAACAATTTTAATTTAAAAAACCACTAAAACATATAAATAAGGATTGAAATAATTTTCAAATCAATTATCAATGAGAAAAATTTGAAAACATATAAATCAATCTATAAACCATTTTCTGAAAAATTCTTTGAAAACATATAAAAATTAATAAAAATGATTCGAAAATTTTTAAATGAAAATACCATGAAAAAATATAAATAATGGTCGATATCGACTTGTTGAAGCAGGGAGAATGTAGAGATGGTGATGCTATAGTTGGAATGATAGCATAAATGGTACTATAGTGGGAATTTTAACTGATTATGCACTATAGAAATACTATTCACTAGAGGGTCCTTTGGGCAATAAAATAAGGCTTTCATGCCCCAGGACCTTCTCGCTAGATAATGGGGATCCCCGTAAAGAAAAATGGGTATTTGTTTTCATAAATAATAAAATGAGGCATCGGAACAAACAATTTAAAATAACCTTGTAAAATAATACTAAAGCATAACATGGAATGTGTCTCAAAGACGAAAAAATGGGGAAAGTTACTTTGTTCATTTGGTAAATTTTGAAACATAAACAACACGAAATAGAGATCCTATAAATAATATGTAACTTCCAATAAATATTAGTATAATAATTATATAATACACCAATGTATTTTAATATGACCTAATATATGCAATATGTAGTGAACATGGATTTTGTCTGACGAAAAATTAATGTGGGACGAGAAACCCATTCCCACATGAGTGACATTAGAATCATGATCCCCGTGATATAATAAAATCACTCAATCCTTCTTAATATAATTATATAAATTTAATTACTGATATAAATTTTTAAATGGAAGTATATATGTCCCACAAATATAGATATTGGTTAATATTTCATCTACCATATGGAAAATATAAGTGAGATGAAAATGCTTAACATATGTTTTGAATCATTTTACACTCATTCTAAAAAAATATAATAAATTTATTTCATTAATAATCCTACCACATAACCAAAATATTATATATAATACCATATATGGATTTTTTATCACCCTCTTATTAAAACATCTATGGGAAGGTTATGTTTTGGGTAATATTCACTTTTTTTTCACATGTACCATAATTTGTAAAATTTCATTTCTTTATTCTTTTTTCATTATATCTGTATTGTAAAACATTCTATATATATATATCATTTGTCTCTTTTATATTAGTATTATATTAATATATATAATATCAACCAATGTAATGTAATGCACCATTCATGGAGATAGTATGCCATATATTCGCATAAACATTGTTTCAATTTTATGACTGTATTGAATAAAAGAAATTAAATTGAATATATATATATATATATATAATATCCCTTAGATATAATTTCTATGTCATATATTTCATTTAATTTCAATAATCCCATCATTAATACATTTTATGTTATGTTTGAATGAATCACATCACTTTGAGGAGTTGTTATTACACATCCACAAATGAAGTTATCATATTTTTAAAAAATTGAAATCTGGAAGTATTGATTTATATAATAATTACATAATAATAAATATATAGTAAATATTTAATATATAATATGGATACATTGTTTTTATAATATTTCCAACCCATGAGTGGGGTAAATGAAAAATCAACAACATTATTTTGTGTGGTGGTAGTTATATGTACACGAAAACGTTATGTTCAATAGACCTTATATGAAAATGTGTTTAAGTTCAGGTCAAACCAATATAATAACATGATATAAATATATTTAGGATGCAAAATTTATTTATAATCATGGTATACTAATAATTCATGTGGTGAATAATGAAAAAAATATAATGGATCTCAAAGAAAGATATCAACTCTTATTTTGGTAACTCCTTTTTCCTTACCAAAAAGGGCTTACATTTTTGGATTTTTGACCAATGATTAGATACATATAGTAATAAATGGATGTTAGGAGATTATTTAATAATATATTTTTTGATAAAATGTTTTTTAATGTTTAAAATAAGTTTAATGGTTGATTTCCATTTTATTGTGGAGGAGAAGTAGTAATAGTTTAAATTTTTTAAAAGGGAATTGCACCCACATTTTTTCTAAGACATTTCCATCCAATAACAATCCATATAACATAAAATAGAATATATTTTATTAATGCATCCCTAAATTTTATTTAAGAAACCTTTCTAGGTCATTCAGGTCATTATTTTTATGGTTTAGTCCCTGTTAAGAATGTTTTCCCCTAATAGTAGTAATTATATTTAAGCACATTCCCAAATCAATTTTTGGAAAAAACCCATGTTTAAAAAATTAAAGAATATAATCTATTATGATCTAAAAAATTGATACCTTTTTTTAAATTATAATCACATAAGTGAAATAAACTAATTTAAATTTAACCCCGCATACATGATGACATATCATGTTTTTAATGTAAAAATCTTCAATGTTTTTATGATTTTATATCCAATTTCGACGGGACAATTATTAAAATAATAAATGGACTTATTTATGAATAAATGATCTTAATAAACATTAAAACCACTTATATATATAATTAAACATTATAATTTTATTAAATGAAAATGATGTTTTGATTATTAATTCTTTATTTTTCACAATTAATCATAAATTTATTGATCAAAAATTTAACAAAAAACTACCCTATGATATTTTTATTATCCATATTTAAAAATGAATTTAATTTTTTAAATAAAATTTTACATGTTTCCAAAAATATATTTAAATTGGTTTCACTATTAAAAGGATACAATATAATTTTTTTATAACTATAAATCATTTTAATCATAAAATTTGACTTATTCTTTTTATAACTATAAAATCGATTGGATAAGTAATAAAAATATTGATTTATAAAATTATTTATCAATTTTATTAACTAAATTAATAGAAATGGGTTTTTTGTTTAATTTCTTGAGATAAAACTGTGTTTTTAAATAGGAAACAAGTTTTCTTAAAAATATAATTCCTCTATTTTCAAATAGATCTTATATTCACATATACTAACTAATAAAAAAATGATTTCATTTATATAAATAAGGAAATCATATTTTCCAAATTTATTTAATATTATTCTTAAATTCCATTTCAATTGTGTGGTTGTAATTATAATAATATTTTAATAATCATACACATTGTGTAGAATAGTTCTGTAAAAACTTGATCTTTCTTTATACATGTACTATCATAGGAACTCAGTTTTGTGTGTAATATAAGTAATAAATAGTGATTATTGTACCCAATGTTAATCTATGTTCATCATTTAGTACACATAATCCAAACATAAATAAGTATTATATACAAAAATTTAAATAAACTTTTCCTATATTCACAAAATGAAAAATATAAAAAGAATAAAATAATTACAAAAACCACAAAATATCAGGGTGTTACATTCTACACACCATAAAATGAATTTATACCAATAGATTCATTTATTTTATATATGGATTAACACTTGAATTTTACATTAATATAAACCCACATTATAAAAATTAATAGTAATATATCCTCCAAAAAAGAAAGTTTGTATTAAAACTTTTACAGAAGTAAAAAATAAAATGTTTTCCACATTAGATAAAAAATCATGAAACATAAAATATGGACTTAGGATAAAAGAACAGATATTGGTAATAAAAATTTTATGTTATCAATAAAAAACCGAGGGAAAGATCAAAAAATATTTGGTGGCATCATAGTCATAAATATGTGATGATTTAAAAGGTCGTTAGTTTATCAAATATGATGGTGTTAAGAAGAATTTTTTTTAAATAACTGTTACTAATGATGAAGAATTTTCATGCAATTATATATCTTTATAATTTCCACAGAAACCTTATCCTTTGTTGGTACTTCATAAGCTTCCACATAATCACTCATTCCATAAAGAAAATGTCAATTTCTTATTTTTGAAGCATTAATTGATCTCAAGAACCTTGAATAGAATGGAAGGTAATTCCATCAGTTTCTATCACAAGAAAAGGGGAGAACATTATATCCCATATACATAAATACTCATATGGTGGTATAATACATCAATATCTATAACCATATATGATGTTTAACAGAAACCATTCCATGAATGGATATCATTATAACCATTTTAGAAGGTGTTTTTCCAAGACATTTGAAATAATGTCACTAAATTTCCCCAAAATTTCTTATCTTTCACCCCCATATATCATATAGTATCTCTTAGTTGTTTCATATAAATCACGTGAATAAATTTAACTTATATTCTCTTGAAATTTGAAAAATAAAATTGAATTACAACAATTATTTATTGAAATCATGCATATTTCATTAATCCAAACTGTATTGGCTATTTTCATGAAATCTAGAAATGTTGTAAACCTCATAAATGATAGAACAACTAGTTGTACACATGTCCATAATTAGTTCCAATAAAATTATAATCATTCATGATAAATTTTTATATCCACATATATTTCTTCAAATGTAATTAGCTTATCATATAGAAGTTATTCAGTGTTATCTTCAATTTATCAAAATATCCCCTTTCCATTAAATCACATTTCCAGTCCATCATCATCATTCACCATAATCTATTGAATAATTATAGAAAAACAAAAACTGAATAATCCATGTATATTTGACAATTCATATAATATTATTAATGAAACTAAATATATAAAAACATCAATTATACCACTTTCCCCGTAATTCATAAGAAGGAACCACAAACAATTACATAAGGCCAATTTCCATTCACATTTCATATATAGTTTCATCATCATCATTAATATATCTATTACATATACCACCTTGTTGATTTTATTAATAATATTTTCCTAGAGGAAAATGATTTGGACGATTTCTAATCATTACAAAAATATAATTTAGCAATTGACTATATTATATGGAGGGCAATATTTTCATAAATTTCATTAACTGATCATTTCATTATTCCTTTATAGTTACTTCCTTTGTGTCTTTAACATCCTCAATGAAAAAATAGTATTATTCCTATAAGTCATTTACTTTGTTTATTTA
Organism: Viscum album; assembly: GCA_963277665.1. Classification (NCBI taxonomy): domain Eukaryota; kingdom Viridiplantae; phylum Streptophyta; class Magnoliopsida; order Santalales; family Viscaceae; genus Viscum; species Viscum album. Next base: position 655,695,093 of record OY728122.1, on the reverse strand, counting down.
TTTATTATTATTGACAAAAATGAATCATAATAATCTATCCTTCATGGTATCCATTACCTAAACCCTCAATGAACTACTTCCTTCTATTATATCATGAGTTTGAGTGTTGGTTATGGTATACAGTGTTAATCCAATTCTATTAAAATTTATTAGACATGATCACCACATCCTTAAATCCAATGATCATCCTATTTGACTTATCATCAGAAAATTGTCTAGTAAATTTGATGTTAATCATGTTCATGTTGTTTCATTTCATTGAATAAAACAATAATTCATAGTGTGATATTGACTTATCATAGTAGAAACCCACATAATATTAAAACCCTCTTATCAGAAGTATACGTTAGGAAAACGTCATTAATTTATAAAACTGTAGGTTTATCCTAGGTAATCCATATCCAAATCTTATAAGAATCCTTCATGATGGTTCATGATGTCTATTGAATTTCCTTAACATGTCACCTAGATTATCATGTTGTTTGTGTAACAATGCCCATTTTCATGTAACATGATACACTTGAGACTGTCCGGATGTACCATGCCAGATTCGTTACCCCTATGTTCATCGATGTCATTGACACATCCTCTTATAATATCTATACAGTGATGTATTTCTATGAATCCACTCACAATATACATTACCAATATTCGAGTAATATTATTATTCTTTTATTAATCCATAAACATATCCTTAGAGACATTCCTAGAGATATCCATATAAATATTCCGAGGGATCTCACAAAATATTTTTCTTCATAGTTTATTAACGATTCAAAATATTTTTGTCAAATAGAAACTATAAAAACCATGTCTTAACATATATATATGTTATATAATTTTTCTAGAACACATAAAATTTTATAGTAATAGATGACCAAATAAAATATTAATTTGGTTCCTTATAAAATATGGAAATGTAAACACTTGTACATGAGTGATATATATTGTTTCCCACTATAATATTTATGACTATAACCCCTCATAGACATATCATGAATAAAATATGTCATCAAAACATGGGTAAGGAAACATAAAAGGGGGTGAGCTTAGATGGTCAATAAGGGCAATAAATGGAGTTATGTAAGGTAAAACATTAACATATGGGTATGCAAACATGATCATAATATTAGAATATCATACCATTCATATCAAGGATCATAAACATGAATCATTTCAAAACATTCCATATCTCATAAGCATAAATCACGAGGAAATTAAGAGCATAAGGTAGCAATGAAAAAAAAAAGGATAATACATTGAATTTATGCATACACATAATAATATAAAATAATTTTCTATAATTCAATAAATTTTTCATGAACATTAGAGGGAACTTAATGGGGATTACACATACGGGATAGAACACACCAACATCTGAAATCATAATCCTTTCCTAATAAGGGATTGTGTTTCCCCATATTACCATAGTGGATTATTTTTCCCCATATTCCCTTAACAGATCATTATTCCCTATATTCCCTTAGTGGATATGAATTCCACAACTTCCATAGTAGATCAGGGTTACCGATCTTCCAATAGTGGATAAAAAATCCCCATCATCCCATAGTAGATCAGGTTTACCCATCTTCCCATTGAGGATCAGGATTCCCCGTGTTACCAAAGTGGAATGGGTATCCCTATATTCCTCAATTGATGATGACTTTTGAAATGAATCCCATCATTATCTCATGGGATGTAAATGTTTTCCCATTGCCTTGGTTATAGATATCAGACCCACCCATTTCATAATGAAATCTTAAATATGTCTTCCATTGGATCATATTAAATCATATCATAACCCATGAAATGAGATGGTAATCATATAAATGAAACCATAGCATAACATATGGAAAATTTATAGGTTTCATAACAATTTATTCAAACCATAACCCTTGAATAGTAGTGGGTTTAGAAAACATATTTCCTATGATATGATTTTTTTTAATAATAGTATAACATGTGAATGAAAACATGGGTTTCATAAACATCATTCCATCAAATCATAAACCATTTTGAGAAATAATGTTAATATTATCTTACCAACAATGGCATGTGTAACATCAAAAAATGTAATTATAGATGGAAAATATTAATGATATATCATTTTAAAATATATCTTTTTAAATATATCCTTTAATCCATATAAATGTATTTCTAAATCATAAAACCTTTTGAATCCAATTTTGATTAAATATAATTTGGAAACATCTAAATAAGGGTTGAAGGAATTTTTAAATATTTAATCCATGAAAACTATTAAAATAATATTTAATCCATTTGGAAAACCCTTTTTATTGAATTTACATTGAAAATTTATATAGAAGTCATGAAAAAATTTGAAAACCATTCATTGAAAATAATTTTAAAAAATATTAATAAATCAAAAAATCATTTTGAAAAACATATCACTGGAAGTACATTTATATATTATGAATTATTCATTAAATATTCTTGAAAATAATTTTCATTTAAAATTTATTTTAAATTATACATGAAAATATTGAAAACTCATTTATATAACATGGTTTTCAATGAACACATATTTCTGACCTAAAAAATGGTAATTGATGACTATAAAATTCATTCTAAATATTATTATATACCAAATAGTGAAAAATTGTTAGTAATACATGAATATAAATGGAATATACATAGTTAATGAAACATTAAGTTTCCTCTTGGTATATGGATCATGATATTTCATTAATACAAGAATGATTAGAAACAATCTTGATAAAAGATGATATTGTTTAAATAAACACCTTCTACGTGGTAAAATTACAATATACACTACATGATAGAAAATGAAATTCTATGAAGATGAAAATACATTTAATATAATTAGGATAATGATATAACAAGTGAAATTTTATTATATATACCTTTCATAAGAAAATGGTTGTATAACATGGGATGTGTCTTAAGGAAGGAAAATAGAGGGGAAATAACATTACTAATATGGTATCTTTTGAAACATAAATACCATGAAATAAATATCATCATTACGATATGTAAATACCCATATAATTAATTATAAAATTTATATAATACACCCATGGGATGTAAACACTGCACATATAACAAATAGGTGGCGAACATGCCTTGTGATTAACGGAAAATAAAAGTGAGTTGAGAAAATCCTTACTACACAAGTATAAAAAAAATCCTTGTCTCCAAAATAGAATAATAATATATAAAATATTTTAAATAATTAAAAAAAATTATATTAATTATTTACTGTTATAGTGTAGTATATCCACCAATGAAAATTTTGAAGTATTGAATATGTCATGTATCACATGAAAATAAAAAAATGGGATCAAATACCTTTACCATATGTCTTGACTCGCATTGTACACATTCCATCCTCATGTATAATAAATATAATATTATTATAAATACATCATAGAACCTAATTATTATATGTAATACCATATAGGTATTTATGCCTACATCTTATAACAATTCACTGTTAAAGGTACATTATGGGTAATATCCATTTTGGTTTTTGTGTGTGCCTTAATTTGATACATTTCTTATTATTATACATATATACTAATTTACATAATGTAAAACCTTGTATAATTAACATCTTTATTTAGTATATATGTTTTACAATAATTAATATTAATTGTAATTATGAAATGGTATACGTCATTCATTGATATGAGAGATCGTATGTATGCGTGAATGTCATTTCCGTTTTATTTTCGTACTAAATGAAATAAATGAAATGAAATTTAGGAGTATATATTATAATTATAGCAGAAATATTATTTAATAAATACAACATAATTTCACAAAACCCATCCTAAATATATTTAATGTAATGTGTGAATGAATCATATCACATTTAGTAGGAAGTAGTCCACACTTCCACAAATGATGTTATCCTATTAACAAAAAATTTTAGAAATGAAGGTATGTTTAATATAATTATTCAGAAATAATAAATAAACCATAAAGATAAAATATATAATATTAAAAATCAGTTTCATTTATAATTCCTAATCATTATATGATTATAAAACAAACAACCTCATTTTGTGAGGTAATAGTTCGTTGTCCACTAAAATAATATGTTCATTACACTTTTGATAGAAGTGTGTGAAATTGAACGTATAATGCTTAGAGTAAAAAATATAATTATATTTATTATACATAATTAATTATAAAATACTGTATAATAATTATTGATGTGGTGGAGAATAAAAAAAATAATTGAGCTTGATAGATGGATGATACCACCACTTTGGTCCACTCCTTTTCAATTGAACAAAAGGGATTAGTTGGATGGATTTCATCATAATGGTATCATTAAATGAGGAATTTAATATTTTATGGATATTATTTAAGCATATTTTGGTTTATATAATGATCATTAGTTCAACTAATAAGTGGGATGGGTGGGTGCCATTTTATATCGGTGAAGGATTGGAATTCAAAAAAAAATTGAAAGGGAATCCCAGACCTATGTTTTTCAATGAAATGTGAATCCAAAAAATCTAAAAATTAGATAAAAGTTTTATTAGATTATAATTATGTCCATAATATGAATTTTTTACATCCTTCAAGATCATTTGGGACATAGGTTTAATGTTTATTACCTTATTATGCCAATATTAACCTTAATCATGTAAATATATTTAATCGTGTTTAATAATAATTTTTAAAAAAATAATATCAACACTTTCGAAAATATAAATTAATTTTATCCCCAAAATTTATTCAATTTCTCTATATTTAAATTATATAATTGTAATAAATTTTTTAAAATAAATTTGTAATACAGGATGAAACGACGTTTTTTTAATGTAAAAATGTTCCAACGATTAGTAAGTGTTTATATCAAATTTCAAAGTTAAATTCATTCCAATACCTTAATTGGATTAATTAATATATACTAGATATAATTAAACATTAATAAAAAATAAATATATAATTTATCTGAATTAATATATTATATTAAAATTCATATGTGAATTAAAATTCATTATTTTCAACTATTCTCAAAAAATGAAACGTTAGATAAAAATATCAAAAATTCAATCCAAGATAATTTCCATGTTATGAAATAAAAACGAATATTTTCACGACCCTTCCTCGACCCCATGTCATGACTACCCCAAACCTTCCATCCATAGGCCAGGGACTGGCGAGTAGCACCAAAGGCGTAAATCGCAAAAAAGGGAAAGCATTGCCTTTATAAAGTAAACATACACAACAGAGCACGCATGTGAAGTAAGAACTAAGTAAAGATGAGTACAAAAGTATGTGATGAAATGTAAATGGGATAATATTCTAGACCAATTGAATGTAATGTACAACTAAAAAGATATTATAACAGCAGTAAATTAAAACAGTGACATCGAGTCATCCTTCGGAAATCCCAACTGAAGGGTGGGTACAAATAGTCTCTTCAGATCCTCGGGTCTGGCCGTCCTCTCTGTGTACATCATGCCAAGTGGTCCACCTCCCTGCACCATCCAGCTCCTCAAGCCTCCACCTTGATCATTTATATCCATTGTTTGCATCCAACACAACATAGTGCGGGCATAGCCCGTGCAGGGGTGAGTATTTGATAGTCAGTAGGGACCCCGGGACCCCTAAAGGTCACTCAGAATCCACGAAGGATAAACCACAAAAGAAAGATACAATAATGAAGTATCAACCGTATATACTTATGTATATTCCCATACATATACCTAAGTCATCAATTATAGTTCATCTCCAACTCTCGGGCCCACGCACAACCCATTCCACACAGGAAAACACAACCCTGTCCACACATGAAATCAAGTCAAACACATTTATGATAAAGATTAAAATCAAGACTCAGCTCAAAAAGGTATAAAACTTTGAATGGTGAGATAGGTGATCAGATGTAGCCATTGATTCATCTAAGCTGTCAGACCCACATAGGATACAAGACCAGCTAAGCTGTCAGACCCACACAAGATACAAGACCAGCTACTCTGATGGATGCACACAGGATACAAGTACAGAGGTCAATATTGTCGGACCCACATAGGATACAAGAACAATAGTCATCGTCATCGAACCCACAGTAGATTCCAGTACGGTATTCGTCACTGTCGAACCCACGGAAGTTTCCAGTAAAGAAGTCGATGCAATCACAACCAGCTCTAGGGTTCCCTCACACAGCATGCTCGATTCCGGGAGGGTCCACTCCTTGAGAAAGAGAGTTGATACATCAAATTTCACAAATTCTATAGTTGATGTATCCCAGAGTTCTTTCTCATAAAATGAATCCCAACGCGACAGACAGTGCATCAAATGGACGCTCGGTCTTAGAGTTATTGGCTTTACCGTCCTAGGGGCCCGGTTGGTTTTTCAGCTAAAACCAACTCGAAGGTACTCCAAAAGTGTCCAAACCTCTAGTGGGGTAATCCGAAAGAACTGTCTCATCATTAGGAATTCAACATAGTTGACAACACGTCAATCGGACGTCTGATCCTTATGTTATAAGAGTTTCTGCTCCAAGGGCCCGTTTGGTTTCGGGTTCGAACCAACCCAGATGTACCCAAACATCGCCGAAAACTTGATTGTAATATACTTAAATGACCATCTCATTCCAGTTATTCCTATGCAACCAATGTTGCATAGACTAGAGGTTCATTGCTCATGTTATGGGAAAAAGACTGAAACTGTCCGAATAGGGGGTCTTGCCCCGATCCGACACAGACCAACCCCCCCTGGGTGGGTCCGAACCGGGTCGACCTGACCTGGGTCCAGGTCCGGACCAGTAGGGCACGACCTGGCCTGGATGGGCGTGGCCCGCCCGCGTGACCCGCCCTAGCCCGGCTGAGGGTACTGGCTCTTCTAGCAATCCCACCTGGGGGGGTGGGAGGGCTTGTTTCGCAGACGCGGCGCCCAGATCGTGTCACGGTCTTACCCGGATCCCATGTGGCCACAGGATCCTTCTCTCGCCACTGTGACCGATGTCGCGGCGGGCTACTGCAGGCGGCGCACTGGGGCGCTGGCACCTCTAGGCGGTAATACGGTGTTGGTCGCCTCCTCTGGCTGCTGGTGCCGCCGCGTAGGCGACCCACAATGCCGGGGGCCGGGCCACGCGACCCGCCCCAGCCCGGCCGGGGGTGCGAGCTCGGCCAGCTGGCCGAGCAGGAATCGAGGCCACCCTACCCCGCAGACGTGGCGCCCAACTGGCGTTGCGGTCTTCCCTGGATCCTATCCGGCCGTGCGATCCTTCTCTCGCCGCCGTGACCGATGTCGCGGCGGGCTGCCGCGCCCGCGCCCTACACCGCTAGGATCTTCTGCGGGCCACCAAATTCATTCATGTTGTCCGTTCTTGATTCTGACTGCTCCTGTAGTCATATCGGGACCCTTAAATCACTATAGAGGCCTATAATATCCTATACGGTCCCACTTCGTGAATGCCAAATATTCCGCGCATCATTGAAAAAAACTGGGGGTCTGTCTGGACTTGTTTGTTAGTCCGTACGCACCAAGTTAGTGGTTAAAAAATTAATCAAAAATTAAATACCATGTTCGAGAGTATAAAACATAAATATGAAAAAATATACAATTCCCCTACTTCAACAAATGATGAAGAACGTCGGCGTTGTGGTGGACGACATCGCGGGGAAGGGTTCGTAGGTGACGTCGGAGTGCGCTAAGGAGGAATCAACATCTCCTCTCTTGTCGCAGGAAGAGAAAGGGTGGAATATCATCGTTATACGGGGAACTAGCATTCTTCGTCGAAGGAGATATCGTTGTGCTAGGTGACGAAGGCTCTAGATGTCGAGGTGCATCTGAGGAAAAAGTTATTCTCGTTCTTCACCAGGGGTGTTATTCATTAAAGAATGGTTCGCCTCCCATTAATCCTTTAGAGTCTTTTTCCAAAGTGTTTCGCTAACAAAAAGGAATAGAGGATCCCAATTAATAGAGTTTTTGAGCAACTCGTATTAATTCCAAGTGGTGTTAATTAATTTAACGCATAAATTAAATAAATTGGTTGGCACGTTAAATGAATGAGGGAAGCAGGGATGCTCCATCATAAACAAGGTAATTAATAAAATGGTGGATATTAATAGGGAAAAGTCAATGTAAATAGAAGGGATATAAAAGGGGATTTGAGGGTTGGGCTCGTGTGGGCTCCACCTCACAGAATAAAATTTTCGTGCACCACCAAATTTTATTTAATTTTAGGAATAAATCCCAAAAATTTACTTCCACCCCACACAAAATGACATTGTGGTAAAGGAACCCTTAATCAATTATCGGTGTTGTGAGTTTCATCAGTGCCCTTGGATTTTAATTCTGAGCACCGCCTCAAATGATAGAAAAACCCGCTCATTCATTCACTAAACGTACCCGAGCTAAAATTCGGAAAATGATTCCACGCACACCGAGCCTCAGAATCAAGCGAAGTCAGAAGAAACAGACTTGTAAAATTCAAAATCATTTATGAAAAAAATCCTTGAAATTTTTGGGTCTTTACATTACTCCCGCCTCAGGGCTTTGAATCCCCATAACTCTACAACATAAACTAGGGAAAAAATGGTGGTACTGAGAAGGCATCTGAGCCTCCCGCTCCCATGTGCTCTCCAGAAGGTTCCCGTGCTGCTAGCGAATGTGCACTCGAGTAATTGACCATCCACGTAGGAACAGCTCTAGGCGATCCTCGATCTCCACTAGGACCTCCGCAGAAGTCACCTCGTCATCGGTGTCCAGCTCCCCATGGTCGATAATATGCGTCGGCCTGTCCACGTATCTCCTCAATTGAGATACGTGGAAGACGTCATGCACCCGTTGCAACTGAGTTGGAAGTGCTAGGGCATAAGCCACCTCACCTACCATGTTGAGGACCTGGAATGGTCCGATGAAGCGTTGAGATAACTTGCCTACCTAGCCAAATCTCCGTAATCCACGTCGAGGTGAGAACCGTAAGAAAGCGTGGTCCCCATCCTCGAACACCAGTTGTCTGTGCCTCCTATGAGCATAGGACTTCTATCTACTCTGTTCAGTCCTCATCCACTCCTGGATGAACTGAACCTTCTCCATCATAGCCTGGACCGTCTTTGGTCTTACAAGTGCTGACTCCCCATGGTCAGTCCAGCACAGAGGTGATCTGCAAGGTTGGTTGTATAGTGGCTCGTATAGTGCCATCCCGATGGTGGAGTGGTAGCTGTTATTGTACAAAAACTACACCAAGGGTAGGTGATTATCCCAACTGCGACCAAAGTCAAGGACACATGCACAGATCATGTCCTCGAGTGTATGAATGGTCTTCTCCGTCTGGCCATCCATCTGAGGGTGAAAGGCAGTGCTAAGATGTAGCGGTTTCCCAAAAGCCTCATGTAACCCCTTCCAATGATGAGAAGTAAAGCGGGCATCTCGATCAGAGACAATAGATGATGGTAAACCATGGAGTCGTACGATATCTTGGACGTAGCAACCTCACAGGCTCTCTATTGAGCCCTGGTCCTTGATCGGTAGGAATTGGGACAACTTGGTGAGTCGGTTGACTATCACCCAGATAGAGTTGTGTCCTCTCGAAGTGTGTGGTAGCCCCATCACGAAATCCATGGATATCCCATCCCACTTCAACTCAATGACCTATAAGGGGTTTTCCAAGTCTGCAGGTACCTAGTGTTCTGCCTTCACTTTCTAACAAGTGAGTCCTCGAGAAACAAACTCTGCTACATCCTTCTTCCTATCTGGCCAATAGTTCTATCGTCTGAGGTCCTGATACATCTTCTCTACTCCAGGATATACCACTAGAGGGGATGCGTGTAACTCCCCCATCAAATCCTCTTGCAGTGCACCTGGTACCATGGTACGTCCCCTGAAGAGGATGACGTGCTCTCTAACTTCAGAAAATCTATCGGGTGCTAGGCCTGAGGATATCTGAGCATGTCGTCCCTGATAGTCAATGTCTCCACGTGGTGCTTATCTGACCCGCTGAAGAAGTGGAGAAGTGACTGTGAGGGACTATAGAAGGGATACCCCATCTATATACATGAAGGATATATGCAAAGCTGCTAAATGTTTTTTCGCCTATCCAAGTAGATGAATACCTGATATCATACTGAGAGCATCATCCACACCATTCCCCTTCCCAGGAGTGTATACTATCCCAAATTCATCATCCTGGAGGAACTTGAGTCATCGTCGTGCTCTCAAGATCATGTCCTTCTGTGAGAAGATGTACCTGAGACATGGTGGTCATAGTAGACTTTAAAACACTAGCCCATCAGATAGTGCCACCACATCTTCAGGGAGAAGATCACCACTGCTTACTCCAGGTCATGGGTAGCATATTTCTGCTCGTTCTGCCTCACCATCCGTGAACCGTAAGCGATAACAACTTTCTCTTTCATCATGACAAACCCAAGTCCGATCCTTGATGCGTCTCCGTGAACTACGTACCCTACGTCCTCCTTCGGTAACCTCAATATGGGCGCGCTGGTCAATATCCACCTCATCTCTTGAAAGCTTTGCTGACATCTTTTGGACCATAGGAAGGGTTTCCCCTTCTTCGTCAATGCTGTAAGCAGTGCTAAAACTCTGGAGACGTTTGGAAAAAATCTCTGATAGTACCCATCCATACCTAGGAAATTCCACTCCTCTGCCACGCTCCTGGGTGGCTCCCAAGAAAGTACGGCCTCGATCTTCACAGGATCTACAGCAACTCATGCCTCTAAGATAACGTTCCCCAAGAAGTGAATATCTCGAATCAATAAATGGAACATCAAGAGATTACCATAAATCTGGTCCTCTTAGAGTGTATCCAGTACAAACCGCAAGTGGTAGGCGTACACCTCCTCAGTAGTCAAGTAAATCAGTATGTCATCAATGAAGACTACAACAAATAGATCGAGTTATGGATGGATGATCCTGTTCATCAGACTCATGAACACTGCTGGAGCGTTTCTCATGCCAAAGGGCATAACCAAGAACTCATAGTGGCCATACCAACACCTGAAAGGCCGTCTTCTGCACATCCTCATCTCGAACTCTCAGTCGATGATAGCCTGACCTGAGGGCTATCTTCCAGATCCATCGTGATCCCTTGAGCTAATTGAAGATTTCTTTAATCCTCAGAAGGTGGTAATTGTTCCCCACGGTCACTTGGTTCAGGCGATGGTAGTCAACACATAGTTGTAATCTCCCATCCTCCTTCTTGGCGAATAAAACTGGAGAAGCCCAGGATGAAACACTGGGTCAGATGAATCCTTCTCTCTTTAAGTCCTCCAATTGTACCCACATCTCACGAAGCTCGTCAGGAGCCATCTAATATGTTGGAGTTGATATCGGTGATGTCCCGGGGTACATGTCTATGTAGAAGTCTACCTCTCTGCGAGGAGGTAGTCCTGGAACGTCGTTAGGAAAAACGTTCACATACTGATCCACCATTACAGGAAAACTCGAACTCCGCACGTCAACTACCCTGAGGATAAGACTAGATAACTGATGTGTGATTGGCTGCCCTCTCCTCTGCGTAAGTCCATCATGTGCTGCGAAGGTTCCCTTCTCACTGGTGAAGGTGAACTTGGTCCCATCAGTGCGGATACACCGCACTTTGCACCTAATACAGTCGATCTGAGTATGGACTGTAGATAACTAGTCCATACCGAAGATGATGTCCAAAGGCCTTGATGCCACTAAAAAAAGATCCCAGCCGAAGCTCTCGCCACCTACAGTAATCTCACACTGTGGGCACCAGTGCGTAATCATCGAGTCTTCTCTTGTTAGAGTTCGATCAGTAAGGATCGAGCCAACAGCTCCGTCGGAATTTTCGAGCTCCGAACAAGGGCAGATGCTATAAAATAATGACTCGCACCTGTGTCTATAATAATTGAAGCATGGGTGGAGTAGACACAGATAATACCTCGAATCATCTCTGGTGTGTCGTGTTCGTAAGCCTCCGCTACCTGGAGCTGAGCCTGCCTCTTCCTGCAAGCTCCTTGTGGCCGGGGTGGACCTCTTGGGGGTGTTGGTGGCAGAGCCTCAAAACGCCGTCCACCACTCACTGCTCGGCCAGCTCCTCGGACTCGTCTGGCAGCTCCATGAGGACCTCCACGGTCGAACCTCTACCTCTGCCTAGGAGTACACTACAATTTATTCTTATTTTTTTCATGGCGGGATGGGAAGTCATGAGTCATGTGGCCATGCCCGCCGCATGCAAAGCACTATCTGCTCTTCGTAAGGTTGGATCTATGATGTGTGCACCGCACAGGCGAACCTGTATCCTAAGGTCGCCCACTTGACAGCCTGGTCGGCTTGGACCCCTGAGACATCTATCGACTGGCAGATGCAGAAGACTCTGCTCCATGTCATCTTGTGGTGGGTCTCTCTACTGGTGTCTTCTCGGTGAGAAAGCTCTCCAATAACCGGGATCGCTCTAGCACCCCCGCCTGTGTCGGTATGCTGATGGGAATCGTCAAATCTCTGATCTCATGCCTCAGTCCCTGATCAAAGGTCTAGGCCCAAAATAATGGGTCATGTACCATGTTCGTGGAGTAGAATGAGAGGTCGGTGAATCTCACCGAGTCCTGGGATACTGACATGATGCCTTGTCGCAGCTCTAGTAGCTCCTAGATGTGCACCGCACAGAGGGTGGATGGAACAAACTCCAAGAGGAAGAGGCACTCGAAGTCCGTCCAAACTAGATATTCTTCGTCGTGCACCTAGATCATCAGGCTCCACCATCTACCAGCTACTGTGTGCAGGAGAGTCGTGGAATGGATTACTATAAGGTCTACTGGTGTCCATACCAATCTGAAAACTCTAAAAATCGCCTCCAGCCAATCCTCGTTTGCCTGAAGATCTATCTCTCCACAGAACATGGGTGGCCTCTGCTGCTGAAACTCATGAAACACATTGAGGCAGCGTGCACTCTCCGCTGCTGGGGCTTGTGGTATCGGTGGCCCAGCGGGTAGTGGTACTGTTGGTGCCTCCACTGTAATGGGGCCCTGCACTAAGGCCTTGTCGCTCGGTGGGCTTCCATCCCACACATAACTAGGAACCCATGGCTGGCTGCCTTAGTGGGGCCATCCTGAAATGAAAAAGATGTTCCACGGTCAAAAAGTATACATGGTGAGCTGACACAAAGTAATAACAAAGAAAACCGTCAACGGAAACACACACGTAATCAGTGTTTTCGTGCACTGAGTCAGAAATCAGAGGTTAGGGTCCTAGTGTATGGATACATTGACTGCTGCACAAACATTGGACTCCCTAGACTAAAACCACACTCAATACTCTTAATAATATTGCATCAATGAAAGGAAATATCAGAGTCATTAGTTCATCCATAGAACTGGCTCCTTTGATACCAATTTGTCATGACCCGTCCTCAGGACCATTTCGTGACAACCCAAGCCTGCCTTCCATAGTCCCGGGGCTGGCGACTAGAACCAAAGGCGTAAATCCCAAAAAAATGAAGGAATTGCCTCTATAAAGTAAACACACACAACAGAGCATGCAAGTGAGGTAATAACTAAGTAAAACTGAGTACAAAAGTAAGTTCTGAATAGTAAATGGGTCAGTATACAATCCCAACTGAATGTAGAGTACAAGTGAAAAGATAGTATAGCAGTAGTAAAGTAAAACAGCAACACCGAGTCATCCTCCAGAAATCCCACCTGAAAGGTGGGTACAGATAGTCTCCTCAGGTCCTTGGGTCCGGTCATCCACTCTGTGTATGTCCTTCCAAGTGGTCCACCTCCAGGTACTGTCCAACTCTTCAAACCTCCACGTTGATCTGTGTTGTCCGTCGTCTGCAACCACCACAACGTAGTGCGTGCATAGCCCGTGCAAGGGTGAGTATATGATACCCAGTAGGGACCCTGAGAAAGCCGAAGGTCTCTGAGAATCCATGAAGGATAACCCACAAAGGGAAGATACACTCACGAAGAATCAAACGACTCTAATTAGGTAAATTTCCATACATATACCTAAGTCTTCAATTACAGTTCGTCTCCAGCTCTCGATCCCAAGCACAACCCAGTCCACACAGGAAAACAAAACACATTCCACACATGGAAGTAGGTCAAACACATTTTTGATAATTATTGAAGTCAAGAATCATCTCACAAAGGTATAGAACTTCGTGTGGTGATAGAGATGATCAGATTTATCCACTGATTCATCTAAGCTGTTAGACCTATATAGGATAAAAGACTAGCTAAGATGTCGGACCCACACAAGATACAAGACCAACTACTCTGCCGAATCCATACATGATACAAGTATGAAGGTCAATACGACCAGACCCACATAGGATAAAAAATAGTAGTCATTTCCATGAATCCCATGGAGGATTACAATAAGGTATTCGTCGCTGTCGAACCCACATAGGATTCTAGTACAGTAGTCGATGCAGTCGCAACCAACTCTAGGGTTCCCGCACACATCATTCTCGATTCCAGGAGGGTCAACTACTCGAGCAAGAGATTAGATACACTAACGGACCTGAAGTCTACAGTTGATGTATCCCAGAGTTCTAACGTGTCAAAAGAAACCCAATGTGACAAAAAACTGCGTCAAACGGACACCCGATCTGAGAGTTATTAGCTTTTCTGTCCTAGGGGCCCGGTTGGGATTTAAATTAAAAACAACCCAACCGTACTCCGGATATGTCCAAACATCAATTAGAATAATTGTAAAGAACTGTTTCATTAAGTGGAATTCAACGCAGTTGACGGCACATCTATCGGACGTCCGGTCCTTATGTTATAAACGTTTCCGCTCAAAGGGACCCGTTGGTTTCGGGTTCGAACCAACCTTGTCATACCCAAACATCTCTGAAACCTCAAGTGTATTATACCTAAATGACCAACTAAATTCAGGTATTCCTACAAAACTGATGGTGCATCGATTGGAGGTCCATATCTCATGTTATGGGCAAAAGACACTAAATGGTCAAAAGTGGGGTTCTGGGCCCGGTCTGACCCGGCCCAACACCCCTGGGCTTGCCCGAAGCGAGTTGACCCGACCCAGGTCCGGGTCCGGCCCGGTGGGGCGCGGCCCAAACGGCACGGCCCGGTCCATGTGACGCGGCACCCAGCTGAGGCCGCAGTCTTCCCCGGATCCCACACGGACACATGATCCTTCTGTCGCGGTCGCGGCCGATGCCGCAGTGGGCTGCAGCCGGTGGCCCGTGCCGCTGGGGGCCAGGACTCTTGACCCACCTCGGCCTAGCCGGGGATACTGGATCCACCAGCTGGCAGAGCGGGGGGCACGACCCCCCAGTCACTCAGACGCGGCACCTGAGGTCGCGGCCTTTCCCGGATCCCGCGTGACCACAGGATCCTTCCCTCGCCATCGGGACTGATGTCGCGGCTGGCTAATGTGGGCCGCCGCCGCGCTGGTGCCCCGCACCGCCAAGGTCTTCCACCGGCAACCTGAGTCATTCTGGTGGTCAGTTCTTGATTTTTACTACTCCTGCATTCATCTTGGGACCCGTACATCACTACGAAGGCCTCTAATCGCAAATGCAGTCCCGCTTCGTCGTCACCAAATATTCCGTGCATCAAGAACAAACTAGTGGTGCGTCCGAACTTGTTTGTTATTCTGTACGCACTGCGTTAGTTGTTCAAACATTACTCAACTATTAAATTTCATGTTCTCGAGTTTAAAACGTAATTATGAAAAAATATACAATTCCCCTACCTCAACAAATGATGACGAACGTCAGCATCGCGGTGGACGACATCGCGAGGAAAGGGTTCATAGGTGACGTTGAAGTTCACCGAGGAGGAAGCGACGTCTCCTCTCTGGTCTTGGGAAGAGAAAGGGTAGTGCATCTTCGTTCTACGTGGAACCAGCATTCTTCGTCAAAGGAGACATCACTGTCATAGGCGACAAAGGCTCTTGACATCGAGGTGTATCCGAGGAAGAAGTTATTCGCATTCATCTCCTGGGGTGTTCTTCGTTGATGAACGGTTCGACTCCCTTTAATCCACCAGAGTCTTTTTCCAAAGGATCCACCAACAAAAACGAAAAAAGGCTCCCAATTAATATAGTTTTTCAGCAACTCATATTAACATAATGTGGTGCCAATTAATTTAATACTGGCATTAAATTAATTGGTTGGCACGTTAAATGAATGACATAGGTAGGAAGGATCCATAATAAACAAGGTAATTAAGAAAAGGGGGTTATTATTGGGGAAACGACAAAGGAAACAACATGGAAATTTATGGGTAGTCTGAGGGTGGGGTCCTGTGGGCCCCACCTCACAAAATAAATTTTTTTTTCACCACCAAAATTTATTTAATTTTAGGAATAAATCCCAAAAATTTTGTTCCACCCCCCACAAAACGCAACCGTAGTAAAGGTCCCCTAAAGCAATTACTGGCACTGCGAGTTTCATTAGTGCCCTCAGATTTCAATTCCGAGCACCTGCTCAAAAGATATAAAAACATGCTCGTTCGTTCACTGAACGTACCTGAGCTAAACTTCTAAAAATAATTTCGGGCACACCAGGCCTCAGAATCAAGCGTCGTCAGAAGCCAAAGACTCATAAAATTCAAAAGCATTTAAGAAAAAAAATTCCTAGAAATTTCCAAGTATTCACAAATATATTTTTCAAATTAATATTATAATTTCTTCAAAAACAATGTTTACAATGGGTCTCTATTTCAAGACTCCAATATAATTTTTTAGTAGAATGCATGTTTTTTCATAAAATTTGTTTTCTTAAAATCTTTAACCTATAAAAATATGTTGTATGAGTATCAAGAATATCGGTTGAATATAGTATATTTAAATCTTCACTAAAAAACTAATCAATTGTTTTTTAATTTATTGAGAAAAATTGGGATCTTACCTGTGAAAATAGTATTCTCAGTATTGTAATTTTATTATTTTCAAATAGTTCGTAAGTTATCTAATACAAATTGATAACCAAAGGATTAATATTATATACAAGTTTAAATAATATTTCCCAATTTAGTTAATCATATTTGTATCTTCCATTCCAATTGATTTGTGGAAGCTATAATAATATTGTAAAAATAATATAAATAGTATATTTTTGTTTGTTAAAAACTCATCCTTGCGTGTAACATGTACTTTCAATGTGACTCGATATTTTGTGTAATAAAAGAAAAACATAGTGTTTTGTGTACCAAAATATAATCCAAATGTTATATATAGTGAATTTATACCAAAAATATTCAAATAATATATATATATATATATTAAAATATATAAAGTGCTGTGTGAATTGAAAAATATCAAAAAAATTAATTTATTTTGAAAAAAATCAAACAATACCTGCATGATATATAATGGGATGGAATGATAAGTTAACCTAGTTCCATACTATATGGATATAATTTTAAGTGAACAAGGTTTAGTATTAAGATTTTTATTAAAATAAATATTCCTATATAATTATATAATTTATAGGAATGAAAATATTATGTTAATATATTAACACCCAAAAATTTTCCATTCCCTCTAAAATGGTGGATTCTATATATAAAGTGTGACTTAATTATTGTTTCATTGTTATTTTATAATTCATAATTTTCTGGTAATTTCATATTACTTATTACAACTAAAATCTCATGAGTTAAATTATTATACACATCCCAAGAAATTATATGATATGATTTTTTCTATAAATGTTTGCGTCCTTATTTATATGGAGTAAAATGTAAATATATATATGGATCCGAAATGTTTTAATTATATATTTAATAAAAATAGTTCAACATGAAGTAGTGGTGAAGTATGGACCTGATTAAGGATTATGAATGCGTGACTCATTATCAACCATGAAAACAATAAGAGGAATTTGATGATATTTTTTTTGAATTATATATATATATTTAACATGATACTTGTGGAACATTAACGTTTATATAACTATTTTTTTATTTTTTTAATAATAAATTTAATGCGCGTGAACCTCATTTGAATAGATTTTTTTTATAATTATATGTTTTATAATGGAAATAATTATGTCCTCTACCAAGGAGGATCACATTTTGGAGGAAGAGTTAAAATCTATTAATAACGGTGAGTTACAAAGAATTATATTTTATGAAAAATAATTTATCATATTTGGGAAATTAGTATATATTCATTTTAAACTTTAATAGAAGATAAAATTATTGGGTGATGCTCATATTTCATCAATTATCATTCCTCATGTTAGAAAATTGATATACATAGTCCTCTTTGAATTTTACTAGTGGAATGGAAGAAGAAGTTATACTTCTGACATTAAGATGATATTTTTCACATGATAATATGTTTAAGTAGAATAAAAATTATCGAAATCTATGATTCAATAGTTTTTAGTTCCATATTATTAATTTATAAATAAATAAGTTGATTCTGAGAAGGTATTTCCAAAGAAATCCTAATGTAATAATGTGATTAGGGTTATTATTGAATGATTATATAAGTATACATGATTAAAATTGATTCATGGTATTTCCTCATTATCTCAACTCCATGGAGCATACCTCAAGGATACAATCATGTTATAGTGAATTCCACACAACTTTTTCACATACCATGATGGATGATTTACTTAAAATTATTGTAAATTACTCTATATATTTTTGATTATATATTTTAATATTAGTATATCATTTCATTATCTTTTTAATAGAATTTCAAATTTTATAATATGATCTATTAAATATTTTTTCATGCCTATTCAATATATTAGCACTTATTTTATGAACAATATCATTATATGGTGGATTTTTCGGTTAATAATTATTTCCTGTATTGTATTAAAATATAAAATTTTGAATTATAATATGGAAATAGGTTCCTAACATCTACTTTTTTTACTGTTGTAAGATAAATGATGTTTTTGGGACCATATTTGGTTGAAAATTTTGATGATATGCTGAAAAGAATTACCTCGTATAATATGGTCACTAAAATCTAGAAGAAATGTCATGTGGTTAATTAGATAAATGATCATTCCTTTAAGGTAGGGGGACATGTTTATCTTATAGAATCTCACTTGAAAAGTGTGATGTGTTTATGTTAAATATAGAACATATGTACTTGGTTCATTAGACCATATAAAATCATATAAAATGTTGGATTATACTCTTATCCAATGGAATTTACAACGATTTTATACTAGGTTGGGATCATTTACCATGATTTGATAAGAAGACATATTACTGATTCCACTCACATTTTGAGACTAATGCTTAAAGATAACTATTTATTTGAGGAATGTCTATTTCTAATTATTGACTATAATGTTAATTAATTTTAGAGTTATTTAATTCATAATGTTTTGGGATTGAAGGAAATAATTTGGTTGAAGAAACAATATGGGAAAATAAAAATGCTACATAGGAAATTTATCCTAACTTGTTTTATTAGTGAATAAAATTATGGGGAAAAAATAAAAAAGGGGAATATTTTTAAAAACATAGGTAATGATAGAATAAATAATTTTCATGTTTATTAGTATTAATAAATTAGATATTTATATTAGATATAAATATATTGAATATTTTTAAAAATTATAGAAGAAATATTTATATTAAAATCTTTAGATAGATTAAATTATGTAAATTTTTTAGTTTTATTTTATAGAATATAAATTTATGAAAAATAAAATTAATTTTATTGAACAATAAGAAAAAATCATCATTAGATTAAATTTTTTTAACGTAATAATAAATTTATTTTTCTATGAATATTGGGAAATACATGTTTTTTATTGAATATTGTTTTTTAATTTAAATAATTTACATTTAAAATTATATTTTTTTTATAAAATTAAATTAAATAATATTGACTAAACATAATATTTTTAGAATCTTTGTATTTATTTTTGTACATTATTTTTGTAAAAAATATTAATATAAAAAAATACCTTTTAATGATAATTAGTTTTTCATCATGATTTGTATCTTGAATTTACATTTTAAATCCCCAAATTTCGTAAATATAATTTAAAAATATTGAATTCAACTTTTGAGTCTTTCGTTCCTTATTTATTTAATACTTTTCTTTAATATTTTCTAATTATTTATAGTAACATTATTTATTGTTAATCAATGTTAAGGTAAAATAAGTTAATATAGGTAATAAAAATTATAATAACTAATGAATGGTCATGGGAATTTCATTAATTGTATTATATTATTATATATCTTTCGTAATCAAAATAAATTAAAATATATGAAATTTTCCCATTTATCCATGATTATGCCGATTTATATTATTTAATATAATGAATAGTCCAATATACCATTGGTTTGTCACATTATCCCATATTTTTCACATGTGAAACAAATTACATATATGTTGTAATAAATATTAATTTTAATGAAAAAATATTTATCACTATCTTGTTAAACAATTTATAATTATTAAGGATGGAATGGTTTTCATCAATTCAAGCACAATGCTGATATGCAATTCACTAAATTTATAGAAAAATGTAATAAAAAATATATTATAAATGTAAAAAGTAATGTGATTTGAGGTAATTAATGTTGTCCACGATTTTACAAGATAAAATTGTCCTATTATATTGTTTTTCTTTTATTTTATTATTATCTAATTGTATTCATGTGCTTTTAAATTGAAAATGAAATGAGTAGTTCAAAAAATAAAATATATGAAATTTTATTTTAAATAATTTTTATTAAATGATTTAAAAATCACAAAAATAATATGATAATCCATGGTGTTGGTATATGGTTTAAAATATAATTAATTAATTATTTTATGGGAAAATATTACTTTTTTAGTTTCAATATTATCCAATTCAGAGTAGAAAACCTGATATCAAAATATATTTCAAAACGATTAGTGGAGTGTTTAATATATATATATATATATACAGTACTATAATGTAAGAAATTTATCATTTATTTAATTATATTATTTAAGATTGTCTTCATATTTATTTTAATATTTTCAATTTATTAGCATTTGAGTACGGGGAAAAAATTTAGGTAAAGATAATACTGAATTAAATTGAAAGGGTTCCCCTACCCTCTCGTATAGAGGGGAACCTCCACTCCTTTTTTCACTCATAAATATTTTCTTACTTAATAGGTACCCAAAATTCATCCCAAAATCCATACAAAGGTACTAGAGTCCTATTTTCCAATAAAAAATGAACATGTAAATTGTTTTTTGTTATTATTAAGTGGTTTTCCAATGAAGATGCAAGATTGTTAATTATGATGTTTTAATTAATATTATAAATATTTAAAAAGATATTAATAATGATGAAGTAATAATGAAAATATCATCCATATTGTTATATTTTATTATATTAATGGAATAACTTATATCTATATCATCTTCTATCCAATGTTAAAAGAATCCATCATTTATGTGTACAGTGAACTACCATATCGCAAAATGATGAATGAAAGAATCCATTACTTCCTCTTACTGTTATTAGTAATGATTGATTTAATATAAATATATGATTCTCATAAAATATTTCTCAATATTAAAATATAATTTTTCAATTAGTCTTTACAATTTCATTTATTAGAAAATGATAATTTTGATTGTTTGTATATGTGAAATAGGAACTCCATGAAATGATGTGATTCTTTTTTCATCACCACATTACATATAAAATTTATACAAGTATATTAAAAATAAATAATATGGTATTTATTATATTATTATAGTTGTTAAAATAACAAATAATACTGAACATCTTCCACAATGATATCAAAAATATTATAATGTTACTGATGCGAATTTATGACCAACCTTCTCCATTACCGCAACATATTATTGTTTTCAAAAAAATATTTCTCGGATTGTTTGAAATGTATAATTTATTTATGATGATGATAATTTCTACATTTTTTAATCTGATGATGATGGAATAATGAAAAAATTAACCATTATCTTCCTAGAAAATCCATTTTACACAAATGAGTCGAATATCATCAAAATATATATCATAAACAGAAATTATTATAATTAATATAAAATTTTATAAAATAAAAATAAAATTTCTAATAAAACAAAATAATTAATATATTTAAATAAATATTTATGAAAATTTATTATCCATGAAGATAAATATCATATGTGATGATTTGGTCTCAAGTTAAGGGGATGTCTTTTAAAATCATCTTTTAATGCTTCCCTTCCAACTCATTTTCTACAATGTACATATTTTTTAATAAAATACCATACTATAAAAATTGTTCTAATAAAATAATTGTATATAAAATTTATTTCACATTTTAATATATTTCTAATATTATCAATAAGAATATTTTATTGGAAAGAATTTAATGTATATAAAATGATCAAAATAATTATCTATGTAAATATACAAGAAAACAATTCGTTTTTACTACCCAATAAAATTTATATGTTACTTTGTTTTCTAAACCTGAAATAAATTTTTCCTCTATTAAATCACTAAATTACATTTTGTTATGCGTATTTTATTTTTGAATTTTTTTAATATAATGTGTATTTCAGAATATGAATGTGTTTTTCATATGGGATCAAAATTGTTTTTCAATGATTTTAAAATTAATTATGTCAAGAATAAAATTTTAAATATATTATATAGTAATTTATAATTATATATGTGGAATAATTGATATTGATATAACATAAAAGTTATATTTATCCCCATTATATCTAATGATGATGGATGACCATGATATAGA
The DNA here is from genome assembly GCA_963277665.1 of Viscum album. Taxonomy (NCBI): domain Eukaryota; kingdom Viridiplantae; phylum Streptophyta; class Magnoliopsida; order Santalales; family Viscaceae; genus Viscum; species Viscum album. The sequence goes on along the minus strand of OY728122.1, from coordinate 655,672,438 downwards.
TTATACACAAGATTAGAACCATTATATCTCTCAAACGAATTGGGTAATGTTCCTTCTCTTAAAAGGTGTGATTGAGGGAGTTAACCATTAAGGTTTCTCCAATATTTTTAAAATTGATTTGGTCATTTCTAACATGAGATGAAAATTAATTACAAATATGATTCTATAAGTTTCCTAATACATGTTTATATGTTAATAATATGAGTTTTATTTTTCCTTATGATAAATGTTTTTTCTTTTTACGTGGATATTATTTATTTAATATTTTCATAGAATTATGCGATTATGGTTAGTATGATTTGTTTTTTAGTATTTTACATGGATATAACATATTTCAACTTATAATGTATCTATGTATATTTTTTATTATCATTCCATGTTCAAAAACGTAGATTTTAATGATTGGTAATAACAGAGAATAAATCGAGTTAATAGTCAAAAAAATTAGAAAACAAACCTGTTATATTTTAGAAATAATGTATTTTTGGATAAAATATTATTGAGTATATGTTTCTAACGGTAATGTATGGGTGTATTATATTTGATCAAAGAAATAATTATTTAAAACAATAAACTAGAAAAATGACCAAGAATGTTAGAAACTATTTCATGACTAAAACTCAATATCGTGTAATGTTTACGCAAGGGTTATTATATATACAATGATTCATACCTCCTATGTTAAATTTTTATAATAATACAAAAGTGGAATATTATGTAATAAAGTCAATTTAACATGTATTTTGTACTTGATACCCACTAACTATATAATTAAATATATAATTTTCCTCATTCAATGACAAAAAACCAATTGGTGGGAAATAATTTCATAGTCCAATGATGTGTCCAATCTACACAATAAGTACAAATATATGTTTTTATAGATATTTAATAAATTTTGATATGGAGTATTTCTTTATTATAGGAGCTATAGGGGTATTTAAATGGTTGGAGGCTATTGAACAAATACTCATCCAAGATTATGGGTAAACTGAGGTAATCCATTTATTTGATTTCTAATGTATTTCAGTATTCTAAAAAGATTATGTTGGGCCTCTAGACTACGATTAAAGATTAGATTATTTATTTATACATTTAAAAAATATTTTGATGAATTATATTGATGTATATTGGATAAAGATTTATATATGAGACATAGAAGGTAAATAGAGTGGTCAGATTCAAATTTATTTGAATGTAGTTGTAGAAAAAATATAATTAATTATTTATATATATAATTTTTAAGTATATATTATGTGTAATATTGTAGGGAAATTTTCATAATAGAAATAAAATAATGATCATTCCAAAAATCATTGTAGTTTGGATTCCCCTATAGTAGGGTGTTTTAATAGAGAAGGTTATAGTGTATTTGGACCAAACAATTGTGGATGATGGTCAAATTAACTACAACTACCTCCACTTAGGTGTGTTCTATTTCATGAACATTATACTAGTGGATATGGATGTAGGGTAATTCACGTTATTAGGTGTTATTATAACGGCCCATCCCTAGTTATCCAGATTCGGTGCATTATTACACAACATTGGCATGATCACAATAGATCAAGTCTTGAAAGATTTATTAGTTTAGTATCCTTGGAAATACTAGATACATTCATATGTTTTACATTACATTATAAAATGAAAAACAATAACAAAATAGTCTCCATAGGACACACTAATATCCCTTAGACTATCCCTTTCGGTCAGTCATAATATACTTCTTCGCATCCTGGGAAAAATAAAACGTAGAATGGGGTGATCTCAGAAGCTCAGTAAGGATAAAAATATAGCAGAAACTTTCATAAATAAGCATAAACATTTAAGTCAATGTAAGACTAGAACAAATGCCTTTTAACCATTAACTTCAAAAAAATATAGTAATGATAAAATCAAATCATTCCATTTACTTATTCACATGGATATTCTACTAGTCGAATAATCACATGCAATATCAATAGAAACATTCAAAATGATGGAATGCATAATTTCAGACTTCATAACCACATAGTCAAGACCTTGTTCAAAAACTACAATTATGATTTTGTTAAGGCCTTTTTCCATGACAATAGTTTGTCTTATGATACCTACCGATGCATCGAGGAGCTATAGCCGGTTCCACCACCCACTTACTAAGTCCAATGCAATCCTCATTTGAAAAGGTTTAAACAAAACATAAACATTCATATTAAAAATATCATAAAAAATGTCAATACCATAGCCATACACAATGAATAGTTTAAAAATAACACATCCACAGTCAAACATTTAAAAAACCATCAATACATTAGTGATGTTTTGTATCATAATAAATCAACTTCAAATAAGCAAAAAATCCATCAAAAGATATTGACATTGATTAAATCAATCCTTTTTTAGATAAATATCTGTTTCTATTTTGAAATAAATTAAAATTTATATCATTATAAAGAAAACATTTATATTGAAAATATTCTTATAATCTTGTGTGGGAAGACTCGACATTGTTATATTGGCGTGAAATTTCCGCATCTTCCGTATAAGTTAAAAAAACATTCTTACCTTAATTTTGTCTAAAAGGACATTAAGTACCTTGTTTGGAAAATGACGGAAAGATTCCATTAAAAAAATATATCATCAATTAATGGGATAAATGACTTTAACCTATAGTATAGTAAATATTAAAAAAAAATTGAATTACATTTGTTTTAAAACACGGATTTGGATGATAAAGTCATCCCAGAAATTACTTACGTAAAAACATCCTTTGATAATAATGTGATTTTGAAATTAACCCTTACCTTGTACTTTTCCTTGGTAGAGGGTATGTCAACCCCTGTATAATAGTTGAATCATTGTTATTAAATTATTCATGAACTATATTCATAAATATGAAATCATATATGATCATCAAATATTTCTTTGTTAATGTCATTTCAGTAGTATCATCATTTCTGGTGTTAACTGATTAATATTCCTTTATATGTTTTGTTACATAAGTAATATTTTTTGTTGATACGATGAATCTTATTCATTTTGATAATGATATTAAGTCTTTAAAAATTATTTTTAATCATCAAATGAAAATTATTCTTGAATGGATTTGATGGGGAATGAATCTCATCGCATTCGTGGAGATGGTAATCCGTATGTACGCATGAGCGACAATATCATTATTTTGATATTAAAATCACATATAATTGGATGGTATATCATATATTCAGAATAATTATCATATTATATTTATTAGTTACATCATTAATACTCATTATTAAACCTATACAAATGATGAAGTGTTTGAATAACAAACTACAACACGACTTGGAGATGGTTATCTGTATGTATGCACGTATGGTGACATTGTCATTAATAGGATGGATAGAATAATGAATATGGTCAAAAATGTTTTATAATAACAACAAATTATATAGAAGATACTAGATTTGTTATTTTAGAATGGAAAAAAAGAGGAAGTGGAAGAAGAAAAAACATGAATGATGTGGTGAAATATTTACCCCTTCGTCCAGTTCTGCTTTTTGATTTGATCAAATGGGATCCATAGGATTGATATATAACTAAAGGAATTCCCCCAGGATAAAGGGAGGACAGTTGAGAGGTTATTTGGGCAGGTTTTGGCCGATCCAAATGTCTTTGAAGATGTGGATTTGAGATAAGGTGAAGTTCCCTTTTATAAGAGATTTAAGGGACACCTTAGGAATCGATTGAAATATTATTTTATAATAAAATTATTTTCTTTATCTAATGGTTCCAAAATGAATTATTTGAAGGCTAAGGTGGGTATGGGTTGGAAATCTCTTAACCAATAGGTTTTGGACAGGTATGGGTCACTATATTAACCTTATATTTTAAATTTAACTCTTAGTTAAATAGATTGATATTTACCATGTCTCTATGTATTTTTTTATTTTATGGTTAATAAACATACTATAAACATACAAGGCAACCCCAAGTGGATAATTAGATATACACCTATCATTATATAAGTCTTATTTTGGAAAAATAGTTATTTAGGATTGTTATATCATCCAATAATGTTGTATTTTTTTAAAAAACTCTTCTATGTCAATTTCGACATTAATTAATAATTGATTAATTAAGTCTTAAAAAAATTATTACATTGAAACAAATAAATTTAATCAACTCTAACATGTCATATTAACCTATAAATTTAGTGTAATTCATTAGATGAATCAAATTAGATTTATATGCATATTTATAATATCAATTTTTTTAATCATTCATTAATATGGTAATTATTCCATCATCATTGTGTCATAAATAAAATTAATTATTTAATGACTAAAAATTTTAAATAAAATAAAATTATTTTAGAAATATGTATATATTTTCAATTAATATTTATAGTCAAATTTATATTTTGTGTAACCCTATATTAAAAATGGTTTAGTTATTAAACATTGAATTTAACTCTTTTAACTTTTCTATAAATAAAATGATGATGAATGTCATAATCTAATCCACATGGGCCAAAAAGGTTCATATTTTATTCATATTTCTTTTTCGGTCGAATTATATAGATCCAATACAATTAGGATATGTGTTAGGATAATAATAATATCAATTTGACGCTAAATTACCTTAATTACATTTAACTGTGGTAAATAAAAGTAAAACGTTACTATTCATCAAAATTAATTTTCGTCTTAATGAACCAAAATTTACATACTAAAATCAACCATGTCTCTCAGATTTTAGAAATTTAATTCATAGAAGTAGTAAAATTATGTTTTATAGTAATTTGGAAATGCCCCTAGAACGTGTGTAAAAGACTTTAAAAAGATTGATAAATTTTTATATATCATTACATATTATAAAATGACTCCAATGAATTATGTTGAAGATATATATGTATATGTATCTATTTTGACCTAATTTAAATTAAAGTAAAATAATTAATTATTTTAAGAAAAGTTTGTTTTAACCAATAATGGTGGGTTTTTTTCATTATTCATCTAAAATTGAATGTTTTCAAAAAAAATCCAAAAATTCACCCTAAGAAAATTTCATTATTCTTGAATCCAAAAATGAAGTCCATTTTGAATGGTAAAATTTATAAAATTTCAAAAAGTGTGTATTAATGTTCATAATGGCTAGTTTGATTTATGGTGGTGTGTTAGAATCTCAAAGTTTCATATAATGCTTGTTATTTAATTATTCAAAGGAAACCATACTGTGGAAGATAGGGTTGTTACATTATTCTCTCCTTCAAAATATTTCATCCTCGAAATTTCTAGAATATTAGTACATAATAATATTCGGCCGATTCTTCATCATACGTTCCTCGGGGTCCCACATAGCCTCTTCCATCTTATGGTTTCTCAAAAGAAATTTTAATAAATGAGTCATCATGTTTCTCGGAACATGTTTTCTAGTATCAAGAATTTTGGCAGGCTCTTCACAATAAGACATATCAGGTTCCATTTAATTTTCTCATAGGTGAGTATATGCGTTGGGTCAGGAATGTATTTTCTCAACAGTGTTACATGGAACATATCTTGAACTCTGTAGAGACATGGTGGCATTTCCAACTGGTAAGCTACAGCCCCAATTCGTTCTAGAATTTCAAAATGTCTGTTGTAGCTGGGACATAGTTTACCCTTCTTACAAATCATATAATTCCCTTCCATGGTGATACCTTCAAGAAAACATGATCTCCCTACATAAATTCCAAATCCTTCCTTTGGTTATCAATATAGCTCTTCTACCTACTTTGTGCTATGTTGTTCCGAATTTGGATTACCTTCACATTTTTCATCATTTCCTCAACGTGTTCTGGGCCTATGAGTTTTCTTTCACCAACATCATACCAAAGGGTTGGTGAGCAACATCTCTTTCTGTATAATGCTTCATATAGTGCCATCTAAATACTTGAATAGAAGCTATTATTTTAGGAAAAATCTACCATAGGTAAATATTGATCCGACATACCTTGAAAGTCATCTGAGAAAGATCTCAACTTGACTTCTATGGATTGAATAGTCTATTCTGATTGTCCATTAGATTGAGGGTGGTAGGAAATGCTCAAATTATGTTCAGTATCCAGGTCTTTCGGAAGACTTTTCCAGTATCTTGATGTAAAATGGGGATAAAATTCATAAACAATCGATAAGGGTACTCCATGAAGTCTTACAACTTCATTAATATATATTCTATCTAGATTTATAGGTGTTAAATCTTCTCTTATAGCAAGAAAATGTATTGACTTTGTAAGACGATCAACAATGAATTATATTGCATCATTCCTTCTAGGAGTCATTGGTAGTACATGAAAAATTTCATCGTAATATTATTTCATTTCCACTAAGGAATGGGAAGAGGTTGCAGTACTCCTCCAGGATGTTGCCTTCTAGCATTTACTTGTTGACAAACCATACATTTTGACACAAAATCAAAAATCTCCATCATCATGTTGTCCCACCAAAAATTTTCCTTCAAATCCCTATATATCTTAATGCTGCCAGGGTGTATATTGAAATTGGATCTATGAGAATCATCCAACAATTCCCTTTTTAGATCATGTATGTTAGGAACACAATGTCTCTTCTCAAATTTCAAAATTCCATATTCATATATGATGTCACTAAATCTCCCATCGTTCACAACATTAATTATCATTTGAAACTCTTCATAATCATCCTGAGTGATTTTTATCCTTTCTAGTAATGATTGTCTGGAAACCATTTGAAAAAGTATTGATGTTTCACTATCCATGATTATTCCCACATCTATTTTCACTAGATCCATGAAAATATGATGCCTTTCAACTCTTATCTTGTTCATAACTCAATGATCATTTTTTCTCAAACCATCATCCACATTATTTGCTTTTCCCATGTGGTATTATATAGTGCTGTAATAATACTTCATTAGTTTAAGCCATCTCCTTTCACACATGTTGAGTTCTTTTTTTGAGAAAATATACTTCAAACTCTTGTTATCGGTATATATCTCACATTTTTCACCATATAAATAATGTCACCATATCTTCATAGAAAATATTGAAGATAATAACTCAAGATCATGAGTAGGATAGTTTTGATCATGAATTTTTACCTGTCATGATGCATAGGCAATAACCCTATAATTCTGTATAAGGACACAACCAAGTCCTTTCTTTTAATAATAACTATAAATAACAAACCCATCATTTTCCCATGGTAGATTAAAGATAATATAATTGACTAATATTCTACTAAGTTCTTCAATACATTCCTCACACTCTTTTATCCAATTTTTTTTACCCCTTTACACGTGATCTTGGTTAATGGGTTTTCCAATTTGGAAAAATTATGGACGAAACATCGATAATAACCTACTAAACCAATAAAACTGCATACCTCAGTGATTCTTCTCAGTGTTGTCCATTCATGGATTTCTTTGGTCATTGGTATATCAACAGTGAATCCATCCTTATAGACAATATGGACATAAAAGAAATATCTTGAAGCCATGATTCACACTTGCTAAATATATCATGCAATAAATTTCATCTGAGAGTCTTCCAGAAAACAAGCATGTGATTTTTATGATCATCGTATATTTTGAATTATACCAAGATATCATCAAAAAATAACACTAAAAAGTCATCAAGATATTCCTTGAAAACACTATTCATTAGATCCATGAAGACATAGGGTGCATTAGTTAGCCCAAATCGCATTACTGTAAACTCATAATGCCCTAACCTAGTTCAGAATACTGTTTTCAGAATGTATTCTTTCTTCACACACAACAAATGATATCCCGATCGATGGTCAATCTTTGAAAAATATTGAGCTCCATAAATTTGGTTGAATAAATCATCAATGCAAGGTAGGGATACTTGTTCATTATTGTTATAGATTTTATCTCCCTGTAGTCAATGAACATCCTCATAGATTCATCATTCTTCATAACAAAAAGAACTAGGGCTCCCTATGGAGAAACAATAGGGCGATTAAATCCCTTATTACTCAATTCCTCTAGCTGTTTCATTAGTTCCACTAATTCCATAGTGGACAATTTATATAGGTTATATGATATGGGCCTTGAACCATGAATTAAATCAATTGAAAACAGAATTTCTCGTTAAGGAGGATGTCCAGGTAAATATTATGGAAACATATCAATATAATCATACACAATATGTACATCTTCTATTTGATCATTCCATTCGTACCCATAGTTATTTCATTCTCTTCCTCCCAATCAAATGAATTTGGTTGATCTATTATGGGAGGATCTAGATATGAATTAGGTGGTGACGTTTCTACTCTAAAGATAAGGTACTCCTTATCATCATCAAAAATTGTAACCTCCTTATTCTTAAAATAAATTTTCACATCATGGTCAGAAAGCCAATCTATACCAAGGATTATATCAAATTCAATCATGGGTATGATGATGAGATCAGTAGATAAAGAAAATTTATATTCCCCAATGGAAACTGATTCTCAAAAATTTATTGCAATGATACATCCCTTAGGTTTTTTGACTGACAACTCCCTTGTTATGTCAAATTAGAAATATATAATTTTATTAGAAAAATGGTAAGACATGAAACAATGTTGTGATCTAGAATCAAATAAAGAATTTTCTAAAATTGAAGAAACTATTAAATTACATGCCAACACGGCATTCAGAGCTTCAACCTCAACAGTAGTGATAGCATAGGCTTAGTCTTGACCCATTGGCCATTTTTGAGATATGTTTTTTTTAGAATAGGATATTCAACTTCCAAATGCCTCTATTCTATAAAATTGTAGCATTCAACATTGACAACCTCTTTCTTCCCCTAGAAATCACAAGATTGGTGGCCTTTATTACCACACTTGTTACAGACTCTCATTCCCTTCAGGAAAGTACCGGGGTGTTTCTATCCATATTTACTGCAGGATGGATATTCAAATTTTACTTTCTCCCCCTTATTTCAATTTCCCGAGTGTCCGACATATCTCTTCTTCTATTTCATTGCTTCAATGTTGTAAGACATTGAGATTTCCATTTATGTCTTGATAGCACATGAGACCATATATTTGTATGTTAAGAAGGATTGTGAGAATAATTCTTTCCGGTGAAATGGTTTTATACCATCAAAAAATAAGTCAATCATAACCCATGGGTTATTTATATAATCTTTTTAATGACTTTCTAACCTTGTAAAGTTAGCCTCATACTCTGTGAAATTCTCGTCCTCCTTTTGCCTCAGACAAGAAATTTCCTTTCCATATCCGCATGATGGTCATGAGTAAAGAATTATTCTAAGAAAAGTTCTTTAAACTCCCTCCATCCCATATTTTATAATTCAACATCTGCATTTTTGTTTTGAGTCAATGACCACCATTGATCTGAATCTCCAGTGAGGCGATGAACTGCCATTTCAACTTTATCCCTTTCGTTACTCCCCAAAGCGTGAGATAATTTTTCTATGGAATGTATCCATTTATTAGACACTAATGTATTTGTACTCCCATTGAATGATGATAGTCATTGCTTCATAATTTTTTCTAACATAGATCCTCCGCATTTTGGATCAAGGTTCTCTATACGGGTAAGGTAATTGTTCATAAACTGAGTGAGTTGTCCCAATATGGTGATAAGCTGATCAACACCAGTTTCTTCACCAGCTCCAATATAATTATCTTTAGTAGGATAGAAATCCCTACATGTATTACATGCATTGATACGGTATCAACTCCTTCCACTATGCGTCATTTCTAAATAATGGCATACAATAGAGTAGTTTATGAATCGCAATACATAATTCCAAACATGTAAAATATTCAACATAAATTGAACAGTTTATCGATATAATCCACAATCAAAAAAATGTTTTCATTGAGGAAGTATATACACATAAACCCTTCAATATGGTTTGTAAAGAAAATGGGAATTATCCAAAGAATATCCCTTGGGAGTGTCGTAACCAAGAGTGCATCAAGGACCGCTATCGTGGACCAGTTCCCATTTGAGTCTAGATCAAAGCAGTGTTTTTAGTTTTTACCACTAGGTATATTTGTGCAAGACCGCCTCTACCTGCTCATATCTAGGCAAGGACGTATTTCGTGGAAAACTAACAAAATATCTACAATACCAAAATTGTAGGATGTTTTCTAAACTAATCCTCAATGTGTATCTTAAGGTAATGTGCTCTAATCAGAGTTTCACTAAATCTAGATTCCAAGTTTCGTGCTAAAAATATTCTGATACCAACAGTAATGCCCCGAACCCAGAAGCCCAGAGTTAGTGCATTAATTTAATACATTCTCATGAATATAAGGAATCATGTACTGAAGGACCAATTAGTTTAATAGTCTTGGAAAATTGATTATATATATTGACATTAAAGTACAATTTCAAACATAATACAAATCATAGATAGTTCTTTGAGAACACCATTATTCCATTTTTCTTAACCCTACATATAAATCATAATTCACTTCATGGAATTTTGGGAAAAATTAAACATAAAAGGGGTTGAGCTCAGATGCTCAGTAAGGATAAAAATATAGCAAGAAACATTCATAAATAAGCATAATCAATTAAAGAAATGTAAGACTAGAAAAAATGGTTTTAAACATGATCTTCAGAATAATATGGAAAAGTTAAAATCAAATAATTCCATTTACTTATTCACATAAATATTCTAATAGTAGAATAATCATATGCAATATCAATATAAACTTTAAAAATGATGGAATTCATAATGGCAGACTTCATAACCACATAGTCAAGTTCTTGTGCCAAGACTAAAAATAATATATAGTCAAGGCCTTTTGCCAACACATTAGTTTGTCTCATGAGACCTACCGATTCATCGAGGAGTTATAGAAATATCCACCCGTCATATACTATGAACAATGCATTCCTCACATGAAAAGGATTAAACATAATATAATCATTGGTATTAAAACTAGCATAAGAAATGTCAATACTTTATCGATAAAAAATGAATAGTGTAAAAATGAAACATCCATAGTCAATCATATCACAAAACCTTTAATACAATATGGATATTTTGTGTCCCAATAAATCAACTTAAAATAATCTTAAAATATATCAAAGGATGTTGACATGGATGAAATCAGGAATTTTTTTAAAGAAATACCTATTTCTATTTTAAAATCCTTAAAAATTAATATAATTATTAAAGGAATAATTTATCTTGAAAATATTCTTATAAGATTTTAAGGGAAGCATCGATGATGTTATAATGTCTGAAAATACCCACAACCGCTATATAAGATAAAAAACATTCTTACCAAATTTTTTTCAAAAAGGTCATAAAGTACCTTGTTTTGAAAAAAAAACAGAAAGAATAATTTCAAAACATATATGGTCAAATAAGTTTATAAATGAATTTAATCTAAATAATTGTTAATATTAATAATGATTTTAATTAAATTTTTATGAAAACATGGATGTGGATGATAATGATGTCATAGAATATACTTATGTAAAAAAAACATGGATAATAACGAGACTGTAAAATTAACCCTTATCTTGTACTTTTCCATGGTTGAGGGTATGTTAACCTCCTTTATAATAGTTAAATCATTGATATTAAATTATACAAGAACTATATACATAAATATCATATCATATATGATCTTCTAATATGGTTTTGTAAATGATATTTCAGTAGTATCATCGTTTCAGGTGTTAACTGATTATTTTTCCATTATATGATTTGTAACGAAAGTAATTTTTTTTATGGATATGATGTATCATATTCATATACAGAATGATATTAAGTCTTTATACATTATTTTTAATGGTCAAATGAAAATTATTCTTGAATGGATACGATGGAGAATGAATCTCATCGCATTCATGGAGACGGTAATCCGTACGTACGCACAAGAGACAATATCATTCTTTTGATATTAAAATAATATATAATTGGTTGGTATATAATATATAAGGAATAATTATCATATAATATTTATTATCTAAATCATTTATACTCATTATTATACCCATCTATGTGATGAAGTGTTTGAATAATAAACTACACCACGACGTAGAGACGATAATCCGTGTGTACGCACATATGATGACTTTGTAATTTATAGGATAGATAGATTATTAAATATGGTTGTAAAATATTTATAATAACATCAGAGTAGATATTGTATACTTGAGTTATTATTTTAGAATGGAAACAATAAGGAGAGAGGAAGTGGAAGAAGAAAAGAACTTGAAAGAGGTGATGATATATTTACCTCCATTTAGGGTTCTTACTTTTGATTCTATCAAAAGGTCTCCTTAAGATGGATTTCTTACTAAAGGATGTCCTCTAGAATGAATTTATGAGAATTTGGAGGTAATTTGGGTAGGGTTTGGAGGGCCCAAAAGGCTTTGAATATGTGAATTTTAATGAAGTGGAAGTGCCCTTTTACAAGAGGGGTGAGAGGCACCTTAGGAAAAGATTGAAATATTATTTTATAATAAAATCATTTTATGTTTCTAATGGCTATAAAATATATTAATTAATGGAAAAGGTGGGTTTGGGTATAAAGCCTCTCAACCAGTAGGTTTTATATTGGTTTTTGTCACTATATTATCATTATCATCTAGATTTAACTCTTAGTTAAATAGATTGATATTTACCATGTCTCTTTGTATTTTTATATTATTTGGAAAATAAACAAACAATAAACATCCAATATAACCACATGTTGTTAAATAATGATACACCTATCATTATATAAGTCTTTCTTCCAAACCTAATATTTTTAGGTTTATTATATCAACCAATAATATTGTATTTGTTTTAAAAACTCATTTATTTCCATTTTGACTTTATTTAGTATTTTATTTTTTAAAGTCCTAAAAAATGATTACTTTGAAATAAGTACATTTAAAAAATCCTAACATGTAATATTAACCTATAAAATTAGTTTATTTCCTTAAAAGTAAAAAATTGGATTTATTTGGATATTTTAAATATCAATTATTTTAAACATACATTAATATTGTAATTACTACATCATCATTGTGAGATAAATAAATTTAATTATTTAATGGATAAAAATTATAAATAAAAGACCATTATGTAGGAAATATTTTTATCTTACTAATGAATATTTATTGTTGAATTTATATTTTCTTTAACACTATATTAAAAAAATTTATGTTATTAAACATTGAATTTAACTCTTTTAACTATTCTTTAAATAAAATAATAATAAATTTTCTAATCTAATCCAACTCGTCCAAAGTGGTTAATATTTTATTCCTAAGGTTTTTTGGAACTATTTTTACTTATCCAATAAAATTAGGACATGTGTTAGGGTAATAATAATAACATTTTTACCATTAATTACCATATTTACTTCTAACTGTGGTAAATAAATGTAAAAAGTTACTTTTCTCCAAAAATTATTTTCATCCTATGGAATCATATTTTACTTACGTAAAATAACTATTTCTCTATAATTTTTGAAATTCATCTCATAGAAGCCGTAACATTTTGTTTTCTAAAAATTTGGAATTGCTCCTAGGAGGTGGGTAAAAGACAGTAAAAAGTCCGATATATTTTTATATATATAAACTTGCTATAAAATTTCTCGAATTAATTAAGTGGAACATATATATGATTTTTTATATCTTTTGACCTAAAATAAAATAAACTAATATATTTAATTATTTAAATAAAAAGTCAGTTTTAACCAAATATGTAGTGTTTTTATTTGCAATATTCATCAAAAATTTAATGATTTTTTAAAAATACAAAAAATTCACCATAATCTTGTTTCGATATTCCAAATCCAAATATTGAGTCCATTTTGAAAGATAAATTTTATAAAATTTCAGAAAGTGGGTATTGCTATTCATAACTCCTAGATTGTTTGGTAGTAGTGTGTTAGAATCTCAAAGATGCGTACAATGCAAGCTATTGCATTTGTCAAAAGGAAATGTACTGTAGAGGCTTGGGGTGTTACAGTTATTGTTAACAAATGTTATAAACTATTTAGGGTATAATATGTGACTTTTATTTGTTATGAATTTTGATTCCTTTATCATGATATTTTTCTATATACTCTCACTGGGGGAATCCACCAAATAACCCATATCTATAGTCCAATCAATCTTATTATAGAGAGGATTATACATTTATTATATCTCATTATTGTGGGAATGAGAGAGAATGACATTATAATTAATATAATTGAAATTTATTTATTCATAATGTTGTTATAATATTGTCTTTTGAGGGATATACAGAAATTATAATTTTGGGAAATAATCACATTCAATAGTCAGTGTGACTCTCAATAATGATAATTAAGGAAAACCCTCAGGATAATATATCTAATTAAATTAAATTAGTGAGTTTTACATTCATAATTATTTATACTACTATTGAAAAACATCATATTATTATTATGGATTATAAGGATATTTCTATAGAATTATTCTGAGTTTTTTCCCACAATAACCCGATCATTTTTATTATAGAACTATATCATTAGACAATATTGATAATTTCAATAGCTTAGCTAATTTATTTAAATAATATCATGAAGATGAAGCTTCAATATCAGTTGGAAAATTCATTTATTAGGACTAATGATTTTTTTTGGTTGGATTTTTTTTCACTATACATGTTAATTATATAATGATTCTTTTTCCCTCATAGTGAAAACTGGGTTGCAGTCAAGAACAAATTACTATATCAACTGATCAATGACCTATCAATCCAATTAAATCCAGTGATTTGGTACTCAAAAATTAACCTTATGTCTAGATATAAATATTTTTTAATTTTTAAACATGATAACCCAAATATTTAATACTTAAGTCGGTAGAAGAATTATGAATCTTGAATAACATTGCACTCTTTTGGGGGTGATGACTTATAATACTATGTTCAATAGACGTATAATACTAATATTAAATTAATTTAATACAGATATTCATATTTATAATTTGACATAATGTTATGAAAATTTTTATTCCTTTTTTTTCATTCACTATAGATCTAGAACAATACTTATTTTTCATGTTACTTTAATTATTTTGGATGAAAATATTAAAAAATAAGGAGGAGTTGTCACAAAGAAACACATAATGATAGAAAAATATTACCATATACTTGAATATAATACTATCTATTTCTATAATAATTTTATTGAATTTATGATGAATAATAAGACCACATCAACATGATCATCCACAATATCATAATCCATATTTTATTAACATCAGAATATTAAGATTGATCCAATGATCCCCGAATAGTGATCAAAACATTACAACATCCGTATTAAATAATTACATGTAATATCATATAATCCAATAAACCATGAAAATAACCCTCATTATATATGTATAAAATGAATTTATTAAAAACTCATGTACCATCATTCCACATTGTGGAAAAGTATCACTAAAAATAACAACCACAATGATGATGAAGATATGAGATTCAAACAATGGTAATATTTTTAATTATTTTATTTTTATTTGTGATGTTTCAATGATTATGATCTATTGATATTCCCCTAACTATGTTATTCAATTTTGTTTACAATGATCAATACCTACCTTAAGGAAAAAATAGAAGTGTTTCCTATTATTTTAAAATATCATGTTTTTATGTGTTCCGTTATGTAATATATTTAGTTAATATCATTATTATTATAAATTTTTCAATTCCTAAGGGAGATAGTAATTTTTTTATGTCATAAACCATTCTGTAGATATGTTTTGTACATTCATCAAAACTGTGGACTATATAAAATAAGTTCATTGACGATTATTTTTTTTGTTACTTATTTAATATGAGTTTTTTTTATTAAATTCTATATTTATATTTTTCACACCTCAAAAGAATAAATCTTCATTCATGTTTAATTTTCCGTCAATTATGACTGTGTAGACATCCATAGGATGGTGAATTATGCATAAGAGGTTTTTGATTATTTTTAATTGTTTGATTTATCTTGTGGAATAATTTTTTTATTTTTTATCCTAATGATTCATTTCCATATTAAAACTCTTATTCTTTATTCAATAGATTTGGTGAATAATAAAGGATAACCTACCTACTATTTTAGTATTTCTGTATGATTTTTTTAAATTTTATATTTTATTAGTATACATTTGATCTATTTTTTCCATGATCTATTAGTGAATCAAATTACTAAAGGATTTTTAATTAACATTGTATTAATGAAAAATATAATACCCTTGTTGAATATACCATCTAATTGGGAATTCCAATACACAAGTGAATCAAATTATAATTATTTTTGAAAATTTATTCATTAACATTATTCAATATTTATCATTGTTAATAGATATTTTAAATTACTTATGTGGTTTATTGATTATTTTTATTTAGATTTTTAATTTTATTTTTTTATTTAAAAATTCATAAAAATATTTTAGAGCCTACAATTTAGAATAACTCAATAAACATTGATTAATGCATTTATTTCAAATATATAAACGTCAAAAATAATTATACAAAAAATTAATATATTTATAAATCAAATGAGTGTGGACCTCAATAACCAAAAATGTGTCCCCACATATATAGTGATATTATGGACCATATTTTTTCATGTTTTTAGAATTAGTTCTAGCGAATTAGGAAAAAAACAGAATAAATTTTTTATTATTACATAAAAATATTTAATATATTAAATTATATTTCATTTTTATTTTTATTTACATTTTTCAATCACCAGTAACTATGCTTGTGTGTTTCCATGTTCTATGAATATGAACCACACCAAACATAACCATTGATTTATTTGGTATTAATATGAATAATTTTTTTTAAATAGTGTGATTATATGTTACTAATTTATCCACAAATGTACCATGATGGTAGTTTGAGTACCATGAAACATCAATGTCAAGATTTGGAGATTCAACATTGGATCACATTGAGAACTATGAGAAATAATATTTATAGATACTTTAATATTATTTTTAAATCGATAATGTCATATAATTATGAGTCCATTAATTTATGCCATAAATATTTTTCTGAAAACGAATTTTATATAGATGTTCTATGAAATTAGTCAATAAAATATATTATAAGGAAAATATATTTATGGAAAATAATCCAATAATTAGATTATATGTGAGACAAACAAAAACTTTTCCCTTATAATGTTTCTATAAGATTTTGGAGGATCTATTATTTTTTAAGGATTATTGTATGAATTGTTTCTATTTTTTAGCATTAAAATCCATCACAAATCATGATGATCTATGAAAGAGGTTTCTAAAATAGTAACTCCATTATGCAGAATTTTTTATTGTACATAGTGGTCTACAAATTATTTCTAATGAATATAGAACAAGTGGTTATGAGGTTTAGGAGTTTCCAAAGGGGACTTATATTTAAATTTACACACCATGTACTTCATATATTTATTCCTCTAAAAACTATTTACAATCGTTTGTAATTTAATTCCTAAATGGTTTGTAAATCTGGAAACTAGATTATGAATCATTAAGAGGATATCATTATAGAAACTATCAATTATATATTGAATTACCAATAATTTTAAATATATAAATCATATAGAGGAAAACCTCAATGATAAATAATTTTATTGGCTAACACTAAAAATCTTACAACAGAAATAGGGAATATATAAAAAATAAGAAATGGGGATTTATTAAAATAATTGGATCATAACCTGATATAAAATATACGCGTCCTTATGATATGTGAAGAGGTAAATAATTATTATGAAAAATAAATTTCATAATAAAGAGAATATTAAAAGGGAAGAACGTTTTTCTTGATTCATCTAACGAAAACATTAAATTTAAATCATAATGGAATACAAATGGTGAAAAACCCAAAAAACCGTGAATTAATGAATATTGGTGGGAAATAATATATTTCTGTCAAAATCCTCTTAGTATTCTTAAGAGGACTATATGAACCACAACCATTTGTGAGGATGTTTTTATCCCTAATCCAATAGATTATATTGAAACCCCAATTAAAAAAACTAGGCAACATTTAGGCATATGCATATTAATTTTGGAAGTTAGTAAAAGAGTAAAATTTAATAAATGGTCATTGTGTCAGTAATGTTGAGATAATTTTTCAAAACCATGAATATTTCATGTTATAAAACAAATAATTCCTAAAAATTTCAATTTTGAAATGATTATCAAATATTTTCTTATAGATCAATAAATATAAATATAAGTGGACACATATTTCTATATAGAAAGTAAAAGGATATGATATTAATGAGTGAAAAATACATTCAATCGATGTAGATATTCATGGAGAATGAAGATTACAATGATATTAATTTAGCGAAATCAAAACAAGATTATTAATGGGATCCAACCAAAGAGTGAATAAATTTATTATATGTGAAAATGAAATGTATAAGTATATATACTATTATACATAACATGGTGAAACAATTTATTACCTTTTTTCATACTATAATGATATTGTGATCAGTAATGCCGGATGATTAATATTAGATGTTAATAGTTTTTTTCATGTTGGTAAATATTAAATGGGTTTCTAAGTATCTGAAAACTATATCTCTATGAATATGAAGAAAATATGAAGCTCATAAAAAAATATCACTACTCAATGAAAACATAAATCTTTTATATAAATAAAATAAATAACTCTTATAACGTTCACATTAATCATACAAACAACAATCATCCATAACAGTGGTTGATGAATATCAAATTTTTAATAACAAAAGGAACCTTCCCTAGAGGGTGTATAATTTTATTTATTAAACAACCATGTGTATGGGATGTATACTCTAGATATACAATATATTATTGATTATTTAGGGAGTTATGAAATAGTAAGTAACAGATATCATTAGGTTCCAAAAAAAGTAACGGTCTTTTCAAAGAAGACATGAAGATGATAATTGATACTGCAACCTTAACATGGGTATTATATATACTCCCTAATTCACAAATAATTTAATTATATGATAATAACATATGAGTAAAAGTATTGTAGTTATAAATCTTGAATCATTTATATTAATATGTATTCCCTCATATTATCCCTCATATAATTTATTTATTTCTCATAATAGATCTAGAATATTCTCCAATGATATAACTTATTGTTTCTATCATTCCCATCCATAAAACCCATGTGGACCATACAGTATGGATATTAAAACATTACTATTCCAATGTAATATAACATATATTTTTATATCTAGTATAATTGTTTCCATTAATTGTACCTTTTAATTTACCGAAAACAATCATATATTATATTCTGTGGTTCGTCAAATTTCATCAATTTCAAATTCTATTATAATTAATTAATTTATAACTAATACTTATCATATTTATGTATACATTGATTCAAAAAAATTATCACTATAAACCACCCATAAAGACTAAATACTCATGGAAGTTGTGTCAATTCAACTTTTATCAATGATAAATAACAACATATTAAACAATGAAAAATATTTATTAATATGTTCAAACACATTTTATGAAATAATTAATCAATTCACAATTTATCCGAATATATTTAATAATTTTTTTATCATATACCCAAAATACCTTTTTAACAAGCTCTAAAATTATTCTAAATAAAAAAAATAACATTATAATTATTCTCTTTAATGGTAATGTATCATAATTCCCCATTGATATCTTTCTCATTATCACATCACCCTCCATGAAATCTATGATTCAAACATACTCCAGGGGCCTTGAAGAGGTATTCTCATCATCCACTTCACCATTTCATCCACCATATTTTCAATTTTTTCCTATTTACATAGATATTAGCCTTAAGGTCATTAATAATTACACATTTTGGTTTTCCAATGAATTTTGGTTTCCTTTTTTCAACATTATAGTGAAATATATATTTTTAGAGTTATTCCATCTTATACGTCTCACTATGGATCTTATGGACATCCCCAATAATTATGTCAACATGGTGGTCTACCCAATTAGATCATAAATAGTGTTTTTATGGGGTTAGGTGGTGATATATCCTACTTCATTATGTCAGTATTAATTTACATTGGATTTGATAGTTTCATTATTAAAATTGTTTTTTAAAAAATCATTGTAGACATCGTCTATATTAAAAATGATGGTCATTATTTTGTGATTTTTCTATAGTTATTTTTTCCCTTATTCTCCTCCTTTATTTATTTTGGTTCCTTGGTGTGGACCCATCAATTTCATTAAAAAATAAATTCTATATTAATTCAAAAATTATCATTTTATTTGTTTCAAATGTGTTGGGGTGTGAATTTGGTTTGGGTTTGTTTGAAGATGATTTAGTGGTGATGGGTTTTTCTTTCTATTAATACCCCTGTGTTGGTTTAGTGATCTAAATAAATGATGTTGTTGTGTTGGTATTATTTATTAGTAAAAATAGTAGATATATATTCCTTCTATGGTGACTTTATTATTTCTATTGTATCTCCTATTGGTGATGTTCATTTCAATAATATTATCAATGGATGAAAATCCAGACATTGGTGGTTCTAGAGAGCTTCTTATATTTAATTCCACCTAATGATGAGGATGTTTATCATTTGGATATAGTGGGGTATTATAGATATTGGAATTTAATATAATGAATTTAATTAAAGTATCATCTTCTCATTGATGGTGTTTTAGATAATAAAACATATTTTTTGCATATCCATGTGCATTATATATGCTGGTTCACTATCCAATGTGATATAATTTTAATATTTTGAATTTAAATATGTTATCTTGTAATGTGGTATAATGATTCCAATTTCTATATTGAATTATGAGTTTTTCTATATTGGGAGGCCCATTTTTCACTCATCTTTCATATTTGAGATGTAGTGTTAATTTTTTATGGATTTGATTAGTGATGTGTATTAGTCAGTACATTACTTTAAATAAACTTATTTGACAGTAAAATAACATATTTATTAATATAAAATTTAATTTATTTACTATACTTTTATTTCTTCTAACTCTTAACCGTTTCAATCGATCAAAATAAGTAACCCCAAGTGAATTTTTAACATCAAATCTTATATAAAATATAAAATTCAAAAATCATTATAATAACAGGACACTCATTATAAATCAATTTTATTCAAACTAAATAGATATATAGTGTGATGTCCATCAAACATGTGTACCTATATACCTAAATTCACTTGGTGAACCATATATAATCATTGACCTTTATATGATTCATTTTTCAATGTCTTCAAGTTTACTTGGGAAAAATAAAATGTCAATCTTACATAGGTGCTCAAACATTCATGATTGATCATATATTGATTAAATATGTCAATTAATACATCATAAGTCATTAGTCCAAGAGGATGTGAAAATTAGATGCCCATATTCTAAATATATAATCACATTATATTTCTTTTCTTAGTATTAAAATTGAAAAATATTTTATTATCTAATTCAAAGGCCCATACATCATAATTTATATATGCGAAGGTTAATATCATCTTTGTTACTTATCAAAAACTGAATTCCTCATAAATATTAAATACCCAAATATCATGACAATAGTTTTATAAAAAAGGACTCATTATTTGATATTTCTCATGTTAGTAGGACATCATCATCATATATTTGGAAAATAAAAATATTAAAATGTTTGAATAGTATTTTGATGGTTTGGTTTTCAATACTCGATGTAGACTACATGGTGGGAGAATAGGAAAAAAAAATAATTTGATGAATCGTTAGAGTAACTAATTTATAATGATGAAATCATACTCTCACTAAACATAATATTTTCTCACAACCTGAATTACTTATTATGATCCATTATGTATAAATCAAACACATTCTTCGAGGTATTTGTTTTATCATTTAACATTATTTTTCTATGAATACAACATGAATGAATAACAAATTAAAAAATATATTTTGAATAACCAAACATATTTTATATTAATAATATCAATTAAAAATACAAAAAAAACAATACATCATCAACTATATAATCATATAAGAGCCCATATTAAAATATTTAGTCCCTAATGCTACCTCTTTATAAAACTGATTATATAATTGTCAACATATTAGTAGTGTAAAATGATTTATAAAGAGTTCTATATAAAAACAAATAGATATATTCTACTAGAAAGATCTTAGTGACGGGGAGTGATCCATACACTCCACCCAGTCGAGTCTATAGAGGATTTAATCATTATTATTTAATGAGATTATTATAATGATAATGATGAATGACTAATATTTCATACACCTTCACACCATCATCCAAGTATTTATATGATGGTTTTCAAGGGTTTTTGGTGCACATGATGATCACCAGTTGAGAGACTCAACTGTTGAATCCTCTCATTGCAAAAGCTATACAAAAATATATTGTTTAAAAAATTATCATTGAATGAATAACTATAACAAAAATAATTATAATGTACATATGTTAGTTATTATTTATACGTGATGATCTTATCTCATGGATTCTTAGGCATGTATTTCTCCCAATTATGAGTAGAAATTAAATGAACATGACAAAAATTAGTTTTTATTATTGGGGGAAACCAAAAAAAATTTATCTAGGACATTCTATGTTGTATAAAAGTGGCGGCATAAAAAATTTAATATTATTTATTGTTCATTTATTGATATCAATATGTATTGTTTGTATTTAGACTCTTTAAAAAATTTATTTTAATTTTAATATCATTTTATTTGAATTATTGCCCTCATTTAAAATAGAATAGGTTAAAAATGATGAATAATTAATGATATAATTCAATAGAGAGGTGTTAAAGATTATGGTCATATGGGTTGGATTCATTTCATTTAACAAAAAAAAATTATATAATTTCAAATATTCACAAAATTTAAGACAAGCCACAAGGTACATGACACTCTAAATGGGGTTAATAAACTACCTGTTTATCACATGTCATTAATTTAATTGAATGACCAATATGTTGCATGTTGTATTGGATGTCATAAATATTTAGTATAAATTGTCTAGTCTATGAATTTTCTAATGAAAATTTCATGTAATATTAAATGTAATACATGATTCATGTATTTATTTCATAAAGTATTTGTCTAATATCTAGTAACATTGAAATTAAAGAAAATAATGTGGTGTTGTTGTAGTAAATACATGAATGTATTATTTTACACCAATGGAATGATGGTCATGAAATTTATACTACTATTATGTATTTAATACATGAAATTTTTGGGTCATGTAACTAAAATACACATTGTGTGTTTAATTTACAGGCCATTTTGATCAGATAACTAATAAAGACATGATATATTTAAAATATAGGACACATTGGTCATTTAATTAATCCATATATGATATAATGTAAATTATTTGTTGTTATTTCTCATGTATTTTATTATTAATTCAACATTGAGGAATAATTAATTAATTAAGGATGTGTAATCAATGTATTGGTGATTTAATTAATTAATAAACACATAGTGTATTGGGTTCACAACAGTTGGATTTAATTTATTCTAAAACATATAAATTAATTCATGTGTGGTGTAATTAATTCACACAGTGTGTATTATAAATAAAAACACTATCATATTAATACACATAGTTTAATTTTCCCATTTATAAAATGTACACATAATTATAGGTTGTACACATTTTCAATAAATTATTGGGAAATAAATTTAATTTTGATACAAAACTAGTCTATACATCAAGTATAAGTGGTTTGAGGAATATTAAATACTCAAAAAATTCAGAGTTTTATTCAGATCATTTCTCAAGGATTCGCTAAATAATCGTCTCTTTACTTATTAATTTTTAATTATATTAATTTATATAATAATACGGATGGTTGAATTTCAAATATTATATAGATAAGATTAAATGAATGAATGAATTAATTATTAAGATAACTTTTTAGATTAATTTCAGTTGATATAGTCTTAATAAAACAATTAATTATAATCAATTATTCATACTAACAAAATATTTATTCATTTCATGAGTGTAAAATATTAATTTTATTCCAACCAACTAGTGTTCTTAGTTCCATATAATTTAATTATTATTGAATGATTTTTTTAATAATCATTTTATTAAACTAAAATGATTTCCTTTTATTATCCCTATCATAGTTATGTATGTTTTGTGTGCATGTTGTGTTTTCTGTATACCTCATAATCTATCATTTGGTCCTCCTCACAGACATGTGAATAAATTATTATGAAATGGATGAATCTCCATTGTGAGTTGAGGCAGTTTAACATCAGTGTCTAAGTGAAACTAGCCCATGAGATTTATTGGAGTATATGTAGAATGTGAAATTAGATCTAGGTTATAGTATATGGATTATTACACGGATCAAGGGAAATATTTTTTTGGGTTTTTCTCTTGTTTCATTACATTTTAATAACATGTTTTTGTTAACTATTGATAAGGATTTATTTTATAACAAAATATATCATATATGTTTGTGTTAATTATCATTAACATGTTAATGTTCAATATCACATATATTAGCCATGTGGGAGTCATTATAGGATTTATTTTCATAGTTGTTTTATTTTTATACCACATCTCTTAATGTTAATTTTATTGAATGGGAACATTTAATTTTTTTTCGTATTTTTTATAAATCATCTATCTTGTGTTGAATATTTAATCTATTGGTTAATAAAAATTTATGTTTCATATTTATATATATATTTACAATATCATACTGGATTATTTTATTACATTTAAAAAATATATCATTTTACATATATATATTCTTATTTTCATTTTCAACATGTAAAAAAATATTTCGTGGAAAGATCGAGCATGATAGTTGATATATGCCTTCATCTCAATATCTTCATGAACATAAACAACCTCTAATCAAAGGATGAACTCAATGAATACTTATTTTGTGCCTCTACATGGAATGATATAATAATGAACATCAACCACCTCTATTTATCCATCACATAATAACATGACCTCAAATCTAGGAATGCCATATCATCGAGCCCCCATGTACATAGTACCCAAAATCTAACTCCTTTTTTGAGCATTAATACTATCATACACCTGCATCGATGGTAGAACCCTATTCTGGTTTGATTTTGTATTCCCTAAAATTCTCAATAGTACCATGTCTTTTCACAATGATTGAAGAATGATTTGATTAGAAAAATCATTATCTTATTAATAAAATGGGGGAACCAGTCAAAAATATAACAAATCGACGTATAAGGATAAACAAAATAATATAAATGTAGGTATTCCTTTACAAATTTTAGGAATATAATACCACATTCACCTATAAGTGGTAGTAGAAACAATGACCTCACAAATAGGTAGATAATGAAAATCACCACTTCAATGTAGTATAAAACTACTACCTACCAAAATAAGTGGATATTATTATAAAATCTAAAAATATACCACCACCCATATTTTATTTTTGTGATTATTTGTTATAAAAATCATCAATTAACATATATATATAAATGAGGGGCCACCACTAATAAATTTTACTTATCATTATTCTTAAACTATTTATTATAAAAGTTTGGACATTATGGTTTTCTTCTTTATACTACCATTCATATGATAAATATTTTTTATTTCCAAAATTATTATTCTCTATTTTTCATGTTATCCATTATTTTAATTTTTTTATATACTCATAATTATTATATTATTGAGTTTATTATTTGTTAATTAATTTTACACATAATTTATATTTTCATATATTTTGGGAATACAAAAAAAATTATTATTATCTTAATGATTCCTCTAAACATATATTTAGTTCCCAACATATTTTACTGAATTCTTTACAAATTAATAAATTATATGTTGTAAATTTAACTAAATTTTTTGTAAAATAGTTAAATATCTTCAATGTTTTTGAATATATTACATAATATATAATTGTGTTTTAATTAATTAATAAATAATTCATAAGGGATATCAGTGTTATTATTTACAATAAATTATATTTGGACTATTCTAAAATTATATATATATATGTATTTTTTAATAAGTTGTAATTTTTTTGACTCATTTGATATTTTCATATGATCTATCAAAATACTATTGAATTCCATTGTTTTTTTCTAGGAAACTATTCTAAATTAGTGATATTTCTAGTCGAGTATGATTTTAGTATTTTTTATTCCTATAATGGTTTATTTGATTGTATTACTCAAATTATTATATATTTTATAGACTGGATGGTTTCTAGAAAAAACATTATGATGGTTATACACACTCTATTTGAGGCAATAAATTTTCCTCAAACTCTATGATACTTCAATAAACCTGTGATTGACTATTAAAATAATTTTTTTTGAACATTAATAGGAATTTTAGTTATTCTTTGACTTAATTACTCCATAAACAGTGTTCATGCACCCTGTATTAAATTCTCTATGTACATTATCAAAACCATTCAATAGTTCATTTGAATCCTTTTCAACCATTATTAAATCATCTTTATTTATACTATTGTCATATTTGTATCTATCTTCAATATCATGGTATATTTCTACACTAAAAGTTTAAATCATGTAGCTTATATTATCATTAAATATTATTCATCTATGTTTTCATACCTAAAAAAATATATTTCTACATAGTTTTGGGATGTTGCTAGTAAAATTATTTTTTTTTCAACCCCTACACTTGGATGTATGTGTGATAGTTTTAGGTATTCATCTCAACAATTAATTGGATTTTTTTCACCCCATTATAATTTTCTTGGTAAAGATATATCATGTTGAAAACGTTATCCTCTATTTCATAGTGGGTTATCTAATCTATCATTTAGAGTGCGAAGAGTGGACTACGTCAATTAGACAGACCCATAAAAAAAATTTATGTGTTATCAATTATTTTTTCCTAAACATCATTATATTAATACATTATCAAAAATGATGATTTTTTAAATTTCATTTTATGGAAAAATCTCAACACCATTTCATAAAAATAATTTTCTCTCCCATAGATAAACAATCGATTAGAAAATTTCGAGATAATGACACATTTTTATATTATTTGTATTAGGTTCAGGGTAATTATTTTTGGATCAGTTAACAGTATCACTTAATAAATGAAATAAAAATCATAAAATATTCGAGTAACATATTTTGGGTAATAAAAATATTTTATCTAGAGATGATTAGTAACATAAGTAAAATACATATAATAATAATTATAAAATAATCAGTTAATTTTTTTTGTACATAATGATAAGAAATATATAAAATAAAATATTATGACATGAAATATTTTTATTAGTTATGTTAGGATAATACAATAGTTTAAATTACACTTCCATACTACTATTGGGTGATTCCAACTATGATGGATGTTTAATTAGAGTTTTTTGATGACTTAAAAGTTTACAAATTAATGGTTTATCACCTATATAAGAAAGAGTGGACCTTATATTAATGTATTTAAGAAATAATATTATAATAATTCACGATTCAAGGGTTTTCTCAATTAATAAGGTATGTATATGTTAATTATATTGGAAATACCATCATAGGTAAATAAAAATGAATACATTTTATGGTATCCTTTTGGGTTATGATAATGGGAATAATGGTACATTTGATAAGAATATCCTAATTATATGTTATTATCATTTTGTGGGGGTAAATATTTATTTTCAAAATATTGCTAGACTAATTAGTAATATTTAATAAATAATATTTTTAGGTAATAAAAAACTAAAATACCTTCTTAATTATTATAGAATAAGAGAATAAAATATTTTATCTCATTATACAGATTTATATAAAATGATAATTTCCTTTTATGAAATTTCTAATCATATTTGTACAATGATTTATAAATTTTTATTCTAAAGGAAATTTAATAATATGTCTTAGAGTCCCTTATTTCTAATCAATAACCTCACAAATGGAAATATCGTGAGAATAATGGCTATATAAGGTACAATGGTACTCTCGGATTTTCTATTATTATATATATCAGTTACGTTTGATGAAGTAAAAATATAAGATATGTACATGGATTATTTTACTACAAAGCCAAATCTATTATCTCTTGAGAAGGAGAAGGTGGGGTATTAGATATATGAGATTGTTATAATATTACGTACATTTAAAATGGAAGAATGAATTTATTAAACTATATTTACTTCAATATATATATGTTCATTGATTAGTTTCAAATATTTTCATTCCATATGTATAATATATGATCAATTAATTTTATGTAATCATCCTTACCATCCAAATTTCATTATTCATTTATTAATTGGAGGTGAAAAATTCTAATAAATAGTTCATGAATCATTTCACTAAGAATTATTTAGGATAATATTCAAAGCGGAAGTCAATTTCAAAAAAAATAATATTGAACAACATAGAGGTATATGTTCAAAATACACCATAAATCATGTCATATGTTCTATAATTGAATTTCATTCAATATGACAACTGATTTAGATATAGATAATGTTGTCTAAAAAAATTAATGGAAATCAAAATTCAAGAGGCAAGTAAATTAATTTTAAAAACAACTCAAATGTTTTATACACCGTGATTATTAAATCTATAAATCTGATATATCGTTAGTAAAATATAAGTAATATAAATATAAACATAATAGTAATATAAAATAATTATTTCAAATCAACCTATAATTGTTAAAAACATCGTGTAAAACACCATCAATATTTGATCAATTACTGATAAAATAGTTATCATGTAAGGAATAACAAAAAAATAACTACCCCTTTTCTAAATAAGTAAAAAATTTAATTAATATTAGTATTACCATAAAATAAAAAATATTTCAGGGGAATACCATACCGCTTCCATGGTATTCTTTATAATAAATATATAAATTTTTTTCCCTCACAGAAAGGTGTTTTTCTAAACTTTTATGTTATTCATAAGTTGAATTTTTTTTTAAAAACAAGTCTCTTATATTCCAAAAAAATTGAAACTTATGGTGAAAAAATTAACAGATTCCCCATTTCTATAATAATGAAGAAAGGTTATGCCTTTAATGCATAGAATATATTTATTAACATGATTGAATGAAATGATTAAAATAATAAAACTGTGATCTTTTATAATAGAGCATCATATTTGGAAAAGATTAATAAGCACACAAATTTATTATAGTAAAAATATTTATAAACAAAAAACTATTTAAAATAATTAAGAGATTGTCGATTTTGTTGAATTATTGTTTCAATAAATTATATCCCTATTCCAATCCAATAATAATTGACCAATTTATAGAATTCATTCTATCTTCATAACACTTTTATCGTTAAGATCAGTTCTAATTACGTCACTAAAAATTATTAGTCATATGTTGATGGACTCAACATCTCTCCATATATACTAACAAAGTAAATATAACCAACTATATTTATTTTATATACATGGATAAATTATTAATATTATTAGTTTTTTAAATAACATCAAACCATAGGACTTTAAAAATTCCATAGATTATCTAATTTTCAAAAAAACCTAAAGCCATTTTTATAATACCTCAGATTATGAGTACATTTTTAGAACATCATATTCCCAATTCCACAAAAAAAAGAATCATAAAACAAAATTTAAAATAAATACTCAGTGAATTTTATCTAGAATTTTAAAATAATAGATAATGTGACTCAATGACTCAATATTAACCCCCTATATAAAGAAAATAAAGGCTAATGAAAAATAAAATGGTTTTTAATATTTAAGGAAATTATTTAATACTCCAAAAATCTCGTTAAACTAAATATCATTTAATAATAATATTCTCAAAAATGATATAACACTTTTTAAAAAAGAATATTTATTCTATATTTTGAATCATGCAACGAAAAAAAAATGAAAAATTATTTCAGTAAGTTTCCTATATTTTCCTCCCATTATAATTTTTTAAATGAAAATAGAGAAATAAAAACTATATAAATAAGTTATGTTATCTAAACCTTTAGATATAACTGAATTTATCAGAGAATGTTTTTTTAAATTCCTCAAATAATAAATCATTCATAGAAAAATGATGCACCAAAATATTTAACAAATAACAAATCAAAACGTATAAAAATAAGAACTTAAAAATGATTATTATAAATGATAATACTATAATATATTTAACATACTAATAAGAAATAATTCCATTCTAATAAAAATATATTTATTCAAAACCACAATCATTAATTATAATTATAAAATAAATAAATATTAAAAAAATTTACATTTCTATTGATTTATCAGTTAAATGTTTTAAATATTAGATTTATATTACTGATCCTATGTGAATATAATTTTGTAGAGTAAGCTCCTTAAAATTCTCCTAAATTTTCTCATAAATTTTCTCTTCAACATATTCGAATTGTTCAATATATTCTTAAATGAAATTAAATTTGGCATCAACATTAGAAATTATATTCATCTAATTGATGGTTTTTATAAATTTTTAGTGACCATTTTTTCAATAATAGTAGAATATATAATAAAAATATCTTTCTTCCATTTTAAATTCTTTAGAATAATTAAATTTTTTATATCGAATCCTATGATTTTGATGTAATTTTGATGTTTGATCGTAATTAAAATTTATATCTTTATCCATATATATTATATGCATTGAAATTCATCCCTCAAATTTCTAACAAATATTTTTCACAAAAAAATTAAATTATGATGAACTATAAAAGTATATTAAATTTAAAACTATTACACTATCAATTTTGAATTGATATCTTCAGTGGGAAAATACATTAACATCAATTGGTTTATTTTATTTTTCATTATCAATTTTATTGAGATCAATTCCAAACATATTTTATGAATGAAATGATTTACATAAAGAACATTTCTTTAGGATAACATTATTTAATAGATTAAATAAGTTATTTTTTTTATTTTTATATAGATAAGTAGGAACATATCATTAAATAGAGGAAAATCATTTAAAAAATCATTATTATTTTAAATTAGTAGTTCATCTACTATCCTCTAAATATGATAATAAAAATAATTCAAGGATATTTTCATATTCCTTCATTCATATAAGAATAAATAAAATTATGAATTTCCTTGAATATAATATTACTATTTTCTATAGAATGGAAATCCTATGGATTTATATTTCTAAATTTTTCGATTATTTCAGCGACATCTTGAGGGGGTAAAGATAAGGATGAATACAAAATTAGAAATTACAGTGCATTCCATTTACCTACTCTCTTAAAATATGATTATCATGAATATCATATACCCTACAACTAGATTAATAAATATTTTTGAATGGTATATTACTTCATAAATAATCATATTTATTCTTCTAGAACGTTTAAATTTTTTGTTCTCTATTTTAACAAATATATTGACATCATCCACTATAAGAGAATTAGATTCATAATTACCTATTATATATAAATAATTTATATCTTTCCTTTATTCATTTTCCTACATTTCTTCTTAGAATATTTTCATCATATATTCACTAAAAATATATATTAAATTTAATAATTCATCCTTCGAATTTTTTTAACAAGAATTCATTAAAAAGTATTCTAAAACAATTGACGTCTTATCTGGTCGATATTTATCAATTGTATGAACATGATGATATTTTCGAATCACATAATTCATTGTTCCATTATCATCTTCATCACCTTCAAGAAATAGTTGAAATTCCATAGAAAAATGAAATGATTATTTCTCAAGATTTTTTTTATTTTAATGTAACAAACCTATGAATTTCAAGATATTGTTTATGTATTAGTCATATTTTACTTAATAATCTCATCATGTTCCCCATTTTCAATATTTTAATTTTTTATATCCTCAAATGAATTAATTTTAGCACTTGGATAGATAATAATATTTTCCAATTTAACATACAATAAAAATATACTCAATTTATAACTAGATGAACCTCTCTAGAAATAATGATCTTTATACATAACAAAATATAAAATAAAAATTAATCAAAAATATTGGTATTTTATTTTTGATTCTTCCTATATAAAATAATCAAAATAAATCATTAAACAAATTCATACATTATATTTTATTTTCAAAATTTTTTGAAAAATTTCACTAATATAAAAAAAAGTAATTTATAGATATTGTTAAAACTTGTGTTCTATTTTTTGGCCTCTAAAAAGAATCCAGAACTCTACCTCCAATGGATTGTCAATAATTTGAAAAAATATCACTATATATAATATTAAATTGATTAAATAACGTCAAAAATGTAACTGGTTCAACATTGTAAAAATTAGTTAACTTGGTCATACTATAGGACTCATTAATAATCAACAGAAAAAAACCCATGTTCCAACTGATGAAAGAAAAATTTCCAACAGAACCTGTACTCTATAAAATCATTCAATATGAATTTTACATGTTAAAGATATTTGAATCAATAATTACATCCTTTAAAATATATTTCCTTAAAATACTCTACAATGATTGTACAGATAAAGTTGTAAATAAACAATGATTTATCAAAGTTTATAATAGAATCACATAAAAACATTGTGAATGAAACCAATGATTTATGGTTCTAGTTTTTTATATAGGTTGTAGAAATATATTTATATCTTCCAAGATCTAATGGAAGGATTGATTCACAACAAAACATATAGAATCAAAATTTTATCTTAATTTAATATTGTTTTAAAACATTTTAATTTAAAAACTTTTAATTCATAATATCAAATTTCTGATAATCATAATATGTATTTCTATAAATTAACAAATAATTAAAAAATATGACCAAATTATATATGTTACCAGTATCGAATTAGTTTATTGAAATTATACCTATAATGAACTTAAACAATATAAGATCATTCATGATCATTTATTACTTTGAATTTATATATTCTGTTAAAAATTAATTAATTTTTTAGAAGTAATTGAAAAAAATAAAATATACCCATTCTGAAAATATGTAATTGATTATATATATTAAGAAAACCCAAAAAGTAATAATAATACTTTTTATAAGAACAATTTAGTTTCAGTAAATCTAAAATAAAGTACGAAAAACTGTTAATTGTTTTTTATGTATTGGTGAGAATGGACATCAAATAATAAGAGTAAAATATTCAAAACATATAACATCATTAGTCCATCAAAATTTTATAATTAATTCTTATATAGCTATAATATAATTGGCATATGGTGTACATAAGTATGTAGTTCTATATAAAAAAAATCGAATTTTCCAAAGGAATAAACATGCTCTAGTATAAAATTGGGCGTAAATATTTGTTATTATGGGATTTTAATGTCAATATTTATGGTAATATCTTGGTGACCTTCATTGTAATTTTGTATTTATGTCAATTTTTTCATTCCACATTAATATTATATTAAAAAAATATAAATACATTAAACGCCTATTCTATAATCAATCCTATTCCAAATTTCCCCATAAAACTATTTTGTCATTGGTTTTTAATATAACCAGTTATAACCAATTTAATGTATCCCCTTCAACATAATTTATAGAAAAACTTCTGACATCAAAATTCCAAATAGAACACATTAATTTTTGGATATTTAAATAATATGTCCAAACATGATAATACTTTTTAAAAAATTCATCATTTATTACGCAGATTGAAGTAAGTACATGATCGGTGATGTAAAAATATGTTAGAGCTATGAAACATAAATAATAATAAATATAAATAATTAAAATAATTTTACAAAAGGAATTTAGTCACTTTTATATAGGTAATATATATATAAATTTGAATATTTTATAATGGAAATGAAATCATTTTGAAAATTACGATAAAAATTTGATTTAATTTTGATGATTTATGAAGTGTTAATACTATTATTATTCAATATACGGAAGAAATCAGGAGGAATCCAAATATTTTTTTGCTAATAATTTTAAACTCCCATCAAAAAAATTCAAATGGAATCATTATCGTTTTAACTTGATATTAAAAATGTTATTTATAAAAACAAGTAGTTATGGAAAATTATAACAATATATGAAACTAATCATACATTAATAAGTTATTTATGAATATGTATAAAAAAATTATGAAATATTATAATGAAGATCTTTTGAAATAATGGCGACGATTAGAATTTTATATCAGATATCAATTATTATGTGATTTAATACATATAAAAAGTTATTGAAAAACTCATCAGGTGGTATAAAAAATATTTGGTAGCTAATGAAAAATTAAAATAAACTCTGTAAGAGAAACTAAATCCACCTTTCAAGTGTTTTTTTAATTTTTGTTACATTTATGTATGAAACAATCTTTAAAATTTACAAGGAAAATTGTTTTAATGTAATTAATTAGGAAAAATGATATCAATGTGTATTTTACATTAAAAGTAATGAATATATCTCATTTTGGTTTTTAGTAAAAAATTAGATAAAAAGTAAAAATAAATTCATATTAATGTCATTTTTTAAAAATATAAATTAAATCATGGATAAATAAAATACATAGGATGTTATTATTTTATCTTTTGATTTAATGAGTCCTAGAGCTCACTTAGACTTATGGATCATACATCATTGTATTTGAAAGTTGGAATTCATAGTGACTTCTCTTAGAGAAGTCCATCATTCAATAGACATAACCATTAATCTATATATCTTTTTAGCTTCATGACCGATCTAATAGATGAATGAGAAATGAAATAAAACATTGAGTTATATTTAATATTTTTTATTTTCGAAATAAGACATAAATGTATACTTATAATGTTCATTCATGAAAATATTATATAAATCACATTATAAAAAATCAACAATTAATTAATTGGAATATAATAGTTTATATTATTTTCTTTTATTGGAATTATAGCTCAATAAATAATATATATCAAAATTTATAGTCATCAAAAGTTCGCCTTAAATTATAATACTCTATGAAAATTCCAATTACTATAGACCATAACTTTTGATCCGTAATTCTTTTTTGTATCAAGAACTAGTAAAATAAAATACTAGGACGTAACAATCAATTTTTTGTGATTTTTAATAATAGTTATATTAATGATTTGTGTTAATAGTGGAATTTAAAAATCTATTCCTGTAAAAATAAATATATAATATATAATATATTGTCATTTAACATTATATTTCACATGAACCGATGTTAAATATTTTCTTTTGACATCAATTACTGATGAACCAAAATTAAAAGTGCCGATATAATTTTTTGACAAAGGTTTTGAATAAACGATGTTGTTATTCATTCATTAATGACTAGTTTTTCCAGAAATTGTATTGAAATATTTTATCATTTTTGTTTCCTTCTCTTTGGAGGATATAAGAAATTTAGTATTCATTCAAAAAATATATTTTCATCTATATAATGGAAAAAAATTGGGTTTATATACAAATTTCTATTTATTTATATTTGGTCATATTATTCAATTAATTCACTCAAACATCTTTCTGCCATCATTGAAA
Source organism: Viscum album (assembly GCA_963277665.1). Classification (NCBI taxonomy): domain Eukaryota; kingdom Viridiplantae; phylum Streptophyta; class Magnoliopsida; order Santalales; family Viscaceae; genus Viscum; species Viscum album. The sequence goes on along the minus strand of OY728122.1, from coordinate 655,637,013 downwards.
ATACTCAAAAAGTTATCCAACCCCTTTATTTTATATTTTAATTTATTAACCACATTATTATAAGGAAAATAATCCACACACTTTGGTTAAGTCTTTTTTCTGTCCGATCATGATAAACATTATAATATCTTGGTTCTTTAATATTGGTTTTTTACTTTTTAATTTTTGGAATAATTTGATATTTTATTCTTTTACATATCTAACATATAATAAATATTTTTATTTCCTTTTCTATAATTTATAATTTTCCCTAAAAAATACTTTTTTTCATGATATTAATTTATGAGAAAACAATACTTATTATATATCTTTTGGTACATTATTCCATATTAAAAAAAACATAATAAGGAATTTGATTATATTTTTTAGAAATAGTATATTCATAATCACAAGAATATGATATTTCGTCAATTTTTTTTTTCTAAAATTCATTAAAATAGTTTTGATAAAGAGTACTATTCATAAGAGATTCACCAATTAATATTCCAATAAATGATTTTTTAGTAATTGGAAATAATTTTATAATTATTATGCTATTTTAATTATTTTATGATGAAAACCAAATCGATGTTTCAGAATTACAAAAACTCAATATATCTTTTAATATTATATATTTAATATTATTATTATTATTATATTTTTTCATAGAATTTCAATGATTCGTTTTTTTAATAGAAAAATTTGACGGAATATAAGCTTCCTTCATATATTCAAAAATTATATGTTTTATAAAATCATACTTTTTGTTTAATTAATTTGAATAATTTATTATATAATTATTTCATATTAAATATACATCATTCCATATTAGATATTTTACTCTAAAATTGTTAATGATCACAATTATAAAAAACTTTTTTTATATCTATCTTATATGTAAATGGTGTATATATTCCAATAGTTGTAATTACGATAGATTCAAAATAAAATATTTTTTTTCTATTTCTACATCTCAATTTAATATACTCTCATATATCATGAGATTTATAAATTAGCCATCATTATATTGATTTTTAATATTAGTATTATCATCTATCACTTCCAATTTAAATAACCTATCATTAGGTAGAATATATTTAGATTTTTTAACTAAATTATTATTAGATAAATGTTTCCACCAATAAAATATATTGAATTCATTATTGTCTTTAATTTTTGATACAATTGGGAAACAATTTCAGTTGTTAGAAAATAAAAAACACAAATAACCAGACATTAGTATAGTTCACTTAAGTCCAATATTATTTAAAATCCCACATATGGTGTGATATGAAGATAATGATTATAAATTTGACATTGGATAGAACATGTAATCCTCTATCTGATGTAAAAATTGAATTAAAATATGGACTATTATATTCGGGAGAAATTAGAAACGTCTTTCATTATAATGTTACAGTCCTTGGTGATCATAAGAAATTTATCATCACCAATGTTAATATCTTACGTGTCCATGTTGTCTCACCAATTATAATAACCACATCCATCCAAAATATGTGGTATATGTTGATTAGGTTCTCCAAACACTAGAAATTCTTAATAAATTACTTCATAAAATGTAATACAGTCATCTTTTCTAAAAAAATATTCCATGGAAATTATGAAAATATTAAATTTTAATATATTAAGAAACATACCAATAAATAAAAAATAATAGTAATCAAAAAAAATAGACTTACAATAATATAAAACAAATAACCCCAAAATGGATTGGAATCACACTTCAAGATGGGTTGAAATATAATTTCAAAACTATAAAAAATATATCCATAATTAATAATAAATTTATTAGAAATAAAATTAACTAATATAACCACAAATCAATCTTTATTATGTCAAATTAAAATCCCATATTATATTACAATCAGATTTTATGACTACCAATAGTATTAAATAGTTCAGTTGAATATTAAAATAGTAGGATTTTATAATAAAACTATAAATGAGGTTGAATGGTGGGAGTAAAAAAAAATGGAGTATTTATATAACAATCAACAATTACAGTAAATGATAGTATAAACTAAATAGTTTTTTCAAAAATTAATGTGGAAACATAAAAAAATTTAAAATATCCATTAATTTAATCCTAGAAATATTATTTTCTTCCAACATATATTGAAATCCATTAATATTAAATTTTGAAGTTCTATTTTCTTCTACAAATCAAAATATTTTTTATTTCATCTATATTGAATCTTTTGATTGATCCTATCATAAATTATTCACATACATATTCATATAATCTAATATATATTCCAAAATAGTAAAACCTAAAAAACACGATTAAAAATGCATCAATTATAATAACTAAAATAAAATATCTTATAATTATCCTTACAATTTAATGTTAAACAAAAACATAGAAAATAAAATAATTCAAAATGATATAAAAAAACAAGAAGTTGATTGAATCAGCAACTGAGTCCCATATAATATTCATTAATATATCTTTATAATCCCACATTTGTTCATTATATAATATATCATTTTAATGAAAGTACACAAATATGTTCATTCCACATTCTTTAGGATAAATTTTAATTGAATGAGTACATTTTATATATTTGTGAGTTGATTGACTAAATTCCACTATATATAAATTTATGAATTAATTAGGATGCAATATTGTCTTATAAAACCTTTAATTGATTATTTATAATATTATAATTCATTGAAACAACAAACTATTTGTGTTTTGAAAATCCAGAGACTATTAGTTTTTCAAAATTCAAAAACCCAGATGATTTTTATAAAACACAAGATAATCAATATTTCGTTTATCTATTTTTATTACATATAAAATAATATGAATTCAAAAACTATTTCCAAATCCATTAATTACTCAATTAAACTCTGAATTTTTAAATATTAGATAATTTGATTCATTTACTCAATATTTCACTAATCATGAATATATTTTATTCTTGTGATGATATAAATGAAATGTTGAATAAAATTTCAGTTGATGAATATTTAATTAATTATAATTATATTTAATATATTATTCAAGGATTATTTAAATGTATACTTCACTTATTGCATATTATGTACTAACTTATATTGATGTACCAAATCAAATAGGGGAACAATATTTTAAATAGTGCGTGTTATCCCTAGTTCCAAGGAAAGATGATTAATATGTCTATTTCGGGAAGAGAAAAACATCATGAATTATAGTTGTATTTTACCAGATGCCGAATAGGGTTATTATTATATCATAAGTGATATTTTTAATACATATAATGATCTAGAAAATTTACACATGCTAAACTATTATTGTCTTTTATTTATTATCTATTAATTTATCATATTGTTCTACTAGAAACAATGACATATAAATTATTGTAAAAAATCATTTAACTATAATCATAATTTCTAGTTCATTAATAATTTAATTAATGTATTCCCATTTCTTAAATAAATGATTATTTATGAAATAAATGTCACATTACCAGCTTTGTGAATATTATTTTATGGGAATTATGAACAATGTGTTCAGTAAAAATTAATCTTTTTCCATCTGTATTCCTTTTTTAAAATCAAAAAAATCATTTATAAATACATATATTGTCTTCATGAGTTTTATTTTTATTTCTAACTTTTATTTTTATTATATCAATAAGATAATAATAATAACCACTTGATTTATAAAAATGATTATTTTATATGATTATTATAGATACGATCAGCATCGTACTCCTCAGATAAAATATGAAATTGGTTTTTAATAGTCTCACTAATTATGTTCATAATCATACTAACTGATTAAATAACACTTATTGGATAAATCGTAATGATTGTTTCAAATTAAAACCCTCAAATCTATTTATTGTTCAATTTTTTATTTTATAAGACTTGCCATTTTCTTTTAATACTAACTCTATCATAATCAGAGAATAAGTATTTCATCTAAAGGAAAACCCTCGAATCAAAATTATGTTAATGTTTCAGTTACAATATTAAAGTTGGAACATCGAATATAAATTATTTCATGTATTATATTTTTATATGTGTTCTAAAATGATTTTATTTTTTCGGACATGCTATGAAAATTGAAGTAATAGAGGTCGAAGTCCCTCAGAGATATCTGGAATAAATTAAACTATTTTAGCAAGACCAATATATGACTACTGAGACGAAGGCTATAAATACATGGGTTTTTAGAAGTGATCAATACTTTTTACTAAGATGATACACTTTTAGATAGCTCTGTTAGAATACTAAATTGTGATAAAACAGTAATGTCTACATGTCATGAGAAACATCATCCAAATACTTGTATCTTCAATGAGATTTGATTTTCTTCATGTGATACCAAAAAACATTAAATATGATCGAGGGATTCCGGGTATATGAATATAAACTATTACCGATCTTTTAGTATTGAAGGATTTTCTTGAGATGAATATAGAGGTTTTGATGACATACATAATTGAGGTCTTCAAGGGATGGATAGAAAGAATAAAGCTTATCATCATTTCAAGGGCTTACCCTGGTGTAGGTATGACAAACATTCATGATATTATAAATGAAGGAACCAATTACCTAGGAAAGTGGATACACTTCTCTTTGTGATCAAATAATTGTATTCATTTAAATTTCTACTAAATTGTAGTAGAAATTCAATTGATTTTCATATTCATCATTCAATTATTTATTTAGTTTGTCCCTACCAATCTGATTTTTATAAATCTGTAATAAATTGATTAAAATTTATTTACAATACATTATTATAAATCATTATAATACCCCATACGATTATAGATTATTTACAATATAATTGATATTATTTTTTTTGTATTCATCATAACCATTGTGATTTCGATCTAATATACCATTACTCTGATCAAATTGATCCCTTTATGAATAAAACTAGTTTTAATTACAACCTAAGAAATAAATTATCATAATCAATATGATATTGTTATTTACGGAACCTAATGATAGTTTAACTAATTTTTGTATTAAAATTAGAGGATTTTTTAAATGATTTTGTTTAAGTACATTTAAAATAAAACTGTTTAGTCAAAAATTGGATAATATTTGAAAGCTATAATTCACTCCAACCTTTATTATGCCCTAGAAAAATATATTCTGATCCAAAAATTATTGATATAGGAGGTTTCCATTTATTTTTTTAGTATATAATATTTTAATGCTTACTGGAGATTAAATGGTACATGACAAGGTTTTTATTACTTTTACAAGTTTAGAAAATAATTATTTTCATCTTAACATTAAGGTACAAAATACATTACTATTTGTAATGATAATGAATATATAAAACCTGGTATCTTCTTTTGAAGTTTCCAACAACATAAGTAAGAAGAAAGAAATTACAAATTTCTATAAATCTATAGTTATTGTTACCATAAGATCCATGATAAGATCCGATTATCATGGTGCTGTTTTTCTATACAGAGAACCTATACATAATGTTCAATATATATTTATGACTATTGTAAAAAATCTTACTGAAAATGGGATATAAGGGATTATATTATGAGATTCATTTAGACAAGATTATAAATATTATCCCTAATGAATTGGAATCAATGAGACTGGATATTGAAAAGTCACGTGATGTCCCAACTCTAACACATGATGTGTTATTTGGAACTCATGAAAAATGAGAATATAGTAAAGAGAGATGTAGAGAATGTAATGAAGAATAATTGGAGTTTTTCTTTTACTACTACAACAAATTAGCTGAAAATTAAAACTCTTGATAACTTAGTTATGTAAAGAAAGAAGAATTTTTCTATTCAATCATGCAGAAGAGGATCTGAATGAAATTACAAAATATTTTATAAGCCTATGGGAAAGAATATTTTTTAGGAAAAAGTTACTTAAATTTCATTTCGTTGAAACTGATCTGATTATGATTTTGAAAATGAGTGTTCTATATAATATAATATTGGTCTTATTTCCAAAATATTAATTGAAAATTATTGAATCTTGGATAATATACACATTAGTAAATCCTTAAATACCATATTGATAACTACTACTTATCCTGATCATGAAAATTATAAAACCATAAATGATGATTCTTCTTCAGTAAAAGATAATTCTTCACATTAATTTCAAGATGTATCACAGTTTTCCAAAATGAATGGAAATGAAAATTGATAGATCAAAAAGTAAACTGATAAGGAATATTTGAGAATCAATGTTATAACATAATAATATTCTTATATTTATAAATATATTCATGTAATGTTTTTCAAAATATTTATATTAAAAAAACCATGAGAATTTAAATTCTGAAAAAGTTAAATTTTCTAATAATTTAAAAAAATTGTTTCTGAGAAAAATAATTTAGTGAACAAATATAATTCTAAAACTAAGGTTGATGATGATAAGAATTTATACATTACAATGAAATTTGAAATCATTTCTCATAAGAAACATTTAGGAAACATTATATAGAGTAACAAAAAACTTGATAAAATGTATAATAATATTCTTCTTCTATGAAATATTTATGGAATTGGATATTCTCGCTCAACCACATTTTTTGCAACAATATTTTGTTCATGAATGTACATCTTTTTTCACTAAGTGTCAATGTGTTGGATACTGGGAAAAAATTGGTATTTATATAAAATTCAATCCTTAGGGCTTCATAGTGCCCATTTCTCTAAAAAATGGATTCCTAATATTTGATTATCAAAAAATTCTAGATCCAATAATGTTTTGATTCCAAAAATAAAATTGTCTTATTTTAAAGATAACAAATAATGGAGAAAAAAATACATGGTAAATGGATATTGGATGTTCGAGACACATGATTTTTAAAAAATAAATATTTGAAAATGTTATCATGATGAAAGGTGTAAATGTCACTTTTAGAGATAATTCAAAAGGAAATAATGTTCTCATAGGTAACATTTTTCTTCTTGGAAAAGCTTTAATTTCAATGATTTTGTTTTTTAAAGGTGTTAAGAACATACGTATAATAATTGGAAAATTATATGATTAAGGTTTCCTTGTGAATTTATGGAACAATAAATGCTTATTTATATATTCGATGGGTGAATTCATTCTTTCATCTCATTGGCGTGATAATTTTTTTACACATAACATATAAGACCTTAAGGGCCAACACATACTTAACCATAGTGAAATTGAAGATAAATCATGGGTATGGCATCGAAGGCTATGAAATTATAGCCTTAAGAGCTTATAAAAACAGTCTATGAATTAACATGTAAGGGGTCTAATAAATGATATACTTTATTCTTTAATAACATGATACCTTTTTCCACGTTGAAGGAAACATGGGTAATACTTTTAAATAATTAGTGAAATCTCAACTACCGATGAATTACAATTAGTGAACATGTATATCATTGGTCATAAAAAATTTGTATTTATTGGGGGAAAATAATCTATATTTTATTTATTTGTTGACTACATAATTTTTACATGGGTCTATTTTCAATCAAACTAATATAAAACCATTTCTTATTTAAAATCATTTTCTGCCAAAGATAAAAATGAGGAAAGCCATCCATTGATAACTATTCACAGTGATCATAGTGGAGAATTTAGAAATTCCTATTCTGAATATTTTTCTAGTAATAATAGAATTACTCATAACTTCTCAACACAATGAACTCAAAAATAATGGTGTTATTGACAGAAGAAACTGAATTCATCAAGTGATAACAAGAACAATGAGGAGTGGATAATGTATCACAAAACATTTTGGGGTGGATGTTTTGAGTACAACTTGTTATATTATATAATATTTTTAATTACTCCATTTCATAATAAATCACATTATGATTTGTGGAAATACTGGAAACCAAAAGTGTCATACATTATATTTTTTTTATGCAATGTAATCATATTAAACAAAAAAGATAATTTAAATAAATTAAAAATAATATCGAAGGAAGTTATTTTCTTAGGATATTCTACTACATCAATGATTCATATATTTTTTAGCAAAACATAATGTAAAATATAGTACAAGTCATATTTAATGAAATAGATCCTTTTGTTTTTAAATAGCATCAAAGTACATCTTTCTTATTTATTTTTTAAAATTGATTATCAACCATTGATAGATAATTATTATAATATGTAATATATTAATGAAATAGTTTCTAATGTATTTATTGTAAAATACATTCACCCGTATGTTGATGAACAATTTTTACAAAACCCTTGTTAGTTGTTTCTATGGAATCATTCAAGTGATATTATGACTGGTGATGTAAATCAACCCATAAGGACTAGATTATCTATAAAATATAAAGTAGAACATCTATAATTTCATTATCAATTTCAATAGAAATATCTTAATGATGATTTAAGTTATGAATATTGGATAATGTGGATGAAAGTGGAGCTAAATGAATTTTAATGAAAAATTGTTTAGACATTCGTTAAAAGACCTAGAGAAACCACTATTATTTGAGTAATATAGATCTATAGAAACAAATGTGATGAAAAAAGAATCATAGTAAACAATTTAGCATGATAAGTTATTAAATGCTATATTAAACAAGGAGTAGACTATTAAAAAACATATTGTCATATATCTATACTATATTTTATTCAAATTTTATTAGTCTTTGCAGCATTTATTAATTTAAATCATTTTCAAATGGATATATAGTGTTCTTTTCATAATAGATATGTTCAAGATGAAATTTTCATATAATAACATACTATTTTTGAATACATAAAACATCCTTAAAATGTGTTTAAACTAACAAAATCTTTTTTCAGTCATGAAAATCACCATGATCCTAAAATGATAGTCTTATTTGATTTTTTTCAAAACAATTCTATTAAGGTAAATTTTGATCAGAACCATATTATTATGAAAAATAATATTTCTTTTGTTCAAATTTATGTAGTTTAAATTATATTCAGATTAACTTATTAATCTCTATTTTATTCAATAGTAAATCTAATACATTCTGAGTTTTGAATGAGTATAATGTGTGAGTTAATGTTTTTTCTTGGTTTTCGTATATCCAAAAAACCATAAGGAACCTATATCTATCCAAATAATTGTATTAAGTATCTTCTTAAAATGTATGGATATGAAAATTCTAAATGTTTAATTACGCCAATCAGTACCTTGAATTCCCACGATCATGGTGAAGATAGAAAACTTGTGGATCAAATAACTATTATAGGTATGATATGTAGACTACTATACTTAATATCTAGTTGAACGTCCCAAATGTGTTCAGTTTTCTTATGTGCCAGATGTCAAGAAAAGCCAAAGGAATCCCATTTTATAGTAGTTAAAACAATTTATCACTCTTTAAAGGGAACTATGGATTTGGGGCATTTTTATTCTTCTGGAAAAGAAATTTTTATAACATGTTTTTTTATGCTAACATTGGTGGTTCTAGAATGGATAGGAAAGTAAATCTATAACCTATATTTTTTTAATGAGATTCATTATTTTCATGGTCTGGTATGAGATAACACATAGTAGATCATTCCACTACTGATGCCAAATATGTGGAAGCTTGAATTTTTGGTGCTCATTTTTTTTGGATACAACACATAATCCCATACCTTGTTATATGCTTTACTAAAACTCAGTTTATATGACATAACACTAGTGAAATTGAAAAAATTAAAAACCCCAAAAATTACTCTTAGGAATAAATGTAGATATTATGCATCACATTTTGATGGATCACACAAAAAAATAAATTTGAATTTATCATTCATAGGAACACAAGAACAACTTGTTGATATATTTACAAAAAAAATAACCATCTGATAGATTTGAAAATATTAAACCGACTTAAGGATTTATCAATGTAATTTAGCCATTAATATTTACTATATATTTAAACGATATCATTACATTATGATAATACTTTCTAAATGGGGAGTTTATATGACTATTTTCATGTTATTAATTGGTTTCACGGTTTTAATCGGTTACATATTTTATCGATATCAATTTTTTATCAACTGTTTTTTTATATCAAAATTATTTTATCTCACTTTTTATTGATCTAAAACTTTATAGTTTTAAAATTTTAGTGATCTCAAATTTTTTCGATCTCACACGTTATTGACACAATTTTTTAATAAAAATAAAATATAAATAATTTATTTTAACAAAATAAAAATGATATATTAAAATGAACAATTCAATCTTGAGATTCTAAAAGGTACAAATCCCAATAAATTTTACAATGTTTTCAATACATTCATATCTATTTGAATTTTTTAAAACCATCAAATAATTCTATAATTTTTTTAATGTTAAAGAGTTCAAATATATTCAACTATTTGATCTCATTGATCTAATATGGACCGTAGAATTCCAATAGTCACTTTTCTTTGCTTATAAATAGTTACCCCAATATCTATTCCACATCAAAATTTTGAGCGTTTTTATTAAGATCCACCCATCATCAAATAGTAGAGACCGATTATTTCCATATTCAGAGACTTCATGTGTATTTTAGTCTTCATCCGTAGAAATCTCTACAAACTTGGTGGCATCTGAATATTTTTCAAATAAGATGTTCATTCAAGAAAGGCTTCCCAAAATTAGTTTCATTATAAAATATGATTATACTCTAAATAAAATTTTTCAATTCCAAATATGGAAATTGGTATCTATATACAAATCAAAGGTTCATCATATTATACTTCTTGATGAATTTATTCAATTCTAAAAAAATTTGTGGTTTTTGAATAAAACATAAATATAACATTTCATGTCTATGACCATAAAATCAATTTTCTAGAAAATCAAGCTACATTGTTTCTCAAATTTCCTTCTGAGGGAGATTCTTATTGTCCATTAGATAAATTTAAAATGAACATAGGTAATTTTATTAGTGAATATATTTAATAATCCCACTTTGGGGTGCATAAAGACAAAACCAAGGCAATTAATCTACCATTAAATAACAGGATTATCACATTTTTGATGCAAGTATTTTTAATTCCTATGAGAGGAGAGAGAAAAAAATTATATGTGTTAATTAAATTCACCATCGACATTACTTTTAATATTAGGATGATCAACCATATAGGTTACATCTTCACAATTGTAAAAAAAAATTAATCTTCTGGTATTATGTTATAGTTGATAATTCTACCATCCATTGAAATAAAATGTATTCATGAATATCATTAGTTTTTCAACAATACTATTGTTTTAATACCGATAAATATGATAATTGTTTGGATAAGTTAGGATACAATGAGTAGGATGAAAATCAATTTTCATTTTAATTCTATGAATTTATTTACGAATGTTGATAGATAATTCCCTAAAGCATAAGCATCTGAAACTCATGTGTCAATTGATTTAGAATGAAAATGTATGATCTCATTCCAAAACCAGAGAAGAAAAGTGTTTATTGTGGATGAATGGTTGAACTGGGGAGGAAAGTAAATTATTATTTAAATAAATTAGATCTATAATTTTGTCTCAATCTAGCTGAGGCCCTCCATAAAAAGAATAAGGCTGAAGAATAAATCAGATGTCAAGAAAATTAAAAGTTCTAGGAAAATCGAAAGGATATTTTTTTGATATTTACAACATGTTTATTTCAATGTGGAAATCCAGTGATTCTATAAATACACGGAATACTTCACCTGTTAAATCATTAATACCTTCTATTAAGGAGAAAAATATGAAGGAACAATAAGATTGAGAATAATTGGATCCTCATGAAGAATATGAATCTAAAATGCACCACATAGATAATATATATTTTATGAACAATTATGTAAAGAGAGGAGTGCTTAAGAAATGAAAATTAAATGAAAATAAAATGTAGATAATTAAATTATAAAATCTCTTATTGATGCAATACCTATTAGATCCTGAGAAGAAACATTAAGCAAATTTTCATCCCCATGAATACAATTGGCGTTGAATATTGATCAGAAAAAAGAATCCATGAATGTGATTCCTATATAATATAGATAAAAAAAGGGGACCCAGATAATAATGAGAATCATAACATTGAGGGTGTTCTTTTAAGAACTAACTATGATGATCATCCTAATTTCTCAAATGACACATATTCTAATCGAACTATTTCAATAATGGAGTTTATTACATTGAATACGGAGTAAGAAGGATGGAAATGATAATTTTCTATTCTCAAAAACATGATGAAAATATTGGCATTATTTACAATTTATAAAAAGAAATAATTCAATAAGTTAATGTTTCATTGGAAAAATTTATGAAACAATAAGTTGAGTTCAATTGTATTGAAGAACATTCTGAGGAACATAGGAAGTCTTGCAATAAATTTGTCATGTGGTCACATTACATTGTTGGGTATGTCAAGAATAATAAAGATAAGGATGAAGATATTATGTGTAATGGCCCAGACCTCTCCATTCCATTACATTGTGAAAATGTGGTGTTGGAGGTGTTTTGGGAGGTCAAGGTGAATTATCCCCAACACTTTGCCAATTTTATAGTTCTGTGAACAGTGTTTCCTGAATGGTGTGCTCTAATGGTCACCTTTTCCATTGCCTAATTTTTGAGTTCCGTGAACAGTGTTTCCAGATCAGTGAGGTTCTAACAGCAACCTTTATTTCCTTTTCCAAATTTCTAGTTCATGAATAGTGTTTCTAGATCAGTGAGGTTCTAACAGCAACCTTTATTTCCTTTTCCTAATTTTTAGATCATGAATAGTGTTTCCAGATCAGTGAAGTTCTAACAGAAACCTTTATTTCCTTTCCCAAATTTCGAGTTCATGAATAGTGTTTCCAGATCAGTGAGGTTCTAACCACAACCTTTATTACCTTTTCCAAATCATGAGTTCATGAATAGTGTTTCCAGATCAGTGTGGTTCTAACAGTAACCTTTATTTCCTTGAAAAAATTTCAATTTCATGAATACTGTTTCCAGATCAGCGAAGTTCTAACAATAACCTTAATTTCCTATGCCAAATTTTGAGTTAATGAATAGTTTTTCCAGATCCCTGAGGTTCTAACAGCAACCTTTATTTCTTTTCCAAATTATGAGTTCATGAATAGTATTTCCCTGATAAGTGAGGTTATAACATCAACCTTTTTTTCATTTGCCAATATTTTAGTTCATGAATATTGTTTCCAGAGTAGTGAGGTTCTAACAGCAACCTTTATTTCCTTTTCCAAATTTCGAGTTCATGAATAGTGTTTCCAGATCAGTGAGGTTCTAACAGCAACCTTTATTTCCTTTTCCAAATTTCGTGTTCTGGAATAGTGATTCCAGAACGGTGACCTTCTAACTGTCACCCTTTCTTCCCTTTTCCAAATTTCGAGTATGTGAACAGTGTTTTCAGCTTCATACAGTTTCTACCCTTTGACGTTTCTTTTGATGTAAAATGCATTTAAAGCATTGTTTTAAGGAATCAAAGGCCAATTCAAAGGCCATAACTCCTAAATTAATTATTCCTATGGCTTGGGTTGTTTTTACTTGGTCAAACCGTGTGGGTTAATGTGATCAGCTTTTAATGAGGAATTAAGCGTATCTTAATCGTCCCCCATTTATTCTTCAAAAAGGGTCAAGATATCATCCTCCTTTGTTCTTCCTCTTTGTTATCGGCTATGAGATAATGGAACCTATCAATCCTTCCCGTAGTAGTTGTATAATCAAACTTTATTCCTAGGATTGGTTCTACTCTGTTTTAATGCAACTAAGCTATATCAATCAATCTTGATATAATGTATGTTTTTTCTATATTCTTTTGGGGTTCATCTTATCCTGTTTCACCTTTCCATATTATATCACGTAATCTCCATGACTCTAATGGGATTTTCTTGGGGTTCGGTTGGTGATTTCGTACTGTGGCATCCGTGGGTGGATGCAGTTGTCGCAAGAGGAGGATCGTGACCCGTTGTGTGTATAAAGAATGTGAGGAACTATTTGTGGTTGGGGATTCGTTGCTTCTCTTTTCTTTTACGAGCAACTATATCTTTAGCATGTTTTATCCCAGTGGATCTCAGTGGAATTGACATAATAAATATTTGTACTAGATAAATAAATAGATATATATCGTATGATATTGCCTCTTGTTTTTCTAGTTAGTGTGATATCTATGCTTGCTTTGTTTAGTTGTATGTTCTTGATGGAAATCAAAAAATAAAGTAAACTGGGATTATTTAATACTTTTTGGCTCAAGATAAGTGGCATGAAAAACGAATCTGGTTCTTGTTGTAATTTGATGTTAATAAATATAGTGTTGTAATCATGATTATTTATTTGATATTTCTTACTGATTAGGTTTCTCGAATTTGGAACCTATTTTTAATAAATCTGTTAATTCAAGATGGATTAAATAACTGCATGTTCGATAATTTATAAAAGGGTTCTGAGTTACCCTCTTGATTGTTAAAGGGCAAAGAGCCCATTTATGTGATGTTCGTTTTCCTGCTTCTTGTGCTGTGATGTGATCCTGGATGGGTGTTGTGATATGTGAAGGCATGGAGACTTTTTTTTGTGGAATCAAATGACGCCTAGAGTGGCGATATGCATCGGTTTATGCATGTGGGTGTATAGGAGGACACGTGGGGTATGCCACGTTCATTCCATGGTTAGCTTCTAAAGGAAGGATGGTTATATTCTCTTGCTATAAGTGGAAAAGACTCGATGGGTAGTACATCTTCTCACCGTTTTGAGCACCATTGTGTTAGCAGCATTTGATGTTTTTCTAGAATTCCTGGGAATATGGGAATGTAATTTTGTAATGTATATTTGAATAAATGGTGTTAACTCATGGGGTTGGAGTTTGCTGGAACATAATTCTGAAGTTGTAATTTTTGAAGGAACAATTGACCTTGGGTGTAATGCTAATGGAACTTAATGTGAAATTGTTCATGGTTAATTAATGTTAATGAATTAATTAACGTACATTGGATCTGATAAAAAGGGAATGATATAATCTAAAAAAGCACTTTAAATGGTTTTTTACTTCTAGGATACCTAGTCTTAGATGTTGCAGCAAAGAGTCTGAGATAAGTTAGCTGAAGTTGTGTCTAAAACTAGGTAAAGCCCACAGTGTGGTTGTGAGATTTAATATATCTGATACATTTTGTTTTATATACGCTACGCTACTGTATTAGTAAGGGAAACTGACACCCTGGGGATTCTGAGCCCTGGGGTGGTGTTTTCCCCAACATTTCGATGGGAGGATGAATGGATGACTACCCCCTCTGGCCCCACTCCATTCTCTTGGTAGATTCTTGTGATGATAGGCACATTGTTTAGTTTTCCCCGTATATGTCTGTAAGTGGCTGTAATGACTTGTGGTTATTCATAGACATATATTTTGGATATAGTATCCTATGAACTACTATAGGTGTAACATGTATACGCTGTGATGGATTTAGGATCCTTACTCGTTGTATGGGTTGTAATGGATTGAGGTATAATACCGTACGTATGATACAGGTTATACTAATTGTGGTGGCTCCCTGAAACTACCTAGTTACTTTTGGTTGTGAGGATGGGGTGGTGCTTTTCCCAGGTGTCTGCGTGAAATAATTTTTAGTTCATGAGGTGCAGATTGTGGTGCTTCTCCCAGGTGTCTGCTGGCAAGATTTTTTGGAGAGAGATTCTTAGGACGTGCGACGTTGGGGAAAAGCGGCAAACCAGTGGATAAGTAGTAGCTGGTTACCCTTGAAATTCTTTATTATATGATATATTCTTGTATGTATTTCTTGTTTAGAGTAGCCATGGTGAGGTTGGGAACTTAGTATACATGTTTATGT
This sequence comes from Viscum album, assembly GCA_963277665.1. Lineage (NCBI taxonomy): Eukaryota > Viridiplantae > Streptophyta > Magnoliopsida > Santalales > Viscaceae > Viscum > Viscum album. The sequence continues at coordinate 655,621,287 of OY728122.1, read as the reverse complement.
GATGAGTTTGTTTCACTTGTTGTTCACTATGATTTAGCATGCATTGTTTACATTACCACGAGAGGCTTCAGAGAGGATCCTACTGAGTATACTGTTATACTCACCATATGTATATATATACTGTTTTTTAGGTCACTTGGAGTAGGTTGGAGGTCAGTCTGGTTACAACTAGCTTGTTGTTGTAGGAGCTGTAAGGGCTTCTAGTTGCAGCTGTTTAAATTTTTTTGGGTACTTGCAGTTTTTCCCTTCCAGTTGTAGTACTTTTTAATGACATTTCATATGTGTACATGAGTTTCTTTTTTATTCAGTTCTATGTTGGAGTTGATTGGTGTCTATCTTATCTCTCTCTTTCGCATGTGTTCTCTTAGAGGGTAATACCTCCCATTTGTGTGTTTACTATACCCTCGTTTCTAGTTGCTAACCCGGGGCCTACTGGAGGTGGGACTTAGGGTTTTTTATCTCCCTTATCAAATTTCTAGCCCAGGAGGCGTACACATTATGTGGAGGGGGTTGTGATAGAGTGGTATCAGTGGGAGGTTGAGGGATTGGATGGTGTTTTGGAGTTAGGAACAGGTGAGGTTACATGGGTTGGTAGGGAAACATTGTCATTCCTGTTTATCAAGTGAGGTAAACACTAGAGACCGGCTAAGACATCAGCGATTAGGGCACCCAATGATCTGATGTACGAACCATTTAGTTTACAATGGCTACTAAACACGGTGATAATAGTTTCAAGGTATAAACCTAGGAAAGGATCACTCATCATTCCTCTTGTGCATGTGTTTGAATGGGTAGATCTTATGATAGGTTAACCTAAAAATATTGAAATAAAACAATAAATTAATTAATGTTGAGTCTTCCATATTCCAGGTTTAGGAGCACTAACGGTTTGTTATTTTACAGGAATGGCTCCAGGTCGAAATCCGCATCAGGTTTGTGCAGAAAATGTCAAGAAGGTTGTTCCAGCAGATCGGCGCAGGGTAGAGGTTAACGACGACAACACTTGGAGGAATACACTCTGAGAGTTTCAACACCAAAGTCTGCATAAGTATGAGGGATCTGTATCAGATGCAGTCACGGATGACAGGTTAGAAGAGGTCGAGATCTGATTCAGTTCGATTCATTCTCGTATGGAACACTAGGTGTCCTTGGTTGTGATAATACTGCCTGGAGATGCGAGGCAGTGGTGGTTCTTATTCCTAGAGGATCGTCAGGAGTCAGTGATCTCATTGGTGGAGTTCCGAGACAGGTTTAGAGTAATGTTTCATTCTTTGACTGCGAAGGTGTCTAGTCACCAGGAGCTTCTTACCCTTCGATAGGAGAGCTGCAATGTTCGAGTGTATGGAATCTGTTTCAGGAACTATTTACAATATGCTTCAGACCTACTTCCAGATGAGGATGCTGGGGTGAGGCATTTTGAGGAGGATTTGCGTCCAGAGATCCAGCGCTAGGTCACCCATTTTATGCTAAAAACATATCATGAGGTGATGGTGAGGGAAGAGGTTGTCGAAAGGACCATGGGCAGGACCGTATCATCACGAGAGGGGAATCGGCATGATTCCTCAAGAAGTAGAGTTGTGGTCTGGGGTTCTCGGTTTTCAGGGAAGAAAAGTTTCTATTCACTCGGGGTAGGTCCCAACCCTTCATATCTCGTTTATCTAGATGTAGCCACTCTCAGGCCTATGCTAGGGGATCCGGCACTTTTTTTCTTTTGGTGGTCGTGGTCATCTGTAGTGGGAGTGCCTGACCATTTAGAGAGGCCATCTTGCACCAGGAACCACGCTCCAGGTTCCCTCGTTGAGGCAGTTCCATATGAGGCAGTAGCAGCTAGTTGCACCAAATTTAGATCAGTAGAGGGTAGATGGCGTAGGCAGAGGACAACCCCATTATGCTCCCCATCCTCAGAGAGCAGAGCGCGGCCGTGGAGGTGGTCGGCATTAGGGTCATAGAGGCCATGGAGGAAGTCTTGGTCAGCATCATGCTCTTGCTTTACCAGCTCCATGTGAGCCAGATATCGTTCGAGGTACCATTTGCTGGTTTTTTACCTCGTTTTATGCCTTGTTTGATTCATGACCGACAAAATATTTCATATCACCGAACCTTGTCCATGAATTGGGACTTGAGGTAGAGAGGCTTCTAGTTCCCTTGGCATTGACTACGCCAGTAGGAGGTTGAGCAGACATGTTTGATGTATGTAGAGACCGTGAGCTAGTGTTGGTGCAACACTACTCTTGGGGAGATTTCCTATGTTTATGAATACAACCATGTGATGTCATCCTCAGCATGGATTGGTTGTATTAGATGAAGAATATCGTGGATTTCTTCAGGAAAAATGTCATCATAATTTGTGCAGATAGAGAGAAAGTGGTGTTTTTTTGTGAGCAAGACCCTCAGATGGGTCATAGGGGTGTTCCATCCTTATCATCCATGATGGCTGAGTTGATTCTGAGTTCGTCAGAGGTTCATTAATTGTAATTTCCTAGGGTCATAGAGGAGTACCCTGATGACTTTCCATATGTGGTTTTAGCATTACCGACTCGACGAGAGATCATGTTCGAGATCGAGCTACATCCAGGAGCATCTTATATCTCTATGTCTCCATATAGGATGGCCCCTTATGTGTTACGAGAGCTACGTATATATCTTGAAGGTCTGTTGCAGTGTGGTTTTGGTCGGCCAAGCATGTCACCATGGGGTGCACCAGTTTTGTTTGTGAAGAAGGCCGAAGGAAGTTTGCGGTTTTGTGTCGATTATCATCACTTAAACAAAGTGACAATAAGGAATCACTATCCTATTATGCGAATTGATGATATATTTGATAAAATTAAGGGTGAAAGTTGGTTCTAAATGATTGACTTGAGGTCAGGATATCATCAAATGCATGTGAAGGATGACGATATCCTGAAGACTGCTTTCTGTTGTCGTCACAGGCATTATGAGTTTGTTGTAACAACATTTGGCGTGATGAATGCTCCAGCTGTATTCACGGGATTGATGAATTCTTAGATTTGTGAGTTCCTGGACATGTTTGTGGTGGTTTTAATCGATGACATCCTTGTGTACTCCACATATGAAGAGGAGCATGCTGATAATATACATGTTGTTTTGGGAGTTCTTCGTAAACATCGGCTATTTGGGAAGTTGTCGAAGTGTGAGTTTTGGGCTCGAGTAGTCCGTTTAATGGGGCATGTTGTGTCCCAATAAAGAGTAGAAGTGGATCCATAGAAGTTAGAATTATTTGTGTCTTGGGCATCCCCCAAGAAATTTTCAGAGGTGCAAAGCTTCTTGGGTCTCGCAGGCTACTACAGAAGGTTCATAGCCAATTTCTCTCAAGTTGCGACTCCTCTGACAGCGTTGACCAGGATGGATTTGGCGTTCATATAGAACCATCACTGTCAAGCATCTTTCAAGTATCTAAAGGAGAAGTTATTAAGTTCTCCAGTTCTTTGTCTTCCAGATGAGGGAGTTATGTTTGATGTTTTCTGCGATGCTTTGCATCTAGGGTTAGGGTGTGTCCTCATGCAGTAGAGGTCATTTTTTTCTTATGGGTCTCAATAGTTACATCCCCATGAATGTAACTATGCCACTCATGATCTTGAGTTGGAAGCCGTGGTTTTTGCATGGAAGTTGTGGAGACATTACCTCATTGGTGAGCGCTTTTTGGTTTTCACCGATCATATGAGTTTGATGTATGTTTTCTCCCAGCAAGACTTGAACATACAACAACATTGGTGGATGGATATCATAGAGGAATATGACATCGAAATATCATATAGACCTAGAAAAGAGAATGTTGTAGTTGATGGGCTGAGCCGAAAGTCACGTAGTGATGTTGTGTGTGAATCTGGAGATTCATGGAGTGTAATGGAAGAACTGTCAGAATTACATCTTGATATTGGAGAAGTTGGGGTAGAGGTTATATTTTTTGGATGACGGTACACTCATCCCTGGTGTAGATGGTGGAAGAGTCTCAGTTGGTAGATCTAGAGATGGAGGTCTAAAGATACAGAGTTGTTTGTGGTGAGGCCCCTGATGGTTGGTCGGAGGACAAACAACACCGACTGTTGTATCATGGAAGTCTTTTTTTCCCATGGAGATGTGTGAGATGGTTCATAGAGAGTTCCATAGATCACCTTTAGCAGAAATTCCTGGTGCGACAATGATGTATCGATCCTTGAGGAGTCAGTTTTGGTGGCCTGGGATGAAGCATGTCATTGCGGAGTTTGTGTCTCGATGTTTAGTCTTCCAAAAGGTGAATGTCGAACATCGTGTTCCTGGTGGTCTTCTCCTTCCATTATAGATTCCTCAGTGGAAGTGGGAGGACATCTCAATAGACTTTGTTACAGGTTTACCTTGAGCTCTAGGAGGACATTATGCTATTTGGGTGGTGATGGATCATTTTACAAAATTGTCCCACTTCATAATGATCATGGAGTTGAGCTCAATGGATGTTATTTCGAGGCAGTATATGGAGGAGAGTACCTGGGAACGTGAGTCATATATATGTGCTTAGTACCCAGAGTTGTTTGATGTTTAAATCTTTTCATGTAAGGATGTTCCCTTAATGGTTATGCCTTTCATGTTTTATTTATGAATTTCTTTTATTTCTTTTGTGGCTTTCTCTCTTTGGAGATGTATCTCAATGGGTGTTTGTTCGGACCCCGTTTTCTTGTTTACTTTTGGTGGGTTTTGAATTCTCGAGGATGAGATTCTTATGATAGGTATATGATGTAATGTCTTGTACCTCTCCAGTACATTACATTGTGAAAATGTGGTGTTGGAGTTGTTCCAGGAGGTCAAGGTGACTTATCCCCAACACTTTTCCAATTTTTGAGTTCTGTGAACAGTGTTTCGAGAACGGTGAGCTCTAAAGGTGACCTTTTTCATTTCCAAATTTTTGAGTTCTGTGAACTTTGTTTCCAAATCAGTGAGGTTATAACAACAACCTTTATTTCCTTTTCCAAAATTCTAGTTCATGAATAATAATTCCATATCAGTGAGGTTCTAACAACAACCGTTATTTCCTTTACCAAATTTCTAGTTCATGAATAGTGTTTCCAGATTAGTGAGGTTCTAACAGCATCCTTTATTTCCTAGGACAAATTTTTAGTTCATCAACAGTGTTTCCAGATTAGTGAGGTTCTAAGAGCAACCTTTATTTCCTTTTCCAAATTTTGAGTTCATGAATAGTGTTCTAGATCAGTGAGGTTCTAACAACAACCATTATTTCCTTTTCCAAATTTCGAGTTCTTGAGTAGTGTTTCCAGATCAGTGAGGTTCTAACAGCAACCTTTATTTCCATTGCCAAATTTTTAGTTCATGAATAGTGTTTCCAGATCAGTGAGGTTCTAATAGCAACCTTTATTTCCTTTTCCAAATTTTGAGTTCATGAATAGTGTTCCCAGATCAGTGAGGTTCTAACTGCAGCCTTTACTTCCTTTTCTAAATTTCGAGTTCATGAATAGTGTTTCTAGATCAGTGAGGTTCTAACAGCTACCATTTTTTCCATTGCCAAATTTTGAGTTCAAGAATAGTGTTTCTAGAACGGTGGCCTTCTAATTGTCACACTTTCTATTCATTTCCAAATTTTGAGTATGTGAACAATGTTTCCAGCTTCATACTTTTTCGCCCCTTTTGACATTTCCTTTAATGTAAAATGCATTTAAAGCCTTGTTTTGAGGAATCTAATACCAATTCAAAGGCCGTAACTCCAAAATTAAATATTCATATGGCTCAGGACGTTTTTACATGGTCAATCTACATGTGTTAATGTGATCTTCTTTTAATGGGGAATTAATCCTATCTTAAACTATCACCCCATTAAATCTTCAAAGGGGGAAAGTTATCATCTTCCCATGTTCTTCCTCTTTGTTCTCGTCTATGAGATGCTGGAACCATTCAATCCTTCCCGTAGGAGTTGCATAATCAAACATTACTCCTAGGATTGGTTCTACTCTGTTTAAATGCAACCAAGCTATATCAATCAATCTTCGATATAAGGTATGTTTTATTGCCTTTCTTTTTGTGTTCATTTTACACCTTTTCTCCTTTTCATATTATAGCATGTAATCTTTATGATTCAAATGGGGTTTTCTTGGGCTTTGGTTGGTTCTTTCGTATCGTGGCATCCTTGGGTGGATGCAGTTGTCGCAAGAGTATGATTGTAACGCCCCAACCCCAGCTACCTAGAGTCAGTGCATTACTTCGTAACATTGGCATGATCACAAAAGATCAAGTCTCGAAAGAACGATTAGTTTAGTAGCATTGGAAACACAATATACATTCATAAACATTACATTACATCATAAAAATGAAAACAACAATAACATGGTCTCCCTAGTCCACACTCATATCCTCACTGACTATTCTTGCAAGTCAGTCATAATACACTTCTTCACATCCTGGGAAAAATAAAACATTGAAAGGGGTGATCTCGAATGCTTCGTAAGGATAACCATATAGCGGAAACTTTCATAAGAAAACATAAGCATTTAAGGAAATGTATAACTAAAACAAAAGCATTATTGAACTTGAACTTCAGCATAATATGGAAAAAGTAAAATAAAATAATGCCATTACTTACTCACATGGATATTCTACTAGACGAATAATCACGTGAAATATCAATAACCACATTCATAATGAGGGAATGTATAATGCCAGACATTCTGAAACACTTTGTCAAGGCCTCGGCCAAGACGTCTAAAATGATTAAGGCCTCGGCCAAAACCATAAATCAAATTGGGAAAGGGCCTCAGCCAATTCCACGTCTAGTTGTCTCATGAGACCTACCGATGCATCGATGAGCTATAGCGGGCTCCACCCGTCACATATTAAGTCCAATACATTCCTCATATGAATAGGTTTAAACATAACATAAATATTCGTATTAAAACCAGCATACGAAATGTCAACAATTTCTCCATAAACTATGGATGGTATAAAAATAACACATCCACAGTCAAATATTTCACAAACTGTTCAATGGATGTTTTGTATCATAAATCAATTTCAATTAAACATAAAACCCATCAAAGGATGTTGACATGGATGAAATCAAAGCTATTTGAGAGTAATATCTCTCCTTTTTGAAATCATTTAAAAGTTCCATAATTATAAAATATTACATTTACTTTTGAATATATTCTTATAAGCTTGTTAGGGAAGCTTTGACGATGTTATAATGGCGAAAAATAGCCGCACCCGCCATATAAGTTAAAAAAAACATTCTTACCTTAAATTTGTCGAAGAGGTCAAAAAGTACATTGTTTGGAAAACGACGGTAAGATTCCTTTCAAAAATGTATAACGGTATAAATGAATTTAACACATTTTCCATTTAAAAGTAAAAATGTTTTGAAAGAAATTTTTAAGAAACATGGATGTGGATGATAATGAGGTCCCAGTAGATAATTATGTATAAACAACCTTGGATAATGAAGATGTTGTGAAGTAAACCCTTTCCTTGTACTTTTCCTTGGTTGGGGTAGGTTAACCTCCTGTATAATGGTGAAATAATTGTTATTAAATTATAAAAGAATCATATACATTCATAAGATATCATATATGATCTTTTAACATTGATTTATTAACAATATCTTAGATTTATCGTTGTTTCGGGTGTTAACTTACTCAGTTACTTTTATATGTTTTGTTACGTAAGTCATGTTTTTCAGGGATAGGTTGTATCTTATTCATATCCGGAATGATATCATGTCCTTAAACATTATTTTTAAATCATCAAATGATAATTATTCTTGAGTGGATACGACGGAGAATGAATCTCATCACGTTCGTGGAGACGGTAGTCCGTACGTACGCACGAGTGACAATATCATTATTTTGATATTAAAATAATATATAATTGGATAGTATATCATATATACAGAATCATTATCATGTTATATTTATTATTTACATGAATTACATATCATTATTATACCCATCTAAATAATAATATATTGAATAACAATTACACCACGACGTGGAGACGGTAAGCCGTACGTACGCACGTATGGTGACATGTCATTCAAATGATGGGTAGAATACTGAATATGTTTGTTCCATATTTATAATAACATCAAAGTATATAGAATATACTGGATTTATAATTTTATAATTGAAATAATAAACAAAGAGGGAGTGGAAGAAGAAAGAAACATGAAAGAGGGTGATGAAAATGTTACCTCTTCTTCGGGTTCTTCCTTTTGATTTGATCAAAAGGACGCTTTAGGATGTCTTTCTGACTAAAGTAAAGATTCTAGGATGAAGGGAGAGAAGTTTTGAGAGTATTTGGGCAGAGGTTGGCCAAACCAAAAGGCTTGAAATTGTGAATAAGGTGGTAGAGGTGGGGGCCTTTTATAAGAGGAGAGAAGGGGCTCTTTTGGAAAGATTGAAATGTTACATTATTATACAATGCTTTTCGGATTCTAAAGGTCCCACAATTATAAAATTCGTGGATAAGGTGATAAGGGTTCGAAATATCCTCATCCAATAGGCTTTGGACAAGTGTAAGCCTTGGATTTTGCATTATTTTCTCATTTTATTTAAATCGTTAAATAATGAGGTCATCGCTGCATCATCATGATTTCATAAATAATTTAATTTATTTAATGTCTAAAAATACTAAAAAAATACTATGATGTAGGAAATATTTTTAGCTTTCCAATGACTTTTTATAGTAAAATATATGACTTGTATAACCCCATATACAAATTTTTTTTTGTAAAACATTTCATGTTTGTGTCACTTTTTACTTTAACATTAAATAAAAGGTATTTATGTCATTTTCCAACTAAAGTGGCTCCATGGGGTCCCCAAGTTGACCCATGGATTGTCTTGGTCGGCCATGGCACATCCAATGAGGGTAGTACATGTGTCAAGCTCATCTCATATTATTAAAACATTATTTTTACCTTAAACTACACTAATTACCTCTAATCGCGATTAAGAACTTATGAGTTACTATTCACCAAAAATTATTTTAATCTCATTAAACCACATTTTACTTCTTAATGACAACCATGTATGTCGGATTTTTGAAAATCAAATCACAGAAGTGGTAATATTTCATTTAAACGAAAAATCAGTTATTTAACAACCACTTAGTGGTTTCACTATTCATCAAAAATTGATGTTTTTCAGAACAATGCCAAAATTTCACCCTAAGCTATAATTGATATTCCGAATTCAAAAATGATGTCTATTTTACAAAATTCCAAACATATAAGTTGCATTAATTAATTTTATAATTAATTCCCACTGTCACAACAAATAGCGTGTTTTTAAGAAACAATTTATATCAAAAGATTGGCAATTGTTTATGTCCATTTTCAATGATAAATTAATTCTAATGACCACCATTGGATAAAATGGTAAAAATATATTCTAATTATACTTTAAAACCACTAAATAGTATAATTTATCACTATAAATTATTTTTATTAAAAAAGTTGTTTTTATGTATTTTTCACTATTCATAAAAAATTAGAAGTTCTTAGAAAAATACCAAAAATTCAACATAGGCTAATTTCGATATTATGAATCCAAAAATGAAGTCCATTTTGATTAATAAAATTTATAAAATTTAAAAAAGTAGGTATTACTATTCACAATGACTAGTTTAATTAGTTGTGGTGTGTGTTAGAGCTCGAGGTTGCGTACAACACACGCTATTGCATTATTCGAAGAGAAACGTACCGTGGAAGCTTGGGGTGTTACATTCTCTCCTCTTCAAATAATTTCATCCTCGCAATTTCTAGGGTATTACAGCATAAAAAGACTCGGGTGGTTCTTCATCATAAGTTCCTCAGGTTCCCACGTTGCCTCTTCCATTTTATGATTTCTCTACAAAACCTTTACCAGACGAGTCGTCCGGTTTCTCAGCACCTGCTCCCTCACATCAAGAATTCTGATGGGCTCTTCTCAATAAGATAGATCGGGTTCCAGTTCTAATTCCTCATAGGTAAGTACATGTGTTGGGTCGTGCATGTATTTTCTCAATTGTGATATGTGGAAAACATCGTGAACTTTGGAGAGATTTGGCGGCATCACCAAACGATAAGCTACAGCCCCAATACGATCTAGAATTTCGAAAGGTCTGATGTACCTGGGACTCAACATACCCTTCTTACCAAAACCTATAACTCCCTTCCATGGGGATACCTTTAGGAAAACATGATCTCCCACCTGAAATTCCAAAACCTTTCTTCTGTTATCGGCATAGCTCTTCTGCCTTCTTTGAGCTGATTTAATGTTGTTTTGGAATACCTTCACCTTTTCCATTGTTTCTTCCACCAGTTCTGGTCCCACAAGTTTTCATTCACCAACGTCATCCCAACAGGTTGGTGTACGACATCTCTTTCTGTATAACGCTTCATAAGGTTCCATATGAATGCTTGAATGGAAGCTATTGTTATAGGAAAATTCTACCAGTGGTAAGTATTGATCCCACATACCCTGAAAGTCAAGAGATCATGATCTGAACATGTCTTCTAAGGTTTGAATAGTCTGTTCTGATTTTCCATCTGTTTGAGGGTGATAGGCAGTGCTCAAAAAAAGTTCAGTATCCAAGGCCTTTTGATGACTTTTCCAGAATCTTGATGTAAAACGAGGATCACGATCAGAAACAATCGATAGGGGTACTCCATGAAGTCTTACAACTTCATTAATATATAATCTTGTTAGACGTTCAAGTGGTAGATCTTCCCGTATAGCCAGAAAATGTGCTGACTTAGTAAGACGATCAACAATGACCCATATTTCATAATTCTCTCTAGGAGTCTTTGGTAGTCCCATGACAAAGTCCATCGTAATATTATCCCATTTCCACTCAGGTATGGGAAGAGATTGCAATACTCCACTAGGATGTTGCCTTCCAGCTTTCACTTGTTGAAAAACCATACACCTCAACACAAAATCAGCAATCTCCCTCTTCATATTTTCCCACCAAAAATGTTCCTTCAAATCTCTATACATTTTGGTGCTCCCAGGGTGTATAGAGAAATTGGAACTATGAGCATCATCCAACAATTCCCTTTTTAGATCAGGTATATCGGGAACACAAAGTCTCTTCCTGAATTTCAAAATTCCATCCTTATACACAAAGTCCCTCAATCTTCCATCATTCACATCTTTAATCTTCTTCTGAAATTCTTCATCATTGGTCTGAGAACTCTTAATCCTTTCTAGTAATGATGTTTTGGCAACCATTTGAAAAAGCATTGATGTTTCACCTTCCCTAGTTATTCCATGTCCATCTTCACTAGATCCAAGAAAATTGGATCCCTTTCAATTCTCATCACATTCAAAACTCCATGGTCTTTTCTACTCAAATCATCTTCCACCTTGTTTGCCTTCCCCAGGTGGTAATGTATCGTGCAATCATAATCCTTGAGTAGTTCAAGCCATTGCCTTTGCCTCATGTTGAGTTCTTTTTGTGTGAAAATATACTTCAAACTCTTGTGATCAGTATAAATCTCACATTTTTCACCATAGAGGTAATGTCTCCAAATCTTTATAGCAAAGATCACAGCTGCTAACACAAGATCATGAGTAGGATAGTTTTTCTCATGAATTTTTAGCTGTCGTGATGCATAGGCAATGACCTTATCATTTTTCATAAGGACACAACCAAGTCCTTTCTTCGATGCATCACTATAAATAACAAACCCATCATTCGCCGATGGTAGAGTCAATATAGGGGCATTGACTAATCTTCTCTTTAGTTCTTAAAAAACATTCTTCACACTCTTTTGTACAGATAAATTTAATCCCTTTACATGTGAGCTTTGTTAATGGGTTAGCCAATCTGGCAAAATTCGGGACGAAACGTCGATAATAACCTGCTAAACCAATAAAACAGTGTACCTCAGTTATACTTGTTGGTGCTGGCCATTCTTGGATTGCCTTGGTTTTAGAAGGATCAACGGAAATTACATCCTTAGAGACAATATGTCCAAGAAAAGAAATCTCATGAAGCCAGAATTCACACTTGCTAAATTTCCCATATAATTCATGTCTTCTAAGAGTCTCCAGGATAATGCGTATGTGATTTTCAGGATCTTTGTGGCTTTTGGAGTATACCCAGATATCATCAATAAATACCACTACAAAGTCATCAAGATATTCCTTGAAAACTCTATTCATTAGATCCATGAAAACAGAGGGTGCATTAGTCAATCCAAAAGGCATTACTGTAAACTCGTAATCCTCGTACCTTGTTCGAAATGCTGTCTTTGGAACGTCTTCTTTCTTCACACACAACTGATGGTATCCAGACCGAAGGTCAATCTTTGAAAAGTATTGAGCTCCATGCAGTTGGTCAAACAAATCATCAATGCGAGGTAGGGGATACTTGTTCTTTATTGTTATAGCATTGATCTCCCTATAGTCAATGCACAACCTCATAGATCCATCTTTCTTCTTAACAAAAAGAATAGGGGCTCCCCAAGGAGAAACACTAGGGCGAATAAATCCCTTATTACTCAATTCCTCTAGTTGTTTCTTTAGTTCAACTAATTCCACAGTGGCCATTCTATAAGGGGTCTTCGATATGGGCCTTGATCTAGGAATTAAATCAATGGAAAACTCAACTTCTCGTTCTGGAGGATGTCCAGGTAAATCTTCCAGAAACACATCAACATATTCTCTCACAATAGGTACATCCTCTATTTGAATATTACTTTCATCACCCTCAGTAATTTCGTTCTCTTCCTCCCCAATAATTGAATTTAGTTGAGATACCGGGGGTGGATCTTGATAAGAATTATGTGGCGACGATTCGGCTCTAAAGATAAGGTGTTCCTTATCATCATCATCAAGAATCGTAACCTCTTTCCTCTTACAATAAATTTTTGCATCATGGTACGAAAGCCAATCCATACCATGGATTATATCAAATTCAATCATGGGTATGATGATGAGATCAGCAGGTAAATAACATTTAGGTGATCTAATGGGAACTAATCGACAAAACATTATTGCAAAAATACTTCCCTTAGGGGTTTTGACCGAAAACTCCCTTGTTAAATCAAATTGGAAATATCTAATTTTCTTAGAAAACTGGGAAGATATGAAACAATGCGATGATCCAGAATCAAATAATGCATTTTCTAAATTTGAAGAAACCATTAAATTACCTGCCACCACGTCTTTCGGAACTTCCACCTCAGCAGTAGTGATAGCATAAGCCTAGTCCTGATCCCTTGGCCTCTTCTGAGGTAAGTTACCCTGATTCTTAGGACATTCATTTTCATAATGTCCCTTCTCTCTACAATTATAGCATTCCACGTTGACAACCACTTTCTTTCCCTTGCATTCATGAGCTTGGTGGCCATTTTCACCACACTTGTAACATACTCCTTTTCCTTTTAGACAGGCACCAGGGTGCTTCCTACTGCAATTATCACAGGGTGGAAATTCATTTCTACCCTTCTTCCTTGTTTCCTTATTTCCTTTCCCAGAGTTTTCAGTGGATCTCTTCTTATCTTCCTTTCATTTAAAGTCATAAGACATAGAGAATTCATTTTCCGTCTTGATAGAGCACGAGACAATACCTTCGTATGAAGAGAAGTTTTGTGATACTAAAGCTCGACGGAGAAACGGTTTCAACCCATCAAAGAAACTATCAGTCCTACTTCTTGGGTTACGTATGTAATCTGCAGCATACCTTGCTAACCTTGTAAAGTTAGCCTCATACTTTGCGACATTCTCATCCTCCTTCTGCCTCAGACTCAGAAATTGCCTTTCCATATCCGCTCGATGGTCTCGAGGAAAGTATTTTTCTAAGAACAGCTCTTTGAACTCCTGCCATTCCATGTTTGTTAATTCATCATCTTCCTTTGTGTTTTGAATTTTTGACCACCATTGATCGGCATCTCCAGTGAGGCGGTAAACTGCCATGAAAACATTCTCCCTTTCACTACTCCCCAAGGCATGGAATATTTTCTCTAAGGAATTTATCCATTGCTCAGCTACTATAGGATTTGTACTCCCATTGAAGGTTGGTGGTTGTTGCCTCATGAAACGGTCTATCATTGATCCTCCACGTTGCGGATCAGGGTGCTCCATACGAGTAAGGTTGTTATTCATAACCTGCGTGAGTTGTCCCAGTACGGTGAGAAGCTGATCAGCACCAGTTGCATCACTAGCTCCACCAAAATTATCTTGAGCATAAGGGCAATCCCTACACGGAGTGCGTGCATTGATACAGTTTCCATTCCTTCCACTAGGTGCCATTTATAAATAATGGCATAAACTAGATTAGTTCATGAATCAAAATACATAATTCCATACTTGTAAAACACTTAAAATAAATTGAACTAATTATGGATATAATCCATAATTATAAAAAATGTTTTCTTTGAGGAAGTATATACTCATAACCCTTCATAGTGGTTTGTAAAGAAAATGAGAATTATCCTAAGCATATCCCCCGGGAGTGTCGTAACCAAGAGTGCAGCAAGGCCCGTTGTCGTGCACCAGTTCCCGTTCGAGTCTAGCTCAAAGCGGTGTTTTCGGGTTTTACCACTAGGTACATCTGTGCCAGAGCCGCCTCTACCTGCTCGTATCCAGACAGGGATGTATTTCTTGGAAAACTCCCAAAATCTCTATAATACCAAAATTATAGGAAGTTCTTCTATACTAATCTTTAAGTCTATCTTTGGGCTATGTGCTCTAATCAGATTTTGTCTAAATCTAGCTTCCAAGGTTAGTACTAAACTGCCTCTGATACCAACTGTACGCCCCGACCCCAACTACCCAGAGTCGGTGCATTACTTCGTAACATTGGCATTATCACAAAAGATCATGTCTCGAAAGACCAATTAGTTTAGTAGCCTTGGAAACACTAGATACATTCATAAACATTACATTACATCATAAAAATGAAAACTACAATAACATGGTCTCCCTAGTCCACACTCATATACTCACTGACTATTCTTGCATGTCAGTCATAATACACTTCTTCACATCCTGGGAAAAATAAAACATTGAAAGGGGTGAGCTCAAATGCTCCGTAAGGATAACAATATAGAGGAAACATTCATAAGAAAACATAAGCATTTAAGGCAATGTATAACTAAAACAAAAGCCTTATTGAACTTGAACTTCAGCATAATATGGAAAAAGTAAAATAAAATAATGCCATTACTTACTCACATGGATATTCTACTAGATGAATAATCACGTGAAATATCAATAACCACTTTCATAATGAGGGAATGTATAATGCCAGACATTCTGAAACACTTTGTCAAGGCCTCAGCCAAGACGTCTAAAATGATTAAGGCCTCGGCCAAAACCATAAATAAAATTGGGAAAGGGCCTCGGCCAATTCCACGTCTAGTTGTCTCATGAGACCTACCGATGCATTGAAGAGCTATAGCGGGCTCCACCCGTCACATATTAAGTCCAATACATTCCTCATATGAATAGGTTTAAACATAACATAAATATTCGTATTAAAACCAGCATACGAAATATCAACAATTTCTCCATAAACTATGGATGGTATAAAAATAACCCATCCACAGTCAAATATTTCACAAAATGTTCAATGGAAGTTTTGTATCATAAATCAATTTCAATTAAACTTAAAACCCATCAAAGGATGTTGACATGGATGAAATCAAAGCTATTTGAGAGTAATATCTCTCCTTTTTGAAATCATTTAAAAGTCCCATAATTATAAAATAATACATTTACTTTTGAAGATATTCTTATAAGCTTGTTAGGGAAGCTTCGACGAAGTTATAATGGTGGAAAATAGCCGCACCCGCTGTATAAGTTAAAAAAACATTCATACCTTAAATTTGTTAAAGAGGTCAAAAAGTACATTGTTTGGAAAACGAAGGTAAGATTCCTTTCAAGAATGTATAAGGGTATAAATTACTTTAACACATTTTCCATTTAATAGTAAAAATGTTTTGAAAGACATTTTTAAGAAACATGGATGTGGATGATAACGAGGTCCCAGTAGATAATTATGTATAAACAACCTTGGAAAATGAAGAGGTTGTGAAGTAAACCCTTACCTTGTACTTTTCCTTGGTTGGGGTAGGTTAACCTCCTGTATAATGGTGAAATAATTGATATTAAATTATACAAGAATCATATACATTCATATGATATCATATATGATCTTTTATCATTGCTTTATTAACAATATCTTAGATTTATCGTTGTTTCGGGTGTTAACTTACTCCTTTTATTTTATATGTTTTGTTACGTAAGTCATGTTTTTCATGGATAAGTTGTATCGTATTCATATCCAGAATGATATCATGTCCTTAAACATTATTTTTAAATCATCAAATGATAATTATTCTTGAGTGGATACGACGGAGAATGAATCTCACCGCGTTCGTGGAGACGGTAGTCCGTACGTACGCACGAGTGACAATATCATTATTTTGATATTAAAATAATATATAATTGGATAGTATATCATATATATAGAATCATTATCATGTTATATTTATTATTTACATGAATTACATATCATTATTATACCCATCTAAATAATAATATATTGAATAACAATTACACCACGACGTGGAGACGGTAAGCCGTACGTAGGCACGTATGGTGACATGTCATTCAAATGATGGGTAGAATACTGAATATGGTTGTTACATATTTATAATAACATCACAGTATATAGAAGATACTGGAGTTATAATTTTAGAATTGAAATAATAAACAAAGATGGAGTGGAAGAAGAAAGAAACTTGAAAGAGGGTGATGAAAATGTCACCTCTTCTTCGGGATCTTCCTTTTGATTTGATCAAAAGGACTCCTTAGGATGGCATTCTGACTAATGTAAAGCTTCTAGGATGAAGGGAGAGAATTTGGGAGAGTATTTGGGTAGAGGTTGGCCTATCCAAAAGTCTTGAAAGTGTGAATAAGGTGGTAGAGGTGGGGGCATTTTATAAGAGGAGAGGAGGGGCTCTTTTGGAAAGATTGAAATGTTACATTATTATACAATGCTTTTAGGATTATAAAGGTCCCACAATTATAAAATTTGTGGATAAGGTGATAAGGGTTCGAAATATTCTCATCCAATAGGCTTTGGACAAGTGTAAGCCTTGTATTTTGCATTAACTTCTCATTTTATTTAAATCGTTAAATAATGACGTCATCGCTGCATCATCATGATATCATAAATAATTTAATTTATTTAATGTATAAAAATTATAAATAAAATACTAAGATGTAGGAAATCCTTTTAGATTTCCAATGACTATTTATAGTCAAATATATGACTTGTATAACCCCATATAAAAATTGTTTTAGTAAAACATTTCATGTTTGTGTCATTTTTTACTTTAACATTAAATAAAAGGTATTTATGTCATTTTCCAACTAAAGTGGCTCCATGGGGTCCCCAAGTTGACCCATGGATTGTCTTGGTCGGCCATGGCACATCCAATGAGGGTAGGACATGTGTCAAGATCATCTAATATTATTAAAACATTATTTTTACCTTAAACTACACTAATTACCTCTAATCGTGATTAAGAACTTAAGAGTTACTATTCACCAAAAATTATTTTAATCTCATTCAACCACATTTTACTTCTTAATGACAACCATGTATGTCGGATTTTTGAAAATCAAATCACAGAAGTGGTAATATTTCATTTAAACGAAAAATCAGTTATTTAACTACCACTTAGTGGTTTCACTATTCACCAAAAATTGAAGTTTTTCAGAACAATGCCAAAATTTCACCTTAAGCTATAATTGATATTCCGAATTCAAAAATGATGTCTATTTTACAAAATTCCAAACATATAAGTTTCATTAATTAATTTTATAATTAATTCCCGCTGTCTCAACAAATAGCGTGTTTTTAATAAACAATTTATATCAAAAGATTGGCTATTGTTTATGTCCATTTTCAATTTTAAATTAATTCTAATGACCACCATTGGATAAAATGGTAAAAATATATTCTAATTATACTTTAAAACCACTAAATAGTATAATTTATCACTATAAATTATTTTGGTTATAAAAGTTGTTTTTAAGTATTTTTCACTATTCATAAAAAAATAGAAGTTCTCAGAAAAATACCAAAAATTCAACATAGGCTAATTTCGATATTCCGAATCCAAAAATGAAGTCCATTTTGATAAATAAAATTTATAAAATTTCAAAAAGTAGGTATTACTATTCACAACGGCTAGTTTCATTAGTTGTGGTGTGTGTTAGAGCTCGAGGTTGCGTACAACACACGCTATTGCATTATTCGAAGGGAAACGTACCGTGGAAGCTTGGGGTGTTACAATGATCGTTACCCGTTGTGTGGATAAAGAATGCGAGGAACTGTTTGAGGTAGGGGATTCGTTGCTTCTCAATTCTTTTACCTGCAACTATATCATTATTTTCTTTTATCCCAGGGGATCCCAATGTAATTGACATAATAAATATTTTAACTGGATAAATAAATTGATATCTATCGTATGTTATTGCCTCGTTTGTTTCTATATAGTGTGATACCTTTTCTTTCTTTGTATAGTTGTTTGTTCTTGATGGAAATCGGTAAAGAATGTAAACCGAGATTATTTAATAATTGATGGCTAAAGATAAGAGGGATGAAAATAAATCTGTTTCTTGTTGTAATTTGATGTTAATGAAATTAGTGTAGTAAGAAGGATTATTTATTTGTGATAACTTGCTGACTAGGTTTCCCAAATTTTGAACCTAAGTTTAATAAATCTGCTAATTCAAGATGGATTAATGAACTGCGTGTTTGATAATTTATAAAAGGACTCTGAGTTACCCTCTTGATTGTTAAGGGGCCAAGAGCCCATTGATGTGATGTTTTTTTTCCTGCTTCTTGTGTTGTGAAGTGAGACTGGATGGCTGTTGTGATATGTGGAGGCATCGGGAATTTTGGTTGTGGCAAAAGATGACGCCTAGAGTGGCGAGATGCATCGGTTTATGCATGCGAGTGTTGGGGAGGAAACCAAGGATGATGAAATGGGATGGATGTGATTTTTGGATGCATGCAGATTCTCTTTGGTTGTTTATCAGCTTTACTTTTCAACAGTACTCAAGGCAGCTGGTCTTACTTACCCTTCATTCTAAAGAGGCATAGACACATGGTGTATGCCATGTGCTTTTTGTGTTTATCTTATCAATGAAAGATCGCTATTTTCTCTTGCTATAAGCGGCAAAGAACTGACGGGTAGTACATCTACTCACCGTGTTGAGCCAACTTGTGTTTGTATCATTGGATGTTTTTCTAGAATTCCTGGGAATATGGGAATGTAATTCTGTTATGAATATTTGAATAAATAGTGTTAACTCTTGGGGTTGGAGTTCGCTGGAACAAAATGATGAAGTTGTAATTTTTTAAGGAACAATTGACATTAGGTGTAATGAAAATGGAACATAATGTGTAATTGTTCATTGTTAAATAATTTTAAAGAATTAATTAATGTGTAGTAGAACTGATAAAAAGGGAATGATTTAATCTAATAAAGCTCTTTAAATGGATGTGTGCTTAAATGATACCTAGTATTAGAAGTAACAACCCAGAGTCTGAGAGACGTAAGCTACAATTGTGTCTAAGACTAGGTAATGCCCCTAGTGCGGTTGTGAGATATAATATATCATGTACTTTTTGTGTTTATATACGCTACTCCACCCTATCACTAAGGGGAACTGATTCACCTAGGATTATGAGCCCTATGGCGGGTGTTTTCCAAACACTCTGGTGGGAGGATGAATGGCTGACTACACCCTTTGACCCCGCTCTCTTCTCTTTGTAGTTACTTGTGCTGATAGGAACATTTGTTCGCTTTCCCCGTATATGTGTGGGGGGTGCTGTAATGGACTGTGGTTATTCACACACATATATTCTGTATATAGTATCCTAGGGACTACTATATGTGTAACGCGTATATATTGTGATGTCTTGAGGATCATTACTCAGTGTATGGGATGTAATGGCTTGAGGTATAATACCCGGCGTATGATACACATTATGAAAGTCGTGGTGGCTCCTGGAAACTACCTGGTTACTTTTGGTTACGAGTATGGTGTGGTGCATTGCCCATGTGTCTGCAGGAAAGACCTTGTGGTGTACGAGGTGCATATTGTTGTGCTTCACCCAGGTGTCTGTGGGCAAGCCTTTTTGGAGAGAGATTCTTAGGATGTGCGACATTGGGGAAAAACAGAAAACAAATGGGGAAGTAGTAGTGGGGTACCCTTGATATTCATTATTATATGATATATTCTTGAATGCATTACTTGGTGAGAGTAGACATGGTGTGGTTGGGAACATTGTATACTTGTTTAGGTGACGAGTTAGTTTCAGAAGTTGTTCACTATGATTTAGCATGCATTCTTTACTTTTTCACATGAGGCTTCGGAGAGGATCCTATTGAGTATACTGTTATACTCACCCTATGTATAAATAAACTGTTTTTTAGGTCACTTGGAGCAGGTTGGAGATCAGGCTGGTTACTAATAGCTTGTGGTTGCAGGAGCTATTCGGGCTTGTGGTTGCTGATGTTTTACTTTATTTTGGGTACCTGGAGTTTTTTCCTTCCAGTTGTAGTACTGTTGCATGACATTTCATATGTGTACTTGGGTTTCATTTATATTCTAGTTCTGAGTTGGAGTTGATTGGTTTCTATCTTATCTATCTCTTCCGCATGTGTTCTCTTAGAGAGTAATGCCTCCCATATGTGTGTTTACTATACCCTCAGTGCTAGTCGCCAACCCTGGGCCTACAGGAGGCGGGACTCAGGGGGGTCATTTCTCCCTTCTCACATTTCCAGCCCAGGAGGGGTACAATTTGTGGGGAAGGGGTCGTGACATTATGTGTCTAATAATTGTAGTCTGAGTGGCCATTAACAAGTAGGTTAGTGAAACAAATTATAATGTAATGGTATTTGAAATTCTTACCTCTTCTAAAGATAGTCACACTTGATAGTTTGAGGAACTCAAAATGAATATATCGAATTTAAAAAATGAAATTATATTTCTAACTTGAAGAGTTGAAATGTTATAAAATGTAAATAGAGGTCAATATGAAAAGTTTCATGTTCATGGAGAAAGTAATAATAAAAATATCTAGGCTCAACTAGAAAATTTAAATGCTCAAAAAGAAAATAATTGGGACCATAATGAAAATATTCTAGCTCAAGAAGCTCATATTCAGTCTCTGTAAGTGAAACTAATTTATCTAGAAAAATAAATTATAAATTTGGATCAGTTGTTTATAGTCCATGAACTATTTCATCAGTCTCAAAAGGAATCTTCAAAACATCAAAATAAAGACATAAAATAGTTCTTGAAGAGGAAGACATATTTCTATGTTCATAAGAAAAAAGATATGGAGATGGATATGGAAAAGAAATGATGTTTTGATCACTTCTTGTATCAGGTTTTTTGAAAACACCATGGATAGTTTCATCACATTGAATAAATATTTTTGTTCATCGATGAATGTTTTTTCAAAAAAATTAGACAATAAAATCCATTATATATTTATAAATTGTGTTTCTCTCTAACCCTATTTCATGCACTCTATGATCTTCCTGATTTATTTTTGTAAATCAAAAAGGGGGAGATTGTTTTAAAATAAGATAAAATGAGGTAAAAAAGTGGGATAATGTTATCAACATTGGAAGATATTCTCCAAAGGAGAATACTTTTTTTAAGTGTGAGTTTACTCTAATACAAATCAATCTGTACCAGATTTCATTAACCTATGTCAGAGGTTATCCGTATTCATATTTTTCTCTGAATAGTGTTAAAACATTAAATAAGATAAGTATATGTATTCTGGATATGAAATTTTATTTACCTTAGCATTTATTTCACTGTTGTAACTTGTGATTTGTGATTTCCAAAATGGGGAGATAGTTAAGTCAAAATTCTTATTATTTACTTTTACTATTAGAATTTTAGAAATAGAAAACTCTTTTAGAATAATATATTTCCATTGAGTCTTTTTTCATTTCAAACAACTATTTTTCCCATATTGATACTACAATAATCATACCAACATGTTTTATATAAATTATTCTATTATAGGATAAACATATATACAATCATCATCATACTCATCATTTAAAATATGAAGACAATTTTTATTAGTCACCCTAATTATGTTCTAAATCGTACTCATCGATAAAATCACAATAATTTGATGAATCCTACTCGACGGTTCAAATTAAAACAATCATATCGATTTTCTTTTCACGTTTTTATTCTCTTAGATAGTCCATATTCATTTCTTACTCACGTTATAGAATTAAAAGAATATGTATTTTATTGAATATAAAACCAGGTAATGAAAATAATTTTTTGTGTTCCATATACAATATGACCATTTGACCATTGAATCAAAAGGATGTATTATATTACCTTTTGATTTGTGTTCAACAAAATCTCATTGTTTTAGTTACAATATAACCATTAAAGTACCTTCCGTCCAATTCCCTCCAATATTTAGTACGAAATCCGACCATTGGAGAAAAAATATGACTTATGGGATGACTTCCATAGATACCATGTCATTTTTATGAGCTCAACACTTTTGAATAATTATATAAAACCTGTGACAGATCTGTCAAAACACCTCTTTGTGCGAAAAGTCTAAAGTCTATAAGACATGAAAAATGTTTTCCTTTATTAGTGATTTATTTTCCGTAGAGAAAAAGATGAATTAGGTATTATCATGATTCATGCTCCTAATATATCTATCTTTAATGAGTTGTAATAAGTTATTATTTCATCATTTAATATAGACTCTCTATTTTTATTAATCTCACATTTCTATATTCACACAACAGATCTTGTGATAGTCCATGGTTGATTTGTGATGTTTATTATATTAAGGGAATATATTATATTAATCATTTCCATACTTGTATCATAATATATAATAATAATTATTTTCATATACCAACCAATTTGGCTATTTGAATTCAAAAAAGTTATAATATACTTATAATCTATTATATCAAAGATGAACTTGTTTTAATGAGAATCATTTTTTAGGATCACAACAAAAACTACACATCAATATAAACAAAAATTTCATCTTTGTTAATTATCATTATATGTTATAAGGATATTAGTATCCCCATGACTGAATGGATTTAATCATTCCTACTATTTATATCTATATATAATGTAAATATCATTTTTAATAACAAGGGAATGAAATATTTCTATTGAATCATAAATATAGACGAACAAGTTTTTATAATAACAATGAACTCCAAATTTTAAGTTGGACTAGTTATTACAATGAAAAATTCTGAAGATTATGTTTAAACATCGTATTAGTGGTTAAAAATTCCTTATAGTGGGTGGAATTTCGGTAAGAATAATGATTCCTTTAGGAATTAATGAGTTCAAGAGTAGATACGATTGAAACTTTTATTTGAAATAAATTATGTATTTCATGATCAAAAATACAATTCTAAATTTCATGAGGTTAATCTATTTATTTAATGAAATTTCCGTGAATTTAAAATAAATAATACATGGTTGGTCAGGTTTTGATGACTAAATTTTAGATGATTAATGAATGGTTTGAAATATCACGACATAGTCTATTATAATAAGTTCTTATTAATCATCATAAGAATGAACAATAAAATTGTAATTTTCATTAAATTTATATTATAATTTTATTAGTTATTACATTTTACGGTCATTTTCCTTATTGTGATACTTATTAGATACTTTCATATAGAATTATAATAAATTATATGGACATCAAGAAATTTTAATATGTTATATATGATTTTATTACCCCATTATGAATCAAAACAAGAATATTGATCATAATAAATTCATTTTCAATAAATAAGTTCCCATTTTTTGTTAGAGGATAATGGGAGAAATTTATTTTTCAAGTCACATGTATTTCAATACATAGAAAAAATATCTAATTATTCTTAATAAATATTATGTATGGTGATAATTTTTCCAAGATGACATAGTTAGAAATCAATGTTATTCAGACCAACGTCTTTTATTTCATATAAAGGATTTTAAGTATTCCTGTATTTATACAAAACAATAATGGTAATGTAAAATAAATTATTGAACATTACCAAGAAATACTTTCTTAGGTCACTGGTTTCTTCTTATGTATATAATATATTTTGAAAATTGATCATTTGAAATCTATATCCTATTCTATGCTATGAAAATTTTATTGATCTTTATTATTCGTATATCGTAAAATAATTATATCAGTATAGATTCTTATAATAACATTGGGTTCAGAATGATATGAATGTGTTTCATAAAGACAAACTGAAAGATATTCTGCTAATTTAAATTTTGAATGTTTGTATTTTCCAGGGGACATATTTCTATTATTTTTTGGATGATATTTATCGAGCGTCATAGAAAGGTTATGTTTGTCTCAATGGTATAAGAAATTATTTCACGTGGTTTCCATATCTACATTGCACTGAGTATTTTTATCTTTTGACATAATTCAAAAATTCGTTTGGTTGATTTATTGTTTTAGATTTGTTAGTTATACATATAATGTATTGATCAGTCATATTTGATGAACTTTTAACTCTTTTATTATTCAATATATCATATATTAAATTGTAAATGTGGTTTTATTCATTGATATCCTTTTGTAATGATTTCCTGAAATAATGATTTCATATAATAAATACCATCGAAATATAATGGGGCAATATTAGAAAATATAGCCATATATTAGTATAATCATTTTTTCAGAGTGACTACACTGACTTGGGTTATTTTCAGTTGTTTCTATTGTATATATGAGTCTATTTTAGTTTTATTTCATGAATGGGATACAATTAAAATTTTGTTTGTTACTATGTAATATTTTTTAATATTTTATTTTTAATTTTGATTGTCATCGACGTGACGATGACTGTGATAACGTCCATCGAATTACTATGAAACTAAATGGCCATATATACGAACTATGTTGATCATATTATATAAATTTTTTGAAATTATTCATGAATAAAAATTTCATTTAACGGTGATATTTTATGATTATGCATAGATGATATAAGTGATTTATTTCTCCTGAGACCTACACTCCTAGATTTGGTACCGTAAACATGTTGTTTTCATACTTTCATGGATTCAAACATAATATTATAAAATATAAATATCACATAACTATATTAGATTTAGAAAATATTAAATTTTATATATTCTAAATATTTTTTTAGTTTATTGATTTATAGAATTTTAAAGAATCATTAAATAATAATTCCCTTGTAAATCTCAACAAATATAAAATTTTTTCCTCTATAAAATAAGCATCTTATTCTCTAATTTGTATTAAAAATATCCTAAATTTCATCAATCCATTTTTTGAATCTAGACATATCATGTTACTACGTATACTCTAGACCTATGGAATTTGAAACATTATAAGGTATGATATCAAACTCTTAATATGTGTAAACAAACAAATGAGTCCAACATAGCATATTCATATCATAAAAATTATGATCAACATATATAATCAATAAAATTCTATAATGAATTGAAATTGGGAGAATAATATATCCATTGATGAAAATGAAAATAAAAATATTATATGGATATAAATCAATTAATTCATGGTAATTGAAACATTAAATCTAGAAATCTGGATCTTACCATCATACCCTCAGTCAGGATATCATTGCTGTTTTTATGAAGTAGAAAATGCATCACGCTAAACTAGGATAGAATTCACAAAATACACAAAAAATTTCTAAAAAATCCAACTAATGCATCATATGGATGTATAATATTGGGCTCCACACTTCACATTTTTATATAAAATAAATTCATTTCATTGGAAAATGATTAATAATACATAATGATATTCTCTGACAATAATTAGTAATATTATAACAACATATAAAACATCAATAATTATCCTCATGTTAATAAAATATGTAACATGATAATAAATCATTCAATTAATGAATAATGACAGTTAAATAATTAATAATCATCATTTTTAAGTAGTCAATAAACACCAAAATTTAAATTAAAATTATATGCATTTTCAATTTTCCTGCAATAAATAAATAGAATGGATTTCTATGTCTGCGTCCCAAAAATTATCACATTATGTATAAAGGGGGATATAGTAATGAAATTATTATCCAGAATCAATAAAGTTATATAATCTAGGTGAACATGATTGAGTAAATAGATATATGTATTGGTTGTTTTCTTAGAGAAGGATTTGAAATGAAAATAATTACTATAAAAGGTGATTATTTGGAAAGGTAAAGGTTATGGTGGATTATATCAATAATAGAAAATAACATTAAAAGATCCATATTAAGAAAAATAGTGTATGGTTTCAAGATAACATATCCTCATCATAAATATAGAAACTGAGAATGATGTTAACAATTATGAAATATATATATATGAAAGGTAATGATTCAATATGAATCACACATAAAGTGATCAATAATTGAATCGGGTGATTTTATGAGTTAAATCCAATAAACAATAAAGCATATAAGGTTATTATAGGATACATCATTTAACAATATTCTCAGTATAGTAACTCTTTTTTATCATGAAAGGAAAAATAGTGGTGAAATCATGAGATATTTTAGGAAGAAAATTAACATTTTTGTAATATACAAACATCTATTTCACATTTAAATGTAAATTTTTAATATTTATGTTGTGAATTATTTTGAAAAGAAATATTTTCTAAATATATTTCTAGTAATGGTAACATGAAAATGAAATAACTTTTAATATAAGAAATATCCATATAATGTTAAAGGATAATCATATTGATGTAATTAATGTATATTTGTTACAAACAGAAAACATAAGAATTCCAATAGAAATATGTTGGAATTAAGAAAACATTATCTGAAACTAGATTATAAAGTTAAATATATTAAAAATTTACTGTAAAAAATACATGAATCGATGATTAATTTTAATTTTAATTCTCTTTAACTCACTGAATTTATATTTTACCTAACAATATCTCCTCTGAGTAGAATTATCCATAAGGTATGAAATATCTCATAATTAATTATGTGGACGTTATGTAAATCTGTTAAAAAAATGAATTAATAAAAAATAAATAAATAAATGGTATAATGTGACTATTATATATGAAATAATTTCAGGAGAATGATCATAACATAATAAATTAAATTTAAATGGTAAAAGACCATTAATACTAGGGAAACAATTGATTCAATAGTCATTTAAATAAGGGACTCTGATTGAACATATAATAGCCTATGAAAATGATAATGATTTAATAAAATAAATACAGTGAATGTAAGTATTCCACATGAATAAAACAGACACATCAAATTTATTATGTTTCAATGAGTCAAAAATGAGATTAAGAATCCCTTTATTTTTTTCATGACTTCCTATAATTCACTCTAATAACCTATAAGAAAATTATAATTCTTATAACGTCATCATATTCAAATGTAGTTTCATGTTTATTTTTTGTTAAAATCCATTTTTTTGTTAATAAAATGGTTCTTGGTTGTATGGGGTGTCTTGAGTGTTTCTATGGGGTTCTTTGTATGAAAAAAGGGATATAAGGTCAAATATGTGCATATTTCATAGTTTTCACTAGTTAGATAAAACCATGAACCACAACGATATAATCCTAAGAGGTAGGTGTATGGTTGAGAAACCAAGAAAGGGGGAATCCAAACACAATTATTTGTTAGACATACTAATTTTTCTTACCCACCCAACATTTTATCAAACAATATGGGATTCACATGAGACTGCATGACCAAGGACCCCCTTGGATAGATGGAACTGAAAATTTAGTGCACAATTTTTCCAACCTTGTAGCTAGACTATGTGAATTATTATGTATGGTGAAATATCAGATTTTCCATTTGGGGAATATGAACCATATCTCAATTTTCCTACCATTTTACCTACATCGGGATGGTTTATGGATCATTTCTTATATACTTATCCATAAGTCAATCACCTTGAATTCATTGATGTTTGGTGTGTATTTGGGTGATAATTGATAATTAAGGAGAGTATAACACTCCTCTTCTTTCTATTTTATATGAAAATAATTATTTAGTTTTTCTTATTCATCAGAAGCCATAGAAACTTGTTTTCAAAATGAATTTAAGATGAGGCTTTGATGGTGGTCTGATTTCTAATCAAAGGTAATGGTCATTTGAGAATTCATTTAGAAATTTTTTTTGTATGATATATGTTATACCCAGTAGTCTTGATGACATAATATGCTATTATTTTGTTATGTTTCAAATCATTTATTAATCCATATAGTTATATTTGTAGTAGATGAAAAATGGGTTAATGAAATGATGAATTGAACACCTCACAATCCCCATGGGCTCTATTGAGGATGAGTAGAACTATATTAAGGAATATAAGTAGAGTTACTCTTAATAAACAAATTATATAATTTAAAAATGTTAAATTAAATGGTTTATGGTATATACCAAATGATAAATGTGTTCATCTATTTCACATGAAATATACTGTTGTTTTTCTTTACATTATTGTGTAAAATGTGTTATGGGAAAAAATTAAAATAGGTTAATTTTTATTGAAGAATGATCATGGGAATAAAATTTATAGGTGTGGTTTTAGACTAAATCTCAACTTCAATGGGATGAGTTACACTGGTTTTCTTGTTCCCACTAATGTATTTCATTGGTTAGTGTGTGAGAGTGGGGCTTTATCCCCCTAACGAATGCACACGATTTGAATTCATATATTGAGCATAAATGGAATGAGGATATATGTAATGATTCATGAAATACATTCCCTTGTGATATAAATAAAACATTAATCTCATGGTAAATTTTTTACATGACTCTAATGGATTGAAAAAAGTATGATTAATATGGGCAACACATAGATCAAATAGTGAAAGTGGATAATGTAAAACCGACTAATTTACAGAACATGATTAATATATTTTTCTTATGTTTCATTATAATAATCATTCATTAAATATTTAGGGTATATATTTTTTAGAAACAATTTTTTTTGTCCTTCTAATTTATATTCACACCCAGCTCGAGCCCCCACTATGTACCCAATAACATTTCGTGGTTATAGGTCTGGAAAAGGGATAAGACACTATGATTGAGGGTTGGTGTGGGGATCAGTGATGTGTGTGGATGAGGGAACCATATTGGGTGTTTTGGAATGTATTTGGTATTCTTCATTTTGTGTTTTTTTATTCCTTTACACGTTTCACTTTTATATATGATATGTAATGAAAAATATTTTTTTGTTTTGGGGTTTAAACCAAATTTTCGGAAAATAATTTGTGATATGTTTTTTATAATATTAAATTTATTCATTATTATATATATATTTTGTTATAGTTATAATGAGAGTATAATCTCCCAAAAATCTCATTATACCCTCAATTCTATTCAGAATGATCGTGAACATGTTTAGAATCTCCTTAGATCATTTGGTGCATCATCTTGGGGAACCGGTTTAGTAGCTCCCTATTCGTCCCATTACAATATGGTATCATCCCCATTTCATTTATATTATTTATATTATTTATGGATGGTATACATGATATCATGATATGTCCGGCCTTGAAAATGAGCCAGTGTATGGGATTAGGTAACCCTTTTTCGGGAGAAGGACTGAGTACTAGGGGTAGGATTTTTTATGCACGTTATTTTTTCCCGATGAATGTTATTTTTCCTTGTGTACAACACCTGATGTTGGATGTTTTTTGTTTTATTGAAATTTTCTCATGGTCTGAAATTGAAAGATTTTTGTATATTGAGGCATCATTTTTGGAACATAGTGTTATATGCAACATGATTCATGTTAGTAACACATAGTTTACCATGTTATGGTTGGGTATGTGTGTTGTAAATGTATTTTTATTATATTTTTATTAAATGGTAAATTTCATAATATTTATTTTTTAGTAACTAAATAATTGAATGAAATTTTATATGGTTTAAATAAAATCCATAATGTTAATGTTTTAAACATTTAAATAATTTAAGCATGTTTATTTGAAGCGATTACTGTGATGATTAACATGAATTGAATTTTCATTTTTCTTTTCCCTATGTTAGAAATGACCCATTTTAATAATGTATTGGGTTTTTTGTAGGGATTTTATCATGTCTATAATGATATTATTGAGTAGTGTTTTTTTATTTAATATATTGATCCTTCATTAGTTTAAATTTTAAATATTTATGTTATGGGTGTTGAGACATGTCTTCGGAATTGTAGAGACATACCTCCATGATGATCACTACTGGTTGGGTGACATGAGGGCATCATTGATAATGCACCCCAATAGTGGTCAAAAACCCCCCATATGTTTCGGGTCATAGAAGTGAAGAGTATTCACAAAAAAACTTTTTTTTGTTTTATGAAGATGATAGAATGAGACATTGAGAGGTTTGTGTCATGTATGTGTAATCTATCTAGATCATTATCATTACATAACCCTCTTCCATTGGAATTATTTGGTAGTTCTAATCCATCATAGTTCTTTTTAAATTCTATCATGATGATTCATGATCATATAGAGTCTCATCTGGAGAAGCGATTAATGCTGGAAGATAATATGTTATTAGGAATAGAAATTAATTGGTGGGATTTATGGGATCATACTAAGTAAAAAATATGATATTAATTAGTGATATTTCAATGAATGTTTTCCATAACACTTCTCTATGGAGACTCATATATCGAATAAGACTATACATTTAATGAGGCTAACTACCGAGATTATTCTATTAATGGAATATGGTTTCCACATCATTGCAATGTATTGATTTTTTAAGAAATGATAGGGGATAAGGCATCTACCATGAAAATATTTTAAGATTCTCATAGATATGTTATCATGTTACATGTAAATATATTCAATTTAGATTATTTTTTGAGGTTTTGCATTAGTATACCATTATAGAAAGTAAAATAATGGATTCTTCTTGTGGTGGACATGTGGATTCAGTTTTCTAGTCCAGTGGATTTATTTTGACATTAGGATGTATCATTTTGAGGCTATTATATTAAGAATTTTTGGAAAATATCATTCATGGAAGAGGTTTGAAAACTCATTGTGGTGACCCAGTGGTCTATTATCAGTGAGGTAGGTCGGGGAATAGTTATGGTTAGGTTCCCCAACCACTATTACAGAGTCAACCATGTGAAATAATGGTTTTAGATGTGTATTCTAGTGGTACTTCTTCTGAACAAGGGGAGTATCTTTTAGAGGGTTTTGACTTAGGTAGTTTAGGGAATCTGCTGCGAGGGAATATAATTAATCTATTTGGGTGGTGACATGGTGTTATATTATTAGTAGGGTAGGTCAGGGCACATTTATTGTCAGAATCACCAACCACCATTAAAGTGTGAAGAATATGATGTTATAGGACATGTATAAAGGTTATTTATGAGTCATACAATGGTGGGCAGTTATAGGGCTCAATACTATAGCGAAGTAAAAGTAAGAGGTTACTTACCTCATACAAGGTAGATAGTTGGTATTTTATTGGAATTATCGATCCTCTAGGGGGATGTGATATTTTTGGAAAATAAAATCTATATTATAATTTTTGTGAAGCATAAAAATCTAATACCATATCCCTTGTTAATGGGGGTTTTGTTAGATACATGATTTTTAGCATGCACCAGGTGGTGGAAATGATGGAACATCAACAGTTTGAGGTATGAATTTGTAGCTTTCACACATTCTAGTGTTTTATTTTATACATTTCCATCACATTTTCTTATATTTCTAGTTTTTTAATTTGTTTTGTTAAGGGGTGAAATTTAAGTATGGCGTAATGTCCAATGACACACTTTTAAGATCATTGGTTGAAACAAATCGTACAATATAATGAGTGTTCCCTTGAGGATGTTGGGTTAAGAATCCTTTGGACATATTTTTTTCATGACATCTGGTTTGAAAATTATGTAGGGGAAAATTAGTTTTCATCAAATCATTAAAATATAGAATGTTTCCAAAAAGCATAACATTTATGTCCTTAGAGGGTTGCACTTCTGTTAACTATGTGGAATGATGTATGCAGGAAGTGCATGAAGGACCAATCCATCAGCTCTTAGGTATCCAAATAAACTCAATTGGAATGTAATATAATTAATGATAGTAGGTTATAGGAGTATTTCATTCCTCTAATAGTTGAATGGTCCACGAATGTGTTTCATGAGTAATTATTAGTTCTTACACTAGATAGAGAGTTTGAGATCAAAATTTATCTAGTAAAAATTGTATAACCCAATGATATTCATCCAAATGGAATGGATATAATATACCATCAGGAACATAATATTTAGTTGGAGAAATTTGAACATAAATTGATTATTCATCATAGAATGTGATATTGGGTAACTACAGTGTTTTTTTAAATATTGTTGATGAGATGTTGTGCTTCTATTTTAGTTAACGAAATTTTAGTGATATGATAGTTAAGAACCATTATCCTCTTTCTTGTATTGATGTCATTTTCGAGCAGTAAAATTGAGAACATGTGTTCTCAACAATATTCTTATTGTCAACATAATATTAGAGATGGTGATTCCTTATGATATATTGTGGACATCCATCATCAAAAGGTATGGGTTGTACGATTTTTTTGTGATTACTTTTTATTAAAAAAAATCTTTTATGATTATGGAGTTAATGGACCCAATATTCAACCTATACCTAGATCGTTTTGTGGTTGTTTTGGTGGATGAAAACATTCTGTAATGCCATACTTGGGAAAATCATGAAAATAACCCTGACACCATCTTCAATGCACTAATTGAGCATAGGATATTGTAACACCTGAGGTAAATAAAGAATATGACATCTTTATATTTATCCATATTTGTGAATAAAATATTATTATTACTTTAAAGGGGATGCTATGCTCGATGGTGTACCCAATACGCAACGACGAGTTTCTTGGGGATCTTACGTTGCACTCTAATAATAAAATAATATTATTTTAAATGGTAGTTAACATGTAGCCGTTGTATTTGCGGGAATGGATAGAAATAACTAAAATATTATTATATATGTTTTTAATGTTTTTACATATATCCAAAAAAAGATAAAGGCTTAAAATAAGGAAAGAATTCAATTTTAGGCGTATATGCCCTAGTTTTCACTAAAGGTTCACCTAAATCCTTTTGATGGCAAACCGTCATTAAATATATTTTTTTCACTCTTATACATTCTATTGGACCAAATAAAACTCTTCTTATGAATTAGGACTTCAAAATTTACTTTGTGTAAATTTTTGGTATCTTTCCGATAAAGTTCATTTTTTAATGAATAGTGCAAAATGATGTATTTTAATTCAAAAACTATTTTTAATCTAATTTATTTATATGATTATAATATCTTTTGAATTGGTTTTAAAGTTAAAATAGAATTTATTTTTACCATTTAATCCAATAGTGGTCAATGGAATTAATTTCTCTTTCAAATCGGACTTAAACTAGTGTCAATCTTTTGATACATTTTGTTTCATAAAAACACGCTATTTGTTTTGACAGCAGGAATTAATTATTAAATTAATTAATTAAAATTATATGTTTTGAATTTTTTAAAATATACATCATTTTTGAATTCGGAATATCAAATATATCTTAGGGTGAATTTTTGGTAATTTTCTGAAAAACATCAATTTTTGATGAATAGCGAAACCACTAAGTAGTAATCAAGCAAACTGATTTTTCAGTTAAATGAAAGTTTACCACTAATGTGTATTGAATTTTGAAAATCCGACATACATGGTTGTCATTAGTATGTAAAATGTGGTTCAATGGGATGAAAATAATTTTTTGGTGAATAGTAACTTTTTTTCATTTATCGCGATTAGAGGTAATTAGTGTAATTTAAGGTAAAAATGATATTATAAAAATATTAAAACCCCATGACACTTGTACTACCCCTATTGGATGAGTCATTTCCGACCAATACAACCCATGGGTCGATTTAGGGGACCCTATGGAGCCTCTTGGATGAGATAATGACTTTAATGCCTTTTTTTTAAATAAAGGTGAAAATGACACTAACATAAATTGTTTTACTAAAACAATTTTTAGAAGGGGTTATACTAATCATATTTTTGTCTATAAATACTATTTGTAAATATAATAAGATTTACTACATCAGGATATTTTTGTTATAATTTTTATACATTAAATAAATTAATTTAATTATGACATCATCATGATGCAACGATGACCTCATTAATGAACAGTTTAAATAAAATGAAACAATAATATAAAATCTAAGACCTACACTTGTACAAAAACTATTGGATGGGAATATTTCGAAGCCTTATCATCTTATCTTAGAAATATATAAATTTGGGACCTTAGAAATTTGAAACACTTTTGAAAATAAAATAATAGTTTCATGATTTCCAAAAGTGCCCCTCCTCTCCTCTAATAAAAAGCCCCCACCTCTACCTCATTTAACACTCTCCTCAATCCTTTGGGTCGGCCATACCCTGCCCATTTACTCTCTCCGCATCCCTCTACTCATCCTAGAGGATTACCATTGGGAAGAATCCTTTCAATGGAAGCCTTTAGGCTCAAATAAAAAGGAGTTACACTTTTAAAGGTAATTCATTCTCTCATGTTCATTTGTTTTATTTTGCTTCTCCAACCCCATAAACTCTTTTTATTTACTTCTTTTGTAACAACACCAGTATCTTCAATATACTAGGATTTTTTTAAAAGAATTATTCGAGATACAATCTAACACAACTACATCAAATGGTTCAAGAACATATGGTTTTCGTGGATGGTGAAATTCTGCCTCCCGAAACGATGATTGTTCAATACTCATTTAACACCTTCAAAGGTGGCAATTATGATGTCAATATTTTTATAAATGATATATAATATGTTTATTATTTACTTAATCTTCTGTATTTTTCATTTATGTCATTCCATTATTGTTTCCATTATGGGTAAACACGATATCTTCATTTTAGGAAGTGCGGACTACCACCCCCTGAAAGTGATTTGATTCGTTAATACCATATGTGGGATGTGTAAAGGATAAAGTTAATGATATTATATATGTTATTATACTGGAATTATAATATAATATTATATCATTATGATTCCATTCCAAAAAAAATACGAAATATAAATGGAAGTAGCGTTCATGCGTACGTACGGCTTACCGTCATCATGAACGGTACATTTCATTTCATATCTCAAAATGTTATGTAATACTATAAGTACATATATATAATGGATATATAAGTAATATATTACATCAAAATTATGGATATCATTCTGGAAATATAACATATATATCTCTCTCTCATTTTGTTTTAATTCCATTAATATGACAAAAAAATGAAAGTAGCGTTCATGCTTACGTATGACCTACTGTCTCCATGAACGGTGCTTTTCGTTTTCATCTCCAAATGATATTAAATAGTATGAAATGAATATTTAATGGATATATATGATATTTTAATCATTAATACTATTCTGGAAATTAGTTACTTATAACTACATGGGAAATCTTTTTTTCAAACAAGTTCATTTTTGACTCATGTACCAAACATCGGAAAAAACGTCTGATATGAACAAACATTATTAAAAAATTAGTATAACATTATAATATGTGATATGAACTGAATAATAATCTCTAAAGTAGGTACTTAAGTAATTATTAATTGACCAATGTTTATTAATCAGGAATATAAAGAAACAAACAAGGAAAGTTGGACTTGAGGTATGAGATCCTACACCTCTCTTTCTTTTTTAAGTACACTCTTTTATGTCATTCCTTTTAAGCTAATCTTTCTTATGATTTGGATGTTCTTTTATATTACTCTTACTGTACTTATTATTTTCATATGATGAGAGACCCTATTTACTCTCATCAATCCATTTTGGAAGTTTTGAGTGGCGCCGTTAGGCTGCCGAGTTTTCGTAAGAGATCTAACCTCTCTCTTTCTTTTTAAGTACACTCCTTTATGTCACTTCTTTTAAGCTCATTTTTGTTATGTTGGGGGATGTTATTTTGTATTCCTCTTTCTGTAAAATTTATGTTGATATAATGAGAGACCCTATTTCCTCTCATCATTCCATTTTGGATGTTTTATGTGGCATCGTTATGCTGCCGAGTTTTCATAAGAGATTTTTCATCTCACTTTTATTCCCGTGAGATTTATGCTTCATTTGCCACAATTTCCTTTGAGTTGTTTATGTACATCCCATTATTACACTCATTTTTTAATATAATTCCATTTATGGTTATGTACATATTCATTGTATGACACTTCTTCAATTGGGTGTACTTTTCGAAAGTTACCCAAGTCGGTAAGGGAACCTTTCACCCTCCTCATTTTAAAAGACATCGTTTGTTATGTCTTTTAATTCACATACTATTATGTTGGGATATGTTCTTATATATACTGATTGATGTATATTTTATGTCCAAGTGATGATATTCCCTTTTTATCTCTCATCAACTCATTTTCTGAATTCTTGAAGTGACGCCGATAGGCTGTCAAATTTTACCAAGGGAACTTTTTAACCCAATATCGATTTTTTTGGGTTTAACATGTAGTTATTGAATATGTCATCCTCTGAATATGTGTGAATGAACTTTTATTGTTTTACACGTAATATCCAATTATATTGGGTGTATTTATATTTGTCACACATAATTTTGAGATTGATTTATTCTTAATTTAAGGATACCTTCTTTATAAGGGATTTCATCACATTTTACATCTCTATTGAGACTTCATTGTTGTTATGCACCAATTCACTCTTATATGGTGTATATACTGTCCTTTGGAATATTATATCATGAATCCATTTATTCTCATGATATTATAAAGTTCTGATTAAATGTTATTCCTCAATTATTGTATTCAAGTGTCTCTAATTTTGGTAAAAACCCTTTAACCAAAATATCGCTTTAAATGTTTTAATGATTTGTTCTTATTAATATCCATGTTTTCAAAATGGTTTTAAGGATTTATTTATATGGATATTAATGGTTTAAAATCATAAAAGATTCAAGGTGGTATGAGACACTTTGATTCAAAAATCTCCTTATTAAATGATTTAAATGGTTTTGGAAATGGTTTCTTTTTGAACGGATTCATTATTTCAATATACTAAAATGTTATATTGTGATTGAAATATGGAAATTTTATGTTTCCTTTATGCATGTTTTATGTGATACGTTTATGTTATGATTCTTGGGCATTGTTATGAAAATGGGTGGTTCCGTGATAAACTAAGGGCGGGTGAGCCCGATATAGCTCTCCAATGCATTGGGTAACATGAAGGATTGAATCGTTAAGGTTTCTCCGAAGAGATTTAGGAAATATACTGTGATGGGTATTCCAAATGTAACCAAGAGGGTTACTCCCCACATAAGAATGTTATGAATGCCTCAAGTTACCATTTATGTCTTATGATTTCTACAATTTATTCATGATTTGATGAGGTATGTTAATGTGGCTATGTTTTATGGGTAAAGTATGATTTCATTCTTGTGTATATATGAACACATGTTTCATTTCCATATTTTTTTTATAACCCTTACTGAGCTTTTTATGCTCATCCCAAGTTTTTGAAATGTTTTTCACAGGTCGAGGGAAAGGTACATGACGTGATGATAGTGTCAAGGATGTGTCAAGAAAGAATCCGTGTTTTATTTTAAATATGTTTCCATTGATGGGAATAATGAATATTGTCTTTTATGTAACCACATTGTTTAAATGTGGAATGTAATGCAAGTTTCATGATCTAATTCTCTAAAACTCTAAACCTGAAAAGATCCTCAATGATTAATCTTGTAATAACTCAAGATTAAGTAATGTTTAAGGCTGGGGCCTTATAGTTGGTATCAGAGGTCGGTTTAGACAACTTTAGGGATTAGGAGTTCTTGTGAGACACATGATTAGTCCCTATATCTATTATTTTATTTAAATATTTTTTTATAACTTTTTTTCAGGTCAAGTAAAGTCATTTATGAATGGAAGGAGAAGGATCTCAAACGACATTCCTATCTCTTCCTGATGACATGCTTGAAATAATTATTGTGAAGTCATCTTCGGATGATTGTGAAACTTTTTATAGCATACAACTCACTTGCAAGCAGTTTTTTGAGATATCAAACTCCTCCACTATACCTCGTTATCATCATGGATCATGGGTTGTTTTTATACAAATACTATTTTCAAAATATTCTCATAGTTTCAAGAAAGGTAAATATTATCAAGGTATTTTCAAATATTTTACCTTATCACAAGAATTTGAAGCATATTATGATTTTAGAAATGGTGCTAAAGAAGGAGACCCTTGTGCAACCTATTTATATTTTCTTTTAAAATATAGTCTCACATCACATACTTATGGTAATTTAAAAGGACCAATAAAAGAAAGTTTCAACTCAATTTCGGTCCGACTATTTTATAGAAATCAGGTTTTATCAGATGTTTTGGAATTATATGCCATACATGATTATTTTCCAAAACTGTTTTTCTGTGAACACCCATATGACCCATGTTGTACGAGGTGTATTTGGATGGAGGAAGCAAATGATTTTGAAGGATCTATAAATCATTGTTGTAATGCATGGGACTTCTACCTACGTGAGCAAGATGACGATGAAACCAAGTGGATGCCATGATCATGGTATGATGTTATTCATTTTGGGAATCGTTTTATTTTATCTTATGATGGTGAAATAAGACATCAAGAATTAAGATGTTGAGATCATAATGAATTCGGATGAAAATTAAAGGTATAAAGAAATGATTGAGGTCAAAACATGTTAGGGTAATTTTTGGAGTTTTATAAAAAGGACAACACATAGACCGTGTGACAACCCGTCGCGTAGGACAAAGCTGTGGGAATCGAACCCACAACCAAAGTGTGACTTGTATTTATCGCCTACCACTAGACTACGTGAAGTCCCTGGTTAGTTTGACTGATTATTTTTAGTTAGATGATTTTATGAATTAAGAGTTAGTTTATTTTGGGTTATCTATGGATATTTATTAGCCTATCATGGGGGATATGTGATTAGGTTAATTACTTTTCAATATGAGACTTTAGGAGAAACTGGTGTTGTTTAGTGATAAATGTTACGATTTAACTTGGAAGACTATGTGACTAAATCCTTCAAATTTTTGGGTTTCAATCTTAGTTTGGTTTACTTTAAAGAATTTTATGGACAAATTGATTATCGAATGGTCCTCGTTGAACTTTGGGTTTTGTTGGACAAATTTTGGAGATTATGAATAGATTTTCTTTTTATAAGGGGTTATCCTCTTCTGGATTATATGATCTTGTACTAGCCTTTTTGGTTTTGGTTTTTTTCTAAAGACATGGTAAGTATATAGTTCTCTTTTTTGGATTAGGTAATTCTCTAGAATTTTATTATAGTACTCTTAATGTGAACAAGTCTTCCTAAATACTCATCTTTTGGAGAAAATATGATTTTGTGTAAAAGTTGAATGTCAACATGATAAGTGATTATGTTTCCTTATTAATAAATTACTCAATAAAAAGTAACATAATACAAAAATGTTGTCTATTTACTTTTCCTACTGGGGAATCGAATACCGTTTAACCCATCACAAGTTTGTGATTTTCTTGTGGTTAACTTTCTCCTAAACATGTTTTCTATCACTCTCCATCAGAACATGACCCTATGTTTTCTCCTCTATGTCTATATTTTTCTACATGGAATCCTAGTATGGGTTTACTCAGTTGACCTCTGTACTTATCTTTCTTTATTTTAAAGTTATTGTTTTATCGACTCTTGTTCCGATGTAGGACTTTCAAGGATGTTACCAAGCCCAATTTTAAAATTGCAAGGACGCAATTCCCAAAAGGGGGGAAGGATGTAACACCCCAGGAAAATAAAGAATATGACATCTTTATATTTATCCATATTTTTGAATAAAATATTAATATTACTTTAAAGGAGGTGCTATGATCGATGGCGTACCCAATACGCAACAACAAGTTTCTTGGGAATCTTACGTTGCACTCTAATAATAAAATAATATTATTTTAAATGGTAGTTTTCATGAAGCTATTGTATTGGCGGGAATGGATAGAAATAACTAAAATATTATTATATATGTTTTTAATTGTTTTTACATATATCCAAAAAAATAAAGGCTTAAAATACAGAAAGAATTAAATTTTAGGCGTATATGCCCTAGTTTTCACTAAAGGTTCACCTATCACCTTTTGATGGAAAGCCGTCATTAAATATATTTTTGTTCACTCTTATACATTATATTGGACCAAATAAAACTCTTCTTACGAATCGGGACATCAAAATTTACTTTGTGTAAATTTTTGGTATCTTTCCGATAAAGATCATTTTTTAATGAATAGTGTAAAATGTTGTATTTTAATTCAAATCCTCTTTTTAATCTAATTTATTTATATGATTATATTATCTTTTGAATTGGTTTTAAAGTGAAATTAGAATATATTTTTACCATTTAATCCAATTGTGGTCAATGGAATTAATTTCACTTTCAAATGGGACTTAAACTAGTGTCAATCTTTGGATACATTTTGTTTCATAAAAACACGCTATTTGTTTTGACAGCGGGAATTAATTATTAAATTAATTAATGCAACTTATATGTTTTTAATTTTTTAAAATAGACATCATTTTTGAATTCAGAATATCATATATATCTTAGGGTGAATTTTTGGTAATTTTCTGAAAAACTTCAATTTTTGATGAATAGCGAAACCACTAAGTGGTAATCAAGCAAACTGATTTTTCAGTTAAAGGATAGTTTACCACTAATGTGTGTTGAATTTTTAAAATCTGACATACATGGTTTTCATTATTATGTAAAATTTGGTTCAATGGGATGAAAATATTTTTTTGGTGAATAGTAACTTTTTTTCATTAATCGCGATTAGAGGTAGTTAGTGTAATTTAAGGTAAAAATGATATTATAAAAATATGAAAACACCATGACACTTGTCCTACCCCTATTGGATGAATCATGGCTTACCAAGACAACCCATGGGTCTATTTAGGGGACCCTATAGAGCATCTTGGGTGAGATAATGACTTTAATGCCTTTTTTTAAATAAAGGTGAAAATGACACTAACATAAATTGTTTTACTAAAACAATTTTTATAAGGGGTTATACTAATCATATTTTTTCCTATATATAATATTTGGAAATATGAAAATATTTCCTACATCATGATATTTTTGTTATAATTTTAAGACATTAAATTAATTAATTTAATTATGACATCATGATGATGCAACGATGACCTCATTAATGAACAGTTTAAATAAAATGAAATGATAATATAAAATCTAAGACCTACACTTGTCCAGAAACTATTGGATGGGAATATTTCGAAGCCTTATCATCTTATATTCGAAATATAGAAATGTGGGACATTATAAATTCGAAACACTTTTGAAAATAAAATAATAGTTTCATGATTTCCAAAAGTGCCCCTCCTCTCCTCTTATAAAAGGCCCCCCACCTCTACCTCATTTCACACACTCCTAAAGCCTTTGGCTCGGCCATCCCCTGCCCATTTACTCTCTCCACATCCCTATCCTCATCCTAGAGGATTCCCTTTGGGCAGAATCCTTTCAAAGGAAGCCTTTAGTCTCAAATCAAAAGGAGTTACACTTTTAAAGGTAATTCATTCTCTCATGTTCATTTGTTTTATTTTGCTTCTCCAACCCCCTAAACTCTTTTTATTTACTTCTTTTGTAACAACATCAGTATCTTAATTATACTAGGATGTTGTTATAAGATTCATTCGAGCTACACTCTCACAAAACTACATCAAATGGTTAATGAACATACGGTTTTCGTGGATGGAGAAATTCTGCCTCCTGAAACGATGATTGTTCAATACTCATTTAACACCTTCAAATGTGGCCATTATGATGTCACTATTTTTATATATGATATATAATATGTTTATTCTTTCCTTAAGCTTCTGTATTT
The DNA here is from genome assembly GCA_963277665.1 of Viscum album. Classification (NCBI taxonomy): domain Eukaryota; kingdom Viridiplantae; phylum Streptophyta; class Magnoliopsida; order Santalales; family Viscaceae; genus Viscum; species Viscum album. The sequence goes on along the minus strand of OY728122.1, from coordinate 655,579,267 downwards.
TTCATTTATGGAATACCATTATTGTTTCCATTATGGGTAAACACGATATCTTCATTTTAGGAAGTGCGGACTACCGCCTCCTGAAAGTGATTTGATTCGTTAATACCATATGTGAGATGTGTAAAGGATACAATTAATGATATTATATATGTTATAATACTGGAATTATAATATACTCTTATATCATTATGATTCCATTCCAGAAAATACGAAATAGAAATGGAAGTAGCGTTCATGCGTACGTACGGCTTACCGTCTCCATGAACGGTACATTTCATTTATTATCTCAGAATGTTATGTAATAATATAAGTACATATATATAATGGATATATATGTAATATATTACATAAAAATTATGGATATCATTCTGGAACTATAACATATATATCTCTCTCTCATTTTGTTTTAATTCCATTAATATGACAAAAAAATGAAAGTAGCGTTCATGCGTACGTACGGCCTACCGTCTCCATGAACGGTGCATTTTGTTTTTATCTCCAAATGATATGTAATAGTATGAAATGAATATTTACTGGATAAATATGATATTTTAATTATTAATACAATTCTGGAAATTAGTTACTTATAACTACATGTGCAATCTTTTTTCAAACAAGTTCATTTTTGACTCATGTACCAAACATCGGAAAAAACGTCTGATATGAACTAACATTATTAAACAATTATTATAACATTATAATATGTGATATGAACTGAATAATAATCTCTAAAGGAGGTACTTAGGCGATTATTAATTGAACAATGTTTATTAATCAGGAATATAAAGAAACAAACAAGAAAAGTTGGACTTGAGGTAAGAGATCCTACACCTCTCTTTCTTTTTAAGTACACTCTTTTATGTCATTACTTTTAAGCTCATATTTCTTATGATTGGGATGTTCTTTTATATTAATCCTACTGTAATTATTATTTTCATATGATGAGAGACCCAATTTCCTCTCATCAATCCATTTTTGGAAGTTTTGAGTGGCGCCGTTAGGCTGCCGAGTTTTCGTAAGAGATCTAACCTCTCTCTTTATTTTTAAGTACTCTCCTTTATGTCAATTCTTTTAAGCTTATTTTTGTTATGTTGGGGGATGTTCTTTTGTGTTAATATTTCTGTAAAATTTATTTTGATATGATGAGAGACCCTATTTCCTCTCTTCAATCCATTTTAGAAGTTTTATGTGGCGCTGTTAGGCTGCCGAGTTTTCATAAGAGATTTTTCATCTCACTTTTATTCCCGTGAGATTTATGCTACATTTGCCACAATTTCCTTTGAGTGGTTTATGTACTTCCCATTATTACACTCCTTTTTAATATAATTCCATTTATTGGTATGTACATATTCATTGTATGACACTTCTTCAGTGGGGTGTACTTTTTGAAAGTTACCCTAGTCGGTAAGGGAACCTTTCACCCTCCTCATTTTAAAAGACATTGTTTATTATGTCTTTTAATTCACATACTATTATGTTGGGATATGTTCTTCTATATCCTGATTGATTTATATTTTATGTCCAAGTGATGAGATTACCTTTTTTATCTCTCATCAACTCATTTTCTGAATTTTTTAAGTGACGCCGTTAGGCTGTCAAATTTTACCAAGGGAACTTTTTAACCCAATTTCGATTTCTTTGGGTTCAACATGTAGTTATTGAATATGTATTCCTTTGAATATGTGTGAATGACCTTTTATTATTTTACACTTAATATCCAATTATATTGGGTGTATTTATATTTGTCACACATAATTTTGAGATTGATTTATCCTTTATTTAAGGATACCTTCTTTATAAGGGATTTTATCACATTTTACATCTCTATTGAGACTTCATTGTTGTTATGCACCAATTCACTCTTATATGGTGTATATAATATCCTTTGGAATATTATATCATGAAACCATTTATTCTCATGATATTATAAAGTTCTAATTAAATGTTATTCCTCAATTATTGTATTCAAGTGTCTCTAATTTTGGTAAAAACCCTTTACCCAAAATATCGCTTTAAATGTTTTAATGATTTGTTTTTATTAATATCCATGTTTTCAAAATGGTTTTAAGGATTTATTTATATGGATATTAATGGTTTAAAATTTTAAAAGCTTCAAGGTGGTATGAGACACTTTGATTCAAAAATCTCCTTATTAAATGTTTTAAATGGTTTTGGAAATGGTTTCTTTTTGAAAGGATTCATTATTTCAATATACTAAAATGTTATATTGTGATTGAAACATGGAAATTTTTTGTTTCCTTTATGAATGTTTTATGTGATACGTTTATGTTATGGTTCTTGGGCATTGTTATGAAAACGTGTGGTTCTGTGATAATCTAAGGGCAGGTGAGCTCGATATAGCTCTCCAATGCATTAGGTTACACGAAGGAGTGAAACGTTATGGTTTCTCCGAAGAGATTTAGGGAATATACTGTGTTGGGTATTCCAAACGTAACCAAGAGGGTTACTCCCTATGTAAGAATGTTATTAATTCCTCAAGTTACCTTTTATGTCTTATGATTTCTACGATTTATTCATGATTTTATGAGGTATGTTAAAGTGGCTATGTTTTATGTGTAATGTATGATTTCATTCTTGTGTATATATGAACACATGTTTCCTTTCCATATTTTTTTTATAACCCTTACTGAGCATTTTATGCTCATCCCAAGTTTTTGAAATGTTTTTCACAGGTCAAGGGAAAGGTACATGACATGATGATAGTGTTAAGGATGTGTCAAGAAAGAATCCGTGTTTTATTTTAAATATGTTCATGTTGATGGGAAGAATGAATACTGTCTTTTATGTAACCACTTTGTTTAAATGTCGAATGTAATGCAAGTTTCATGATCTAATTCTCTAAAACTATAATCCTGAAAATATCCTCAATGTGTAATCTTGTAATAACGCAAGATTAAGTAAGGTTTAAGGCTGGGGCCCTATAGATATACTCCAAACTATCTAGGTGTATATTCTATATTGACATGGTAAATTTTGTGGGTCAAATCATCTTAGAGGCAGGTTCATCAATATACCAGGAGAAAATTCATGAAGGGGTATCAAAGTAGTATCCCATGATTTTTATTAAATGATGATTTTTGTGAATAATTAGCTACTATTGATGTTTCTTCAGAGTCGTTGCTTTCATATCATCCCCAATTATTGGCATAAAAATGATGGGTGTGAATTTCATGAATTTAGTGGCATTTGAAAATTATTATCAGGATTTTATATATAATTTGAGTATTATTATAATTTACAAAAAACCCAAGATGTGTATGATATATATATTTTTTGTGATGCATCATGTATTTGATGTTTGGTAGTGTTGATGTGGGGACCAATTTGAGGCATATTGGTCACAAAAGATGAGGTCGCATGAATTGAATTACCTGACATGTGATCTTTAATTGGCCGAGGTCATTTATACTCTAATGTGATGGTGGTATTTCCTATTAATTGATATTTTTATTTTTTTTACTGATCGTTATATCATGATGTTCAAATTTTTACAATGTGCTTTGATCTTATTATATTAAATATGGGAGGAGTATATGTAAAAATTAGATTTTGATTTGTCCTATACACTATATAAACAAACTCATGTAGTAGAAGAACTAATATGGAAGGCACAAAGATACATAGTGCATGGGTATACTGTAGAATGTATGATGATAGACCTCTTCCCCAAGATGCATATTGGATTTAATGAAGGATAGAAACCAATGAAATTCATATCCTTGTTAGTTTAATCCACGCATCATTACAAGATTAAGGAAATTTATAATGAGGATAATTAGTGTTTGTACATAAGGGAAATATATGATGGTGGGAAAACTGTTTTCGATAGAACTATATATTTGGATTATGTCGTTAATGTTTGTGGACATGGTTTTGTGTGAATGTGTATGTTAGAGGTGTTGATACGTGAGTTTAATGCCACTACTTGGGAATTCCACCCAGTTTTGAAGGAATTTTATCACTATATTCATAAATAACATTGGTTTACAAGGAGGAAGAAAGGGGATAAAATATTTATGAAGCATTTCTATATCTATATATGAGAGAAGTTTTTGCATTCACAGTTGATTAGGTTGGAAAATATTCTTCCCATTATAAAATGGAAGTGGGATGATGTCATAATGTATTTTTTGGTATGACTCCTATGGTATCCATAGAATAATGTCATGATATGGGTAATTATAGATTAGTTGACCAATGTATCACATTTCTGAAGGATTTGGGACACTTTTACTATGGACCATTTTGTTGACATGCATGTTTTGGAGATTGTTTCTTTTTATCGGGAACCTTGATGTATTGCATCATATAGAGTTCCACATTTTAAAGCATTATTCTATAAAGGGTTATAAAATGTGGTTCATAACCAAGTGATTCTGATTACATATTTTCACTTGATGATTGATGGGTATCCAGATCGTACTATATAGGTGATAAAGTACATGTTGAGGCCACATGTCCTTGAATTCAGTGGATTTTGTGATAAACACATAGTGCTCATAGGGTTTTCCTATAACAAAATTCATCGATAAACTATTACGATGACACCATATGAAGTGATCTATGTTCGGCCATGTAGATATTAGTTTTATTTGATTGAGGGTATGGAATATGAGTTACTAGGTATGGGCCTTGTGATATGAGATGTCAGAGTTTGTTCAAGTGATTCAAAATCATATTATTATAGACTAGAGTAGTTAGAGGAAATATGATTAATGACTCCATCCACATAATGAGTTTTCGCGGGTTATTTTGTGTTCCATTGAGTTTCATAATGATTGGGTCACTATCATATTTGGAATTATGAATTTTTTTACCTATGTTGTTGGGGAAAACTGTGATTATATAGAGGATCAAACTCATGGAATATTGATTTTCTCTTCCACATTTTTACAGTGTAATGAACAATGTTTTTCATATAATAGTGCTATGATAATATAACAATATCTCTTGTTCTATTATTTTTGTGAATTTTTAGAATATTTTGGGTGAATCATCGTTTAAGGACAATCTGGTTCATATTAATGATCATACATGGATACTCTTTTTATGTAAGGATGATTCATTGGTTCTAGTCTGGTGGTAGTATAGTAGGGTTGAGGTGGAAGCTGTGGAGGATTGGGAAAATATATGAACTGATTTTCTTAATATTACTACCATAGAGACCCAATAATTTTTGGAAGTGTACGTAGAGATTTTCTTGTTATATGTAGTGGAGGTTGTTTGAACTCTGACTTTTTCATTAGTGATTCAAATTTATGTATTATGAAATTTTCTTTTTTTGTTAATGGAATGGTTTGCGGATGTATGTGGATTCCCAGGGGTTGTCATGGGGGTTTCAATAATGAAAACTATTTGAGGAGGTACAACTAGTGCATATTGGATGTTTGGTGTATAATAAGTAATAACCACATTCAAAACATATAGTCTGGGGTGGTAGGTGCATGGTTGGGAAACGACGCATGTAGTATTCGGAAACTATATTTTCTTGGATACAACCATTGAAAATGTCTACTGCATTGATTTAGAGATCATACATTATTTCTCTTATATCGTTCCATCTTGGACCCTCTTGGATAGACGGTGGCACCCTATTTTCCCATTAATTTTCCATCCATGTAGCCATATTGTTTTCCACATTAAAAATTTTGTAATTAATATTTTCTCATTAATCGTTATGAACTCTCACATTATTTTCATCACATTTCCCATATATTGGAAAATATTATCAACCATTTCCCCATCATTCTATGTGAATGATTATTCCTTGATTATTATAATTATGAGTCAATGTTGGGTGAAAATTGATTATCTGGATGAGGCTAACACTCCTCTTAGTTCAATTTACTTTTTGCAAAGGCCCTAATTTTAATTTATTTTCCTTATCTCGCCTTAAAACCTTGTTTTCAATAAGATTTTATATATGGTATTTCATGATTGATTGTGTTTGAATAAAGCGATATAATTAAGAATTGATTTTCCAAAAACATAAGGTATGTGGTATAAAAGTTATATCCCATAGTCTTGATGCCATAATTTATTAATTTATTGTTTTGTTCTGGTACCTTATTGATATCCATATGGTTTCAGTGGTAGGATAGGAATAATATGTTAATTTATTGATGAATTGAAACCATCAATATGCTTATAGGATCTATCAAGGATTATTTTATTTGTATTGTGGACCCATGTTGTGTTTTCCTCATCCACGAACATAAAATTGTGTTTATAAATGTAAAAATTAATATTTTATGAGATCGAAGAAATGTTAAATTATTTTACCTGGATAACATGGACTATGGCGGCATATGGAAAAAATTTAATGATTTAAATTACTTACGGAATAATAATGATAAATTTGATCAATTGTTAAAGAAGAATCCCCATGTATAGAAATGTTTTGGTTGTGGTGTTAGATATTCTCTCTACTATAATGGGTGATGAAAGCTGAATTCCGTAGTCCCCACCAAGGTATTGAATGGGTTAGGGTGTCAGACAATGACAATATTCCCTTAACCAATGCACATTCTGTGAATTTAGGTACTAAATCTCCATATAATGATGATATATATAATGTTTTTTGAAATTAATTTCCTTGTGATGTTGGGAACATGACTCATATTGTATGATTTTTAGGTGACGATCATAGACCAAAACATGTTTGATTAGTATTTCAATCGCATGGATCTAATGGTGAATGTGTCTAACGTAAAACCTTCTAATTTATGGAATCTTAAATTATCATTTATTATAATGTTATTCACCAGAATAATTAATACACTATTTAGAAATGATATTTTGTATACACTATTAGTGGTGGCCTACTCTGTTTTACTCACAAACATCACTCTCCGCCAATGGGTTCCTGAGATGATTTCATGGTTATAGGTAAGGACAAAGGAAGGGTCTATATTCAATAAGGATGATTTGGATCTTTAGGATGTGAATTGATGAGGTAACCATAGATGGTTTCAAGAAATACTTTTAGGATTCCATATCTAGTATTTATTTTGGGTTTCTCCATTATAATTGTCACTATAAAACATGAAATGGAATAAAGAAATTATGGTTTGGTTTTGGGAATGTACAAAATATCAAAAAAATAATTTCCGATTCATGTTTATTGATTATACTGTTTACATTATTTATGATTTTGTATGTGGTGGATTAATTTGATAGAGATGTTATAGAATTCCTTGACATGTCACTAGACCCTTGATGCTTTTCAACATCTTATGGCATATGGGGAGGGGTGCCTAACGTCCTGTTTTTCTTCATCTCGGTGTACCAGTTTAGTGGATTCCATGTTGGGGAATTATCATTATATTCCAAACAATAAATTTCATAATATTACTCAACTATTTTACATATAAAATCATCACGCTTAAGAATTGTCTAAGATCAATACAGTTAGTTATTATATATTTCTAATGTAGTGTGCATGTAATATCAATCATTCTGAACTAGTTTCATTAAAATATTATTTTGATTCATTCTTATTACAATGTTTATCCTTAGAAGATCACTAAAAATACTAAAATATTGGTTCTATGATATTTATAACTGTATAATTTCATTCCTTCTTTTTTTTGTTATAATCCATGAATTTGAAATTGATGATGATTATGTTTCAGTGAATCTTAATGAATGAAAGGTGTATCTAAATATTTTGAATTATTGGTATTTCTACCACTCATGAAAAAAAACATTATTTACATATTTATATAAAATTTTATTAGGTATTATGATTACAACATAATTCGTCATATAAAATAATTGAATTTTTTTATTAGTGGTAAAAATGAATGAAATATTAACATAAATCTATTAATAGATAACTATGTGCTGTTTTATTTATATTATCATTACACTAGAAGAATAATGACATTATTAAATATATAATAATTTTTTACATCCTTAAGTTATCAATATGTAAGATATAATTTATATGAACGTTTTATATAATATTACGACATAGATTTTGACATTACTATGATATATTAAAAATACTTAATTAAAAATGATTTTTTATTTATTTTAGTCATTAATAAGACCTCAAATGATTAAAGAAAAATTTTACATATATCATAAAAATTATATTTATTGATTAATGAAATTATTATGAAAAACAATGATTTTAGATAGTGACAATTGTTATGCACTAATCAATGGAGATCACAGTGAAATTGTGTGAATAGATGAGAATTTCATTTTCACAGAACAACAAAAATTAGTATTTTGGATTTCAATTTATGAAAATTAAATATGTTATATATATATTATAATTATTTTATAATATGAATATTAAATAAATATTCTGGTGGTTTTCAAGAAAAATCAATGATGACTCTTTGTTTGGGTGATATTTGGACACCTAAACACATATAGGAATGTAATGTCGAAATCATCCTCAATGTCCATCTATAAATCAGAATGATTTTTTAATACAATAGGTGAAATTAACGTGTATAATCTATGGGCTATTACTCAATGTATATCGTACGCATTTCAAAATAAAATACTAATCTTCCCTTGAGAAAACTACACAACCAACACACATCTAAACCGGTTGACTAAGCAATCCCATCCTGGCCTAGGAATTATCAACAAATAACACTTCTATTTTTGTTTCATAATAAGTATATTTTTTATAACGGGTATATTGTGCCTATTTTTCTTTTAATTGAGTCTCTCACACCCCCAAGGGATAGGACTTGGAATTTTCATCCCTCCTATACTAAACATTTGAAACTACAACACACCCCATTCATAGATACCTAGGAAACTGCATCGCACCTTGAACCCTTTGAATCATGTAACAACATACACATCATATAATAACCACTTCAAAATTACTTTTACATGTTGGATAGTGATGAAATGAAGAACATCAAAATCATGTAATCAATATATCAATGACTTCCTAAATAAACCACTTCTAATAATCATTAATACGCACCTTTAGTATGTTTTTCACTTATTGAAATCACAAACCATGCGTATCAAACTCATATGGAAGAGAGAGATTGGAATATGTTGAATAATGACATCCACCCTCACCATCATGGATGTTTGGTAGAAATATCAGTAATGAAGCACCTTTTTGAATCAATGTAAACATGTGACTTAGAATGGACACATAAATAAATTAAATTAAAGAACCTCATATAGAATGATACTTGCAATCCCCACATAGATTTAATATTAATAAAACCAACACAACTCCCCACATAAACACAAGGAATCATAACCTCAACAACTATATTTAACTACTATAAATGATATATTTCACACAATTAAGAAACATCCAATCTTTCAATAAAAACCCACCATTCATATATTGATTAAATTATACACCATAGTTATTTAATAAGGTCATTGAATTGTTTTTTTTTTGAATTACCACAATTAGAATAAATTATATCAATATGTTCATTTACCTCAAATTAATTTCCACACACGTTGAATTCTTATGTAAAAACTTTCAACCTCATTACATATTTATCAGGTATCTATAACACAAAACACGTCCATCTTGTTCCAATGAGACTCACATCACATTGACATCACACCATGACCTGGAAAATTAACATCTATTATATACCAAAAATACCACAAGACACACCCGTATCACATCACCACATTAGTATTTAGTAAGAACATTCAATCAAAATTCATGATTTTTTGGGTTTTCCAACACATCTATTAGATTAAAGGGAAAATAAAATTGATAATTTGATATAAATTATTATCCCTTTTCAATAATATTCATTTTAATTGAATAATTTCACTACATAAAAGAATACACATATGTCAACATAACAAAATATATATTATCAAGAATTATTTTTGAAAAAAACAATCATGTAATAATAATATGATTACTCTCTAACCCTTAAATATCAATTAATCGGTATAATTATCATCATTAAGATGATGGGTAACATCTATCCAAAGGGAAAAAATAATGATATTCATATATGTACATCCATATAAGCAGAGATATATTATCTTTTATATTGTTATCTACACCACATTGGGATTGTGGAAAAATTAGTCTCCATCATTGGCCCAATATAATGAGGGTTTACATAGTTCCTAGATAATTCCAGCAATGAGGCTTTCAAGATAGAGGACTGGTATTTGTTTTTATAAGATAACTCAACCATATGAAATTTATTTTTCCAAGACCCTATTAAATATAATATGCATGCTCCCAAAATATCATCCATTTTTGGGATGGTCCTATAAAATTTTCAATCTATCTAAGGGTTGAATGAAATAATGGGGTTTTACCCAGTACCAAATGAAAATTTAATCCTCAATAGTCTCATTATGTATAGTAAGATTCATGATCCAAAATTGTGGTCCATGAAACTCCAAAAATCCACATGACCACATCCAAAAAAACATTTTCCAAATCATCTATGGTGCATGACTCTATGTTTGGTAGAAAAATATACAACACGGTCATTAAATCCATTATTATATAAATTGAATCATATAAACTATTATAATTGGGTTATCCTATGTTATAATCTATATATATTTCATCTCATACCCATATGTGGATATCTATTAATGACATAAAACCACCTAAAAATGATACCCTACATTTACCTACTGGAAACCCTGACGCATATCCACCCAAATTTTAATTATATGTTTTATCTCATGAAAAAAAAATTAAATAATATATTTATAATAGAACTTATGTAATGAATTATTTACTACAAATGGGGATGTTTGAAACTCATGATTTAAGGCCTCATTAATTTCCATTGGTGAGGAAATCCTCTTCCAAAACAATATATGGTTTTAAACAACCTCGGTATATCCCTATAGGAAATCACCATGGATAGAATGGTCGCGTATCACCTCTAACATTGATTATCCCCATTGATAATTCTCCATGTATAGCATCATAGAAGAGAACACATTCATATAAAACATGAAACATCATCTATAAAATACAAATGTATTTACAAGATTTGTTGTCAATGACTCCATCACCTTCTATGAATCCAAAAATCATGAAAAACATCCTTTCAGAATTTATTAATCAGCGAATAATCCATTAGATTAAACTTACACAAGTTTTAGGTGGTTATAATTTCATAATCATAATATAATCCATCCACAACAATAATAATAGATTCAAATCAATATGAGTTATAATATACCTCCCCAAATTGTGACTATTAAATACAACATGTAATTATCTTATTAGGAAATGTTTCATTGTATTCAGTATGAATAAAACAACCAATAAACATATGTAATGGTTTAAACAGTAACACTTAGGGTGATATAACTTATAGATCCATTAGATATAAATTCATTATGATACATAATGATTAATCACAAGCCCATATGGGATGCATCATAGAACACCTCAAACATCACACATTCTTTTAGAAACTTAAGAAATGAATTATTGATCTTTCTATCCACTTGGAATCAAAAATTTTCCTAACACTAATCAATATTAATGAAATATTGAAAATTACAATGTATGGATATCAATGGTGTAAAAATCCATGATAAATCTAACACAATACATCAATAATAGCACTTGAGAAAAAGGATGTGGTGAGTCCCTGCAACAATATTGGGTGACTGCAAAGAAATATTTCTCATGATCATTGATAGTTATATGATTACAATATTTTAGGGAACCACATTTCCTATGAAATACACATTCCATATCAAAAACATTCACCTTTATATTTTTCCATATTGTTTATGTTGTTGAGTAAACATCCATATAGTTCTGATATAATTATCACAATCCTCCATGGAATTATATTAGATCAATATTTCATTGACGAACATTAATAGAAATTTTCTAAAAACTCATGGAACATGGAGGTCATGATACACATGAACATAAAAAGTCTATTCATTACCATAAATGGAATTACACTAAGTGTGGAATGCATTTATATCTTACTAGAAGGTAGTCTCTAATATTTTTTCATCCATCATCCTTAGCATGTTATATTTGTAATATATATATATATATGTATATATATATTTATTTATTAAACCCATATACCTCCCCTAATAGGGGAAAAAATTTTTTTTATCTATTTAAGTGGTACATAATACATGATCATCAACAGATTCATCCTCTTCTAGTCTATACACACCATTAGAAGTCAATCCACATTCATGGATAATGACACTAATGAACCTCTTAGAGACACAATATGTAAGACAAATGAATTCTACGTTAATATTTTTATTGGAATATATAAAACTCATTTCTCAATGGGTTCCATATGAAAATGAGATATTGAAATACAAGAGGTAACTATTTATAAATCTATCATGATCACATCATCACATTGAGGGGGATTTGTGATAGCCTCTCTGGGAATGATATCCATAAATTTCTCAATATTTATGGGAGTGTCTACAATGTTAATTCACATTATTTTAACATTAAATTCTATCATCGGTTAAGCAATGATATATTTGCGATTATTTCCCATCATACATCCATAATTGCAAATGAAAACTGCACAATCACTAATGAAATATAGGAAAACAAAAATTCAATGAGAAGAAAATTGTAACTGCATTAGTAGAATAATACTAATAATATATATGGATATATTTTCATTATCAACTGATTACCACATGATGGATGATTCCCAAAAATCAGGCAAAATCCTTGATACATGTCAAACATGAAGATCCGTCCTTAGATCAGTGTAGTTATATAAAAGGGAATTAAAGACTCTCTTCTTCTAGTCGCCAATCATTATATGAGGTAGGTGAAATGAACGAGTGATAAATTATTGATCCAATAATGATATGAATGATGATATAATATAATAAATGTATACCTATGATGATGTACATCCAATATTGTTCTGACACCTATACTTTATGAAACTATCCACGATGGGATCATATTCCTCAATGCAGATAGATACATCTATGGACACACTCTATAATTGGTCCCTAAGGAGATGGGATATCATGTGGCTGAACTATACTTTATCTATCTCCCTTAATTTACTAATAAATTATCAACGGCCTTGGTTAATATGATGACTTAGTCATACCACCCTAACAATCCATCCTCCTTGAGGGTTTTGGTACTAATAATTATAGTAACCAGAATCCCTATTTGTATATCTCACAATCAAATATACCCTTGAAAGCAATCATTGACTAATGGACCTAGAAATACCGACTTCATCCCCTATGAATGAAAACTTATTAGATGAAGCTGCAAAAGCCCCATAATATTCAAATATCCACTAAGAACACTTCATCAATAGAAACATTAATGAGTCCACTATCATGATAACCATCCTCATGATTTGTTATGTTTTTTAACCTCCCCACCTCCTCAACGGAACCACAAAATACATTAGAAACCTATATGCAGTGACTATATGTGTGATATATTGGTAGTTTATCTTCTTATAGCATTCCACACATGAATCATCATTTTGAAAAATAGAGGGATAAAATTATCACATATCATTAAACATGATCCTTGTATCTATAATATATACACTCCCCTGCTAATGGGAAATATTATCCTACCTATTTACATCCTTCATGTTCAATGATATGAACTCTTCTAGAAACTCATTTTGGATATCAATATAAGAAACATCCAACTGGTCCCATGAACAATGATGTAATATCCACCACATTAATTCTACACCCCTCATCTGACTAACAACTAGTAGGATCTAGAACACTTCTAATGCATGAATCAAAAAGGAAAATATCTTGAGATACAAAATCCATTTCTCTATCTATAAATCCATGAAAAATCAATAAAATTAATCCAAATATTATAATGGATTATCATGATTTTTATTCTTCTACTTATCATATTCCACAACTTGATCAACCCTCCAAATAGTGATGGGATTTTCCTACTAAACGTATAGTACAAGAGATGTATGGTGAAAATGAACATGATCCATTCCAAAAATACAAGGGAAATACCTAATCTTGAATGGCATGAATTTTATTATGAATTTTTTACAAAAAACATTTATTATAATAAATATCACCCCATCAAATCATGATCTAAAACAGTCATAATGAATTAACCTCTACTTGTATCAACCCTTCAAGCCACATCACCTCACTTGTTCTTTTGATAGACTAATGTACATTGGATTGGATGATGGTTGTCCTTGAAATACCATTCCCTAAACAATATACATAGACAATTTTTTAACACAATATTTATAGACTCCATTAAAATACCAATTCATGCAAACCTCATAGTTTCTAAAAACAAAATCCATAATATCTCTCAACATAACATTTTTGTTCCAATAAATCATGACTCCCTGCCTCAAATGATAAACCTCTTTGGACAGCATTGAAGGAAGATAGATAAAGACCAATAATTCCAATCTTCAACTACCATAAGGATAATAATTAGTACAAAAGTTATTACAAATTGAACATATGGATGGAATTAAAAGAAAATTGATTAATAGCGATCAAGATATATAATTACAACCACTAAGAAACTGAAAATAATAATAGAAAATAAAACTGGAAAGGGACCCTTAATTAAATTACTAAGTAATAATGAAAAAAATTATGATTCATAATTAGTAAAAAAATTAATCATACGAAAAAAATAGAAAACGCAGTAATGTTTGGGTTAATAATGTTAAACAAAATCATGAAAGTCTACTTATTGACACGAATAATGGTTTTTATGTGTAGGGTGATCATAACATTTATGCACAATAGGATCCTCCCTAAGCCTTTCATTCACATTTTAACAGTGATAACTAGTAATCCTATGAAAAAATATTAGAACTAACATGGAAATAATGAAGATAATTGACCCAATCCCAACCATTCCATGGTGTACCCACCAAAAAACGAATCCAATTTTTTATGATATTAATAACTATATTAATAATGGGTTACCATTTCCAATTTTCAATGGGTATTAAGCACTCATGCCCCAATGTCATATGTCATGGTTCCCTCATATCAATCATTGTTACCATCTAGGAAGAATCATAATAAACCACAACACGTCATACCAAAATACACCTAGGAAAATTCCTTACATCATCCACCACATGCAATATTTCATTGAATCCATATATTCCATAACCATTTCCAATGAACTATATTATATAATTAACATGAACATGAAGTTTATCAACCTCATTCCCCCACCTATCATGCTTTACCCCTAAATGAACAACCTCACTATCTCATTAATCACTACCTTTAGTGATATTTTGACTTTTGGCCTTCACATAATGTCCATATAAAACTCACTATAAAGAGAGACTAGGGAAAAGGGGTTGAAATCCATATATCATCGATATCGTGAATGTTTTTTATGAAAAAACCGAACTGAAAATCATATGTAGATATTGTAAACACATGAAATTGCATTAATGTGTATATAAATTATAAAAAGTACTTGAAAGATATTGAAATATAAAATCCCAGCCACGGGATTACAACAAGATATTAAAAATATCTCATAACATCACAATCAGGACACCAAACCATCACCAATATCATTTCCACCACTAAAATAACTATATACCTCAAATAAGCAACAGAAAAAATCTACTTCCCATCATTCCTTTCATGAAACCCCCTTCATAGAATTTCATATTACTGACCAAAACTACATAGAAAACCCATTAAAACCAAATTTAAATTAATCAAATTCTCTATCCATTCTATACATAACTTCATTGAAATAACATTATGTTCCACACATGTTCATTTAAAAATAAAGAATTTATTTGTTCATTCAACAGTTATCGGGAAACCACTCACCATAACACATAAAAAATTTGAAACCTAATACCATCAATCACAAATTCACAACATCCCCACATCACAAACACCATAAATAAAAACCATGAATTTTCAGAACCACAATTATACATAGTTGTATCATGATTCCAAAATTATTTTTTAACCATAGGATTCTATTTGAATTAATTATTTCTTGTGTAATCTCAGAAAAGTCCATGAGTCCATGGAAAACTATTTTATTATCCATATAATGTTTTGTAGTCATTTTCATGCATGGTGTGCTAAATCAAAAATTAATACAATACACTAAACTCAAAACACGTCAAAAAGAAAAATCAGTAGGTAAGAACAATCATTTATCCAAAACATAGGATTATGTAATACTCATGTGACTTATCCCCTACCCATTAGATTCAATTAGAATGATTAAATTTAATCATTAATTTGGCATGAAATATTTTCCCTATGGTATAAAAATTAAGTATATTTCCATGTGTACATACAAATAAAAGATAAAAAGGATCAACTGCTTCAATAATGATTTTGGAGTCACTATGCAGGGACAGAATAAAGGATGTCATCTGCTAAAATCCATTACATGTTGAAGCACAACGATCACCCCAGAACATGTCATCCCCGTAAATATATATCCATCACACCTCTTAGACCATCTATATCCTCAGTTTAAACATTATACGAAGAAATAATAATCTATATACTAATAAATAATAGAGTATAATCACATTTGAACACCAACGATTGTGATATAGTTGTTATGAATCATTGACCACACATTATGGGTGAATGATATCTTCAGTTATAAAAGGATTTACAATTTATTTGACAAAAAATACAGGAGGAGAATATAGTTTAATAGTGTACATGAATAAGTAGTAAAATTTATTATTAGAAGACCATGTCACAACCCCCACCAATATTGTGAAATTTTGGAGACATGGGATGGAACTATGTCATACTAAAAGGGGCCATAACGTAGTGGGACTTGTCAAACCTGTGTCTGAGAAAGGTTCTGAGGTATATTTAATAGATCATAAAAAGTATGATATGTTCCATGATTCAAGAGGAAACAATAATGTCATTCAATTCAACCTATAGGAAGAATGACACACAACAGACATGATCTATGGAGTACCTACCCCAAAATCGGTAGACCCACAATAATCCATCATCTGATACTACAAAATAGTACAATGTTAAAATAAAATAACTATTAAAAAATTGGTATAACCTTCGACATTCCACCTCTTATGATCATATCGTTATAGTGCTATCCACACAATAGACAACCAAATTAAAACGTAAAAAATCCCCAAAAACCTAAAAATACTTACTCCAATAAAATTGTTGTTAATACTACACCATAATAAAAAATTCCTTATGGTAAAGAGTCATAATTTCTGGATCGATATGTTTTTGTATCTAGGATTACCGATAGATTATATAGTTAAATTTTTATGGTTATATTTATATTTGAATTTTGTTTTTTATGGTGTTGTCTGTTGAAAACTATTTAAAAAATTTGGTTTTTTTATTTATGAATATAAGTTTATATATTATAGTGTAATATTCTCACCTACTTAATTTTTTTTTCATCCACAGAATTTTAGTTTTTACATAATAAATAATAATGGTTTTATAAAATAAAAATATAATATAAAATATATTTTTAAATATTTATGTACAGTATTATCTTTGGTGATACCTTGAAATAATAATTAACATTCATTGTGATAAATTAGTTATTTATATTTCATATATATAATATACCTATCTTTGCACATTTTTGATACATGATGAATGATCATGTTCCTTTAATTCATTTACATAGATTATTATAAAGTCATTTTAGCATGAAGGATATTTTTTCATCCTTAAATTTTTATAGTCATATCTTGTTCATTAATTATTAATTGGAATTATATTCATTGTTGTTTGGAATCCCAAATATTTTAATGTTGATTATTATAATTCGTTAAATTTTAAATAAAATTTTCATACAACTTCATGCTCTGTTACATTTCCAAATTGTTTTAACATTATAATAATTTCTACATCATCTATGAAATCCATCATTAATTACATTCCTTGAAGATTATTCTTTTACAAATACTAAAAGGATTTAATTATTAATGATGAGCAATTAAAACAGTAATAAAAATATTTCATATTGTATCACCCATAAAATTTCATTCAAATTAAAATTATTAAATAATATGTTGTTCTACCTAAATCACTATCTATTTTCTCTATGTTTCTTAAGGTTGGGTTCTTTCTAATTTTTTATTCTAATTCATTATTATAATTAATAATTAATAGACTCATGTAAATAAATTTGGATTAACAAAATAATATCCATCGTGACTATAAAACAAGGTGTGTGGTTAAGAATCATTATTGTGAACTAGGTGTTGATACAATTTACCACCAATTCACACATTGTGGGGTTATTAAATAAATAGAAATATGTTCTAGAGATTTTAACCACTTATTTTATCTTGAGAGACATTAATTTACTAGGATAACAAAAAATTCATATTATACATAAACATTAGTATTTTTTGTATAAATATTCTTATCATTTACGTTTATCCCTTTAGATTTTAGTAATATTCTGTTATTGCTAACTATAAAAATAATAAATATTATTTTAACTAAGTAAATATAGTATTTGATAATTTGGTATTATGATAAACATACATAATGTTATTTATATCTATAAAAGGAAACAACCTAATATATAAGGTTATCTAACACATCCCTTGTTCAATTATTTGTTCTTCGTACCCACATTCCCATAACTATAATGATAAAACACAAATTAAATATATTATTTTATACCAATTATAGATTTATAAACATAATAGTTCAATAGTTACATGAGATAAATTAAATAATGTATTACATACACCCCTATAAATATTAGGATAATATATTTGTAGCATTAAGAAAAGTCATAATCTAATAAATCCCATATCATTATTATCCTACAGATGTTTTTCAATTCTCTAAGAAACTAAATAATATATAATAATTCTTCAACATCTCCCATGAATCCATTAATATATGCTATCCATCAAGACTATTAATATATAATTATTTTTTATTTAACATGTTGATATAGAAATATAAGAAGGGGTGAGATCAAAATATTAATTAGGGGAAACATAAAAATTATGAAATTTCTTCATAAACAATGTATAAGTTTTATGGTAGAGAAAATTAATCATCAAAATTCCACAATGAACGGAAAGTAGGGGAATAATAGATCCATAAATAATATAGAAAATAAAAATATGTTGTGCATAAAAATAAAACAAAATCATGGGGTTAGAATGAGGAATGATACAATTAAAATCTCATCACCATGTCCCCATCCCAGACGGCATTCGTTCAATATAGAATATAGATAAGGCATCTTTATATATTGGGAAGTCATATACCAAATACCCAAACCTGTTTTTCCCCTTAATCCTAAAAATAAATGAACTTTGAAAAAGTTTAAGCACCCATCCATCACGTTTTATTTAAAATTCATTCATCATTTGAAATATTTAGTAATCAACACTTAGTCAGGTTTTCCAATAATCATCTATAATACAATATATTAATATGAATTACAAATATTGTTCCCCATTTTAATATAATAGATGCAATGAAAAAAATAAACATAAATAAGGTGTAATGTAAGACAATAATTATTCCACAACCATATGAAATATATGATAAAAAATATTTACACTAAATGTGTCCATATTTTCAATATTTAAAAAATCAATAAATGGAGTAGATTTGTAGATAATCATCCACTACACTCATAGAGTATAGAGTACGAAGTGTAATATTTTTTCAGTAATTTCTCCAATAATTATATTCATATTTATTCAGGATAACTCCATTCCATAAATGAAATAATATATAGAGTGTTCACATTTGGAAAAAATATTAATTAAAATACATCCCATGGAATAGATGTATTTGGAAAGAGAAATGAAATTATGGATCATATAATTAGTAAAAAGTAACATCTAATAAGTAATATATAGAAATAGTATATATGGATGAAGTAAAAAATAGGACCAATGTAATAAAATAATCACATAATTAAGTTTACCTATTTGAAAAAATTCATTGAAAAAGAATTCTTCTAACAAAATCACAAAATATGGGAATAATGATAAAATTGATTTAATATTACATTTCAATTATAAAAATTTGAAATATCAATATATATATATATATATATATATATTTAGTATTGTATAAATCTTGTATGATAAATCAAAAAAGTTTAAATGAATTATAATAAGAAATGTAAAATAGAGTTGAAAACAAAAATGATCGTTGCCAATATTTTTTTACATTGATGTAAAATAGAATCATACATTTCTCCATAAAAATTAACTCTTTAAAATGGTGTGGAATATGATTTTTTAATCATTAACTTTTAAATAGAATATTTACTAATGGATGCTTCAATATTTCATAATTTCTTTTGTATAAAATGCGGAGCTGGTGATAAAATACTTGATTTGAAATGGAAGACATTTGAATATATTAAATGTTTATGTATTGGAAAACTAAATTATAAATAAATTAAAAAATTTAATTTCTATAAAAAACATTCACTAAAGATAAGACACTTTAACTAAAATAAATGATATTTGATATATTAATATTCCTTTCATGAAACATACTATATATGATGATAAATTTTTAACAATAAATAAAGAAAATCAAATTAAAATCCACATAAAAATTGATAGAATACAATCGGGGGGGGGGGGGGGGGCTAATGTTCTTATCATATATGAAATAAATTTAAGAGTGTGAAATATAGTTGAGTTACCATGAATCATTAATTCTAGTGTGACAATTGATTCAATAAAAAATTCAATAATTGAATATGATTTTTCTAACTATATCTAATGAAATAAAAAAATAATAGAAATTAATTCATGTCGATTAAATACAAAAATTCTGAAAAACCTTGGACACAAAATGTATTATTTCTAAATGAATTATAATTGAACAAAGAAAAAACTATTTTTTTATATTTACATAATTGAATGTATTCTAGCCCATGACTATGAAATTGATATTTCTATGGGTCATTGTATGGTCATAATATAGGATTTGTGGAATGGTCTTATATTTTTTCATCATTATTAAGACATATAAAGAGTCATGTAATTATATATATTGATGATAAATGTGGAAATAAAAGATAATGTAGATTTTTGATATGTTTTTTGTGTAAAATTAGTGTTTAATTATTTCATATTTTTAGAAACGATTTATCTCAACCGTTCTTTAACTGAATATTATATCTTGGTGCCTTTTCATGGATTAGAACTTCTTTATTATCCCCATGGACATTGTGTTTTTTTGGACATTTCATGTTGTGAAGGTAATGAAATTGACATTGAGAACATAAGGTAATGACACTAGTATATAAACTCATTAATTAGACATATAGATTACATGAATTATAAACCACTATATATGATTTTAAGTGGTTTTAATGGATATGGAATTCAACTTATTTTTATATTGGTATAGTGGATGGTCATTACATGTTATCTTATCATATTAGGCGATACTGCCTAATTCCATTTTGAGTGAGGCCTAGATGGACGCTCACTAACTATATTTTAATATTTATTTAACTTCTATTTGAATTTTACTATTTAATAATTATTATTCAGTTATATCATATGAAAATTATTCAATGTTGAGTTTATTAAATATATTTAGTCTTGGGTTGTTAGAGAGAATTAATATGTGAGTTGAAGATTAAATAAAATCTTATATCTAATTTTACTCAATATATTATTTATTTAGTTGTGAATTAATAATATAGTAATATTTATTTATTTAAATAAGTAGTCATTATAATGGATTTAATAAATAATCGTGATGAATGATCAAATGAGTAAGTATTAAAGTGATAAATGATATATTAAATTTCATTTGAAAAAATGTTTTTTTATTTATTTATCTAATTATATTTATTTTTAATTACGTCGAGTATGTAATGCCCCAACCCTATATTCCCAGAGTCGATGCATTATTTTAATTCACTGGCATGATTACTAGGAATCATGTCCCAAAATGCCGATCAGTTTAGTAGTCTTGGAAAATAGATTATATAAATGATTGTTACGTTGCACTTTAAAACATATAACCCCAAAAAACCCATTAACAATGCTATTCTTCCCTTAGCATAACCCTGTATCACAAACATAAAACACTTATTTGTATCCTGGGAAAATGAATCATAAGAAATTGGTGAGCTTAGATTCTCAGTAAGGGTAAAAAATTTAGTAGAACCTATAAACATTTCAGGAGAGATGTGTAAATAAAAAAAATATCCTTTTAAACAAAATCTTGAACATAATATTGAAAAAAATAAATAAAAAATTACCATATAAACAAGCACATGGATATTATACTAGTGGAAGTATCACAGTTAATAACTAATTTCATAATGAAGGAATGTAGAGTTCCAGGGTTTAATTTATGTGTCAATGCATCGTTCCGGGACCTAGGGTATAACTGTATCTGGAACCCTACCCAGAGAGTCTCTATAACCGGACACCAACCCAGAGAGACTCTATAATTATAATCCATCCCAGAGAGCCTCTGTAACCGGACTCCACCCCGTAGGGTCTGTTGTAACCAGACCCCAACCAGGAGGGCTTACTTTTACCAGTCCCCAACCCGGAAAATACTAGTCCATTACATTCATCTTATGAAAAGGTTGAAATATAACATAAACATTCTTATTAAAATTAGAATACAAAATTTCAATTCATTAACCTTAAACCATGAATGGCCTAAAATTAAATCATCCACACTAAAACATATCAAAAATCCATAAATACTATATTGGAGATTTGTTTCATAAAAAATCATCTTCAAACATGTGTAAAATATACCAAAGGATGTCGACATAGATGAAATCAAAACTATTTGAGAGATATATCTATTTCTATTTTGAAATCATTTAAGAGTCACATAACGATAAAGAAAACATTTATTTTGAAAATATTCTTATTATCTTTTAAGGGTTGATTCAACGATGTTATAATGGCCAAAGATAGCTGCACCCACCGTATAAGATAAAAAACATTCTTACCATAATTTTGTCGAAAGGGTCATAAAGTAAATTGTTTGGAAAATGACAGAAATATTACTTTATAAACATCTTATAAAAAGTCAAAAAAGTGTTTATATGACTTTATCCCAGAGTATAGTAAATAGTAAAAATGTTTTGAAAATCATTTTTAAGAAAACATGGATGTGGATGATCAAGAGGTCCCAGTAGATACTTACATAAAAACATTCTTACATAATAAAGAGATTGTGAAATTAACCCTTACCTTGTATTTTTCCTTGGTCGATGGTACATTAAAATCTTTTATAATAGTTATAAAATTGTTATTAAATTATAAAATAATCAAACACATAATTATGATATCATATATGATATTTTAATAAGTCTTTGTTAATGGTATTTTAGTATAATCGTCGTTTTGGGTGTTAACTGATTTGTTTTCCATTATATTCATTATTATGTGAGTACTGATGTGTGAGTACTGTTGGTTATGGATGGAATGCTTCTTATTTATATCCTGAATTATATAAAGTCTTTAAACATTATTTTTAATCATCAAATGAAAATTCGTCTTGAATGGTTATGGTGGGGAATGAATCTCATCGCGTTCGTGGAGGCGGTAATCTGTACGTACGAACGAGCGACAATATCATTCATTGATATTAATATAATATAAAATTTGATGGTATATCATATATACAGAATCAATATTAGGTTATATTTATTATTTATATCAATTATACATCGTTATTATACCCATTCAAATAATAATGTATTGAATAACCACTATACCACAACGTGGAGACGGTAAGTCGTACGTATGCACGTATGGTGTCATATCATTCAAACTATGGATAGAATAATAAATATATCTGTTCCAAATTAATAATAACCTCACATTATATATAAGATACTTGAGTTATTATTTTAAAATGGAAACAACTAGGAAAGAAAATGTGGACGTAGAAAAGAACATGAATGAGATGATGAAATATATACCTCTTCTCCGGGTTCTTCCTTTTGATATGATCAAAAGGGTTCCTTAGGATGGCATTTTGAATAAAGGAAGGCCTTTAGGGTGAAGGAAGGTCAGTTTAGAGGATATTTGGGAAGGGGTTGGCTGAGCCAAATGGCTTTGATGGTGTGAATTTGAGGGAAGGGGGAGTGCCCTTTTATAAGAGGGGTGAGTGGAACCTTAGGAAAAGATTGAAATATTATTTTATAATAAAATCATATTCAGTTTATAATGGCTCGAAATTTATTTATTTCGATTCTATATTGGGGATGTGTTCAATTCCCCTCAACCAATACGATTTAGGCATGTTTAGGTCACCATTTTAACCTTATCTTTTAAATACAACTCTATGTTAAATAATTTAACTTATATTGTTCTTCTTGTATTCTTACACTATATGGTTAATATGATTAATATAAACATCCAAAAGAACCTCAAGTGGTTCATTAATGAAATATATAATATTATTTAAGTATTATTTTTAAAAATTAATTTATGTCAATTTTGACACTATTTGGTATATTGTTTGGGTGAAAATCATAACAACCATATCACATCAAAAAAATATTTATCTAATAAACCCTAACATGTAAAATTAACCAATAAAATTAGTTTAATTCATCAAAATATTCTAATTACATTTATTTTGATATTTATAATATCAATTATTTTAATCATTCATTAAAAAGGAAATTACTTCACAATCATTGTGTCATAAATAAATTAAATTATTTATGATCTAAATATTATAAATAAAATACCATAATGTAGGAAATATTTTTATATTTCTAACGAATATTTAAATTCAAATTTATCTAATGTATAACCCTATATTAAAATGTTTTATTAATGAAAACTTGAATTTAACACTCATTTCTCTTCATTAAATTAAATAATAATAAATGTCATAATCTAATCCAAGTGGACCTAAAGGGTCATATATTATTACTATGGTTGTTTCTGGTTGAATTACACTTATCCAATAAAATTAGGACATGTGTTATGGTAATTATAATATCATTTTTACCCTTTATTTTCCTATTAATTTTTTACTATGGTAAATAATAGTCAAAATTTACTATTCGCCAAAAATTATTTTCATCTTATTTAACCAAAATTTACATACTGTGGTTTACCATGTCTTTATGATTTTATAAATTCATCTCACAAAAGTGGTAAAATTATGTTTTATTCAAATTTTCAAATGTTCCTAGAAGTGGGGTAAAAAGACGGTAAAAACTTCAATAAAATTCTACATATCTAATTTTAATATAAAACATACTCCAACGGTTTTAATTGAACTAATATTTTTATTATGTATATATTTTTACTTAAAATAAATTTAAATAATATAATTAGTTATTAAAATAAAATGTGGGTTTTAAATAATAATGTAGTGTTTTCACTATTCATCAAATATTTAATGTTTTCAGAACAGTACAAAAAATTCACCCTAAGATAATTTTGATATTCTGAATTCAAAAATAAATTCTATTTTACAAATTTCAAAACATATAAGTTTCATTAATTAATTTAACATTAATTCCCGTTGTCAAAAGCACAAATAGTAGTTTTAAAAATTAATAACTATCAAAAGATTCACACTCGTTTATGTACAATTTCAAAGTGAAATTACATACAATGACCAGCATTGGATTAAATGGTAATAATATAATCTAATTATATATCCAAACCCTTAAAATGTATAATTCAATGCTATAAATTATTTTGATTAAAAAAGTAGTCTTCAGTTAAAATACATTATTTATCACTATTCTTCCAAATATTAAATGTTTTCAGAAAACACCAAAAATTTATTGAAACTAAATTTTTATGTAACTATTCTAAATAAGATGTTTATTTTTCCATATTTAATATATAAATGTTTTTAATATTGGATTTAAAAAGGGTTCACAATTAAAAGGCGGTAAAATTTCATTTTTTTGGAAAATACTTATTTTATCTAAAAAAATTTAATTTCTTCTTACATAATATCAATGAAACTCATAATATGGATTTTAAAATTATATGGATTATATAATGTTCAAAATTCAGTTAATACTATTCTTAGCCACTTTTGAACAGCTAGTTTGGTAATTCATGGGGCGCTTGAACTCGCTGTTGTGTGTAGTGCTAGTTATTGAATTACATTGATGAAATAAAATTATATGAAATCGTGGGGTGTTACATTCTTAGCTCATTCAATTAATTGTGTCTTCATAATTTGAAATTTTTTTCTAAAATAAAAGGCTGAAAAAAGAAAATACGTTTGTGGGAAACCCCACATCAGTAATTGGGTAAATAAAATTTAGTCTTAATAAGAGGAAAAGGGAAAGAAAATGGTCACCAACAAATTATGATCTCCATTAAGAGAACTTTAGTGGAAATTAGATGAACAAAAT
The DNA here is from genome assembly GCA_963277665.1 of Viscum album. Taxonomy (NCBI): domain Eukaryota; kingdom Viridiplantae; phylum Streptophyta; class Magnoliopsida; order Santalales; family Viscaceae; genus Viscum; species Viscum album. Next base: position 655,552,899 of record OY728122.1, on the reverse strand, counting down.
TAGAGGAATAAAATAAATATTTATAGGGATTTATAGAGGTCATCAATCACAAACAATTGTAAAATTGAGGGTCTCAAATCCATCAATCTATGATGATTTAGAATACCATCGGTTCAACAAAACATAAGGTATTAGGATAACACATTCTTTGTTTTAAGATCCCTTCCCTAAAGTTTAAGATTTAATTTAACCATATAATAAGACGAATATATATATATACCCGACAAGTAGCTTTTCATCCTTCAACTAATTCCTACTACAAACTTATCTTTCACCCCTAAAGATTTCAAAAAAATATTATATTTATCCTAATAATCTAGAGTTCATAAAATAATGAATTTATAATTTACCTATCAGAAAATTTAATAAAATAAACTACATTATACAATCTAGGACATCATGTAGGCATGTTGTAGGTGATTCACCCTAGTTTCCCTTCTATTGTGGGTACAAGTCTTTTTTCCTTGACGGACGCGACTAGTTGTCGCCTGGCCTCTGGGTTTTAATTTTCATGAAAATCCAAATGTATCCATAAAAATAGTATCCAATTTCAAACATAATACACTCCAACCATTATCTTTATCCAAAATACTTCTATCCAAAATCATAGTAGAAATTTTATAAGGACGTTAAACACAATGAATATCCTTTTCTCCACGTAATAACATGTGCACACATTCATCGTGTATTCTTTTTTAAAACATGTTAACACTCCGAATTACCAAAATGCTTATTGATTACATTCATGCTCCCTTATTCTTTATAGAATGCTAGATATATTCCGTATATCCAAAAAACTTCAATATTCCAACAATGATGAAATAAAAAAAACTATTAATATGTTCCAAGGAAGTCAAGAATATCGGATATATTGTATCCAAATCAACCATATCTTATTCCAAAATCACTACCTCATTATCAAGAACATATTAAGGATTACCTTTCCTTCAACCATGTATTTTTCAAAAAGTTTAGCCTACTATTTATTCACTTTTCATATAATCATACAATGTCATATCCTCAATAAAATAGTATTAAAGTACAATCCTTATTTATCTGCTTAATTCATATAACCAGTATATTGTTGATACATCACTCATATGAAATAATTCAATAAATACAACATAAGAACACCAGTCATTCCTCTTCATCTGAGGTAGTAGCATAACTTGATTATTATCCAATAGCACCATTTGTGGTTTTTTCTGATGATTTGGACATTGATTCGTGTAGTGTCCCAACTCCTTGCATATGAAGAATTTTACATTTGAAACCTTTTTCTTACCCTTGAAATCACGTACATGGTGTCCTTTTTCTCCACACATATTAAAAACACGCATTACCTTCAAGCATTTACAATTGTGATTCTTTCCACATTTATAACATCTGGGAAAATCCTTCTTTCCCCTCTTCCCTTTATCTATCAATCTCTCTACCATCCTTTACTTCTCTTGCTTCCCTTCAAAACCATAGGACTCTGGGAATTATTTACTTATCTTACTAACACATGATACATTTCCTTCATATGTTAATAAATCATGGGAGACTATTTTTTTTCTAAACATTGGATTATTTCCAAGAATGATATGATCCATCTTACTCTTTGGATCATACATATTTCTGGAGTTCTCATTCCTTCTACAAGGAACCTTTCTATAAAATAACATACACTTGGTCCGTTTATGAATCATAATGAATATTTTGAAACATGTAAAATAACTAACATAAATTGAAAATTTTATCGATAGAATTCACAATCATAAAAATATTTTCTTTGAGGAGGTATATACTCATAAATAATTCATAATGATTTGTAATGAAAATGAGAAATATCCTAAGCTTATCCCCTAGGAGTGTCATAACATAGAGAGAAGCAAGGCTCATAGTCGTACAACACTTCCCATTTGAGTATAGCTCAAAGCGGTGTTTTTAGGTTTTACCCCTACGTACATCTGGGAAAGAGCCGCCTCTACCTGCTCGTATCTAGACAATGATGTATTTTTTTGGAAAACTCACAAAATATATACATTACCAAAATTTTAGGAAGTTATTCTATACAAATACTCAATGTCTATCTTAGGGTAATGATCTCTAATAAATTTTTGTCTAATATAGTTTCCAATGTTGTTGCTAAACTTCCTCTAATAACAAATTTAACACCTCAGCCATAGATCCCCAGAGTCAGTGCATTATTTTAATACATTGGCTTGATTACAAGGAATCAAGTCACTAATGACTGATCTGTTTAGCAGTCTTGGATAATAGAATACATAAATGAACATTACATTACATTTTCTAACATTCAACCCAAATAAATAATCTTTTAATAATGTCATTGTTACCTTAGCTTAACCCAGCATCTCAAACAGAAAACAATTCTTGGAATCCTAGGAAAATAAAACATAAGAAACGTGTGATCTCAGATGCTCAGTAAGGGTAAATAATTTAGAAAAGCTATTAACTTTTGAGGAAATAGGTGTAAATAAAACTATAGCCTTTTAAACATGAACATGAACATAATAGTGTGAAAATAAATCAATCATTTCCCTATAAACATGCACATGGATATTCTACAAGTTGAATAATCACATTTAATAACTAATTTCATAATTAGGGAATGTATATTACAATACTTTAATTTCACTATCAATGCCTTGTGCCAGGAACTAGGGGCTAACTGTAACTGGACCCCATCTGAGAGACCCTCTATAACCAGACTCCAACCCGGAGAGCCTCTGTAACTAGACTCAATCATAGAGAGCCTCTGTAACTAGACTCCAACCCGGAGGGTCTACTATAACAAGACCCCAACCAGGAGGGCTTACTTATACTGGTCCATAACCTGGAACATACTAGTACAATACATTAATCTGAATAAAAGTATAAAATATAACCTAATCATTCTTATTAAAATTACCATATGAAATTTCAATACATTAACTGTAAACAATGAATGGCCTACAAATAACTCATCCACGATCAAAAATTTAACAAAACATTAAATACAATATGGGATATTTTTATCATAATAAATTAACATCAAACAATTGTAAAAATTATCAAAGGATGTTGACATATATGAAATCAATACTATTTGAGAGAAATATCTCTCCCTTTATTGAAATAATTTAAGAGTTACATAATTATAAAGAAAATATTTATTTTGTAAATATTCTTATAAGATTGTACGGGAAGATTTGACGATGTTATATTGGTGGAAGATAGTTTCACCTGCCATATAATTTATAAAACATTCTGACCTTAATTTTGTCGAAATGGTCATAAAGTAACTTGTTGGTAAAATGAAGGAAATATTCCTATATAAACATCTTATAAAAAGTAAAACAAGGGTATTAATAATTTTAACCCATAGTATAGTAAATATTAAAAATGTTTTCAAATACATTTTTAAGAAAACACGGATGTGGATGACAAAGATGTCCTGATAGATACATACGTAAAAACAACCTCAGATAATAAAGAGATTGTGAAATTACCCCCTTCCATGTTCTTTTCCTTGTTCGAGGGTACATTAATATATTGTATAATAGTTATATAATTGTTACTGAATTATAAAAGAACCATATACATAATTATGATATCATATATTATCTTCGAATAATGCATTGTTATTGGTATTTTAGAATTATCGTTGTTTTATTTGTTTCCATTATATTCATTTTTACATGATTAATGTTTGTTAAGGATGGAATGTTTCTTATTCATATCCATAATGAAATCAAGTCTTTAAAATTATTTTTAATCATCAAATGAAAATTAGACCTTAATTATTATGATTGGGAATAAATCTCATCATGTTCGTGAAGACAGAAATCCATACATATGTATGAGCGATAATATCAATTTTTTATATTAAAATCATATATAATTGGATGTAATATCATATATACATAATCATTATCATTATATATATATTATTTACATCAATTATACATCATTATTATACCCATCCAAATAATAATGTATTGAATAACAACTACACCACGATATGGAGATGGTAAGTCGTATGTATGCACTTATAGTGACATGTAATTCAAAAGATTTATAGAATAATGAATATGGTTGTACCATATTTATAATAAAATCATAGTATATAGATTATAAAAAGTTATTATTTTTGAATGGAAACAATAAGGAAAGAAGATGTGGAAGAATAAAAGAAGTTGAAAGAGGTGATGAAATATTTACCTCCTCTTCAGGTTCTTTCTTTTGATTTGATCAAAAGGGCTATATAGGCTGGCTTTCTGACCAGATTAAGGCCATTAGGATGAAGTGAAGCTAGTGTAGTGTATATTTGATAATGGTTGGGCCAAGCCAAATTGATTTGATGATGTGAATTTGAGAGAAGGGTGAGTGCCTTTTTATAAGAGGGGTGAGGGGAACATTAGGAAAAAATTGAAATATTATTTTATAATAAAAAATATTCCGTTTATAATGGCACAAAATTTATTTATTTATAATCTAAAGTTTCCATGGGTCTAAATCCTAACATCCAAGAGGTTTTGGACATGTTTAGGTTACCATTTTTACCATATCTTTTATATTCAACTCTAAGATAAATAATTTAACTTTTACCATGTATTCTTGTATTCTTACACTATATGATTAATGAACATACTATAAACCTCAAAGAGAACCTCAAGTGGTTAATTTATGACATATATAATATCATTTAAGCCCTTGGTCCGAACCATTGATATTTAGGAATATTTTATCATCCAATAATATTGTTTTTGTTTTAAAAATTAATTTATGTCAATTTTGATAGTATTGGGTATTTTGTTTTGTTGAATGTCATAACAAACTTATCACATCGAAAAAAATTTATCTAATCAACCCTAAAATGTCCTGTTATCCTATAAAGTTAGTGTAATTCATCAAAAGTCTCAAATTAGATTTATTTGGATATTGATAATATCAATTATTTTAATCATTCATTAGTAATGTAATTACTACATCATCATTGTGTCATAAATAAATTATAATATATAATGTCTAAAAATTAAAAAAAATACAATTATGTTGGAAATATTTTTATCTTTATAATTAATATTTATAGTAGAATTTATCTTATGAATATCCCTATATTGAAATGTTTTAGTTAAGAAAACTTGAATTTAACACTTTTAACTTTTCTTTAAATTAAATACTAATAAATTTCCTAATGTAATCCATGTGGACCTAAAGTGTCATATTTTATTCCTAATGTTTTTTTTGGTTGAATTATACTTATCCAATAAAATTAGGACATGTGTTAATGTAATTATAGTATAATTTTTACCCTTAATTACACTATTTACTTTTAATTTTATTAAATAAAAGTAAAAAGTTACTATTCACCAAAAATTATTGTAATCTTATTTAACCACATTTTAATTATTGACGTAAACCGCATCTCTAGGATTTTTGAATCTAATCTCACAGAAGCGGTAAATTACGTTTTATACAAATTTTCAATTTCCCCTGGATGGTGGGTAAAAAGACAGTATAAAGTTCAATAAAATTTTATACATATAAAATTATTATAAAAAAAGACTCTAATGAATTACATTGAACTAATATTATTATTATGTTTCTATTTTTACTTAAAATAAATTTAAATAAAATAATTAATTATTTAAAAAAAAGTGGGTTTTAAACAATAACACAGTGTTTTTCTCTATTCACAAAAAATTTAATGTTTTAAGAAAATTACAATAAAATCACCCTGAGCTAATTTTGATATTCAAAATTCATAAATGAATTCTATTTTACCAATTTGAAAACATATATTTTACATTAATTAATTTAAAATTAATTTTCATTGTCAAAACCAAAAAGAATATTTTTAAGAAATAATAACAATCAAAAGATTGGCACTTGTTTATGTCCAATTTCATTGAACAGTTACATACAATGACCAGAATTGTATTAAATGGTAAAAATATAATCTTATTATACTTCAAAACCATTAAAATTTATAATTAAACACTATAAATTATTTTGATTAAAAAAAATTTCAGTTAAAATTTTATATTTTTCACTATTCACCCAAAAATGAAAGTTATCAGAAAAACACCAAAATTTATTTAAACTAAATTATTATATCATGATTCTAAATAAGAAGTTTCTTTTGTAAAATTTAATATATAAAAGTTTCAAACATTGGTTTTAAAAATTTTTCTCCATTAAAAGGAGGTAAAATTGAATTTTTTGAAAAATACTTCTTTTCTATTAAAAATGAATTTGATTTTACATTATGTCTACGAAACTCATAATATGGAATTTAAAATTATAATGATTATTAAAATATCAAAATTCAGTTAATACTATTCATAAACTCTTTTGAATGGCTAGTTCGGTATGTCTTGGTGCGCTTGAACTCAGTGTAGCGTGTAGTGCAAATTATTGAATTACATTGAAGAAATATTGTACTACAAAATCTTGGGGTGTTACAGAGTATATCTCATTTATATAGTAATATCATTGTTATTGTTTATCAATGGGGTATGATTTGTATTAATACTATAATAATGTCATATGTGAATTTAACTATTTTCTTACTCTACTTCTCTAATATCATTATTATATAATTCTCAACTAGTGGTCATGTAAAATGATATCTATAGTGAACCTTCTCATTAAATAGAGTGGTCATCTTTTAAAATTATCTAAATCATTGACAGTGGTCATCAGGAAATAAATATAACACATTAATACCATTAATGGAAAGTTATTCTAGTCATTTTCAATGATTAATGATTAAATATTTTGAATATTATGACACCCTGATATTTTTTTTTTCAAATGAATGAGGTATATCTAATATTTTTAAATTCATGAAATGATAAAAAAAATATTTATTATATATCGATGAACATTGTTTATTTTTAATTTTATGTAATACCATGTTAATCGTGAACTAAATGAAAAATAAAGTTTTCCTTTCTCCACAAAAACAATGAGCACAGATTATGTTGTACACAGTACAAACATTCATCGATTCCTTCACTAACAAATAAGAGTTGTTTTAAAAAACAATAATATATTTTTAAAATTTTATTATTTAATATTTAACAACATAACCAAGACATTAAGTTAGAATATTTCAATATTATTTACAATATTATGAAAAAAATATTGTATATGAAAATATAAAATTGATTCATTAGGTGTGATGAATATAAGAAATAATTGAATATAAATTGAAAATTTTATTTAAAACGATTTATATGATCCTAGGGATGTCATAATATGAATAAATTAAATTAATTATGATTAGTATATAATTTTAATTTAAAATTTATTTTATATTACCAAGAAATTATTTTTGATATACATCAGATAGATTTTTAAGGCATAAGATAAGAATAATCCCAATTTGACACATAAAACCCATTTTTTATTCTTGAACATTCGCATCATTTAAATGGAAAACCTTTTTAAATATAAATACTAGAAATATATATATATATTTCAGAGGTAAATTTTTTTTGATTTTTAATGTGAAAAATAAAAATTAGTTTATGTTTAATTTTTAATATTTTTATGTGAACATTACTTTTTTAATGTAGAATGAAAAATAATAAAATTTATCTCAAAAACGATTTTTCATTTGATATACTAATATAGAAAAATTAAATTTTTTATAAATTATAAATTTAAATTAGATATATTTTTAATCAATTTAACCTATATTGTTTATTAGAATCAACATCGATTTTAAATTGGATATAAAAAACAAGGAAATTTTTTAATATTATTAATTTAAAAACATGTTTTATCATCCCATCTACGGAATTCAAATAAAATTATTTTCATTCACTTATAAAAATTACTTATTGAAACAAAATATTTGATATTTTGAATCATCATAATTTATAATTTATAATATTATCAACAAAATTTTCCACCAAACCGATTAGTAAAGGTAATTGAAAATTTATTACGACGATTAAGGTGAACTTGTGATTTACAAGGGATTAAACCCTAATAAAAAGGCCTAATATTATACAGAAACTTTTCCAAAATCCATTTTATTACCTTATTTCTCCCATATAATGAGTATTTTCGAAAATGGACCAATATTAGATGTACTATCAAGAATAAAGTGTGGTTGGGGTTTTCCTTTTTCCAAAACATTAAAATAGTTCCACTACCACTCAACTATAAACTTCCCTCTAGCTTCCCACTTCATCACACCTCTCAAGACACCATGGAGAGACCAAAATTGACCGATTTTTCTCCCCAAAAACAATACCTTCCACCGTGAATCCTCTATTTTGGTATAAATTTATCTATGTAATCCATTTTGTTCAAAAAAAAATTTATGTACAAAAAATCACTAACTTCGTTCCTCAAGATCCTTTCTTTTATATTCATTATACACCCCCCTCAAATATCGTTATTTCATTATTATATAATGATAAAAAATATCCTAAATATACTTAAATTTTATTATTTTTGGGGATTTACCTACACTTACACACACATTCATATAATGGGTAACAATTATACTATTTATGTATACGGAGAATTACCACTTCACGAAACAATGATAGCTCAGTTTTTCACTTTACACACATTTATGGATTATAATATTGATGGAAATTATATATATATATATATATAATATATATAATACATATTATTTGCCATTATTATGTACTTATATTAAAAGTAATATCTTTATACTTTCCATTTTATGTAAATTTGATAATTTCATTTGAGGAAGTGTGGACTAATGCCCACTCAAAGCAACGTGATTCATCCAAACACTACATGGAATATATTGTTTATGTGTTTAGTGAACATATATGATATATATTATGTAATTATTATACATTGATGAAAATATATCCATATATATACATATATATCATCTTCATTCTTTTATTTAATATAAAAATAAAACTGAAATAGTTTTCATGCCAACGTATGACCAACAGTCTCCCTTAACGGTGTATTCTATTTCATAATTATATGTTATACAGAATACAAAAAATATATATATACTGAAAATTAATGATATTTATATTATTTTTTCATTTTTTAATTTCATGATATAAATATTTGGACTAATGATACACACATATTAAGACACATGTGAACCCCAATGCAGATTTTACCTGAAACGTAACCATAATAAGGAATTGATAATAAGTGGGTAATAAAAATTATTAATGAAATTATATTTATTAAAATATTTGAAAACTTATTTCTATAAATTTTTTATAATAATAATACATTTTTTGTACAATAGGATAGATAGAGTTCGATGAAAGTCAAGATACAATATAATCGTATTTCGTCTCATTGTTTATATTTGTGAGATACATGCCTTATTCAACATTCACTTCATTTAGTGGTGTATATTCAACCAATTAATGGATTAAATGCATATTATAAATAAATATACTAATATTTACAAAAAAAAATTATCATTAATTTAATGAGGTATATAATAGAAAATCTACAAAAATTGTTATGTAATTTTGTTTTATTTTCCAAACTTTGAGAAACATGACATGTTTTACACATTTATTTTCATATAAGGTGTATGAAATTCCTCGGAAAAGTTATAACATGAATATCAAATTTTTTTTATTTTTTAAATATACAAGTATTTTCAATTTCCAAATTTTTATGAATAGTTCAATGTTACCTGGTGGTGAGAGTATATAAAAAAATCACATTGTTTATCAGGATTTTTTATTATATCTATTTAATTAATGAAATATTTTGATCCACCATTCATGAAACTCATGAATTTTATTCTCCTATAGTTATTCATGATGTTTTCATGCATGAGTACCATTCTATACACATATTATTCATTATATCACGAAGAAACTTTTTTTAAATCAATATGATCATACCTGTCTCTTCAATAGAAAATTTGTGTTTCTAGAAAACTATTATATACCAGATTGAATTCCAAGATTATTGTACTAATTTATTATCATAATGTTTATAATGGAATATTGTTATAACTTTCCAAATAGAATTTTTTTCTATCAAATTTTATTATGGAAATTGAGTTTTATTTTTACCTAATAATCCAGGTATAGATTTACCCACCATCATTTTTGTTGAAGGATCCTTTAAATTTATAATAGGTTACTATTTATGAAATTTATTTTAAAATTTATTTTCAAATAATTTGTTTAAATATGTTATTCATTAATTTTTTATAAATTTTAAAAGAAAAATGGATTTCTAATGTTTTCCATGCTTCTCTACATGTTGTCAATGTAATAGGGTTTCAAAATGTTTTTAATGATTCCTTTATAATATTCAACTATATTTACATGAAAACTATTTTCAAATAGTATTATATTTTATGAATCATTTATTATATTATAATGGATGATTTCATTATAATGTTTTTTTAAAAGATCATTCAAAATTATTTCCCATGTAACATGACATCCCATGGTGATACTCATTCCTTCTTATGATATGATGTAAAGGATCAATTTATATTATTTCTCTAAATTTTTTCGGTATTGATGTCAAGATTTTACGAAACAATATTTTTTTCATAGGTTATACATATATGAAACCACATTCATTTCATGGGTTATGAATTTATGAAATTATTATTTAATAGATTTATTTTTCCACAATTTAATGCAATATTTCATGTTTATGACAACCAATTGATTTTATGGTTTAAGAAATTATTGTCTTTCATTTTGTGGCACATGTATGTATGATTTAATTGTGTTATCTATGGTACCTATATATCCCTTCAATGAATTAGATAGTGATAAATGTTTTATGATCTCAAATGGTACATGGGAAAGAATCCAAAAACTGACAATAGGGTATACATGTGTAAATCAAAAGATAGATACAAGATGGTACGAGTGAGGCTATCACAAGCATGAATAAAGAGTGTACTCGGGGGGGGGGGGGATCCCATGATCGGCACAAGAGGGTACATGGGAGGGAAACCCATGACTGAAGTATTTACATGGGTAATTAGACCAAGAATTACATAACACAAATGATATAGTAGGAAGCCTTAAAATATGGTATTTATATTATTATATTGTTTCCAAAAAATTACATGTCTTATCCCAATTTTTTTCCTCGATGACTATGTACTTAATTCCATTATGATTAAAGTCATATGAATTCGTCATATTTATTCTATATCTCATGATTATGATCTCTAATATGTAGGATTTGATATTTAAATGTTATGCTCAGGTTACAAATACATTTATTCATATATACATTATTAATTTAATTTACTTACCTATAATGAGAGTATGATCTCAGCCCTTTTTTATATTTCATTACCCAGGTAATAAATATTTCGTATTAAGTATGATTTGTCTAAGAAGAGTTCATGTCCTGAATAACCTAGTGTATGATAATTTAGCACAATTTTGTACTATTTTTTTTGTTTCTATGATTCCAATGACACTAAAATAATATGTTCCTTAGGGAATATATTTGTATAATGTTTTAATTGTTATGAAAATGTGATGTAATGTATATATACTTAAATCATGGTTTGTTATATTTGATATCATAAAAAAATTAATCCTTTCGAGACTATAATGATACATCCTTACTAACAACTCATTGGACAAGTAAATGTATAACTATATGGATAAAGAAAAGCAATGGAAAATTTCCTAGAATATTGGTAAATCATAGAGTGGGTGGTTTCATAGAAAAAAATCCCTTTATAGATACACCAAATGAATGTAACTCTCAAAAATATGTACCTAGGGGTATCAACTATGAGAATATTTCTCAGGCCTACCTTGGGGTAGACATGCACATGACAACAAACTTTGTAGAAAACCTTGTTAGAGACTTTAGGGGGATTTTATTTGGATATTCAAAAACAATAATAGACCATTATAAATGATTTGAATAGAATACATCTATTTGTAACCAACGATAATCCAAATATTTAAATGATTAAATTTTATCTTTTAGGATTTCGATATCCAATAAGTAATTTACTTGAATATAACAGTTTCTTTTATGATATGTGATTCTCACAGCATGTTATCTTGATTTTGTCAATTGAAAGAACTAAAATTATCTTGGATAACATTAATTGATTCATATTTTGATATATCCGAATTATGAAAATTGATTTTTCTTGTAGAAATATCATAATGGGAATCACAAATGTGGTATGAGTATTGGATATACTTTTGATGTCATAGTGACCCCAAATGATATGTTAATGTTATGTGGTGTTCATCCAATATTTTTTTACATTAATAATAAAAATAATGATTAGATTGAAGTTAACAGTCCTTAATACAAGATTCATATTACATATTCTAAGAAATATGTATTAATGAATATGTTTATGATGCATGAGTATTGATTTATGAATAATGTTGGATGAATAAAGTATTCATGTATTGGAATTAAATTATTATCTTATAAGAATCCAAGAATTATATAAGTATTTTTTGTATTATTCTTAATTAATGATTTAAAAGGATAATTTTATGGGTTATGAATTCATTGATGTGTGATATTTTTATTAAGGGACTGCAATATTTAATAATATTATTATTTTGATAATATATTGTTTCTCTTTGATAATGAGATGATTGATTTGGATAAATTAAATTCGATACCACTTCCTTCCATCTATCTAATTATTGATTGCTTTAAAGAAAATTATATATAATTATTTATGATATTTAATTTTTATTGGATTTGGGTAATATATCTAGTATCCTATAAAATTACAAATAAAAAAAATCCACAATAATTTATAGTAATTGAGGTTACTATCATGTTTCAAGATAATAACTGATTAGAGTATTTAAATGTTTATAAATTGAAAACCAAGAGATACTTCATTATATATGGGGTTCAATGATAATCTATTTTTATTTCCTTATTTCTATGGTTTTGTATTTTCAACTATTTTTTGTGTTACATGGTTAACAATTTTTGGAAACATTAGGTTAAAATTTAGATGATGTTTGTGAAAATAATGTACTTTCTCACCACATGCGGATTAATGAAGATTAGATGACCATTTATAATACATGGTGTTGATGATAATTGATGATAGATTAGATTCTAGATAACCGATCTCATGCCTATTGTGTAAACACCTAGGTAGTTATAAAATAATTTCACTTCATTCAACAATTAACTATTTAAATTCTTTATAAAAATATAATGAAATAATTGATATTTCTAAATATTAAGGAATTTATACAGATGAAATATTAACGTGACCCTTCAGAATATCAATCTGGAAAATAGAATAGTATCCACACATAATAAATTATAAATAAAATTTATAAACCCAATAAGTGAAAATATGATATATTTATTTCATTGAACAAGTGAATAATATTTATGAGAATTATAACTGTAGTGTTAGTGTTTTTGTGATTAAGAAATATTTAATTACAATTATATAATTAATTTAATTATTTAATAAAAAATATGTATTCACAAAATAGATTTATAAATAATTGTTTTGTCACCTAGTGGTTATAAGATAACATTATTTGACCTTTACTAATTTTTCAAGGTCTTATAAAAGAACTTTTATTATTCTATTTTTTAATTTTGAAATAAATAGTTATTATATTTGAAAATTAAATTTATCATAATTAGAAAATTATTTCTAGAAAATTAGAATCCATAATTCTACGCATTGAATTTTTTTTGATGAATCATGGTATTTTTCTAAGATACATGAATTGTTTGAGAATATTGAAATATGATAATTTATGGTATTTATAAATTATGAGTTAAATAAAATATTCCTACCTAAATCAATCATGTATGAAGTATAATCTCAAGTATTCCAATATTATTTCAATATAATTGATGAAAATGTTCAAACAATTCATATTCATGTTAATTCATAATAATATAATGAAAAAAATATTAAAAAATTCCTCATATCATCCACTATAAATTCCACCAATCATCCTCTCTTCTAATAAATAATCAAAGCCTTATATATTCTTAAATTTTTTCCCAAATAACTTCCCAAGCCTATTCCACACATCTATGACCTGATCGTCTTGCCTAAAGGCCAAAACCAATGGCCATAAGTAGGTTCTCAATGAGGAAAATTCAATGTTAAAAAATACGCATTAATTTTCTTTTATTTACATTTCAAATATATTTATATTCTTAATGTCTCTTTACATCACCTTATCCAAGATGCATGAAATCTCATGTATCATATATATACTAGAATTATATCATGTTTATGTAAATATTCATCATTGTATTTCTTCACCAATATAATATATTCTCAAGAGAAATACATCATCTCTGATGGGTCGATCCACCAAAATTATAGATAATGTGTTTTCAATTTACATTATCCCCTCCATGGATAGCCATAGAACCATTTTAATTGTTGAAATGGACTATAAATTGTATGAAGTAACAAATTTATGTTTTGGAATCAATATATATGCATTTTATAATGTTTTATAATGAAACTCTTTTGGGATTATTGAATAACATCAAAAATGATCTAAAAAACAACATTAATAATTTATTTACTGATGCATGATCATATATGAAAAAGAAAATATTTATCGTATTTGGAATAAAATTTTAATTAAAATGTTCTTATGATTAGTCCTAATATGATATCAATAAAATGATTTTAATGTGGTGGAATTGGTTATTATGTAAATACCTTCCAAAATAAAGATCTGAATAGTGGAAAACATACTGATTATAAGAAGAAAGATTCAGTGAGATCCTATGCAACTAATTCAGCTGATATCAATATATCCAATGAAGAGGTATAATATACTTTTTTTAATTCATATTTTTTCGAATTTTTTTTGATACTGGCTATAGATATTCCATTTTTTCATTGAATTTGTTTTGTTAATTTGAAAATTCACATCATGAAATGAGACAATAACATTTGGTTAAAATCTAAACGGAAAATATTACAAAAATAATAATAAATGAATATTCTTATTGTTTTCTATATAATTAAATTACCTGAAATCCTTGTCTTCCCCAAATAGTTTTTGATTTCATTTTGTGAATGGATTGTCATTTGGTTTATCACGCGCATATTTATTTTAGTGCTAAAGAAGTTTGATTTAAGAAAGAGCTTATGTTTCTATAAAAATATGAAACCATAAAATTGATAATACATAAAGAATCTGGGATATTGTTAAAAGATAAAAATAATGATATCATGAAAATATTTTTAAAAATAATAAAAATATTCATATTAATAATTTCCCAATGGTAAATGAGTATCTTGATGTTTTTCATGATAATTTTACTTGTGGTGTTCCTAAAAGAGTGGTTGAGTGTACTATTGGCTTAGTTCTAAATGATAATTGAATTTATAATCCTAATTGTTGAAAGCGTAAAATGGAACTACTGGAGTAGAAAAATTATTTGAAGGAATTTTTAGATTAATGGTTCAGCTGACCTACCACATTATGATGGGGTTGTGTAGTCTTGTTTTTTAACAAGAATGATGGTTCAATGTGTCTTCTCTTTGATTATAGATACCTGAATAAAATCATTATTAAGAAAAATATCCATTACCTCATGTAGATTATTTATTTAAACCAATCAAAGGACCATATTATTTATTAATGAATGAACTATGGTTGGGGTACCATCAGTTGAAAGTAATGTAATCATAAATTCCAAAGACTATGTTCCATATTAGATATAGGAATTATGGACTTATTTTTACACCATTTGGGTTAACTATTGCAGCTACCATATTTTTGAATATTATGAATAGAATATTTTATTTTTTCATGGATAATTTTGTGGTTATTTTTATTTATGAAATTGGGATATATTCTAAAATTAAATAGGAGCCTGAAGGACATCTTATGGATTTTTTGAATACGGTAAAAGAAAATGAACAATATGGAAAATTTAAAAACTATGAATTTTGGATGAAAAATATTTCAATCCTTGGTAACATTATTTATAAAGATGGAATAACTAGTGATTCTTCTTAAACAAATGTTTTTGATGAGCTTCCAAGACCAACAAATATAAATGAGATTCATTATTTCATTGGTTGGGTTGGATTTTACCAGAGATTTATTGAAAACGTTTTATAGTTATCTGTCATAGTGATTAATATAAATAGAAAATGTATCATGTTTAATAGTAAAAATGAATTTGATGTTTGTTTTTCTAAAGGAAAAAAGAAGATTGATGAATGCTCCAGTTTTGGCCCTTACTTCTAGATATGTTGATTTTTTATCTATAGTGATTCTTCAATAAAAGGACATAGTTTATTCCTCATGTATAATTATCAAATAATTTAGTTTTATTCAAAGAATTTGAATCATCATGATTTAAATTACCTTACACATGACATGGAATTATGTGTATTTATGTTTTCAATAAATTTTTGGACACATCATTTGTGTGGAGTAAAATGTGAAATATATATAGACTATAAAAGGAGGATATATATATTTACCTAGATGGAATTGAGCATGACATAAAGAGGATGGTTTAAACTAATTGTGTATTATGTTTTCACAATTCCTTATCATACATGGAACGGAAAATAGTGGATTGAGTTTTGATTTTGAAAATAAAGGCTACATTAACCATTACAATTTTGGAATGTGAACCTTTATTTAATGATTTAATAATGTTTGGCTAGGATTGTTTTTGTGAATGAAATTCCACAAGTCTGTTTCAGGATGCATTCTACTTTTCTCTCTCATACAGAATAATGAAAAAACATAATGAAGAATATGAGTTACAAAAAAGAATATAATTGGTAAATAAATATATGTTTCATAAATTTATTGTTTATAATTTTTTGTGATTTGGAATGATATTATGAGTTCCTCGTGTTTCTAAGATGAATATAATTTTTTTTGCATCTCATAGTTCTATATTTCTTATTCAACCTAGTAGCACAAATATGTTCATATACCATCATGTGTATTTTTGGTGGTATGGAATGAAAATAGTTATTCGTGAGTTTGCCATGAAATGTTTGAGATTTGAAAAGGTTAATGCAAAGTTCAAGTTACCAAATGGGTTGGTTCATCCTTTTCCAGTGCCTGTGTTGAAATTGGAAATGATATTCTAGGACTTAGTAGGTGGTCTACCAAAGTATTCTCAAGGTAACAATGTTATTTGTGATATTATTGATCAGCTGATTAAATCTACACATTCCCTTCCAATTTAATATATTATGTATTAAGATCATAATTAATAATTGTATATCAATGTGATTATGAGTTTACCCAGAGTTTTTCTTTCCATTGTATCTGAATTTTATCCTAGGTTCACTTCTAACTTTTGGAAATTCCTTTACAAGTTATTTGGAATAGAATTTAATTTCTGCAAAACATTTATCCTCAATTTGATCTACACAACGAATAAACAATTCATGAATTTTATTGTATTTTTTGATCATGTTCAATTTCTTATTATGGATGTTGGGATCAACATTTTTATTTATTTTTTTGATTTTTCTCACAATAACATTTTTCATTCCAATATACAAATAGATCACATTGAGGAATTATATGGAAACCGATGCCAAACTCTAGAATTTTTGGTTGATGATGTTGAAAGAAATTTTATGGGTCCTGAATTAGTAGGGTATATAGGTGATAAATGGAATTTGATTCAGTGACACATGAGGATATATAAAATTAGGCATAAAATTTATTTAGGTAATAGGAGGAATGACCCTTCATTCGAGTTAGGTGAACACGTTTTCCATAAAATATCACCTTGGAAAACATTTAAAAAATTTGGTATGAAAGGAATGATAAGCCCAAAATTCATCACAACATTTTAAATAATTGAGAAATATATATTAGTTTAATATCGAGTAGTTTTTTCCATGTTTTTATCTGTTATAAAGTGTTTTTCAGTTTTTGTTTCTGAAAAGTATGTGATAGATCCATCACATTTTTTGATCATAGATGTAGATTAGTTGGAAGATATCATATATTATGATGAAAATCAGGTTTAGATTCTGGATCATATATATATTTTATTGTGGAATACGGTAATCCACCATGAGAATTTTTTATGGAGAAACCACAAAGTTGATGAAGAAACATTGGAATCTAAAAATCTTATGAGGGGAAAATATCATCACTTGTTTAATAAGTGAATAAAATTTTCATGGATGAAATAACAAGAAGGTGGGGATAATATAACAACACATATAAATATTAAAAAAATTATATTCATTGAAGATTCAAATATTTAAATTCGTTATAAATTTATAATTTAATAATTAAAATTTATAAAAACAAATTAATTAATATATATGGAAAAGTAATAAGTCCATTAGGATTTGTAATTTATCCAATAGAATAGTAACCTCTCCTAATAAATTATAAATATAATCATACATCATATAAGTTAATATATGACATATTTATATCATTGAACAAGATAATAATTTATGGGAAAATTATAGATTAACTATTGGTATTTTTGTGATTCACAAATATTTAATTTCAATTCATATGATATTTTAATTTTATTAAAAAAAATTCATAAAAAATAATCCTAAATTATCTTTCTTCATAGTGTTATAATTCAATTTTATCATAACTTGACTAATTCTTCATGTTATAATAAAATCACATAAATTTTTAAAATGCATTTGTCATTAAAAAATAATATTTTATTTGAAAATAAATTTTATCATATTTATAAAATTATTTTGACAAATAAATTTCATTTTGGAATTGTAAATGTTGAAAAATATACTCGATGATTTTTTGGGGTTTTTTTTTAAAATTCATAAGTTATTGGTTAATAGTGAAATATTGAAATTTATGGTATCTGTACATTATATGTTCAATAAACTATTTCTAACATCATGAATGATGTATGAAACATTATCTCAATAATACCATGAATTTTTTATTATATTTTATTATAATGATCAATCTATTCATTGTCTTGAGAAAAATAAATAATCTTATAATCAAAATAAAAAACACCTCCTATCATCCACTATAAATATCACTCAACACACACTCTTCACTAAACAACTCAAAGCCTTGTAGCATCTTCAAAATTTACCAAAATCTCTTCCCAAGCCACGTCCATGTGTCAGATACCATCTCGTCTCACCTAAAGGCGAAAACCAGATGCCTTAAATAGGTTCTCAAGGAGGATAACTCAAGAGGTCAATATCCACTTTTATTTTCCATTATTTTCTTTTCAATTCCTAATAATTTCTTATACTCTATTCATTTACACTTATCCAAGGGGAATTAAAAATTTATTATTTTATATATACTCTAATTTGATTATTTTAATTGAAATATGCATCATCATACTTCTTGTACACTCCATTTTATTCTAAAAATAAAAACATTTTCCCTCATATACCGATATTCTGACATTGTGGATTATGTGTATTCAGTTTCCATTAGAACTTTCATGGATTTGCATAAAAAATTTCAACGATTGAAACCTATTTTAAAAATTATGATATAACCTATTTCATTTTATAAATTAATCATATATAAATAGTACTAAATTATATAATGAAACTAGTTCATGATTATCGATGAACAACCAAAATGATCTAAATAAATATAATTAATGATTTTTCGAATAATCCATAATTGTATTTCAAAGAAATATTTTTGGTATAATTAAATATTATAGAAACATATTAATACCATTTCATCCCACATCTGGAGTTTTTCATCCTTTCAAGAAAGAATCATTTATGAACCGACCATGGAAAGAAAGAAAAGAACGCCCCCGAAAAAAATTGAAATAACAAAATACAATTAATATGTGTGCTAAATGTTGTCATAAAATTCAAACAAAAGTATTATAAAAATTTATATGTTTCTATAAAATATTAATAATTCTTTTTTAACAATTATAATAGAGTGTTAAACTATTTTTATGTAAGATTAACCTGAGATAAATAAATTCGTCAACCAATTTCTATTCTTTGGGTTAACCTTCTAATTCATTTATTTAGTCATGACATAATTATTTATTAAAATATTTATATTAGATAATGATTTATTATGTGTATATACTATAATTTTTATACTATATGATTTGAAAGGTTCTGTTTTTTATGAATATGATTTCACTATTATGCGCATGTTTTTTATATTTTATTAGTGATTTTTTTTAAATAGGGGTATCCAGAAATATGAATGTGTTTTTCTCATGGGTTTAAATAAGATTTCAATTTATTTATGTCATGATATGTTTGTTTTAAATTTATTATATCGGGCTCAGCCCATTATATCTCAATATATTATGGGTTGGGACCCATTATAGCTCATGGTATATTGTGTTTATCCCATTATATCCCAATATATGATGGTTGAGCCCCATTATAGATCTTATATTCATTTGGTACTCTTAAGATGGAAGATTAAATAATAGTTATTCTATGTCTATGTGGGAATGTAATAGTGATATGGAAAATATGATCCAAGGATACTGCAAGATGTTTCTATGCATGCTAATAATATTTTTATGAAATGGGATTAATTGGTTTGTATGTTATCCCTCGACTCACAATTTCATTATTTTTATCCATTACATTGACTTTTTTTCTCATCCCAAATTAGTAAATTTTTTAATAAGTTATAATGATTTGTAGGTGAAATAAAGAAGTCATGATAAATGTTTTGAACATTTTTCGCTGAAGTCAATTTTTATTTAAAATGTTATATATTCTTGAAAAATGGAAAATATTTTTATTGTAAACAGTTAGTATAGATATGGGTTTCTTATATATGTATTATGTCATAATTTTCTAATGATATTAACTAGAAAAGATCCTTAATTTGAAAATAACGTAATCTCATGACTAAAATTAATGATTATGTAATGTTTTCTAGGATTGGTACTTATATGTTTTTCCTTTAGGAATGAAATGACCACCTTCATTTTTAGAGAAAGTGGTGAAGTACCTTATGTGAAAAATGGAGAGGTTGTCCTAAAATCATACATGTATATCATCTAATGAAAATTCATTAAATGTTGGAAAACATATCTTGAATGAAGTAAATTTATCGTAATACCTCCTTTTCCGATGAATTAGGTAATGCCTTAGAAAATTATTGATTTTTTGATTTTTTATTGTTATCTTTGTCGTAACCTTATTCTAAAACTGTTATTGATCTATTTTTTTATTTTATAAAATGATGTATTAGTATTCTTATTTATGATGTGGTTTTATATGAATGTATACTTGAAGTATTAAACATTTGTTAATAGAGAATAATTTATAGGGTAAAATTTATTATATATTGGGTATAATGTAACACCCTGAGATTTTGTGAAATATTTTTTCCACATTTAATTTAATATTTTTTACACAAATCATTTCATGCAGTATTGGAAATAGTTTTTATAT
Source organism: Viscum album (assembly GCA_963277665.1). Taxonomy (NCBI): domain Eukaryota; kingdom Viridiplantae; phylum Streptophyta; class Magnoliopsida; order Santalales; family Viscaceae; genus Viscum; species Viscum album. The sequence goes on along the minus strand of OY728122.1, from coordinate 655,531,526 downwards.
ATAAAAGAACTATGTTTTGCATGAATTATAGGCAGTACCCAGTTAATCATATAATATATGATATATAATCATTTTCATTCTCTACAATGATCAATTATTTTTGCTTATGATATACACATGGATGACATTCCTTGATTCCTTGTTTAACTCTGAATTTCCAGATTAACCAAACAACAATATATTATTAAAAAATGATTTTCTAATATATATTTAGTCAAAACCTAGACATTAAGATAGTAGATATAAATAGTATTATCTATATTATAAAACATAAAGGCATATGAAAATATAAAATGAATTCATTCGTTATAATTAATATAAAAACCAATTTAATATAAATGTAATATTTCAATATAAAACAATTTTATGTCAAAATTTTATTCTAATCCTAATAAATAAAATTTATTACAATTTGCACATTCAACCATTTTAATATAAATTCTATATAATAAATGAAATATTTTTTATATTCATCGAATATATTTTATGGGAATAAGATAAGGATAAACCCCATTTAACACATAAACCCCATTAATTTTTTCACTATAATTTTAGTGAATTTTATTAAAGAACATTTTTAAATAATAAATATTTGAACATTTATAACTTTTATATGTCCCATTAAAATTCATTCATGAAATAATATAAGAAAATTTTTTTAGGGAAAATTTTTGGTATTTTTTTATGATGTAATATTTTTTAATTAATAATTAATAATTCTAGAATATAACTCAAAAATGATTTTCAATCGCATTTTTTTGTAATTATAAAATATATTTATAATTAATTTTATAGTTTAGTTATACCATATATATTCCAATTTATCCATCTTAAATATTTTAATTAATATCATGTGGAGATATATTATTATTATCTATAAAACATATGAACGTTTTTTATTTTTAACCCCACATTGTCATCCCATCTTCAGGATTAAATTAAAATGAGTATTTTCCACTTATGAAATTTGAATTTAAAAACCTGGATTCCATATTTGGAATATAAAATTATATGGAATAATAATATAAAATATGTTTTTGATCATAACTATATTTTATGGTAATTAAAATTAATTATAATGAATATGAAGAAAATTAGTTTAACATGTGGCATAAAATTAAACTCTTAAGACCTAATATGACCTAGAAACTTTTGTAAAATAAATTTTATTGAAATACATATACCCAATAATTCCTTTTATATTATTTGTACAATTATTGATTCAATATGTAATAAAAATCAATGCCGGGATTTCCATTTTTCAAAAGTTTTATAAGATTGTCACTCCCCCACCAATATAATGTCCTTCTATCCTCCCACATCCTCACAGCTCTAAATCCCCATTGGATAAGCTAAAATAGTCCAAAATATCTCCCCAAAATTCCACCCTTCCCCATTTAAGCCTCACAATGGTATTAATGATATCCAAGGAATACCTTTGGTGAAAACCCAAAGGAGTTCCCAATGAATTAGTAACATCCTTCCCCAATCTCATTTCTGATATTTTCTTTCTCCACCCCATCAAATATCATTATTTCATGATTATATAAAATCCCAAGTATACTCAATATACTAATATGTTATTATATTATATATTGTACCATCGATTACACACACATCTATCAAATTGTTATAGATTATATTTTTTACTTGTACGGCGAACTAGCGCCTCATGAGAAGATGATTGTCCAATTTTTCATCCACCAAATTATATTAATGGGAATATTAATTAACATGATGTATGAATATGATAAACATGATATGTATTATGTATTTAATATTCTATAAATATATTATATAACATATCTTTAAACATTTATTTTTTTGTAAATATGATGATTTTGATTGAGTAAATGTGCACTACCACCCCCTCAATGATTTGTGATTCATTCACACACTACATAGAAGGTATTAAGGAATTTTTTTCTGAAAATATATGATTTATATGAAATAATATTTCTACTGAAATTTTATTTATTACATATATATATATATATCATTTAATTTTTCCCCTTAAATATGAAAATAAAATGAAAACAGTGTTCATGTGTACATATGACATGTCGTCTCCATGAAAAGGGTTTCCCATTTCATAAATATTGGTTATATAATAATTATAATAAACATATATTTGAAATAAGTTATATTTAAATCAAGTTTTTTATTATTTAAATCATGTTAGGATTATAAAGACTCTATATATGACAAATTAAGACAAATGTGAGAAACAATACCGATATTTCCCAAAGCGTAACCTTAACATGGAATTTCTAATAATATGGTAATATAAAGCCTTAATGAAATAATATATTGTATTATATATAATAATATTGTTATATAAAATATTTATATTAAACATACATTTGTGATACATTATTTTTTAATGAGTACGATTATAGTCAATACACAAAGTAGGGAAATTCATCTCACTATTTATGTTCGTGAGATACATACCTTAGTAACCACACACTTATTTGGTGTGGTGTATATACTGAAAATGAATATATATATTCATATTATAATAATATATATGTTTATTTTCATTACAATTTTATTGTATTTTTTTCATGGGTGTTATCTTTTAAAAGTTACCAAATTTATAAAGTAATTTCTTCTCAATTTTCATTCATTGAGGCACATGACATGTTATACACCTATATTATTATATGAGGTTTACGAACGTAAATTAATATGTTTTAACTTGAATCTTATTATCTTCATTTTATTTAGAATATACATGTAATTTCAATTTCCAACATGGTTTGTATGATTCCATGTTATCTATTGTAATAGTTTATTAAAACCATCTCCATGTTTATCGTGATTGTTTCTGATCATGAATTCATTTACTAAATAATTTGATAAATATTTCATTAAAGTTAATGAATTTTTAAATCCTATGGTTTGTATTGATGTCTTCATGAGTTAGTAATATTTTTTCACTCATGGGAGGTCAATATAATGAGGAAAACGTTTTTAAGAAAATATAACCATACCTCTCGGTTCAGTTGGAAATAAATGTTTCTTCAAAACCATGCATTATAAAAAGGGATTGGATAAATATTCTACTGATCTCCTAGGATCATTAAGAGACTATTTTACAGATTTTTTCTTTTACCAATTTTTTAAATAGTTTATTATTATCAGTTTCCCAAAATGCTTCATTTTCTAACATATATTCCTCATAGAAGGAATGATATTTTTTCCACACACGACATGTACTTATTTACCAACCATAATTTCATTGTTGCTTCCATTGAATATTTAATATGACTATATTTAGAAAAAATTTCAAAATAAACATTAAAATAAACTATTTTAAAAAGGTTTTCAGGCTTCTATTATATGTTTTCAAGAGAAAATGTGTTCTTCAATGGTTTTACATATCTTATAAATCTTTTAATTGGGAAATTTATTTATAGATTATTTCTATGATTTCTTTATATTATTTTTGTTCTATTTTCATGAAAATGGTTTTTAGAAGGTTTTTTATTTTAAGAGGCATTTTTCAGTGGATAAAGGAAAATTTCCCCAAGATTTGTATTTATGAACATTCAAAATTATTTCCCACATAATATGACATACATTGGTGTTACTCATTCCAATAGAGGAAATAATCTAATTGATCAATTCATATTATTCATATTAATGGTTTATATAATCATGAAATTATTTATACTAAACCCACTTATTTTTACATATTATATGTATAAGAAAGGCACTACTTTTCGAGGCTCATAATTTGTGAGTGATTGTGAAACCCATTTAGATGTCCAATAGAGATGGCATGATTTCATTTTTATGAAATCTAATTCATTTATGAGGTTATGATGTTTTTTTTATTTTTTAGAACATGTTTGTATGTATTCATTATGAGATGGGTATGGAATATATCTTTGTCTAATTCATTGAGTTATGATAAATGTTTCATGATATTGAAACATTCAGGGTAGGACATCCATGTCCTGATATAATAGGGTACACAAGAAGGAAACCCATTATAGAAAAAAGATGGTACATTGGAGGACATCCCAATCCCATAAAATGAGAGTACACGGGAGTATATCTGAATATTGAAATTAAAGTCTACTTAAAAGGGAATCCCAATCTCAATTTTGGTACAAGAGTGATTAACCAATGACTAACATGTTACAAATTTCTTTGTATAGTCCTCTATGTATGGGTTTTATATGTTTATGTTTCCACAAAAAATTCCATGGTTTTCCCCAATGTTATTCTTTCAGGACATATTCTCTTTATTTCCTCACGATTCAAGTCTTATGGAATGTGATTCTCTATGATATTCCTAATGATTATGATCTCTATGATGCTGGGTATCATATTTAAAATTTATTCTCATGTTCCATTCACTTTTGTTTCATTTTTTTCATCATTATTTTATTTCCTTACCCTTATTGAGCATTTGATCACACCCATTATTATGCTTCATTCCCCGGGTTTTGAATATTTTTTATGAATGTTTATGTTTCTATGTTTTTAAAGTCACTGAACTAATAAAGTCGTTTATAATCAATGTGTATAATGTTTTAAATATTCCAAGAAACATTATATAATTACTATGTACTCTAAGACATGGTTGTTATAGTTATTTCATGCTACATCTTTTGGATATCTCGAGTTATTTTTAACACCTTATGGAGCACATTTTTATCACAAATAGAGTGATTCAAACCATGAATCTATTCACTGTAATGATGATATTCTTAAAAGTGGTAAATATATTCATTAATGATGAAGAAATTCCAAAATTCGGTGAAATTAATCTACATAAATAAATTTAAAATTATTTGGGATTATTATATCTTTTGGATTTTGCGATTGATATATTTAATGAACTGAACAATTATATAAAAAATTATGTTTGTGATTGAATTAAATTTCTTATTATATGTTTTGGTTAGACAAAACACATGCGTTTATTTTTTTTTGTTGGGAATGTTATATCCTATAGGATTTAAAATACCATTTTGTATCATAACCATGGATAATATAGATAGTAACGTTTTATCATTATATTATTATATATAATGTGTAATGGAATATCCAGTTGGCCAAAAAAATGGAAGTGATGGCTTCTCCCAGTAGGATCATACTCTATAAAGACTAATTAATGGAGCTTCTAAGGTAGATATCATCTGTGTTATTTGGTACATCTACCTCAAGATTATATATTTGTGTAATTCAATTTGATGAATATTGTATTTCAATTTAAAATCATTCCAATTTTTGATTTCATTGTGTTGGGTTGTGTTTTATGTTAATAAATGATGAATTATTTAAAATAGATAAAAATGCAGCAAAAAATAAGTCGAACGACACTTTAATCCACTTCAAATCGATCAGGGTGCTATACAATACTTTTGAGAGAGTAAAAATGTTTGAAATTGTAAAAAAATAATTTTACATTGTGTACAAAAAGTAAACCTCCTAACAATATCATTTGATCTAGATATATACTAGATAAATAATTAAAATGGAACAAACTGTGAACATCATGTACATGTCTTGTACCATCAGTAAATGACATGATGGAAGTAAAACCATCATATGAGATTTTTTTAGAATAAAAGTGGCTGAGAAAAAACCAGATCTAAGGTACACATTATGTACCCTAGGTACACATCGTGTATGGGTAAATGTGAATAAAAATCAGGAAATCCATGACACAGTTTTGTATGAGTTCACATTAAAAAGAGCCCCACATTCTCGCTTCGAACACGGTCTAGGGTATAAGCAACCAGCAAACATCAATGAATGTCCACCAAAAAAATGTTGATGATCTGAAGTTATTCTTCACTAACATTATTATTTGGGTTCCCATGAAACTCTCTCTCATCATGAGAGATTATTCCTTTTACATCTTGATGATTCAATCTATAGGCGGATGGGTTCATAAGGATTATTTTTCATATTTCATTCATTTTTTGTATTCCTGCAAATCATTAATTTAAATTGAAATCCCTCTTTTTAGTATTTCATGACCATTTTGGCTTTCAAAAATTTATCTTCTTTATTACATTAATTAATCATAATTTTTTTATATGACCATAATGGAATCTATGTTGGTATTGTTAAAAAAGGTTTTGGGTAAACTATTTTTTTGTTTGTGTTATGTAGTGACCATTCAAACAGTGTGATCATACGAATTGAATGAGATTCAAGAAAATGGACCTTTACTAAGAAAATTACAACAACAAAACTTAATAAACACATTCTCACATAAATACCTAGAACATCACTCTGAAATTCACTAAACCTGGCATGCACGATATTTTGATTCAACTCCCCAATCATTGCCTCTATTTAACTTTTTCACCAAAAGAACTAAAAAACTTATATTTCTATTTCCTAATTAATTTATAAAATATGGATGGTCCTTTTGAGTTTGACACTCAGACATACCATGTACTACACTCAAAATTTGGATTCTCTGAGTTTAATAAAATATGTTTATGCATAATATAATTGGGATGTAATGACGCCCATGGGGGATGGCATTATTTTTCCTTGACTAATCCAAATCCATTATTCATCAAGGAAATAAATATTGAAACCATTTGTGATATAATATCAAGCTCATAAATATACCCCCCAATAACATGTTCATCAAACCACAGAAAAAAATCATTATTACATAACATACCCTTATGTTATTCACTTGTGTATGAAAGGTATATGTTTATTGAACCTAACATAATAAATATTTATAAATTAAATTCTAAGGGTAAATGATTATATTTATTCCTTTTTTATTTTAAATTATAAATAATTAAATAATGATGTTGATATAAATTTAATTTCATTATGATAAAACTAGAAATCTATTTTGGGTTATTAGGAAATTTTAATTTTGTATTTCTCTATTAAGAATTTAGGGATAATAAAAATAAATGATATTTTAATAAAATAGTTTTATTAAATAATATTTATTATTTAATATAGATAATAATTTTTAAAAAATAAAAACTAATTTTCAAAAAAAAGTTGATTTAAAAAATTTATAATTCATTAAATATGGGTTTTGATTATAAAATATAAATTCACATATCTATGAGATTATTAAGATATGTAAAGTAATATTTTTGGAATAATCACATAAAAAATATCCAACATTTATTTTTTAATAATTTTCATGTCAAATTTTCATATAAAAATTAATTATGGTATAAATATATGATTTGTATTATGAAATCTAAATGACCCAAAAGTGATGTAATATATTTCATGAAGTAAATCCATGACCAAATATGTATTTATTTTCGAAAATAAAACTCTATTGATGTTATTCAAATAATTTTATAATGTTTTTAAGAATCTTCAAAAAAATTAATATATTTTACGGATTTAAAATCAATGTTTGGTAAAAATGACTCACTTTCACATAAACTAGTGTAATATTTAAATGAGTTCATTTCATTACGATATAAAATATTGAAAACCGTTAATCTTAGTTAGAGACTAAGGTAGAAAACATTTTCTGGTGTTCAGTTTTGATTACATAACTCTAGAGGGTGACAAATATTTGTTCATGAAGCTATAATGAACTCCCCAATCATTACCTATATACACCATTCCATGCTCCCAATTGTCATCACTTATAACAATTGGGAACGTCCTTACACTACCATTACCTATATAGAGCCCTCCCAATGTCCCCCAAACCTCTCACGAATCCCTACCAATTCATTTTTAAACACATTATATTGTAAAGTGATCCTCCCCTTCTCAATATTATTCATGAATATACTTTGTGTTATGAATTTTGGTTTCCATTTTTAATAGTGGGGTTTTTCCTCAAATTGCAAAATTACATTCCTTATGATTTTATTATGATTTAATACCCCGTTATCTATAATTAATCCATCCATTTATTCATCGGGTACCCTCATTGTACTAAATATATTATTCTATGATATTACCATGTCTTAATTTTATTCAATAACCTAGTTTGTATTATTCCATTTACTTCCAATCATTTCATGTTTCATTACATTCATACAAATCCCACATACCTCTCTTATGATTTTCATTTGTTGTGGAATGTTCTCACAAATCCCTATTATGATCTTTATGATTTCCAAGTGATTAGTTGGGCATTTCAATCTAATTAATCCATCTGATGATTTATTACATACCCTCAATATGATGTATAACATTACCTATGATTTTCCCATCACAAACTAATATTTAATAACCATTTTTTTCTTACTCCTTTTAATTTCCTATTTTTCATTTTTTATTATGTTACACAATCTCCTACATTCTTACCTTATAGTTTCCACGTGAATAGAGACCTCATTCACTCTCAGTAATCACATCTACCAATCTCTATGTTCCACTGTTATCATGTTGAAATTATCCAACAATATTTTTATTCCAATAATTTTTAATATTTATATCAACACACATTTTCACTCAAGTGTTTTCACCAAGTTGTACCTATACTTAATATTCTAGGAAAATCCATTTATGTTACCCACATTACATAATTATGGTATTACATTTTAGTAAATATGTTATTACATTTTATAAAATATTTGTCAAAATATACATGTATATGATATGATTATGAAGGCAGCACTGAGATAGTTCTCCAATGAATTGGGTAATGATTTAATCTAAGGAGATTCTAGGTACAACATAGGGGTGGAAATATTAAGAGCACTATGATATTAATTTTTGGTATTTAATGATGAATAATAGTTATGTTGTAGTGTGTTATGTTGGTTCCAGATTCTCATGTTGCATTTATGCAATCCTAAAATAATATGCCTCAATTTTGGGATAATTATTCTCACATAGAATGTAATAGTGTTATGACACAAAGGATACACAAAATTATTAACACAATTCATGGATTTATATATTCTCTTACTAGGAATTATTTCACAGTTCATTCTTAGTTAGGAAACGTGGTTTCCCCAACATTTTTAGAGGATTGGATAAAATTTAAGGGTATGTTAAGAAATTTTTCACAAAGACATCTTATACAATTATTATGATGTAATGTTTTGTACCTAATCTCAAAAAGTCACATGGTATCTCAATATTAATGGTTAACATAAATATATTTATATATAATAAATAATGAAAATAAGTGTGTAAAATATATGGGTTTTTATAGTTGGTGTTAAAGGAAGGTCTTTTATTTTGGAGTATTATTAGATAAATCTTGTAAAACACATAGGGATAACAATAAAATAGGAAAAAATCCCAAATTTTTTATAATCTATATAGTCAGTGGCTTCAAGTTAAATATATAATTTTTTAAATACTACAACTGGATGTGGATTTTTGGAAAATATACATATTCGTAAGGAATATAAATTCACCATATCACGCAAGACTCAATAGGGAACTGGGGAATGACAAATGTCCATGTTTCACACTAGGTTTGATACTCATAGGGGATATTAATTGGTAAATTTAGAGACTCATTATGAACCATTATTATAGGTAAAATATATGACTACAATATGGGATGAAATAGATCATGGATATCATAGATTGAATCTTAAAATTTCATAGTTTAAGGAACATATTTCATTTCTATGTTACCTATTCAATGTCTGTTGATTCAAGTTTATGTGTATAATAGTTTGAAAATTCCCATTCAAAATCCTATTTTGGATTATGTAAATTAATTGAACCATAATAAAATTTTGAAATGGGTTCTTATTATCCACGGTTTTCTTCATTATTTTGAATCACACAAGTGTAGTTGAACGATTCAAACATTCCCGCATAACATATATGTAGAGGTGTTTGTTAAAAATTAAAATGTGGAAATGATTGAATCCCTAGTGTAAAACTCATTATGTATCTATATATATGGGATGAAAATCACATGAAACCATATTAGAATTCCTTCATCCGAAATAAATGTTATTCTTAAAATGAATAAGCCTTCCATATTTATATAAAATGTAAATTTATGAGAGAAAGAATTTATGATCTATATATCCTTAAATTTTATTTGATTTAATAAATGTTTAAGGAGGTTGAATATTATCTTTTACCAACATACCATGAATGGAAATTTATTCACCATGAGAAATTGCATCTATCTGAAATGATTAATTAGAACGAAAATATCATCCCCTAAAAATACGGTAATATAGAAAATATATTTACTTCTATATATTGACTACATGATTTAATAGATAAATGGGTCCATATATTTCTCCAAGGAAAATCATTTATTAGGATATAAATTTTTAATTTTGAAGGAGGATTCCCCCAACACTACATTTCATACATGATATGAGAACTATGAATCAATAGTGATTCTATTCAGAATCATTTATGCTCTAGATGTCAATATGGACTTCATTAAGGGATTATTTAGAGATTAACTCTTCTAATTTTTGGTAGGGTTTATAGGATATACTCTTATCAACTCTAAAAATGAACACTTTAGGGTAATTTTAATATCGAATTAAGGAAATTGTGGAAATAAAATATAAATTAAATATAAATTTTTTATTTTTATTTTGTTAACGTTACTGTCCTTGTGAATTTTATGAACATAAAGTTGATTTAATTGGATCCATCAAAATAGAGTCAACTATATGGTGTCCATGGACAACCTCTATTATAAAAATACGTAGGGTTTATGGATTTGTTGATTACTATAGTCAATTTTATGGAAATTTATCATTCGTTTGGGCACAAGAAAAGATTACACAGAACAAAGTCATTTTTTTAGAACGAAGAATGTGAGGACTGTTTTAATGTACTGAATAAGAGGTTATTCAATAAATATTTTCTCAAATTACCCACATGTTGGTAGGTATTTATGATATATATCGATTCATCTAAAAAGGACTTTTATTTTATATTAATAAAAAATGACAATGTGACAGATTATGAATAATTCCAAATAAATATCCAAGAGTATAAATACCTAACTAATGATCTAGAATTCGCTAAGGAGATATTTTTCTTATGAATTTCGTTTCATTATCTTCAGCGGATAAGTTTGATATTTATTATAACCATTAAATATTCAAGTATATATTTAGAAAAAAGGTAACCTAATATGTTCCAATAGAATTTGTTAGGGGTGATCATGGATTTATATTATTTAATCTATTACAATAATAGGAAATGAAAAAAGGTGCCATATTCTCTTAGGTGAGGGGATCTTAAATCTCTATCCATGATGAGGTTTCCAGGTGATCCAATATTATGGGACATGAAATGGATTGATATTGGAATATGAAGTGGATATTTATCCAAAATTATCACGGAAATATTCATCCATCCATTATAGAGAGGATTAAGGAGGATTATAAATACGACGTGTTGTTGTAGAAGAATGTAGAGGATGTTTCAGATAACACCTTTTCTAAATATGGAGTTGTATGGTTTGGAGCCAAGATATGTGTCCCATTAATTCCGAAAACATACAAATAACAAATTGATGACGTTCATAGATCATTATTTTATATTCATCAAGGAATCACATTAACATGTATATATATGATGGAATATTTTGGATGGTATAGAAAAAAGAGAAAGATTTCATAATTTGTATTTTAATTCATTTATTGATAGTTAGAGAAGGATATATGAATGATGTAAAAGGATAGATAAAACAACATCCCATTTTGATATTAAAATGGGAAACAAATAGTCATATATTTCATATTAAGACTCCACCTGACACCTAATAATAATCAAACCATTTAGTTTTAGTTGATCACATTACAATGTTTTTATGTTTAATTTCTTCTATGGAAGTCATCTATATTGAAAACATTCCACAACATATATGAGATAAGATCGAAGATTGTATGTATTTCCAATAACTTTTGAATCTGATCGAGATTCTATTATTAACATGTTGTTTTCGAGAATCCGTTAGTATGCATGGAATAAAAAATGAGCATTGTGGCTACTTATCACCCTTGTGTTGATGGTCAGTATACTAGGGCCATTAATAATAAATAAAATAGTTTAAGGTATTTTTAAGTGGATTAAGAAGGATATTTGGATAAAAAAACATCCCATATTTGAGTTATCATATTATAAATGCATCCATTCATGCATTAAAATGAAGCTTTATGAGGCTCCGTATGGGAAGAGGAGTCAGAGTTCGACATTTTGGAATGCTTCTAGAGAGATAATGGTGATGAAACCTAATCAAATACAAAATAAAAAAAAATATTTTAAACTATTCATTATCATGTGAAAAATGGGAAAATTTGATAGAATAACTATGTAGATATTCACTTATGGGATTTATATTCTAATGGTATAGTTAATGTGTTCCATTATATATGACCACAGAAGAATTTCATGTAGTTTGAGAATAATGGTAACATTATTCTAAAAAAAATTATCTCCACTAAAATAATTGAACACGTCAAAGTGTGTCTAATTGACTAACACCACCATCTATCCTATCTCATATAGATGATGCAATTATTATTTCCCTCTTGAAAATGTATATTATTGGCCCTTAACATGGAATAAATCTAGTGGTGGTCTCATTGGAAAAGGATTTTCAAATGTGGAGTTATTTATGATGATCTTATATCATAAAATCAAAGATATATGAATTAGGTAAACTCACCTAGTCAAAGTGTTCTGTATTGACCCTAAATCTAAGGAATTTTTTTTAAAATATAAATAGGGATGAAAGAACGTACCCTAATAAATTATAGTAATTGAAATAAATTTTTCACAATATACCATAGGAATGGGGAATAATGTGATTACCTAAAAATTGATTATTAAAATTATACTATTTTTTGAAATATATTCCATTTTATATATTAGGGTTATTGAAAATAAATTCACATATTTTCATTTTTTTGGAATAATCTATACTATATTATTTAAAATAACATTAATAATCATAATAGTTGATACTATAACTTTTTAATAGTCATCTTATGATAAGTATATATTAATGTTTGTATAGAAAATAATTTACATAGGCAACCGTTGTGATGTCCCCAACTTATAGGTTTTTACCCTATTAAGAACATTTATTATAGCCTACATGAGAAATAGAATCTCTTGGAATTTACCTCATCTAATCCCAATTTGATATTCAAGAACTAATGTTTCACAACCCATTATTAATGTAAATCGACATTATGTCATTCTTATGAACATTTCATACATTACAAAAACACACTCTCATTGTTTTTATTAGTTTAATGACGTTCGATATATTGAAAGATAAACACTTGTACATATGTGAGCTAAATTTTATCCTACATGGTATTTCACCAATAGAAACCCCTTTAGACACATAAAGTATAATACATTCCTATATAATCTTGGGGAGGGGATACATATAAAGGGGTGATCTCAAAAGATCAATAAAAGAAAACAAAAGTGATGTTTAAATTTAATTATTAGCATATGGGTTTTAGAAATTGGTGATGATAACAGAATACCATACCCAATGTATCGATGATCATAAATAGGAATCAAATAATAAAAATTTTCAGATCATAAGATAGGAATCATTGCAAAATAATGAACCTAATCTATCAAATTAAAACATAGGAATAAGACATGAAATTTCTGATAGACACATAAGAATATAGATTTACATCCATTTTATTGAATGAATCTCTTCGATGACCATATTTTTAGTAATGGTTTACTCCATTTACCATAACTTTAGTTAGATTTTCTCCCATGACCATTTTATTAGTCCAGGTTCACACTAAAGAATATATTATTGGAGAATTTTCTTAACTAAACTGAGTTCAATGCCCATTCCAACAATATCTTTATCATGAGATATAAATTATAAACCAATGAAATAGATAGTGATATAGGTAAAACCCAACTAATAATGAAATTATATGTATTTGTTACATAATAACATAAATCATTAATCATATCATAAGTAATGGAATGAGATTAGTTTTTATAAACATCATTTAATCATAACATAACCCTTGGAAAAAAATTAGTTTCATAAATATAATTCCATCATAAAAATAAACCATTCATAGAATTTAATAAAATCCCTATTAAATCATATGTAATATCATTTTTTAAAATTTAATGAAAAATAATTTTGGCATAGAACTTGAAAATAAATCCTATTGAAACTATTCTTTCTTCTTGGGAATCTTTTACATTTCTTAAAATGACATGGAATTTTAAATGATTTTTTTTGGAAAATATACATATAATATTGTAATGTAAAAATAAATTAATTGTGGAAAAATAATTATGGAAAATTCTATTCATTGAATATATGTTATGAATAACATTTCACTCTTACATTTTTCAAAAAAATTCATAATGATCCTCATTAGGAAAATGAAAAAATTATAATTTACAAAGAGTATATGAAAATTTAATTAATGGTTACAAATTACTTTAATCATTCATAGTAGAGTGATAAAATAATTTTTTATTTATTGAGAAACCATGGACGTGGAAGATAAATATTTTCAAAAAAATTACTAACAATGAAAAATACATAAAATATTGATGAGATTGTAAAATAAATACGCATTTCCATATAATGAGTCGAATCATATGACCTTTGAAATTAGGAAAATTATATGGGTATGAAATTAAATTAATATTCTCAAAAATAATAATATAATGGATTCATTTATAGCATAAACCCCAAATATAATAGATATGTATTTTATAAGGCATGTGTCCCATAGAAATAATAGTGAGACATAAATCAGTTACCTTATGTCTTGACTTCTTTAACAAATGTATATCATCTTGTATAATAAATATGAGTGTATTTTTTGAAAACAATATAATAATATCCATCAACATGTATATATATTTTTCAAATATTATATACATATGTCTATGTATTACCCAGTATTTAATAATTACTTGTTAATGTTACTCTCCTGGTAATATCCACCTTTATTTTCAATCCTCTTTTGATTTTTCATTTGTGGTCCTATTACATCAATAATTATTTATTCATCAAAAAAATGTATAAAATGATATATAAATATTCTATATATTCAGTTTATATTTATTCATTTTGATTTTTAAATGATATATATTGAAAAATAAATACAATGTTCATAGAGATGCTGCGTCATACAAACACAAGAATATTGTTCTCATTTTATTTTGAGGTTAATGAAATACAATTATATAACATATTATTTGTTAAAGAGTAGTTTGTATGTCATGAATAAGATATATATTAATATAATTCTTCTTTATTACCATACTTTTGAAATATATGTGAATAATGAATCACATCGCATCGTGGAGATGATAAGAATTATGTACACATGAGCGATGTTATAATTTTCCCAAAATATTAGATTTGTGGTGGAAAGGTAAAAATGATATTATCATTATAGAATATTTATTTTATAAAAAATATAATATATAAATATTTATCCCATCACAATCATAAATCGTGTATTTTAGGGATGGAAAATAAATTGTATCACGACATGGAGAGGGTAGGTTGTATGAATGAACGAGTGACACCTTCATTTTTCTTTTGAAAGGGGAAGTTTAATGGTATTATCACATTCATAATAACATTTGAAAATATTTATAATGATGTTGTTTTTAATTTTTTGATATATTTATAATATTTATATGAATATAGAAGATTATAAAAAGATAATTATAGTTGAGGGAGATCACCTCTTTTTCGAATCAACTTCTTTTATATCATCTAAAGATCTCTAGAGTTGGTCCTTTGGGATGACCTCCACCAATAGAATGTTAAAATATAATTTGAGAATTTTAATTTATTGGGTTTGGTCTATCTTGTTAGATTTATGTGATTAAATTAAAAGTGGTGGGATGTTTCCTTTTAGAATGAACTTGAGTACACATTTGGAATCTCTGAAAATATTAATTTATTATAAATTAAAACTCAATCAACGTCGTAAAAAATTAAATTTTACTCGAAGCTAAGATGAATAGTTTTTTATTATCATTATCAAACTAAATATTATTCTTGTTTTTATATAATTTTTTATGTTATTATTTTTATTAACCCTTAGTTAACCTATATTAATCTTTTCAATGATAATAGTTATTTTAATTTTAAAGGAATGAAATTTTGACCTATAATGATTTTATTGGATCATAAATGGTATATTAATAATATTTTATACCATATCTCATCTTATTGTCCTTGTTTAGAATTTTTACTAATTTAAAATAATTTAATAACTATTACTTCCATAAAATCTTATTAATGTCCATTTTAACACTATACATTGTTTTCATTTCTAAATATATCATCCCGACATGATATTTTAGAAATGAATATATTAACTCATACCTAATCAAAAAAATTCATTTAGAAACTTTATGTATAAAATTATTTATATCCAATTATATTTTTTTAATTATTTTGAATGTTAGTTATTATTTGATTGCATTAATTAATCAAAAGTTTGCATTATTTTTGTAGAAGCATTTATAATATTTCTTTCATTCATTAAAATTATAAATAAATTAAAATTATTTTGGACAAAATTAGATTTAAAATATCTATATATAGTAGAACTTTTCTTCTGTATAATATAATATTAAAAATAATATAGTGATGGAAAATATGAGGGTGACATATTTATCTATTCATAAAATAAAATGTAATAAATATTTTACTGTCATCCGTGTGGCTAAAAATAAGTTAATTTTTTTTATTAATGATTCTTTTGGTCTAAAGATGCTGATAAAATGAAATTAAGAAATGTTTTATTTGATGTCTCCATTTTTTATAATATTATTTTTTACTATTACATAACTAATTAACCTTTTTACTGTGTTTAAAAAATTATGAAAGTCACAATTCATAATGCCCAAAATTTAAAGAAAACAATTTATATAATTTGGAATCTATGTTTCCAAATATGTAATAAATTTCTAAAAACTCAATGCACACAATTTTCAGTAATTAATTTCAAATTAATCTCATTGATGGTGTCAGAAAATGGGTATTTAATGTTAAAACATTAAATGATTGAAACATTTTGATATCTCAATTCAATGTAAATTTGATGTCAATGATAAAAGTTATATTAATACATAATAATTTGATATAATTATATTTTAAAACAATTAAAATTTTTAATTTAACTATATAAATTATTTTGATGAAAAAGTTTTAATGAATTAAAATTTATGATTTTTTACTATTCTTCAATACATGAGTCTTATATGTAAAATAAAAAAAAGTCAACAAAATTAAAATATTATATTCATATTTAAAAAATATTTATGTATTTTAATTATAATATGTAATTTTTTAAAAAATTGAACATTAAATGTTCCCACCACTAAAAGATGATAAAATTAACCTTTTGAAAAATAATGGTTCTTATACATACAATTGGGTGTTTCTTATCTAATGTCTATAAAATAAATTTGATAAATATAAAAAATATTTTTTGGAGTATTTAAAAAATATATTTCATTATTATAATTCAACAAATTTAATTTATTAAATGTATTATGATAACTCGAAGTTGGGTGCATAAAAATAAAAATGTTTCCATTATATTCAATTTGTATATATTTTCATTTCTATGTAATTGACAAATAGTTAATTCAGATTTTAAACCCTATATTATAATATATAAATTAATACTAGTAAAAAATTATAATTTTGTCATCTTGATTATATCTAATTATATAATGATATTTTAATAATATATTGTTTTTCGGTAGAACACGGTCTTGCAAGACACAAAAGATACCGAAATAACCCGACATTATGTGTAACCTAGAAAAAGTGAATTGTTTCATATACCAAAATCGAATATAATTGTTTCATGTATTGAAAAAATCTCTTGGAGATTCATATAAAGAAATAATATAATCGTTATTTCATATAATACCTGTTATATTTAGTGTTATGTGAAATAAGTGTTATCCAAAAGATTAAATTACCACGAAAACAATTATTTTAGAAAATACAACTGTTTAATATTACACCCCACTTAAAATTAATTTATCCCATGTAATTAATCAAGGTTTTCAATGGTTTAATACTTCGTTGTACAATTAATATAATCAAACATCATCAAAATGAATACGATAATTCCATTTTGAACAGGATTATTTTAATCATAGCAATTACCCAAGGTAAATATAAAAATAGGATTCCATATTGGAGAACATCGGTTAGAAGTGAAATCAAGTACATGGATGTGACCTATAACTATGATGTTCAGATGTATATTTATAGAGAACATGGTCAAATGTAAGTTAAAAATTAAAAAGTTATAAATTGCTGACGATCTAAGGGACAATATGATTCATAAAAACATGGTACTAGGATAATATTTTGGGATTCTAGATCATTTACCTTGTAATGGATAAATTTCAAGAGAATAAATACTTAGATTATTTCATTAAAATTCATTTTCACAACCTTATCCCAGTTTTTGACATTGATCAATTTCCACATCAAATCATTCACCATTAAATTATGGTGAATTTTTCATTTCCAAATCATTATATGATCATGAGATTTATCAATAAAATGAGCAGTAAATCCATATATCTTTATAAAAAATGTATGGTTATGTAATTTAATAAGTTGAAATCCACATATGGTGAGAAAATAAATTAATCACTAAAATCTCATCTTATGGTTAACATAATGAATTCCAAAAATGGATAACCTTCTAACCCATCCCAATGATTAAAGTCCAAAACAATTGAGTAAATAACACAATATCATATTAACACTTATCCTTCCCAAATCATAATGTTGGTCTTGGTTGTCCTAATCAAAACATTTGAATACCATTATTATGTTCTATTGAAACCTGGTACTAACCTAAACTACCAAAATCGATTTTGAAAACATAATGATTCATTATTAAAATGTTTATTGGATATATTACTAACGAACAATAAGTATAAACATAATCCACTATAACACAAACCACTTTTCAAAAAAACACTAATCAGGTCCTAATAAATTAGTACAATCAATTTAACTAATTCATATTAAGATATACTTTTCCAAAATATATTATCATACCAAAATATTAATATTATGTGTAATCTTCCCTTATTAGAAATGTCACCATAGAAATAAATCTCTTTTAGAGTCCATCAAAACAAATAATCAAAAACATTTAATTACCATGTGAATAGTATAAAATGAAACATACATATATGTTTTTCAATTCATATACAATAATTTTTGAATCCAAATACACAAAAAGATAAATTATTCCACAAAACTCATAATCCATAAGAAGGATACATCATCCTATTTCATAATACCTCTTTCCTTTCACATTTGATATATTGTCATATCATCGTCAAAAACAAAACCATTACTCATACCACCTTGCTGATACTCTTCTTAAGACATCTAATTATGACCAAGATATTCATAATGACCATTCACTGCAGACATAAAGAATTTTACATTTGATGATGTCTTTGGGAGGCTAATATTCATATCGATTTCATTAACCAAACACTTTCTTTTCCTATATAGTTAATGCTTTGTGTACATAATTTCCATAGTCCTAATGGATTATTATTCCTCTATGACATTCAATTTGGTAATTCTTTCTACATTCTAGACACAAAGGAAACTGAATAATAATTTTCCCATGGTATCCATTACTTATACTCTCATAATATATTTCCTTATCTACCTCATTGAGTCAGTGAGTAAGATTAAACAGAAATTTTTAATCATGTAACATTAAAATTGACTAAGAATGATCAAAACTGAATTCACTCTAGTGTCCTTCCCATTTTACCTCAAATCAAAAAATAATTTATCACATTTTATGTTAACCAAGTTCCTTCTACTTCCCACCATTTACTAAAATTATAAAGCATTTAGTTAGAAAAAATTATCATACTGGGGAATCATATAGTCATGAACAACCAGTTGTAGGATGTATAAATTATGACACCTTACACAAACTATTACACCTTAATTTTATCCTAGGATATTCATACACTACATCCAATAAAATACATCATGATTCTTCTTAAATAGTTTCTGAATTTCCAAATCATATCCCTCGAGAGTTTCAAACTCGGTGTGAAACAAGTCATGTTGTAATGTGTCATGTTATTCTTAAGGAAATATAGCCAGACCTTCTCAAAGTTTTTACCCATAATTTAATTTATTCCAATGGCCAAATCGAGTTGAAGTATCAATACATGATTTAATTATAGGAATCCACTAACTCTATCATTTACCAATATTTGAATAAATTTTCCTAAACATTATCTAATCCATAGAATAATTCTTAGTAATATCCTTAGGTATCTCTCTAATTTTTCATCATAATAATTTTTAAAATTTTACTATGGATTTTCTCTAATAAAAAATTTATTGACAACATCTAAACATAATATTTCATTAATTGATATTTGCGAATAATTTAAAAAATTTCACAGACACTCACCAGAAGACCATATTAGGTTTGTTCAATTCGACACATGTGATATATATTACAACCCACTGGGTTCTTCTCGACTGTAATCCTTTATAGACACGTCCAAAATAAGCCGTATCATTATAATATTGTGTAAAGTTAAATATGAAAATGGGAGAGTTCAGATGCTTAGTTTGGGGAAATAATAGAGACATTTGAACATAACAACGAGCGTAAGGGTTTGAGAGAATTATTAGGAATATTATTATATTACATTGTGTATAAAATAAAAAAAATATGAATAATGTCATAATTATTTTATGATCAGAATACATGATTCATAAAGGATAATGAAAATAATCAAGGAAATCATAACATTGTATTATGACATGGAATTATCGTGTGGGCCTATAAATTTAAAAAATATTTTACATTTTATTAAGGTAACATATTCTTAAGGAATATTATTAGTATTGGTTCACTCACCATATCATATTTCTAGTCATGTTTTACTAATACGAAAATCATATTAGTCATGATGCACTCCTAATACCATCTTATTAGAAAATGTCCTTAACTAAACTGAGTTAACTCCAAATTCTAGACATGTCTCTATAATGATATATATAACATAACCCAATAAATTAGTGGAATATATAGGTCCCACAACATCTCATAATTAAATAATATATATCTATGACCTCATAAAATAAATCATTCAGCATATCATGACGTATGCAGTGAATTGAGTTTCATAATCACCATTCATTCATAACATAACCAATTGAAAAATTAGATTTCATAAGTATCATTCCATAATAAAAACAAAACATTATTATAATTGAATAATATCCCTTGTAAAACATAATTTACATTAAAATAATGTTATCTTATAGTGAATGTAATTTCTAAATATCATATGAAAACAATTAGTGAGGAAAATATTTTTTCACATTTGAGTTACCATTATAGCAAAAAATGTCTCGCAATTTTGTTTGAAAAACTGTCTTTTGAAAATTAACATGTAGGATAGTAAAGTATTTTGAAAATCACTATGGTTTTATGATATAGAAAAATTACATTCCTTCGATATTATGTACGAAAAATATTCCTAGTGTACGTTTTCTAGAAAATTACCATAGTTCCTTATTTGTAAAATGACTCAATGATTAATTTCATTCCAGGTAGTAATCAATCAAAAATTAAAAATGATGAAATTTATTATAAAGAGGATAATAGTAAAAACATTTTAGAAATTTTATTTAGAAAAATGGACATTGAAAATAAATATTCGTTAAAAGATGCATAAAATGAAACAATCCTAAATATTGATAGGATTGTGTAATAAATTCTCATTTCCAAATAATTAGTAGAATATTATACTACATGAAATAAAAAACAATATCTATATTAAAATACCATTTTATTCTAGATAGGATTCATAATTTAAATTCATGGGATGTATATACACTATATAGAAGAAATAAGTAGTGTATAATGTGTCTGTCACATAGAAATGATGTGACATATAAATCCCTTACCTTAAGTATTGACTTCATTCTCTCACATTTAATCCTCCTATATAATAAATATAATTTTATTATAAATATAAAACATAATAATATTCATATACCTATATATATATATATTTCATATATGATTTAATGACAGCATAATATTCTATTTTATTTAATAATTAATTTTTAATGTTACGCTGCTAGTAATATATACGTTATCTTTTATTTATGTTTTTACTTATTATCCTTGGCCTTGTCATATACATAATGATTAATTATATAGAAATGAAAAAAGTAATATGAATATCATATATATATATTCAATATATATTTATTCATAGTGATTCATAAAATATTGAGACTGAAAATAAAATACACAATTCATGGAGATGGAAAGCCTTATTTACACATGAATGTTGATTTCATTTTCATTCTATGTTTAAAGTAGGGAATATAAAAGATATATTATCATTATATAACCATTTTAGTTTCATATATAACATATATATCCCAATAATTCATCCTTATTAACAACCATGTAAAATAGATGTGAATAACGAATCACATCACATAATGGTGATGGTAAATCATACAGTCACAAGAGCGATATTATAATTTTCCCCAAATATTATAGGGATGATAAATAGTAAAAACTGATATTATCATTATAAATGTACGATAACGTAATTTATAAAATATATAAATATTAATCCTATCATAATATTCCATAATAAATATTGGTGATGGAAAATGAATTATATTGCTACGTGGAGTTGGTAATTTATACATTTGCACGAGTGATTCATTTATTTTTTATGGGAATAGGGTTACATAATGGTTTGATAATAATAATATTTAAAAATATTTTTTTACTCCTATATTATTTTATGATATATATCCTAGATTTTAATGAGGATTATAATAGTAGTGTAAGAGAATGATCTATTAGATCCATTACCTCTTTTTCGGAATGACGCCTTTAGATACCATTTAATGGACTATAGAGTTGGTAAATTGGGAAGAACATTACCTATAAAATGTGGATAGGTATGTGATATGGTAAAGATGTAGGATTTTTTTGTCAAAGAAGGCTCAATGAGTTGTAATGAAAGTAGGGATAATGTTTCCTTTTAAAATCATGGTATGGGGAACAATTGGAATAACTAAAAATATGAACATATAATATATTCTATCTTAATCCAAACACATGAAATATTACATTTATTCAATGGTAATTTTATATTGGGATCAATTTTAATCATCTAAAAAATTTTAGACATGTTTTTCTATAATTTTAAAAATTTACATTTTGATAATCCATTAGTTAATGTATTTTAAATTTAACTATGAAAACAATGATTTTAATGTTAATAGTATGAAATTTATACATATACGGTGTAAATTTGACCATAAATGGTAAATTTATGATAATTAATATCATATGTAATCCCCTTGATCATATTATTTATTATTTTTTAAATAACATAATAAAATAATACTTTAATAACATATCAACATGGTCAATTTTGACATTATTCATGATTTATATTTTTAAAAATGTCTTAAAATAATAATATCTACAAACAATCTATATTAAAACAAACATTAAATTAAATTTACCTTCATAAAATTAGTGGATGAAATTAATTATGTAAAATTGTAATTATTTAAATATTTTAAAGTCATTTATTTTGTATTACTTTTTATTAAACAATTACTGCATCATCAATATAGATGATTTTAAGGTATTAATTTATTACCGAAAAAATTACAATGATATATAAAAAATTCATGTCGTTTAAATTAAAATATATTTTCAAATTTTCCTTATATATAACCATATATTAAAAATTATATAGTTATTGAAAATATGATAATGACATCAATAACATTTTATTAAATAAAATATAATAAATTTCTTACTCACATAAAAGTAATATAAAGTGGATATAAAATCATCCCAAGGTTTATTTTTGTAGAAGGACATTTATCCAATGTAATTAGTTCAAGAATTAATAAAATTTTATATTATTTATAATAATATATTTTACCCATAAATTCATTATTTACATTTTAATTGTGTTAATAATAAATTATTAAATTTAATATTCAAATATCACATACAGACATGAAACATATTTAAATAATTTTAACCCTATAATTCAATATTTTTAAATAATGTTTTCAAAATTCAATGCATAGAAGTTTTAGTAATGAATTTAAAATTAATCTCATGTGAGTAAAAATATTATTATATTTAAAAAAAGTATAATATTCATATATTTTAAGATATAACTAATTTTAAAATTGATTATCTGGACATCAATTATTTTTTCATTTAAAAATATTATCAAATTATTCATCAAATCCAATCACAAAAATAATATAACAATTTATTTTAATTTTACAAAATGTTTTTTTTTGAATTAAAATTAAGTTTAATTTTGAAATAAATAAAAACATGAAACATATACTAAAAATACCAATATTCAACGAAATAAAATTTTAATATTTCTATTAAAAACAATAAGTTTTTCTATCAAATAGAGTATATAAAAGTTCTAAAACTTATTTGACAATTGTCTCACCGTTAACAGGAGATAAACTTTCACTTTTGAAAAATAAAAGTTTCTATACCTAATATTCAGTTGGATATTATATTGTACATATAAATTTTATTGGATGAATATAAAAATATTATTAAATATATGACAATAATAATTAATTATATAAATTCACTAATTGTAATTTATTATATTTGCTAAAACAAAATGACTTTTGGAAAATAAATATAAAAATATAACATTTATATTCTATTGGTATATATTTTTATTTTTGATAATTAGGGGGAAATAGATTCATCTAATAAAAAAATATTTTCATAAGTTAGTTAATATTACTAATAAATACATATTTTATGTCTTGGTTATATCTTATTATATTTTCTATACATAGGCAAATTAGGTTGTGGATGATCTATCAAAGAGGGTAGTTTTGGAGGCCCCCTTGAGATTCTCTTTTGTTGCTCCTGGGATTTTCTCCCATCTTGTTTATTTGGTTGTGCATGGTGTTTTTTATTCATATATTTGTAAACCACCAGCTCTACCACATTCTCTAGTTTTTTAATAAAATTGTTTATGTTTGGTTGTGCTAAGATCCAGATCATGTTTGTACTATATCATATTATATTTTTATATTTTAATAATATAAAATTGTTTGATAAAGCATGATCTTGCATATAATGCATGCTATCAAAAAAACACAACATTGTTTGTAATAGAAGACATGAATAGTGTTACATATAAAACATGCTAATATATTTGATTCATGTAGAAAAGCAATGATGTGGTTCTTCATATCAAGAAATAATTACATGGTTGTTTCATATAACACATTTTATTTTTAGTGTCATGTAAAATGAAATGTATCAGAAATATTATATTAATTTAAAATAAATAGCTAACAAAATATTTAGGTGTTACACAAAGCATTAGAAAAACCATTTTTTGTAGATGTTCAAGTTCATCGATATTGTGACCCATAACTTGTTTTCTGATACAAGAAAATAATTTCTCAGTATCACACACATTACATTTATGGTATTTGATAGTGTAATTAATTGATAACCATCAAAACCTAAATAGTATGAATAAGTTTATTTTATTTTCTATGAAATTGTTATCATATTTATTCCTTATTTATAATAAATTATTATTAACAAATATTTATTTTGATAAAAAATTTATTTCAATATGACAATACTCAAATTGTATTTTTCATTAGTAAGTGATTTTATTTAAGAAATTATGTTTGTATAATTAAATAATTTCCAAAAAAAAATATTTTAATAAAATAATTATATTTGTTTTATTATAGTTGATAGTTTTATATGGACATATCTAAAAATATTTTTTAAGGATTAGAAAACTATTATTTAATACACCAGTATTTTACAATAAAACATTAATTTTGATATATAAATATAAACTATCATTTAAATATATTTATTTGGATTAAAATATGTTAATTTTTGATACATCACATCAAAACTATAAAAGGGTGTGTTTTCATAATTTTCTGAGAATTCCTAATTTTTGAATAAAAATTTAGTAGGGTATGAATACACATTACGTATTATGAAATCATAATGACCAAAAAGTAGTGTCTTATATTCTGTAATAGGTATCCACAAATAAAATATTAACCCATTAAATTAATTTGTTTTTATTTTATTTGATTAATTTAATACTTTCATTACAAGTCCTCCAAAACTAATATTATATATTACTATTTTATATTTAATTCATTATAAACAAGAATCACGTCCAAATGAATATGGTAATAATTTAATATGTTCATTCCATTAAATTTTAATGTAATGAAAACCAGCCCATTTTTTAGGAACTACAGTAAACAATCCATGGTATGTATTTTTTCATTATTACATTATATTATTGAGTCCAAAATCAATGTTTAGGACATATTAAATAACTCCCCTCCATTTTTGAATATAATCCCAACAAAGATCCCATTAATCTTGTCTAAAATGTGTTTGATAATTTTTTACTATAATTTTACCTCTATAGAGTCCACAAATTCTACCATTAATTGATCAAGAATCTCCTGCAAAACATTTTTTAATCACATTCTCCAGGTTAGGGATACTATCCTCTATTTTATTCAAGCACCACATTTGTGTTATGACATATGTTTCGCAAATATTCATGTATATGTATGTAATCACATATCCCTATTACTGACATTAGGATTTCCAATTGATAATATTCCCCTTTAACTCTCATTAAACTCTCCCATTATACATTAGTTAACTATGTTGTCGTTCATAAGTTGTATTTATGGTTTTCAATGCCAAAAATTGTAATCTTGCACAATTTTTTTATTAATATATTTAATTCCTCATTTTTCGTTTTTATTATTAGGATATATACCCCACATTCTTCACTTATTATTTCCAATTGAATAGATATTACTTTCACTCTCATCGATCCCTCAAATGAACATTTATTTTCTCTTTTTATAGTACCAAAATTGTCTCTTGGTTTTCCATTCCAATCAATCATGAAGTGTATACTTATACACATTTTCACTCAAGGGTATTCAACTTACTATTCCAATAATAAATTAATTTGGGACTTTCACGTATATAACTGATATTCATTAATCATGTTAATAAATCCAATGAAATATGTTCTTATTATATATGGTCTATGAGGAAAAAATATGCTTGAAAATGTTATAATTTTGATGGGTTCTCTAAGATAGTGCTATAATTCATTGGGTAATGTATTAATTTCATTTGATTACTTATAAGGGGCCAGATAGGTTATCATATGCACCCAATTTTGTGATTTCTTAGGTCTTAACCATGAATTATTTTTATCAATCAATGTTCTAAATTATTTCATCATTTAAAATATTCCTTTTTTAATATCATGATACATTAGGAAACATTGTTCATGATTATGATTCCCACCAACTATGATACTTTTTTCCCTCCTGGATCACATTTACTAAAGTACCAAATTCAATAATTTTTTTATACCCTTTTTGGGATTTATTGCTCAGAACATTATTATATATGTCCCCGGGTTATCTCGAGCAGTTTTATAAGAGCTGTGAAAATTGATCATCTTTCTGTTGATGTCATCAATAATGTAAATTTATCAAAAAATTATGTTATTGGGTTATGTATATAATCTCATAAATTGACAAGTAACATTGATCTTCTCGGTTTAATTAATTTAATTTGTATGCTATAAATCATGAAATAAGGTGTATTATATATAATTATTGACATATTATTTCACCAAGTTCTTACGAGATATGAAATAATAATGATAAAAAATTTATTGGCTATGTTAATTATTGCATCCTCAAGACCATATAAAATTTAATTATGTTTTAGAAAATTATGTTCCAATAATGAATTTTAATGGTATACTTCATGTCAACTAATTTTTTGATCACTATTCTATAGTTGAAGATTCTTGTGTTGGTCATTTTGGGATCATAAATTTTAGATTTATAAATTCATTTATCCATAAAACTTAATATTTATGTATTATCACTCAAAATTATAAACAACTATGGAAAAATAATTTTATCTATGGGGTTTTAATTATGGGTGACTTAATGGATTTATGATTTAATGGCATCAAATGATTGAATAGTCTAGATAACAAAATTCAATTGAATCAAAATTATCGTCTAAAGGATATATTTTGGAGATAACCTATTAGAAACAAACCACAAAGTTCAATGAAAATTGAAAAACTATGTAATGAAAAATATTGAATTAGAAGTGTTTTATCAATGGTAAATTGGTTTTATATAGATTTAATATGCATTGAAATTATCTTATATAATTTTCATGGTGATGATAATAATTTAAAAAATAATTTCTATAAATAAAATGAATTAGAAAACATTTACTATAAAATATAATCCAAATGATGCGGTCATTAAAAACTAGAATACATTATATAATACATGAAGGAGATCATATGAGTGAGTCAATGTATATCTTTTAGGACATTGTGTTTAATATCTTAGTAAAAATATTTGAATTTCAAGGGAATGTTAATGGAAAATTATTTTTTCCTATACCTATATATCACCTCCTATTGATGAATGGTAAGTTAATGAAAGATTACATGGATCCAAGAGTGATTTCAAAAGGGAAAGTTATTAATTTTCATGTTTTTCACAGATGGAATAAATGTGGGAAGTAGTTATCTATTGAGAGATGATCATATTATATAATAATAGATCATTTATTTGGGGTTTTATTATATTATTTGATTTAGAGGGGATCAATGGTGATTTTATAAGTAGAAAATATTCATAATTGTACATTTTTCCTATGATTATTTTGTAAAGATCATGGTTGTATAATTGTTTAATGTTTACATGTGAAATAAAATATTCATTTAGTTATAGGGATTTCAAAAAATACTTGTTTTATTAATGATTGGATTTTCTAATGGTTACATCAATGAAGAATGAATTAGAATAATAATTCAAATTTCTTTTGGGGGATCATCTAAAGAATCATAATTGGGAAATATGATTTAACAATTTTGTATAATTTATAATCATATCATTTAAATGAGTAAGAATAACAAGAATGAACACATTGGAATTGTAAGACTTGTTTCACCATGTTCTTTAACTCTTAAGTTATATGAATGTGTAGTGGTTAACATTTTATGATATATTATATTTTGTTTGTAAGAATTTAAGATAATTATATTGATATATTCCTAATATGAAAGGAAATACTTGATTTAAAAAATTTGAATGGATAACTGTTTCACATATGAATATGGAACATGAATATGTATGTATTGGGCCCTCTACGAGTCCACTCTGAAAGAGGTTCATTTTACATCACAACATATATCAATTATTTAATATGAAATTTCAGTATTTGCATCCATACTCTAAGAATAATGACATTAAGAATGTTTTTTAAGGAGGACTACGATGAAAAATTAGATTTTAAGAAATAACAAGTCATTAATGTCTAATAATAGTGGAGAATAGATTATCATGGAATTCTGAGAATTTTAAAGAATAAAGGGAATCATTTTTTAAAACATTATTAACTGATTATTGGTAAAAAATATAGTAAAGAAAATTAATTCAACAGAAACATAAAA
Source organism: Viscum album (assembly GCA_963277665.1). NCBI lineage: Eukaryota > Viridiplantae > Streptophyta > Magnoliopsida > Santalales > Viscaceae > Viscum > Viscum album. The sequence goes on along the minus strand of OY728122.1, from coordinate 655,501,949 downwards.
GTATATATCAAAATACTACATTCCAAAATATCCAATGGGATTTAGGTACAATACTTAAATGTTTTATCTCATCATGGGAATTCAATTCCATTCAATCTATTGGAATAAATATTTATATAATATCACTGATTCAGAAACCAATATATCATTCCCATATGAATTATTTTATAAGTTTTCTATTTTATCTTTTTCATTCCATTGATCATATAAAATTCAAATAAAAATCTCAGGAATGTTTTATTATTAGATATAGTTATTAAAACATTGGATTTTTTGGTATATTTATAATCAGAATCTTTTTGTATGCTTAAAATAGTACATACTAGTTTAATGAATGCACAATAGAAATGGACATGACTATATGTTTCCCTTATAAATAAAAAGTCACATGATCACATAAACTGAAGAAATTATTTTTATGTTAGGATTCATAACGATGTGGATCTAATTACCTTTCCCATCTATGAGTATTATATTAAACAATAACTAAATATAATAAATGGATTGTAGTAAATAATTTGAATTATTTATGATTATATAGATGATTGAAAAAAAGTATATTATGAAGTGTTTTGAAAAGTGGATGAGGTGGGATAATAAGACTAAAATATACATTTTTCATGTATATATATCTATATATAACAGATCATTAAATGAAACAGAATGAACAGATGCATACTTTTATCAAACCCATTTTTCTCGAAACATTAATTTTTCTAAAGACAATGTAGTGAAATTTGGTGCTGAATATTAGTACAAGTAAAATGCCTTATTTGTAGCAAGAGGAGGAAGCGTGATATATTCCATATTTTATAAATGTCCCAACATTCGATTTCTATTGGGAATGTGTAATTGAATTATATATTATTTATTAAAATAACACTGAGAAGTTGTGAACTGGATAATCTGATACATCAATGCTTCTGAATAAGTAGCCCTGATTTTTATAATTAATAATCTATTATAGTGTTATAATTTTTCTAATAAGTGTGGTTATTTCCAAAGGATTTTTGTATCCCTTGAATGGGAAAACCAGAAGATTTATTTCATATTTTAAAATGATTTTTACATTATATATGTGAAATTAAAAATATGTGTCCATCATGGAAGTAAATAATCAATTGATCTCAAAATTATTTTTATTTGATGATCACATAAGAATAAGGGAAATTGTTTTGTTTTTGTCTGATAGTTAAAGAAGAACACATTTTTATATGAATCTTTTTTTAAATAAAGTAAATAGGGAATTGAGTTGATTTATCATTTAATATATTAGATTATAGATGATAGAGTATTGGATTTTTTATTGAAATGTAAATGTAAGAATATTTATAACATGTTTACCAAATAAAAGTTATTGGATTTTTTTAGCGTTATTGTGCCTTAGTGGGACAACATTCATCAAAAGCTGAAATTGATACATTAAAAGTTACTAATGAAATTATTATGAGAATATATCTCATTTGTGGTGGTATTTTAGATTATTCCTGAAATAATTTATTCAAACGGGATATTTTATAGAAATTTGAAATCTTATTTTCTATTTTGATTGAATACATCAAGTAGGATAAGATTTTGAAAATGGGGATAAAAACATCAGAGTGTCTTGTAGTACCATAAGTATAGGGAATGAAGGCTATCCTATAAGGTAATATTCTAGAAATGGTGTCCATGTTATCATATCCGAATAATGGATTTGTAGACGTTATTGCTCGTGTTACAATCAGTTTTACGATATTATCTTTGGTTTTCATATGTCGTAGTAAATCAATGGATTACAATGTATATGTGTATATAATATTTTTTCAAATTGTGACGATAAAATTTTTATTTAGAAAATTATTATTTTTTTGATATAGATAATTATAAAGATGATAGGATTTTATGACCATTGATTAATCTCCCTTACATTAAATAAATTCATGGTAGTTCTTTACCAACAATGCTCCGCTAAAAAGGTGTTCATTGACCACTTGATTATGCGATAAAAAACATTATATTTTCTTAGGTGTAATAAAATAATATTATATATTTAATATAATATATTCTAACTTATTTTTATTTTAATATTTATTCATATATGATGTTAATGAACAAAATAATGTTTTCATGTGAAATTTATAACCATTTAAAATTTCCATGCATTATTACTTATTGTTTTCATTCATGATTTCAATATAATTTTTGTATTTTTTTTATTATTGATTGAGGGTTTCAGAATATTTTTATTTCTATTATAGGATTTTGATTAAATTATATGTACTTCAATTTTATATTATTATTCTATTAATGGATGTTTTTGAGTTTTTTTATATAGAGAAAGTATCCTGTGGTATTATTTTGGCGATAATTGGTATCTAAAGACACTAATTGACCACTAATTTATGTTAAATATGATGAAAATACATAAAATTATCAAATACATCTTATCATGATATATCCAATTGAATTAAACTCCATAATTAAATAACAATTTTAATTAGGACTTGAAAGAAATCCTCATGATTAATCAATTCATTCAACATTTTTGAATTTGAATGTATATATAACATATTTAAATTATACATTAAGTATTATATACAAATAAAAATGAATTAATACATATTAAATGGAAATACCACAAAATAATAGTCTATGAATTTTTTCATTCCCTTATTGGTATAAAATAAAAGTTTATAAAAATGAAACAATTTCAATCCCCCTAAAAGTACCTCTATGTTTCAATGAAATATTCTATATATTCATGGAAATATCGATTTAATTTATAATAATATTTATCTTGACAATAGTATAACATTATATAATTTATAATACATGCATATTTTCAAGACCTTGACATCACAATTCTTTTTTAAAAACCAATTACACAATAAAAAAAATTAGAAATGGTTTTATTAAAAATATCATATAATTTTAAAATTTTCGAATGATTAATAAAAAATAATTTCATTACCAGATATAAGAAAATATAACACATTTATTTTCAAATGTTCAATAGATATAACATTAAAAATTTCTTTTTGATTATAGTAAAAATTTATATATAAATATTTCCATTGATATCATAAGTGAAATCAATTATAATATCATAATTCTACAGGAAAATTTGTTGAACAATATATATTATGATTTTATCATTTATACATGCATGAATATTATGATGACCAAGACCTTGATTATAAACCAACCTATAGCCATCATAATAATTTGTAGGCAATACATATAATTTAGGATAAATTGTTTTAACAATAGAGAATATATGATTAAAACAACTATTTAAAATTCCAATATCCGATTTAATAGCCATAAATTTTATTGCTGAATAAAATTTTCTTATCCTACAACCAAAATATAAGGAATACTCAGAGGAAAATAAAAATAATTAAATTGAAATGGTTTGAAATAAAAAGTTAATTAAATATCATCATGATATTTGGTTTTTTTTAAACAGACCATCTATATCATTAACTAAATTTTGAAAATCCAATATACCTAGATTCAAAATATTAGTATCTTTTTTATAACTATAATCAACTTGTTGTTACCAAAAAAATAAAATATCTAAAAAACAAAATAGTATATATAACCCCAAAAATAGTAATATCTTTCAAATGCCATTAGACCAATTTTTTTACATGGACACTACATTTTCCCTTATTTAAATATCTAGTTTTGATGATTCAAATGATACGAATGATTCAACACCTTAAATAAATAAAATATATATACTAGAACCATTAGGTTTCCAATGCATATTTATCCAAGAGTAATCATATAATAATTTGTGATTTCGACTTCCTTGTTCAAAATTTCACTAAAAAATATAAAATAATTTTTTCTTATTATTATAATATAACAATAACATGATCCATGAATTTAAAAAACAACTAGTTATTCCTATAAAATGTTAATTACTATTAATGTCACATCCATGACTTATTTTATTGTTATTTTTCATTGAATTTCCATTTTTTTCATTGTTTTGGGGGTTTCCCATTAATTTTGGTGGAAACGGTGGGTTTTAAAAATTTGGCACAAACTGTGTGCCCATATCCATATAAAAAAATAAATTTAGATTATTTTAGAAATACTTCAACTTTCAACATTTTACAACAATTAAACTTCCCATTTCTTATACATTATAATATTAGAACCACCATATAAATTTGGATCCCATAATAATCCATCATAATGATGGATATTTTTATTAAGGTGTCAAGCCAGCCTGAAAGCCCTTTTTCTTCTCTAATTTTATTAATTCAATAATATCTTATTCAATTTTTTTTGTTATATTGATGATTCCAACTCTCATCGGATACCCCATACATAATATGTGCAACATTCTTTACTCCCCTTCTTTGGATCTCATATGCATCATGAATTTTGTCAAAACTTCTCTAGATTTCTCAAATCACCCAGATTTGAAGAGGAAAATAGTGTCTCTAAAAAACCTCCATTTAATACTCTTTTCCCACATTCGAGTTTTTACATAACCTTGCTATACTAATTCAAACTTCACATTCATTTTTGGATTTTTCGAAATTTATATACTAGTGTATTTGGGTCGTTTTATTCAATATTTATTCTTGCAAGTTTTTATCTCTTCTTTTTCTTTATTATCATTATGGTTTCCACATTCATTCATGATGTTCTAAAATGTGATGAAGTTAGGGTCTGTAAGTAGGGTTTCATGTTGTTTCATTTCTCTGAAATCGTTTGTATTAGGGATTGATTTCAATTCCTTGTGGTGCTGTGGTGGTGTGATTGAGGTTTCACACAATGGTTTGATGTTTTTGACACAAATTGTATCTGTTTCCATGTTTAAGAATTTCCTAATGAGTTAGTATGTTTTATTTACTTATTTTTAATGTTCCACATATGTTTTTTGTGGTGATAATACTATTTTTGATGGATTTGATTAACCATTTAATTTTATAGTGACATTTTATTGAATTGGGGGTTTTCCATGTGTAAGTCTTGTTAAAATATTTGGGTTTATGTTATAACACATGTATGTGCATTTTTAAAATTTTTTGGGCTTCCAATTATACTTAGATAGTGTATTGCTATTTTTTGGATTTAAAATTGTGGTTTTAATTGTTTTTAGGTACAAAACCATGTCATGCTTCTCAAGGTGTTCTATGAAAATTTCAAATGGTTTAATGAGTTACATTAATGGTGAAAATGATGTTTATGTTCTGTTTTGGTGATGGTATATTCTTAAAATGTTTTTTTGAATGATAATGTGGTTATTTGTAATTTTAAACTTTTTGAGGATGTTTTTTTATTTTTTGAGATGATTTATTAAATTCTGATGTGGGTGTGAATATTGTTTGTGGGTTGTTTCAGGTGAGTATGATGATAAAATGATTTTTTAGGTGAAAATGTTATTATATGACATGTAGGTGTGGGAGTTTTGTTCTATTTTTTCAATTTGGAAAAGGAATATTCCTATGAAATTTATTTTTCTTAATATGTCAAACTTGTTTGGGCACAAAAGGTAAACCCCGGTATCATTGTGGGTGGACGTGTACTAGCATGCTAGTGATCACATGAGGGGTTTTCAACAATTTTAGGTCGAACATTTGACGATTAAAACACTAACTAAACTATGATGATGATATTGATATTTTTGGGGGACCACAAGGTAATGGTTATGATCCCTACTAGTGGATCATTCATGAGACTAGATATTTTTATGGCTAATTAAATTGAGATACGAGGTATCTGGAAACCACATAGAGCTATTACCTAAGAGTTATTTTCTTGTTTCATGTTCTCATTAGAGACTTTATTATTACCAATGGCATATGGTATTTTTTTCTGGAAAATTCTGTAGCTTTGGACATGTATAAAAAAGTATTTGTTAATTAAAATATCCCACTTGATAACTATTTTTATTTAATGTTGCATGTCATTAAAATTCATATTAGAATTTCATGTTTATTTAAACATTAATTCTTTTCATCAGTGAATTTTTATCATTTAAAATCTTTTAGTGGTGGAATCCTAATAATATTTGGTTCACACCCTAATTACACTTTTAGGTGTATGTATACAGGGTTTTTTCCGCATGTTTGAGTATGTATTTTTGTGCCAAATGGTTTGGGTTTTCTATTATTCTTCACAGTTTAGTGTCATAGATAATTCTTGTGGGAGGTACCTATACACATAACGATGGTCATGTGCTATAAATTTTGGATATAATATTTTTTTATAGTATCTGATAATTGGTTTAAATTCTGTAATTCAATTATGAACTTTTTAAAAAGAATTTTTTCTTTGAGAAATCCAAATTTTATATGTTGGATTTCTTTGTTGTTTTCTGTTAATAAACTTGGTTAAATAATTCTCCAATTCCATATTCTGATACACATGCACTTGTTCCTGCCCATGGGGATTTGGAATGCCCTTTTTTCCATGACACGGTCCGGGTTTGGTGCCAGTTTTGAAGGCGACCAGATTCGGTTCCGAACAAAATGGTATCAAAGGTGGTTTTCCTGAATATGTCATGTTATTTGGGGAAGGGTCAGGAATGACTGGAGGTTGGATTGTAGGGAATTGACATTCTGGTTATGGGTAGTGTGCTTGGACATCACACCTCATGATGGGATTCGATTCACCAGGGGAAGTGAATATTTATCCGATTCCTTTGGTTTTATTTGTTTGATGATGATTAATGGAAGTGAAAAAAGGGCTAGGTAGATGGTCTCAGTGAATTCGCAAGGCCTAGAATACCATGTGGGTTTGGGGATATTTTTCTAGAACGCACTCTATGATAGTGTAGAGATTGGAATGTGGCCGCCAACCATATTTCCATGTGACCCACCGAAATTAGATTCCCCTCGCATTGTCTATTGTCATTTAGTATTAAAATCATGGAGGATTGGATTTAAATAGATAAAAAACATGGTTATTAATAGCGCAATGTTTTTGTGAAATTATTTTCTAATAAAGAGGGAATGGATTGATTTGTGAAATGGTTGAACAGAATTTTCTTAATTGTTTTGAAATGGAAAATGGATTGCTTACACCTCTTTTGAAATCATTAAATTATGTTAATGTTAGTTTTCAAAATGTGTTTCCAATAGTGTTTTCTAAACAATTGAACGGTGTTTTAATGGAGTGAAATCTTTCGGAGGTCATGTATGGATTTTAGAAATGGATTTTGATTTTCTAACTAATGATAATTTTAAATATTTTTTGAAATTTTGGAATCATGATTTAATATGAAAAGAGTTGACCTCAAAATTCAAAATGGATTTATAAAGTGGAGTTTTTCATGAAACTAAAAGTGTTTTGAAACAATCTCAAATGTTTTGAAATTAATGTACTTGAATTGAAGGTGACTTTTTATTTAATTGTTGGAGTTATATTAAAGATATTTACGAATCATTGTAACTATGTTTTGAATAATAAGAGATGAGTTTTTCAATGAATGGGAGATGATAAAATAATGTTTTCCATAAAACTAGCGGTATTTAGAAAGGGTTATGGATGATTTAAAAATGATTTAAATAGCATGAAATTGATTTTTCATATGAATGTTTGTGCCTTTCTGAAATTTTCTTAAGACGTGAATTTAAATTTTAATTTCATGGAAAGTGGTATTGAGAAAAAAAAGTAAGTATTGGTTGATTTTTTGGGTTTTGAAAAGTGGAAAGATATTTTTTTAACCTCTTGTATATTTGTGAGCGATCACAAGAGTGGATTTATATGGGATGATATATAGTCAATGGAATGAGTAGATGGCTTCCAGTATGGATATGAGGAGGGTTCCCTGTGTGGCACTGAAACATGCATGTGTAAGGCCCACGGGATACCATTGGTGGAAACACTAACTGTTTATTTGTTTATTTTCAATGAAATTATCTTAAATAAAAAATTTATATCTCAGTTAGAGGTTTGAGATTGTTTGTCCTATTCGTTTTTGGAAATTCTATCATTATGGGATTTGTGTTAGTCAATGAATATAACACCACAGGTAAATAAAGAATATGAAATATTTATATTTAAACATATTTTTGAATAAAATAGTAATATTACTTTAAAGGGGATGTTATGCTCGATGGCGTACCCAATACGCAACAAAGAGTTTCGTGGGATTCTTACGTTGCACTCTAAAAATAAAATAATATTATTTTAAATGGTAGTTAATGCCTAGCCGTTGTAATGGTGGGAATGAATATAACTAACTACATAATGATTATATATTTTTGTCAAATATTTTTACTTTTTATAATAAATCTTAGAGAATTAAAAATGCGAATGAATCCAATTTTAAGCGTAAACATTCTAATATTCTTTTAAAGGTCGATTAAACGCCTTTTGATGGAGAACATATTTTAAATCCACTTTTTGACAATATTATGTGTTATATTTGAAAAAATAAAACTCTTCTTTATAATCAGTACATCACAATTTACTTAGTGTAAATTTTTTGTATTTTTCCAAAAAATTCAATTTTTAATGAATAGTGAAAAATGTTGTATTTTAATTCAAAAACTCTTTTAATCTAATTTATTTATATTATTAGATTATATTTTTAATTGTTTTTATAGTGAAATTAGAATATATTTTTACCATTTAATCCAATAGTGGTTGTTGGAATTAATTTCACTTTGAAATCAGACTTAAACATGTGTCAATCTCTTGATACATTTTGTTTCATAAAAACACGATATTTGTTTTGACAAGAGGAATTAATTATTAAATTAATTAATGCAACTTATATGTTTTGAATTTTTTAAAATAGACATAATTTTTGAATTCGGAATATCAATTATAGCTTAGGGTGAACTTTGGGTAATTTTCTGAAAAACATTAATTTTTTATTAATAGTGAAACCACTAAGTGGTACTTATAAAAATTGATTTTTCCGTTTAAATGAAATTTTTCCATCTTTTTGTTTTGAATTTCAAAAATCTGACATACATTGTTGTCATTAAGAAGTAAAATGTGGTTCAATGGGATTAAAATAATTTTTTGGTGAATAGTAACTTATTAAGTTTTTAATCGAGAATAGAGGTAATTTGTGTAGTTTAAAGTAAGAATAATGTTTTAATAAAATGATATGACCTAGAAACATGTCCTACCCTCATTTGATGTGTCATGGACAACCAAGACAATCCATGGGTCTACTTGGGGACCCCATGGAGCCACTTTGGTTGGAAAATGACATAAATATCTTTTTATTTAATGTTAAAGTAAAAATGGCACAAACATGAGATGGTTTACTAAAACAATTTTTTACATGGGGTTATACAATTCATATTTTTGACAATAAATATTCATTGTAAATATAAAAATATTTCCTACATCATAGTATTGTTTTTATAATTTTTAGACGTTAAATAATGTAAATTATTTATGACATCATGATGATGCAGAGATGACCTCATTATTTAACGATTTAAAAAAAATGGAAAGATAATGTTATATCTAAGACCTAAACATGTCCAAAACCTGTTGGATGAGTTGATTTCGAACCCTTGTCACCTTATCCTCGAAACAGATCAATTTGGGACCATTAAAATCCGAAACTCATTCTAAAATAAAGTAACATTTCCTTACTTTCCAAGAGTGCCCCTCCTCTCCTCTTATAAAAAGCCCTCAACTCTACCTCCATACCCACACTCCCAAAGCCTTTGGCTCAGCCAACCCCTGCCCATTTTTTCTCTCCAAATAGTTATATTACTCCTTGAAGCCTCCCTTTGGGAAGAAGTCTTCCCAAAGAAGCCTTTTAGCTCAAACCAATGGGAGTTACCCGATTCTAAGGTAATGTCTTCACTTGAGCCCTTTTGTTTTATTTTGCCTCTCCAACCCCCTAAACTCTTTTTATTCATTTCTTTTGTAACAAATCCAGTATATTTAATATACTAGGATTTTTTTATTAAAAGTATTGGAGCTACACATACACACACCTACATCTAATGGTTAAAGAACATACTATTTCCGTGGATGGCGAATTTCTGCCTCACGAAACGATGATTGTTCAACACTCATAAAACACCTTCAAAGGTGGTCACTAAGATGTCACTATATTTATATATGATATATAATATGTTTATTTTTTACTTAAGCTTCTGTATTTTTCTTTTTTGGCATACCTTTATGGTCTCCATTGTGGGAAAACACGATAATTTCATTTTATAAAGTAGGGACTACCGCCCCCTCAAAGTGATGTGATTCGTTAATGCCATATGTGGGACGGATAAAGGATGGATTTAAAGTTATTATATATGATGTAATACTGTAATTATCATATACCTATATATCATTATTATTTCTTCCCATTAATATATGATATAGAAATGAAAGCAGCGTTCATGCGTACGCACGGCTTACCGTCTCCATGAACGGTGCATTTCATTTCTTATCCCCAAATGTAATGTACTATTTTAATACATATTTATAATGGATACATATAATGTATGTTACATATAAATGATGAATATAATTCTGGAATTAAAATATACATACCTCTCATTTAGTTTTAATTCCATTAATATGACAAAGAAATGAAAGTAGCGTTCATGCGTACGTACGGCTTACCGTCTCCATGAACGGTGCATTTCATTTCTTACCTCTAAATGATTATGTAATATTATAAATACATGTATATTCTGGATATATATGATATATATGATATCAAAATCATGAATATCATTCTGGATATAATGAACCATTGACCACGTGAACAACTTGTAATTGTAAGATGTTCAATTTCGACTTAAGAACCAAATATCGACAAAACAAACATTATTTACTGAAATGATTACATAATGTTTATAAAATGTAAATATGTTATATAAAAGGAATAATTAACTTGAAAACTTTCTTAAGAAAATAGAAATTAACTCAAGTTTATTATTCAGGACGTTAAGGAACGATCAAGTCAAGTCGGACCCGAGGTAAGGGATCCTACTCCTCTATTTCTTTTTAAGTAAAATCTTTTATGTCATTCCTTCTAAGCTCATCATTTTTGTGATTGGGATGTTATTTTATATTAATCTTACTGTAATTTTTATGATCATATGATGAGAGACCCTATTCTCTCACATCAATCCATTTTGGATGTTTTGAGTGGCGCCTTTAGGCTGCAGAATTTTCGTAGGAGATCCAACCTCTCTCATTCTTTTTAAGTACTCTCCTTTATGTCACTTCTTTTAAGCTCCTATTTGTTATGTTGGGGGATGTTCTTTTGTATTCCTCTTTCTATAAACTTTTTGTTTATATGATGAGAGACCCTATTTCCTCTCATCAATCCATTTTGGATGTTTTAAGTGGTGTCGTTAGGCTGCCGAGTTTTCGTAATGGATTTTTCATATCACTTTTATTCCCATGAGATTTATGCTACATTTACCACAATTTCTTTTGAGTGGTGTATGTATTGCCCATTATTATGCACTTTGTGTAGTATGATTTCATTTATGGGTATTCACATCTTCATTGTATGACCCTTCTTCCATGGGGTGTACGTTTCGAAAGTTACCCAACTCGGTAAGGGGTCCTTTCACCCTCCTCTTTTTAAAAGACTTATTTTGTTATGTCTTTGAATTCACATACTATTATGTTGGGATATGTTATTTTATATCCTTATTGATGTAAATTTTATTTCCAAGTGATGAGATGCCCTTTTTATCTCTCATCAACTCATTTTTTGAATTCTGAAGTGAGGCCGTTAGGCTGTCGAATTTTACCAAGGGAACTTTTTAACCCAATTTCTATTTCTTTGGGTTAAACATGTAGTTATTGAATATGTCATCTTTTGAATATGTGTGAATGAACTTTTATTGTTTTACATATAATATCCACTTATATTTGGTGTATTTATATTTTTCACACATAATTTTGAGATTGAATTATCCTTAATTTAAGGATACCTTCTTTATAAGGGAATTCATCACATTTGACATTTCTACTGAGACATCATTGTTGTTATGAACCAATTCACTCTTATATGGTGTATATACTGTCCTTTGGAATATTATATCATGAATCCATTTATTCTCATGATATTATAAATTTCGGACTAAATTCTATTCCTCAATTATTGTATTCAAGTGTCTCTAATTTTTGTAGAACCCCTTTAACAAAAATATCGCTTTAATTGTTTTAATTATTTGTTCTTATTAATATCTATGTTTTTAAAGTGGTTTTAAGGATTTATTTATATGGATATTAATGGTTTAAAATTTTAAAAGCTTCAATGTGGTATGGGACACATTGATTCAAAAATCTCTTTATTAATTGTTTTAAATGGTTTTGGAAATGGTTTCTTTTTGAAGGGATTCATTATTTCAATATCCTAAAATGTTATATTGTGATTGAAATGTGGAATTGTTATCTTTACTTTATGCATGTTTTATGTGATATGTTTATATTATGGTTCTTGGGCATTATTATGAAAACGGGTGGTTTCGTGATAAACTAAGGGCGGGTGAGCCCGATATAGCTCTCTAATGCATTGGGTAACGCGAAGGAGTGAAACGTTAAGGTTTCTCCGAAGAGATTAAGGGAATATGTTGTGGTGGGTATTCCAAACGTAACCAAGAGGGTTACTCCTTATGTAAAAATGTTATGAATGCCTCAAGTTACCTTTATGTCTTATGATTTCTATGACTTATTCATGATTTGATGAGGTATGATAAAGTGTCTATGTTTTACGGGTAAAGTATGATTTCATTCTTATGTATATATGAACACATGTTTCCTTTCCATATTTTTATAACCTTACTGAGCTTTTTTTGCTCATCCCATGTTTTTTTGAAATGTTTTTCACAGGTCAAGGGAAAGGTACATGTTATGATGAGAGTGTCAAGGATGTTTCAAGAAAAAATCCATGCTTTATTTTTAAATATGTTTCCGTTGATGGAAAAAAATTAGTATTATATTTTATGTAACCACTTTGTCTAAATGTGAAATGTAATGCAAGTTTTATGATCTAATTTTCTAAAACTCTAAACCTGAAAAGATCCTCAATGTGTAATCTTTTATTAACTCAATATTAAGTAAGGTATAAGGCTGTGGCCTTATAGTTGGTATCAGAGGTCGGTTTAGATAACTTTAGAGGTTAGGGTATTATTTAAGCATAAGTGACATTACCATAATGGTTAGGACTTCAGAAAGAGTCCTAGTTTTAGATAAAGTGAATGAGTAAGTATATCATAGTGTTTATATTCCTCATTAGTACATGATGGTTTTTTTGATATACTCACACTGACATTTGTGGTTTTAGTAAATGGATGGATCTAAAAGGCAGCAAAGTGACAATAGGTTTGAAGGAAACTATGGTGGTTCTCTGGTTAAGAGACTGGATGAAATGGGGGATTCAATGAGGAAACTCGTGGTTGTTCTAAACCAACTAGCAAGGATTCATGATCAACCACTTGAACCTTGGTATGATCTGTAATGCATCATGTACGAGATGACCAATCGATGTGGATGTTTAGGTAATAATTATAAAGGTAACCATTAGAGTTTATATGATCCTTACTTTTGAAGTAATTATGTGTTATTATATGTTATGATGGAAAATGAAAGGCATGAGATAAACTTGAGGTTAAAATATGTTATGATCATTTTTGAAGATTTTATCTCGTTTTGGGGAATGTTTTAGGAATTATATAGTTTTGGAAAATGGACAACACGCAGACCATGTGACAACCCGTCGCGTCGGACAAAGCTGCATGAATCGAACCGACAACCAAAGTGTGACTGGTATTTATTGCCTACCACCAGACTACGTGAAGTCCCTGGTTAGTTTGACTGATTATTTTTAGTTAGATAATTTTATGAATTATGAGTAAGTTGATTTTGGGTTATCTATAGAAATTTATTAACCTATCATGGAGGATATGTGATTAGGTTAATTACTTTTCAATATGAGACATTAAGAGAAACTGATGTTGTTTGGAGATAAATGTTACGATTTAACTTGGAAGTCTATGTGACTAAATCCTTCAAATATTTGGGTTTCAATCTTAGTTTGGTTTACATTGAAGAATTTTATGGACAAATTGTTTATCGGATGGTCCTCATTGAACTTTGGGTTTTGTTAGACAAAAATTTAGAGAATAACAATAGATTTTCTTTTTTATAAAGGGTTATCCTTTTCTGGATTATCTGATCTTGTACTAATCTTTTTGTTTTTTGTTTAGGTTAAATTATAAAGACATGGGAAGTATGTAGTTCTCTTTTGGGGATTGGGTGATTCTCTAGAAGTTGATTATAGTACTCTTAATGCGAACAAGTCTTCCTAAGTACTCGTCTTTTGGAAAAATATTAGTTTGATTAAGGAATCTAGTAAAAGTTGAAAGTAAACATGAGAAGTGATTATGTTTCCTTATGAATAAATTCTTCAATAAAAAGTAACTTAAAGCAAAAATGTTGTCTATTAAATTTTCCTATTAGGGAATCGAATACAGTTTAACCCATCACAAGTTTGTGATTTTATTATGGTTATCTTTCGCCTAGACATGTTTACTATCACTCTCCCTCGAGAACATGACCCTTTGCTTTTTCTTTCATGTCCATGTTTTCCTACATGTAATCCTAGTATGGGTTAACTCGGGTGACCTATGTACTAATCTGTCTTTATTTTAATGTGATTGTTTTACCGACTCTTGTTCCGATGTGGGACTTTCAAGGATGTTTCCAAGCTCAATTTTAAAATTGCGAGGATGCAATTCCCAAAAGGGGTGAAGGATGTAACACCCAAGGTAAATAAAGAATATGAAATCTTTATATTTATCCATATTTGTGAATAAAATATTAATATTACTTTAAAGGGGATCCTATGCTCGATGGCGTACCCAATACACAACAACGAGTTTCTTGGGAATCTTACGTTGCACTCTAATAATAAAATAATACAATTTTAAATGGTAGTTAATGCCTAGCCATTGTAATGGTGGGAATGAATAGCACTAACTAAAATATGATTATATATGTTTGTCAAATATTTTTACTTTTTATAATAAATATTAGGGAATTAAAAATGCGAATGAATCCAATTTTAAGCATAACCATTCTAATATTCTTTAAAAGGTCGATTAAATGCATTTTGATGGCAAACATCTTTTAAATCCAGTTTTTGACAATATTATGTGTTATATTTGAAAAAATAAAACTCTTCTTTAGAATCGGTACATCAAAATTTACTTTGTGTAATTTTTTGTTATTTTTCCAAAAAATTTCAATTTTTAATGAATAGTGAAAAAATGTTGTATTTTAATTCAAAACCTCTTTTAATATAATTTATTTATATGATTAGATTATCTTTTGAATTGGATTTAAAGTGAAATTAGAATATATTTTTACCATTTAATCCAATAGTGGTTGTAGGAATTAATTTCACTTTGAAATCAGACTTAAACGAGTGTCAATCTTTTAATACATTTTGTTTCAGAAAAACACGCTATTTGTTTTGAAAGCGGGAATTAATTATTAAATTAATTAATTCAACATATATGTTTTTAATTTTTTAAAATAGAAATAATTTTTGAATTCGGAATATCAAATATTTCTTAGGGTGAACTTTTGGTAATTTTATGAAAAACATCAATTTTTGATGAATAGTGAAACCACTAAGTGGTACTTATAAAAATTGATTTTTTCATTTAAATGAATTCTTTCCTTCATTTTGTTTTGAATTTAAAAAATCTGAAATAAAATTTTGTCATTAAGAAGTAAAATGTGGTTCAATGGGATTAAAATAATTTTTTGGTGATTAGTAACTTATTATGTTTTGAATCGCGATTAGAGGTAATTAGTGTAGTTTAAGGTAAGAATAATGTTTTAATAAAATGAAATGACATAGACACATGTCCTACCCTCATTGGATGTGTCATGGATGACCATGAAAATACATGGGTCTACTTGGGGACCCCATGGAGCCACTTTGGTTGGAAAATGACATAAATATCTTTTTATTTAATGTTAAAGTAAAAATGGCACAAACATGAGATGGTTTACTAAATCAATTTTTACATGGGGTTATACAAATCATATTTTTTACTATAAATATTCATTGGGAAGAGAAAAAGATTTCCTACATCATAGTAGTTTTTTATATAATTTTTAGACGTTAAATAATGTAAATTATTTTTGACATCATGATGATGCATCGATGACCTCATTATTTAACGATTTAAATAAATTGGAAAGATAATGTAATATCTAAGACCTAAACATGTCCAAAACCTATTGTATGAGTGGATTTATAACCCTTATCACCATATCCTCGCAAAAAAATCAATGTGGGACCATTAAAATCCGAAACTCATTCTAAAATAAAGTTACATTTCCTTACTATCCAATAGTGCCCCTCCTCTCCTCTTATAAAAGGCCTCCACCTCTACCTCCTTATCCACACTCCCAAAGCCTTTGGATCAGCCACATGCTGCCCATTTTTTTCTCTCCACTTCCCTCTCGTACTCCTTGAAGCCTCACTTTGGGCCGAAGTCTTCCCAAGAATGAATTTTAGCTCAAACCAAAGGGTGTTACCCGATTTTAAGGTAATGACTTCACTTGAGTCCTTTTGTTTTATTTTTCCTCTCCAACCCCTAAACTCTTTTTATTAATTTCTTTTGTAACAACTCAATTATCTTCATTATTCTAGGATGTTGTTACAAGATTTATTCGAGCTACACTTACACACACCTACATCTAATGGTTAAAGAACATATTGTTTCTGTGGATGGCGAATTTCTGCCTCACGAAACGATGATTGTTCAACACTCATATAACACTTTAAAAGGTGGTCATTAAGATGTCACTATATTTATATATGATATAAAATATGTTTATGTTTTACTTAAGCTTCTGTATTTTTCTTTTTTGGCAAACCTTTATGGTCTCCATTGTGGGAAAACACAATAATTTCATTTTAGGAAGTGCGGACTACCGCCCCCTCAAAGTGATGTGATTCGTTAATGCCATATATTGGACGTATAAAGGATGGATTTAAAGTTATTATATATGATGTTATACTGGAATTAAAATATACCTCTATATCATTATTATTTCTTTCCATTAATATATGATATATAAATGAAAGCATCGTTCATGCGTACGCACGGCTTACCGTCTCCATGAACGGTGAATTTCATTTCTTATCCCCAAATGTAATGTACTATTATAAGTACATATTTATAATGGATACATATAATGTATGTTACATATAAATGATTAATCTAATTCTGTAATTAAAATATACCTACCCCTCATTTAGTTTTAATTCAATTAATATGACAAAGAAATGAAAGTAGCGTTCATGCGTACATATGGCTTACCGTCTCCACGAATGGTGCATTTCATTTCTTACCTCTAAATGATTATGTAATATTATAAATACATGTATATGATGGATATATATGATATATATGATATCAAAACCATTAATATAATTCTATATATAATGAACCATTGACCACATGAACAACTTGTAATTGTAAGAAGGTCACTTTCGACTTAAGAACCAAATATCGACAAAACAAACATTATTCACTTAAATGATTACATAATGTTTATAAAATGTAAATAAGTGATATAAAAGGAATAATGAACATGAAAATTTTATTAAGAAAATAGAAATTAACTCGTGTTTATTATTCAGGATGTTAATGAACGATCGAGTCAAGTCGGACCCGAGGTAAGGGATCCTACTCCTCTCTTTCTTTTTTAAGTACACTCTTTTATTCCATTCCTTCTAAGCTCATATTTATTACGATTGGGTTGTTCTTTTATATTACACTTACTATAATTTTTATTTTCATATGATGAGATACCCTATTCTCTCTCATCAATCCATTTTGGATGTTTTGAGTGGTGCCGTTAGGCTGCAGAATTTTCGTAAGAGATCCAACCTCTCTCTTTCTTTTTAAGTACTCTCCTTTATGTCACTTCTTTTAAGATCCTATTTGTTATGTTTGGGGATGTTCTTTTGTATTATTATTTCTGTAAACTTTATTTTTATATGATAAGAGACCCTATTTCCTCTCATCAATCCATTTTGAAATTTTTAAGTGGCGTCGTTAGGCTGCTGAGTTTTCTTAAGGGATCTTTCATCTCACTTTTATTCCCGTGAGATTTAGGCTACATTTGCCACAAATTCTATTGATTGGTGTATTTACTTCCCATAATTATACACATTTTGTAGTATAATTTCATTTATGGGTATTCACTTCTTCATTGTATGACCCTTATTCCATGGGGTGTACGTTTCGAAAGTTACCGAACTCGGTAAGGGGACCTTTCACCCTCCTCTTTTTAAAAGACTTATTTTGTTATGTCTTTTAATTCACATACTATTTTGTTGGGATATGTTCTTTTATATCCTTATTGATGTAAATTTTATGTCCAAGTGATGAGATGCCATTTTTATCTCTCATCAACTCATTTTCTGAATTTTGAAGTGATGCCGTTAGGCTGTCGAATTTTACCAATGGAACTTTTTAACCCAATATCGATTTCTTTGGGTTCAACATGTAGTTATTGAATATTTCATCTTTTGAATATGTGTTAATGAAATTTTATTGTTTTACACTTAATATCCTCTAATATTGGGTGTATTTATATTTGTCACACATAATTTTGAGATTGAATTATCCTTAATTTAAGGATACCTTCTTTATAAGGGAATTCATCACATTTGACATTTCTACTGAGACTTCATTGTTGTTATGAACCAATTCACTCTTATATGGTGTATATACTGTCCTTTGGAATATTATATCATGAATCAATTTATTCTCATGATATTATAAATTTTTTACTAAATGTTATTCCTCAATTCTTGTATTCAAGTGTCTCTAATTTTGGTAGAACCCCTTTAACCAAAATATCGCTTTAAATGTTTTAATTATTTGTTCTTATTAATATCCATGTTTTCATAGTGGTTTTAAGGATTTATTTATATGGATATTAATGGTTTAAAATTTTAAAAGATTCAATGTGGTATGGGACAATTTGATTCAAAAATCTCTTTATTAAATGTTTTAAATGGTTTTGGAAATGGTTTCTTTTTGAATGGATTCATTATATCAATATCCTAAAATGTTATATTGTGATTGAAATGTGGAAATTTTATCTTTACTTTATGCATGTTTTATGTGATACATTTATATTATGGTTCTTGGGCATTGTTATGAAAATGGGTGGTTCCGGGATAAACTAAGGGCGGGTGAGCCCGATATAGCTCTCCAATGCATTGGGTAACGTGAAGGAGTGAAACGATAAGGTTCATCCGAAAAGATTTAGGGAATGTACTGTGGTGGGTATTCCAAATGTAACCAAGAGGGTTACTCCCTACATAAGAATTTTATGAATGCCTCAAGTTACCTTTATGTCTTATGATTTCTATTATTTATTGATGATTTGATGAGGTATGTTAAACTGTCTATATTTTACGGGTAAAGTATGATTTCATTCTTATGTATATATGAACTCATGTTTCCTTTCCTTATTTTTATAACCCTTACTGAGCTTTTTATGCCCATCCCAAGTTTTTTTGAAATGTTTTTCACAGGTCAAGTGAAAGGTATATTTTATGATGATAGTGTCAAGGAAGTGTCTAGAATGAATCCATGCTTTATTTTTAAATATGTTTCTGTTGATGGAAAAAAATGAATACTATCTTTTATGTAACCACTTTGTGTAAATGTGGAATGTAATGCACGTTTTATGATCTAATTCTCTAAAACTCTATACCTGAAAAGATCCTCAATGTGTAATCTTGTATTAACTCAAGATTAGGTAAGGTTTAAGGCTGGGGCCTTATAATTAACCCCTCTGGTTTGAATGGTTTTTTGGGTTTCTATTTCATTGCAATGCTCGGTTAAAAGGGTGGTTAGAGATATCCTTATGAAAAATGTTTCAGGATATCATTATGATGGATCGCTTCATATTCTTGGATATTGTTGGTGGAACATTGTGACCTATAGACCTACTTGGTTGGGTCATTGGGCTCTCTTGTTGAGTAAGGTACCCCCCACTAAAATTTATTGCACGACTCTAGTGCACCCTAGATTGTTCCTCCCTTGGAAGATTCAATAGTTGATGAATATAATGAATATTTTTCACGAGCTTTGTAAATTGACTCTACACCAATTTCCATCTTAGTATTGTGGATCCCCATGTAGTGGGAGTGTTTTCTTGGAAGGTTGAATGAGACGTCAATTTATTAAGTTACCTGATTCATCGAAGGAAGTGGTCATGGGATATTAGTGTTGAAGGTGTTTAAAAGGGTCTATGGGTCCTTAGTAGTCTCTTTGTAGCAGGGGTTCGCGTTAAACTACCAGTGTTGTAAATATGGTCTTGAGTGTATGTTTTGTCCACTTTCTAAAATTTTGTGATGTTTGAGAATGTTTCATATGGTCCCTCTCTATGTAATTATTCTATTAGAAACAATAGTCAGGTTGAGGGACACCATGTGATGATATCTGCTTGTTTGACTATAAAGGTGAAGTAGTATACTATTTTTTTCCTTTGTTATGAATGAATTGTGTCAACTTTTGGGAAATCGTGAAAACCTTTTTTTTAGTAGGGTGTTACTATATATAATTTACTCCTTCTATTTCCCATCTGATGAAAACAAGGACTGATGTTGGTTCATTATCTCTTCCTATGTTTCACAAAAATGGCACGTTTTTATATAATCATTTTTTGGAGTGTGTTTTGTCTTAGTGAAACCATATGGGATTGAAAAGTAGGTTTTTGTAGCACCGAATGAAGAATTTCCATTCATGGTATTCCAACCCATATGGGATTATGGTTTAGTTTTTTAAACCCTGGGTGTCATTAAATTTCTTTTTTTTTGTTCCTCTTCGATAGAAAGTTGTGGGAGGAATGTCCGTTTATGTTCTCTCCCAAGGTCATTATTTCCCTCTTTCATAGTTTTCGAAGAAAGGATTGAAATTTGGATAGACATGATGAGTACAGGGTCAGTAGTAACCATGCCCCCAAAAAACATGTAGATAGAATAACCCCCATTGTTAGCACATGGTTTCCCAAACTATGAAAACTAATAATATTTTCAACCCAACTCATTAAATTTGGGGTCACTCTATGTCATCCGTGTTGCTTGGTTAAGATAATTCGTTCTTACGATGGGGAGAACTACTATGATTCTCAAGTAAGTTAATATATAAATTTAAAATGGATGTATACCCCTTGTACCAAGGAGTCAGTTTGGACCTCCCCGTGTTAGTGTCTTGATTCTGTCTTAGGAAAATTCAATTTTTCTCTAATGGTGGGGTGCCCATTTTTGTTTCCTAGTAATAGTAACTCATATTTTTGCTTAGTTTTGACATAGTGGTAGATATTCTTGTTCAGATCAATCATACAAGTGAAATCATCCTTGGGTAAACGTATGGATTGGAGAGAATGCAACAGATTAGTTATACCATGGTCAGTGTAACATTTTTCATTGTTGTTGTTCATTTGTGTAAATTTCTAGAGTCTTATTTGGATACTGTTTGAGGAGTTTTATTTTGGGATAAATTCTAAATGTGCTTAATTATTTTAGGATTTGGTGTATGTTTTGGTTTGTGATAGTATTACTTTATTAATTGACCATTGGAGGTGTTTTTTCCATTAGGGGGTGGGTGAAACATGGAAAAAGATCCCATTTAGGTCTTTCAGTTGGGTTTATTTTTTTCATTTGGCCTTGCTATGGATTTTTTGGTGGAAAAGTTTTATTGTGGGGATATTTTTCACATCCATGACTTTATTGAGGGTATTTTTAATTTAATTTTAATTATTATATTCTTTGGGCGCTTTCCCACGCATATTGGTGGAAATTGTGGGTTTTCAAAATCTGGGCCAAACCGTGAGTCCATTTCCTATTTAAAAAATTAATTTTGGTTCTTTGTAAATATGTACTTTTGCATCATTTTACATCCATTACACATCCCAATTTGAATAACCAAGAATATTATAACCACCATATCAATTTGATTCCCATAGGAATCCATAATAAGGATGGATTTCTATTTTTTATTAAGGTGTTAGGACTGCCCGAAATCCCATTTTCTATATTAATTAGTCTAATTTTTCAACATTTCATCCAATTTTTATGGTTTACCCTTGATTACAAATCTCTCCCAATACCACATACTCAAGGCTCACCCCAGTGTTGTCTTCCCCCTCTTTGGAGATCATATGCATCGTGAATTTGTGAGAACCCTCTCTGGATTACACAAATCGCCGAGATTTGGGAGGTAAATTTTTTCTCTCATAACTAATACATTTTTAAAGTTTTCACCCCATTTTAGTTCTTACATGACCTCCTCAACATTATTAGAAGTTCACTTTCAATTTTATATATTTGGAAATTCAGATACAAGTGTATTTGGGTTGTTTTTTAATGATTTTTTGATGTAAGTGTGTATCTCATCATTTCCATCCTTCTCCTTTGGGTTTCCTCAAACTTTCATGATGTGATATAATTTTAATAAGTTAGTGTTCATACCTAGGGTTTTATTTTGTGACATTTTTCTAAAATCCTATGGATTATGGAATGATTTCATTTCCTTGTGGCGCGACGGTAGTGGAATTGATGTCCTGCACAAGGGTTTTGACATTTTTGCATAAATGGAATGTAATTCCATTTGTAAGAATAATTTTATTACTTAAGATTCTTGATATTCATATTTTTCATGTTCCTCGTATTTTGGGTGGGGGTATGATAACCATTTTTTATGGATTTGGGTATGCATTTAATTTTATATTTTTATTTTTGTCTTTCAAATGTTTTTTTTCAATGTGTAACACTTGTTGAAAGATTTGGGATTATTTTATAACACATAAAAGTGGTTTATTTATGTTTTTTGTGCTGCCAATTATACTTTGGAAGGGTCCGGGTGTGATTCTGGGATTAAAATTCGGTTTTAATGGTTTTTTGGTTCAAAACGTGGCCATGCTTCTTGAAGGTGATCTATGAAAATTCCAAATAGTCTAATGAGTTACACAAAGGATGAAAATGATGTTTATGTACTGTTTTAATACGTACATATTCCTAAAAGGTGTTTTTGAAAGATTATGTTTTTATTTGTGACGTAAAAAATTTTTAGAATGTTCTATAATTTGTTGATATGATTTCTTAATTTGTGATGTGGTTTCCAAACATTATTGTGTATTTTTTTTGTGAGTATGATAATAAAATGAATATGGAGGTGAAAAGAGTATTATGTGAAATATATGTGTGGGATTTTTTATCTTCGTGAGGGTTATTTGAAAATGTAATATCCTTTTTAAAATAGTGTATTTAAAATGTGGATGTTGTTTGAGAACAAAAGGAATATCGGGTATGTAGGTTGGTGGACGTGTACCAGTTTGCTATTGATCTTGTGTGGTTTGACCTCAGTTTTGTATAGAATGATTGATAATGACAACACTAATTAAACTATGAAAATGATGATTATGATTATGGTGGACCACTACGTTATGGGTATGATCCCTACTAGTGGATTGTGCATGAGAATAGATATTTGGATTGTTACCTTCACCGAGATATGAGGTACCTATAACCCACAATGAGCTAATTCCTAGGGGATATTTTCTTGTTTAATGTGCTCATTAGATACCTTATGCTTACTATTGTCATACACTCTTTTTGGTTTAAAAATTCATAAGCTTTGGTATTGGTTTTAGAAGTGTTTATTATATAAAATAACCCACAAGAAAACTGTTTTTATTTAATGTTTCTTCTCTTTAAAGTTATTATTATCATTTCTTGATTACAAAGACCTTAATTATTTTAGTCATTGAATTTTTATCACATGGAATATTATAGTGGTGGAATCCTACTGGGATATTTCTCACACACTACTTACAACAATAGGTGTAAGTAAACTTGGTTATTTTTTTCCAGGTTTGGGTTGGACTTTTTGTGCCAACGGTTCAGGTTTCTATCGGTTATTGTGGGTGCAGTGTAATGGAGATGGATTGAGGGAGGTGCCTCTTTCAATGAACAGGTTATTGGGCTTTCCATTTTGGGTATCTTATTTTGTTATGGTATTTGAGAAATGATTTAAATTATTAAATTCAATTCTTATTTTTAATAGATTGTTTGTTTTGAAAAATCCATATTTGTTGTGTTGGATCTGTTATTTGTTTTTATTGTTTATAGATTCAGGTAAATAATTGCAAATTCCATTTTGTGAGACTGAAGAAGTTTTTCCAGCCCATGGGGATTGGGAATTCCTATCGGGGCATGCAATGGGTTTGGATGGGAGTCAATTTTGATGGCAACCAGATTCAGTTCGTGACAAAATATTATTCTTAAATATTTATAATTATTGGGAAATATTTCTAATTATAGGAAATTTTTTCTAATTAATGATTATTATTTCAAATTAACACTATTTATTCTTAATTACAAATAATAAATTCTAATCACTTCTAATTACCTCATATTACCACCAATAATTAGTAATTGTTACTTATTATTACTCCTTATTAAAAATTAAAAAAAATTTATTACTATTTATTACTATATATTACTAATTATTACAAAATATCAGAATTTATTTTTAATTATTAATAATTATTAAAAAATTCACATTATTAAGAATTAATAATAATTATTACAATTTTATTAGTTATATCTAATTATTCGTAAATATTAATAATTAATATTAAATATGAAAAATTATTCTAATTATTACTCATTATTACAATTTGTATCAAATTATTACTAATTATTTCTAATTGTTCCAAACTATTACTAAATACAACCAGTTATTACAAATTATAATGAATTGCCATTATTTGTTAGTATTTATTAGTATTTCTTTCAATTTATTACTAATAACCACAATTTATTACAATTCTCAATACATATACTTTATTTTTATTGATTAAAAAACTCACCAACCATGAAACAAACACATTCCCCTTTTAGGAACTAACATATGTATTCATTCCCAACGTTTTTTCAAGTAGGGGTTAGAAACTTTTTCAACCCTCCATGTGATATTTCCTTGGATTTTCCCTGGAACACCATTTTCCTTTTCTTATCATTATAATAAATAAGGATTCAATATTTCATTTCCTCTTTGAGTTCACATTGAATGATTTATTCATATAAGTCAACACGCTATTTGGCTAACGCCATTATAAGAGTTAGTTTGAAGCCCTTTAGGATTTGGGTAATTATACATTCACAGTTAATTATAATACCATATGTTTGACTTGTATGTGTTGTTAAATTTTCATAGTAGGAATATTGATATTCATCATCCCTCTACTTGAGATCAAGAAATTCATTATCTATCATTGTTGAAATAATACGATCAATATACATATTGTGAAATTGTCTCGAGAAATTTTCACAATTTATGGAGTCAATTTCATATCATCATCTCATATTCTTGATAAGGTTCCATTGTTGATCTATGTCACCTTCTATATGGTAGACATCTAACCTGACCATTTTATTCATTAAACACATTAGAATATAATATATCATTTAACTTGTACTGGTCCATTTTTTCAACAAGTAAAAGATCAATGAAACCACTTAATGATGCTGGTGGCTGCCTCCTAAATGAGTCAACAAAGAATTGTTCCCCCATTTTCTTTGTTGTATGTTCACCATTCATTGAATGATAAATCAAAAAATGAGGGGTTTTAGGTCATCTCCCATTATATTCATTTTCATAGGATGAAACCAATTGAATTTACCATTTCATTCCTCAGTAACATTAATTATTTCTAAATTTAGATACCATCATTTAAATATATGAAATATTTTACATATCCATAGAGATATCCATAGACATTTACATAGAAATATCCCTTGTGATTTCACTAATTTTTCCCATATTAGTTTCTAGTGGATGACAAAACCTTTCCTTTGATACCAATTATATCATCACATGATTAACATGAATGGATCTTACATATTTTTTTTATTAATATTCATCTCCTTAAAAAATACATTGTAGAGGCGTGTTATAGTTATGTGAATTTGGAAATGTGGAAACAAATTCTTATAATTTGTTGACAGATCCCTAAGATCACTAAAAATATATTTTTCTATAGTAATTCTACATAAAACCCATTCTTCAAAGCATTGAAAATGATACATAAGTAAGGAGAATGATCAAATTATTTGATATGGTAAATAGGAATATTTTTAACAATAATCTTGAGCATAAGGGTTTGAGAACATGATTTTATCATTATATGATCATACCATGTATATCAAATAATATAATCAAGAGTCATGGAATAATGATTTATATTTCATAAATCATGAATGATAATTTTATCAAGATAATATTCCATAAAATCATAACATATGATTAAGTCAAGTAATTATGGTATACAAATCATCTTATGACATTGTGAACATGTATGCGTAGAAATAGGTTCCCTAATTAATTTTAGGACGTGAAATTAAGCCCACTCTGAAACTAATTTCCATGAATCTTGATCAATGAATAACATTTTGAACATTTAATCAAGTTCATTCATATCATTGTGAACGTATAATATTTTTCATGAACAATCTTATGGAAATGAAACTAGGTATCTGTATGAAATTCTGAATATGTAATTATGTTTATGTCAAAAAATGTAGAAAAATAAGGTTCAATCATAATATTTTTAACAGCTAATCACAATCACACATAAACTAATGGACATGCCTAAATTTCCATGTATAAAACATTGAACATATAATCAGGTCAACAAATTTAATTGTGAACATTTAATAGACTTCATTAATAACATTTATAATATGTAATCTTGTTAATTTATATAATTTATAATAATTATGCATCAATCATCAACCAATACATTGGAGGGAGATATATGTCCTACCTGCCACATAATAAAATTACACATATTTATACCACAAGATGATAAAAAATCATCATATCATAACCCATGAAATATAATGGGTATCATAAAAATTTCATAATATTATTACCCATGTAAAATAGATAGCTCTCATAATCATTTCATTAGATTATAACCCGCGAAAAAAATAGTTTTCAAATGAATATAATTTATCGAAGTGATACTGGTTACATAGACAACGTTCTATAAAAACATAACCCATTACTGAAATAATATGGTAATCATGGATCATATCCACATTATTTTTTCCACTATAATAGTGTATCTCATATTACATTGTGATGGATTTTGAAGGGCCATATGAAATATTTAAAAAGGGAAATATTAATTCAGTTAAAAGCTTGTTTTTAAAACCATTTTCTTATAAAAATAACAATAAAATTTCATTTATTTCATTTCTTATTGGGAATATATTATTTTAATAGAAATTTTTTTTAGAAAATAAATTAACTAAAAGAAATTCTTTGAAACTATCATAGAAATCATATAAATGATTCATGAAAATATTTTTCCAACATTTTTCTTTAAAAACACTCGGAAAAGTTATAAAGAATTATTTAACACATTTTGAAAACAATTTTCATTGAAAATAATTTCAAAAATTAAAAATTGGTTTGAAATAATTTTGGAAAATATTTTCTCGAAAATTATTTTGAAAACGTATAAAGAAAATATGAAATCATTGAAATCATTTTCATTGAAAATGAAAATTTTAAAACGTGTTAAAGTCACATTAAATGTTTTTTATGTATAAAATAATTTTAATCATATTTTTATTTTAAAACAAAATTAAAATAAACAAATTTCTATAATTTTATGTAATATGTTGCATTATAATTTAATATTTTTGTCATATAATGTAAGAATCTGGGGAATGAATCTCAAGATTTATGGAATTTCAATACATTTTAAACATTCCCTTTTCACCATAATATGTCAAGAGAAGTGCCTTGATTTAAAATGAAAAGAAGATTAATTTTTAAATAAAAAATGAAAAGTTATAAATGACTAAAAAATTAATTTAAACATCATAGTATAGTAGGATAATATTTTTAAAAATGTTTTTAGGAAAAAATTCTTAAAATAATATATATTTTTATCTAAAAGGAGAAATAAAATATGATTTTCATAGAAAAATTAATTCTATTAATTACAAAACATTGTAAAATAGAAACAATACATGAAAATATCACAGATAAATATATGACATTAAAATTCATTATTTTTTTGCGGGATGGATCGTATGATTTCATCAATGGAAGAAAAATCATAAGCATTCTAGATAAAATATGAATTTATAGTGATAAACTATTAGAACTTTGGGAACATTGAATCATAATTTTAATGAGAAAATAACATCAAATTAAGATAAAAAGAAAATTAATGAGGGATATTCATCCTATAATATGTCAAAGGTTATTATATAAACCCTATGGAAAACTATATATGTATATAATTTCATGTATCTTAACAAAGACAAGCTGAGACAAAAAATAATCTACAAATTTTCTAGATTTTGGTCCATAATACCCATGAAATAAATATCATAAAATGGAAAGGTAAATAAAACTAAAATAGAGTTACGTAATCATATTATATTATCATATTAATTATATACACCATACACAAAATTTAGTGGTGAATAAGGAATGTATCTCATTAATATATCACGTGATATGAAAAAACCCATACATTATGTCTTTAAATTATTCATAAACCATTAAAAATAGATTATAAAAAATATAAATGTATTTTTAAAATCCCAAATTACCATATAATTATATCTTATACCACATAAGATTTTACATTGACTGTTATTACCATTTCATAAACAATTTCTTGTTAATGTTATGATTCATGTAATATTTGTGATGTTTTTCATATACGGTTTGACTTGTAATTCTTGATAATAATTTGTAGATCATGATATAATTTTTTCATGATGATTAACAATGATATAAATATAATATATATTCATTGTATAAATATTTATAATATTATATTTAATAAATAATTTATTAAATTGATTACACATTTAATGGAGACAATTGGCAACACTTACATAAGAATGTAGATTCCATTTTATTTGTATATTGAAGGAAATAAATTAAATGAATTATATGTGTATATATATATAATATAATTAAATTTTATTTTGAATTTCATTTATATCTGATTATTTATATAATACCAATAATAATATGTTCCATGTAATGTGTGAATGAATTACACCTCTGTTCGGAGGGAGTCATCCACAAATCATAAAACGATGTTATCGTATTTACTAATAATGTAAAGCATGATGTTATGTTTTATGTATTAATTCATGAATATATAATAAGTAATAAATATAATATATATAATTTAAAAACATTAAATTATACAAAACAACAATGATGAGATGTGGTAAGGTAAAAACGAACAATATTTTTTAGTGAGGCGGGAGTATTCCATACACAGGAACGATATGTACATTACCCAATATATAGATATGTTCTTATGTGTTTTTATAAACCTTATAATAGAAAAATATCTATATATTTATGATATATATGTTATTATAAAATCATATAATAAGAATATTTGTGTGGCTAGTGAATGAAAATAAAACAAAGTGCTTCTAGAAGAATGTTATCTCGTTCTTTGGTAACATTTCATGGTTTTCAGCAACTGAATTACTTGATTTAATTTATGTAAAATATATTGAATATATATTAAATTTAAGGATTTTGTTAAGATATTGTGTTATAGGTTTTTGGATAAATATTTCTTGAGATGTGTCAATAATTGGGACGGATTAGTGTCTTTTAATAGGGGAGGAGGAGTGTCAATCTTAAAATTTTTCTGCAATGGAATGTCAAGAAATTTTTTCAAATGAAAATTGTGTCCAATAATGGTAATACACAATTAAAGGGATTATTGGGGATATATATTAACATCCAAGAGATTTTGGGTAAGTTTTTATTTCATTTTGGGCCTTATATTTATTGATTAGTTATTTAGTAGGCTAACGTTTCTCTTAATCGTTATATTTTCTTTTAAACAAATTCAAAAATATTTTCTATCAAAAAAATATTTTACCGAATTATAAATTAGAAATTATTTTTATTCCAACCATGTAATCTATTTCTAAATATTCCCAGCATAGATGTTGCAATTAATGATTTAAATTTAATTATGCAGATGGGACACACGCAGGGTTTTAATGTAAAAATGTTCTATATTTTGAAATACTTTTGTAACCAATTTCAATGTGAAAGTGATTCCAATGACCTAAATTGTATAAATTTTTTGTAAAATAGTTCTAATTATAATTTAAACCCAATTAAAAATTTAATATTACCATATAAAAAATCTGAATGATAAAGCGATTTTGAATTAAAATTCAGTATTTTTTCACTATTCATCTAAAAATCAAACTTCTAAAAAACAAAAAGGAAACCAGATAATATAATTATATTATTCCATCATAACTGAAGATTTATTTTCCATAAAATGAGTATATATTTCACAATAATTATATATTTATTGGGATCATTATTAAAATGTGGTAAAATTACATTTTAGAAAAAATATATATTTTAATTCATAAAATTGGATATATTATTTTCTTATAACTATAAAATATATTTCATGATTATTGAA
Source organism: Viscum album (assembly GCA_963277665.1). NCBI lineage: Eukaryota > Viridiplantae > Streptophyta > Magnoliopsida > Santalales > Viscaceae > Viscum > Viscum album. Next base: position 655,471,433 of record OY728122.1, on the reverse strand, counting down.
AATAGTGATTTAATATAATATATATATTACTAAAAAGAGTAATCAATATTTTTTAATTTAATTTTTTATCAAAAAATTATTTGTCTATAATGAATTGCGGTTTTACTAAAATAATTTCATTATTACTAATCTATTCACACATTCATTTATAGATAACTAAAAACCAAAGGATTCATTTTACACCCTTCTTTAAATAATATTTTCACAATTTAGTTAATCATGTTCATAACTTCTACTATAATTTCTTCTTGAAAACTATAAAATATTTTAACAATAACAGAAATATCACGTTGTTGTTTGGTAAAAGGCGGCCTTGTGTTTAACAATAGTAATCAAAGGGTCTCAGTAATGGGTGTAACCAAATCAAAATATAGTGATTTATGCCCATATAGATAATATAAGTCATTCTATTAGAGCACAATCAACATAGTGTTGTGTAAGAAGAATGAATACCTCAATGCATTTATATAGCCATAGCCATATCCAGTGTTTTATGAAATGACGAATATTGAAAAGATTAAATTAATTAGAAAAAAATATTTCACAGTAGCGGGGGTGTCACAATTAATCACCTATTTTTTAAATAATATAACATATCAGTACAATGGATAATCCTATGGATATTCACCCCCAGATAATATTCTTAAAATTGCGAATATTGTTGAATTAATATTGATGGTTGGGATGTAAGAACATGATTAAATTTACATCCATGTGAATGAAAATTTTTACATTCACAACTTTTTAATTAAAAAATATAGAATATAAATCTATAGTGTTGGGACCAAGTTGAATGGGGAAGGAAGTTTGAAGAGTTAACCTTTTCAGAGTGTTGTATTTTGTTGTCAAAAAAGATAAATCAGTTCACTTTGTAGAAGGATCACAAACCAGATGATGCTTTACTGATATGTATTTCTCAAATATCATAAGTCATGAGAACTTTTGATGCAATCCTTATGATGTAAAGGGGGAGAAATTTTGATACCAGTCATATACTGTTTTAATTGGAAGGAGTGATGCTGCTGGAAGATAGGGAAGTTTATGTACTTCCCATTGTGACTCTGACGATGCTAGATCTGGTCATTCAAAAGTCAAATATCACGATAGTGGAATTATTGATAAAAGTAGAATAATGGTTAGGGGAAGCAGTGGAGAGAGAAAATGAAAATGCAATGAAAATCTGGGGGCGGCAGAAAAGAACAGTTTAAGGTGGCACAGTTTTCCAGTGTTTGCCAAATTTTAGGGCCTGATAATCGGGAGATGAAAAAATGAGCTTGGCAATGGATTTTGCGCGCAAGATTGATGATGGTTTATATTTTCACATGGAAGGAGTTATTCAAGGTCAGAACATTGAAAAATGACAAAGGAATGGAGTGCGCGGAAATTTAGGCAGGTTACGCGAAAAAATAAAGTGGTGCGTGAAATAGTAGCAGGTTGTGGGAAAAATCTACGGGATGCGCGAAATAGAGGAACGATGTATTTCGCACAAAAGTTGGTTCGAGATCAGATGCTCGAAAATTGGAAAAGGCATGAAATGCACGAAATATTGGAGAAGTGCGTGAAATATGATGTCGCGGGAAAGATTGGGTTTTCGCGCAAAATGGAATGCTGTGTGGAATTTGGCGCGCTGTAAAGACCCGTAAATTTCAAAGAAATTTTTTTCTTTGGATTTTAGAAGAATGCAGTTTCTGACGGCACCTGATTCCGAGGCTCGGTGTGCCCGGAATCATTTTCTGAAGTTTGGCTTGGGTACGTTCAGTGAATAGACGAGCGGGTTATTCTAACTTTTGAACCGGTGCTCAGAATCGAATTCTGAGGGCACCGATGAAATCGCAGTGCCGGTAATTGCTTAGAAACGCCTCTTCTGGAGTTGTGTTTGATCAGGTGTGGTTTTTTATTTTTGGGCTTAATGTTATGAAATAAAAATAAAATATACGACAAACTTTATTTTATTTCACTTAAGCTACTTGGAAGCCACTTAAAGCAGCTTAAGATGAGTTGATGCGGATAGGGTGCAATCAATAAATATCCTACCCTCTTGGTAGGATATTTGTGTGGTGGGGCCCGCACGTGCCCCACCGTTTCTTTCCGCTATATAATGCACCCGCGAAAACCCGTCATTATGAAAGTCAACTGACGCGTTTTCATATTTTCTAAATGCACCAATTAATTGGGCGGTTTTATTCATTGAATTAATTCGATAAATTAATTTAATCGTTTCTTAACATGTTTTCAATACGTTGGCGTAATAATAAAATAAGACCAACGCACGTCTTTTGGAAAAATGCTCATTGAGAGGTTTTGACAACTTTGTGCCTTCATCCTCTTTCACGAAGAACGTGAAGAACTCGAAGAACGCGAAGAACGCGAAGAATGCCGTCACCCTAGGAGATTGACGACGCTTCTTCCAAGACGTTCTTCCCCACAACGATCTCCGATCACCAACTGCTTGAGTTCGTCGACGTGTCACTGTATTCCGCGACGACGCGACGCCCTTCAGCAACGACGTGACGCCTTTCCGCGATGAGACGGCGCCCTTCCGCGATGACGCCACACCTTTCCGCGACGACGCAACTCCCTTCCGCGACGCGACGACCGCCTCCTTCCGCGGCAATCAAATCCGCGAAGAACGCGCGTGCGACGAATTGACGAGGTAGGGGTTGTTCTGAAATAATCAATATTCTCATGATTGTTTCTTTTAAAATGAAGAACCAGTTTCACAAGAACCATTTTAATTTATTAAAATTGTTATGTGTTATGATTTTTCTATGTGTTGTTTTATCCTCCCGATTGATACCGTCTAACATGGAGGGTGCGGGCAAAATAAACACGGCCTGACAACCCTCCGTCGTTCTTTGTTGTTGTGTGGATTTGGCGGGCGACAAAAAAACATGCCGCAAAGGAAATTTGATGATTCCATAGAGAATAGCGGGTCCCGGGTGGAGCAGCGGCACAGACAAGAAGGAAAACGGACCACCGGAGTAACTCCGGTGGCCCGCGGAAGTCTCCGGCAGCGCGGGTTACGGCGCGGCGGTGCCCCGGCGCGCCGCCGGACAGGGCCGCCGTGGATGAAGCATCTGTGGCAGCGGCCAGCAGACTCGCGGTCACGCAGGTCCGGCTCGCCCGCACGGGACGCGGCAGAAGCCGCGTCTGCTGATGTCCATTGCGGCCCCTCGAGGGTCGCGACATCCTCATCCCATGGGGCGGCGCCCCGCGGTGCTGCCACGCTCAGCCGCGTGGCCGAGCCGAGCCGGGCCGGCCGGGTCGGGCCGCACCCTGGCCTGACTGGACTAGGTCCAGCCAGGTCGGATCGGGTCGGGCCGACAGGGTTCAGCCGACCCAGGGGGGGTCGGGCCGGGTCGGCCCGGGCCCAGAACCCCCGTCTTCGGACCATTTTCGGTCGTTTGCCCGTAACATGAGCTACGGGCCTTTGAACGACGCGCTGTCAGCGGAAACGCGATCCTTGGATCAAGATGGTCGTTTCGGTATATCGCAGTCAAGGTTTCGGGCAAAATTGGGTTCGGCCGGATTGGTTCGTTCACGAAACCAACTGGGCCCTCGGAGCGGAAACGCTCATATCATGAGCTTCGGACATCCGATTGGTGTGCCGTCAACTTCATTGAATTCATCTAAGTGAGATGGAGCTTTTGGCATACTCCGCCCAAGGTTTGGACATAGGTGGAGTACGGTTGGGTTGGTTTTCCCTTAAAAACCAACCAGGCCCCTGGGACAAAAAAGCTAATAACTCTCAGGCCTGGCATCTGATTGACGCGCCATCTGCGGCGTTGAGTTCCTGTTGACGATACGGAACTTTTGGATACATCAACTCTGGATTTGTGTCAGTTGATGTATCAGCCTCTCGGCTCGTGGAGCGGACCCTCTCGAACGAGCATGGTGTGTGCGGGGACCCTAGTGCTGGCTTCGACTTCGACGATGACAACTATACAGTGATCCTCGGTGGATTCGACAATGACGATGATGAGAACAGTACGATAATCCTCCGTGTTTTCGGTAGTGACCACAACGGTACATCTTGGGATACATCAACTCCAGACTGCATGTCAGGTGATGCATCGACCACTTAGCTCGTGGAGTGGACCCTCTCGGAATGAGCATGCTGTGTGCGGAAACCCTAGAGCCTGTTGAGACTTGACGACTGCTGATCGAACGACTCGGTGTGTTACGGATAGCCCAGTGAGGATCGCTTGGTTGCAGCGACAGACCCACGGTGGAGGAGCGCTTGGTTGTAGCGGCAGACCCGCAGAACTCAACAGAAGAAATACCTATGTAGGCTATGAGGGGGAGCACTTGGTTGTAGCGGTAGACCCACGATAGAGGTGCGCTTGGTTTTTTTGGCACTAAGGAGTGCTTGGTTGTAGTGGCAGACCCACGACGGAGGAGCGCTTGGTTGTAGCGGCACGGGAGATCCCTTGGTTGTAGTAGCAGGCCCGCAGTACTCGATAGGTGGAGTACTACAGCAGTCCAAGTTTGGAGGGAAGCGCTTGGTTGTAGCGGCAAAACCAATGTGCTTGATGGAGAAGAAGTTTCCCAATAGCTATGGTTTCAACTTCATGATCGATCCTATGTGGGTCATTGCGGGGGTTAGTACCTACCGATCCTCTGTGGGTCCGACAGAATAGATGAATCAGTGGGTACATCTGATCATCTCTATCGTTTTACGAAGAAGTATAACCTGTGTGAGCTGAAACTCTGTTTTACCTTCCATTGTGTATTGTGTTGAGCTATCCTGTGTGGATTTATGTTTTACCTTCCTTTGTGGATTGTGTTGAGCTATCCTTTGTGGATTTACGTTTTACCTTCCTCTGTGGATTGTGTTGAGCTATCCTGTGTGGATTTTACGTTTGGTTTTCCTGTGTGGACTGGGTTGTACATGAGCTCGGATGTTGGAGTCGAGCGAGTATTGATGGCTTAGGTATATGTATGGGCATATACCTAAGTCGTGTCGGATGTTACTTCGTGATTGTATATTTACATTGTGGATTATCCTTTGTGGATTTTGGGAGACTTTCGGGGATCTCGGGGTCCCTACTGAGTAGATTAAACTCACCCCTGCACGGGCTATGCCCGCACATCGTTGTGTTGGATGCAGACGACGGACAACGCTGATCGTGGTGGAGGATTGCAGAGCAGGATGGTACCTGGATGTGGACCACTGGGCGGGACGCACTCGGAGCGGTCGGCTGGACCCGAGGAGCAGTGGAGGCTTTCTGTACCCACCCTTCAGGTGGGATTTCCAGAGGACGGCTCAACGCTGCGGCATTACTATTCAGTTGCTGTTTTTCCCCTTTTAGTTGTACTTTACAGTTGGGCTTGTATTTCCGGCCCCCTTTACATTTCTGAACTTAATGTTGTACCAGCTTTTACTTAGTGTTTACCTTTCCGCTTGCTTACTCTGTAGTCCTTGTTTACTTTTCAAAGGAAATTTCTTCCCTTTTACCGAGATTTTACGCCTTGGTGCTAGTTGCCTGCCCCTGGCCTATGGAAGGTGGGCATGGGGTAGTCATGACACGGGTCTCGAGGACAGGTCGTGAAAAAATTGGTATCAAAGGAGTTCGGTTCTACTACAGACTCTGATCTTTCTTTTATGTGAAGCAATAGTGTTAAGTGTATTGAGTGTGGTTATCAGTCCAGGGAGCCTAGTGTTGGTGTGGCGGCCGACGTATCCATACACCAGGACCCTGACTTCTGATTTCTGACTTAATGCACGAAAACATTGATTGCGTGTGTGTTTCTAGTTTTCTTTGTGATTACTTGTATCAACTAACCATGTATACTGTTATGACCGTGGCGCACCTATTTCCTTTCAGAATGGCCCCACGATGGCAGCCAGCTAGGGTTCCGAGTGTTGTACGTGACGACAGCCCACCGAGCGACGAGGCCTCGGTACAAGTCCCTTTGACAGTAGAGGCACCAGCGGTACCCCTACCCGCCGAGCCACCAATGCTTCCAGCCCCAGCCGCTGACGATGCACGTCTCCTTAGTGCACTTAATGAGTTCCAGCACTAGCGACCGCCCAGATTCCGTGGGGAGACGGACCCCCAGGTAGCCGAGGACTGGCTGGAGGCAGTTGTTCGAGTTTTCTGGCTAGTGAGGACACCAGCGGACCTTATGGTGGTCCTTGCAGCGAGCCTCCTGCATGCGGAAGTAGGCAGATGGTGGAGCTTGATGCTCTAGGTTCACGACGAGTCATCAGTCCTTTGGACGGACTTTGAGAGCCTTTGTTTCTCAGAGCTCGTCCCAGCCACCCTCCAAGCGGTGCGCATTCAGGAGCTACTACAGCTGCGGCAGGGCAGCATGACAGTAGCCCAGTACGCGGCGAGTTTTACCGATCTCTCTCGCTATTCCATAGACATGGTACGGGACACATTCTTCAGGGACCGAACCTTCAAGCATGGGCTCAGGCGAGAGATCAGAGTTTCATTTGTTTCTCACAGCATTCCGACACAGACAGGAGTGTTGGAGAGAGCCCTCTTAGTGGAGAGTTTCCTTGCTGAGCAGTCTGCACCAGTAGGACCCACCACTAGCCGGCATGCGGCAGAGTCCTCTGAAGCGGGCAGTAGACAGATGACGTAGGGGTCCAAGAGGACTAGACCTACCGGTGGTCGACTGCGTGACACATGGTCAATTGTGCGAGGCACCCGGGGTGGACAATGACTTACTATGAGCAGACAGTTTTACTCCTGCTGTGGGGTTGGTCACATGGCTCGTGACTGTCTGACCCGCCATACGGATGACCAGCAGATGAAGGAAGGACCTCCTATGCAGAGGTAGAGGTTCGATCGAGGAAGATCGCATGGAGCAGGAGACCGTGCTAGAGGAGCTGGCCGAGCAGCAGGTAGTGGACGACGCTTCGAGGTGTTTCCACCAACACCACCAGGAGGTCCACCACGACCGCAGGGAGTTGGTGGACATGGGAGAGATCAGCTTCAGGCAGCTGGGGCCTTCGATCATGGAGCTCTGGGAGCATATGGACAGGAGCAGAACTAGTGGATATGTCTTTTGTACTTCTAGTTCCTTTTTTTTGTTGTGTAGCGTCCTTGTATTATGAGCTGTAATAATAAAAGACGCATGCATTTGTGATGTTTTCATTTCTGTCCTCTTTTGTGTTATTACTAAGAGGATCCAGTTTAGACTGTTGACATGACCCTCACTTGTGAGACTTCTACTGGAGGAGACCCAGTTACCATACACTGATGCCGACAGTGTGACTCAACCCTTGGAGGCGAGAGTAACGGTTGGATCTCTTGGTAGTAGCGTCGAGGCCTTACGACGTCATCCTTGCTATGGATTAGTATCATCCATGTTGGGATTGACTGTATAAGGCAATGAACACGGTTCATCCAGGGGATGAGACCAGATTTCTCATATCAGAAAGGAAGAAATCTCAGAAGGTCTTGTAGCACCAGAAAGGTCCAAGTCTTCAATGAGCAGATGAGGACAGCTCAGAACTGGAAAAATTATTGTGCTGACAGGAGGCGGAGGCCACTAAAGTTCGAGGATGGAAACCACGTCTTCTTGCGTGTCTCACCTCGATGTGGATTATGGAGATTTGGCCGAGGCGGCATGTTTTCTCCTTGCTTCATCGGACCTTTCCAGGCCCTCAGTAGGATTGGCGAGGTGGCTTATCGCCTGGCTCTACCACCTCAGTTACACCGGGTGAACGCCGTCTTCCATGTATCTCAGCTGAGGAGATACGTTCACGACCCGTCACACTTCATTGACCAGGGAGAGCTAGACGTTGACGATGGGGAGACCTTTGCGGAGTTCCCGGTGGAGACCGAGGATCAACAGGAGTGGGCCCTACGTGGGTGATCGATTCCTTTTGTGCACATCAGATAGCATCATGGGAACCTCTAGGAGGGATCTTTGTAGCGGGAGGCTTAGATGTGTGCTCAGTACCGCCTTTGTATCCGTAAGTTTGTGGTGAAGCTTTACGAGGACGTAAAGCCCTGTGGTGGGAGTAATGTAAAGACCAGTAAATTTCAAAGAAATTTTTTTCTTTGGAATTTTACAAGAACACAGTTTCTGACGGCACCTGATTCCGAGCCTCGGTGTGCCCAGAATCATTTTCCGAAGTTTGGCTCGGGTATGTTCAGTGAACGGACGAGCGGGTTTTTCTAACTTTTGAACCGGTGCTCGGAATCGAATTTTGAGGGCACCGATGGAATCGCACCGCCGGTAATTGCCTAGAAACGCCTCTTCCGGAGTTGCGTTTGGTCGGGTGTGTTTTTTTATTTTTGGGCTTAAAGTTAAGAAATAAAAATAAATTGTACGACAAACTTTATTTTATTTCACTTAAGCCGCTTGGAAGCCACTTAAAGTAGCTTAAGATGAGTTGATGCAGATAGGGTGCTATCCAGAAATATCCTACCCTCTTGGTAGGTTATTTGTGAGGTGGGGCCCGCACGAGCCCCACCGTTTCTTTCCACTAAGTAACGCACCCGTGAAAACCCGTCATTATGAAAGTCAACTGATGCGCTTTCTTATTTTCTTAACGGACCAATTAATTTGGCGGTTTTATTCGTTGAATTAATTCGTTGAATTAATTTAATCGTTTATTAACCTGTTTTCAATCCGTTGGCGTAATAATAAAATTAGACTAATGCACGACTTCTAGAAAAATGATTGTTGAGAGGTTTTGACAACTTTGTGCCTTCATCCTCCTTCACGAAGAATGCGAAGAACGCGAAGAATGCGAAGAACGTGAAGAACGCCAACACCCTCGGAGATTGACGATGCTTCTTCCAAGAATTTCTTCCCCGCAATGATCTCTGATCACAAACTGCTTGAGTTCGTCGACGCATCACCGTATTCCGCGATGACACGATGCCCTTCGGCGATGACGCGACGCCTTTCCGTGACGACGCGACGCCCTTCCGCGACGCGACGATCCCCTCCTTCCGCGGCGATCAAATCCACGAAGAACGCGTGTACGATGACTTGACGAGGTAGGGGTTGTTGTGAAATAATCTATATTCCCGTGATTGTTTCTCTTAAAATGAAGAACCGGTTTCACAAGAACAATTTTAATTTAATAAAACTGTTATGTGTTATGATTTTTCTGTGTTGTTTTATACTCCCGATTGATACCGTCTGACGCGGAGGGTGCGGGCCAAACAAAAACGGCCCGACAACCCTCCGCTGTTCTTCGTTATTGTGCGGATTTGGCGGGCGACGAAAAAACATGCCGCAAAGGAAATTTTATGATTCCGTAGAGAAGAGCGGGTCCCGGGAGGAGCAGCGGCGTAGACAGGAAGGAAAACGGACCACCGGAGCAACTCCGGTGGCCCGCGAAAGTCTCAGGCGGCGTGGGTCGCCGGCGCGGCGGCACCCCGGTGTGCCGTCGGACAGGGCCGCCGGGGATGAAGCCGCTGCGGCGGCGGCCAGCGGACCCGCGGCTACGTGGGTCCGGCTCGCCCGCACGGGACGCGGTAGAAGCCGCGTCCGCTGATGTCCAGCGCAGCCCCTCGAGGGCCGCTGCATCCTCATCCCACGGGGGCGGCGCCCTACGGAGCTGCCACGCTCAGCCGCTCGTCCGAGCTGAGCCGGGCTGGCTGGGCCGAGCCCCGCCCTGGCTGGACCGGACCAGTTCTAGCCATGTCGGACTGGGTCGGGTCGGCTCGGGCCCAGACCCCCCGTCTTCGGACCGTTTTCGGTCTTTTTCCCGTAACTTGAGCTACGGGCATCCGAATGAAGCACCGTCAGCGGCAACACGATCCTTTGATCGAGTCGGTCGTTTAGGTATATCGCACTTAAGGGTTTGGGAAACATTGGGTTCGGCCGGGTTGGTTCGTTCACGATACCAATCGGGCCCTTGGAGCGGAAACACTCATATCTTGAGCTTCGGACGTCAGATTGACGTTCCATCGACTTCGTTGAATTCCTCTAAGTGAGAGGGATAATTTGGCATACTCCTCCTGAGGTTTGAGCACAGGTGGAGTATGGTCGGGTTGTTCTTGCCTTAAAAACCAACCGGGCCCCTGGGACGAAAAAGCTAATAACTCTCAGACCGGGCGTCCGATTGACGCGCCGTCTGCGGCGTTGAGTTCATGTTGACGATACGGAACTTTTGGATACATCAACTCTGGATTTGTGTCAGTTCATGTATCAGCCTCTCGGCTCGTGGAGCGGACCCTCCCGAACGAGCTTGCTGTGTGCTGGGACCCTAGTGCTTGATGCGACTTCGACGACGATGACTATACAGTGATCCTTGGTGGATGCGACTGCGACGATGATGAGAACAGTACAGGAATCCTCCTTTTTTTCGGCACTGAACACTATGGTACATCATGGGATACATCAACTCCGGACATCATTTCATTTGATGCATCGACCACTTAGCCCGTGGAGTGGACCCTCCAGGAACGAGCATGCTGTGTGCAGAAACCCTAGAGCTTGTTGAGACTTGACGACTGCTGATCGAACGACTCGCTGTGTTACGGATAGCCCTGTGGGGAGTCCTTGGATGCAGCGGCAGACCCACAGTGGAGGAGCGCTTGGTTGTAGCGGCAAACCCGCGATACTCAACCGAAGGAATACCTCTAGAGGCTATAAGGGGGAGCGCTTGGTCGTAGCGGCAGACCCACGACAGAGGTGCGCTTGGTTGTAGCGCCACAGTGGAGCACTTGGTTGTAGCGGCAGACCCACGAAGGAGAAGCGCCTGGTCGTTGCGACACGGGAGAACGCTTGGTTGTAGCAGCAGGCATGCAGTACTCGATAGGTGGAGTACTATATCAGTCCAAGGTTGGAGGGAAGCGCTTAGTTGTAGCAGCATAACCACTGTGCTTGATGGAGAAGAAGTTTCCCAATAGCTATGGTTTCAACTTCATGATCGATCCTATGTGGTTCATTGTGGGGGTTAGTCCCTACCGATCCTCTGTGGGTCCGATGACTTAGATGAATCAGTGACTACATCTGATCAACTCTATCGTCTTACGAAGAAGTATAAACTGTGTGAGCTGAAACTCTGTTTTACCTTCCTTTGTGGATTGTGTTGAGCTATCCTGTGTGGATTTACGTTTTACCTTCCTTTGTGGATTGTGTTGAGCTATCCTATGTGGATTTACGTTTTACTATCGTTTGTGGATTGTGTTGAGCTATCTGGTGTGGATTTTACGTTTGGCTTTCCTGTGTGGACTGGGTTGTACTTGAGCTCGGATGTTGGAGTCGAGCGAGTATTGATGACTTAGGTATATGTATGGGCATATACCTAAGCCGTGACAGATGTTACTTCGTGATTGTATCTTTCCTTTGTGAATTATCCTTTGTGGATTTTGGGAGACCTTCGGGGGTCTCTGGGTCCCATCTGAGTAGCTTATACTCACCCTTTCGCGGGCTATGCCCGCACTTCATTGTGTTGGATACAGATGATTGACAGCGCTGATCGTGGTAGAGGCTTGCGGAGCAGGACGGTACCTGGAGGTGGACCATTGGGCGGGATGCACTCGGAGCGGTCGGCTGGACCCGATGAGCAGTGGAGGCTTTCTGTACCCACCCTTCAGGTGGGACTTCCAGAGGACGGCTCGACGTTGTAGCTTTACTTTTCAGTTTCTGTTTTCCCCTTTTAGTTGTACTTTACAATTGTCCTTGTATTTCTGGCCCCCTTTACTTTTCCGCACTTACTATTGTACCAGCTTTTACTTAGTGTTTACCTTCTCGCTTTCTTACTCTGTATTTCTTGTTTAATTTTCAAAGGCAATGCCTTCCCTTTTACCTGGATTTTACGCCCTGTTGCTAGTCGCAAACCCCTAGCCTATGGAAGGCGGGCTTGGGGTAGTCACGGCACGGGTCCCGAGGACGGGTCGTGACACGCGCAATTGGTGCTTCATGCTTAGAAGGAGGAAAAATGGAAAAGGCATGAGGTGCGCGAAATATTGAAGCATGGCATGAAATATTAAGTTGCATAAAAGAGTTTTTACGCACATGAAGGAGTTTTTACACGCGGATTAGGGTTTTTCACGCAGGGTCAAAAATTCCTATAAATATGAGGCTAACCCTTGTCAGTTTTTAATGCTCGACACTTAGAAGAAATTCTGATCTCTGGTGTGCATAAAATCTTACGCTAAGTATGTTGAGCAAAAAGAAAGAGGTTTTCGTGAAATAATGAATGTTGCGCGAAAAATTGGGAAGCTGCGCGATAACTGAAACGTTGCGCGAAAAAGGGGAGTTCGGCGAAAAAGGTTTTTTTCGCGCCAAAAAGGATTTTTATGTGCAAGCCATTTGAATTGTGTGCAAGGTACCCTAAAGGCTGCGTGAAATATTTGGGGTCTTCACACATATTCAGTAGTGCGTTAGATAGTTCTTACCGGCTTCTGGGTAAGAAAGTGAAGATTTGTACCGCTTAGAATACATCTGTTCAATTGTAAAGAAGCACTGAAACATTGTGTTACTATCACAACCCGCCTTCACCAAAAAGGAGGGAAGGGTCAGTAGATTTCCAGGCCCTTCCTTCTTTATGTTGAAGGAGAGATAATGACCCACGAAACCCGCCTTCAATACGTCCCGGAGTGGCGACTAGCACCAAGGGTATAGAAATTTCTCACAAATGGACGGAATTACCCTTTTTATTTTATAGGATCGAGAGATAAGGAGGAGAAAACCCAACAACACCAAGGTAGAAAGAAAAGTAATGCCAAAAGTAAACCATTCCCACATGCATGTTCCAAATGTAAAAGCCACAAAGTACAAAAGGTGACTACAAGGTAAGTACAAAAGGAAAAAGAAAACAACAACTGCAACTACTCCAAAGGTCCGAGCTAGTAAGGACCTGTGTGATCCCCGAAGTCCTCCTGGAAACCTGAAAGCAGTTTTATATACGTAGGGTGAGCATACAAGTACACTCAGTAGAGAAAACCAAAGACTCTCATGCACAAGTGGGGGAACGTACTAAAGTCCCGTGAGAAAAGGAGTAATCCAAACACCTATCAAGGTAAACTACCCACCCAAGGCCACACCAAGGCACACTCCCCAAATAACGCAAGTCAAGTAATGTATATAATAAGATCATATCGATGTTGGGGTACCCCGCACCACTTTACCACTGGTTATTGAGACATCTTACGCATCAGACCAATCCCACCATTCTCACCGCAGTCCCACTGCCGCACCCTCCCATACACACTTGGGCCACAACCACACGCAGTCCCACTGCCGAAATCCCGCCTGCACACACCTGGGCCTCAACCGCACGTAGTCCCACTGCTAAATTCCACCCGCACTCACCTGGGCCACAACTGTCACATGTAACCATGCCTGCAAACACCTTGGCCAGAACAACCACCACCGTGCCCGAAAACACCTGGGCTAAAGGATCCATTGCCATGACCGAAGACACCTGGGCCTCATCCCGAAGACACTTGGGAAATCACCTACCACACACACCTGGACAACCACCACACTACCCTGCCCGAAGGTTCTTAGGCTAATAATGGACCTCAGGACATCACAGCCTGCCCGAAGATACTTGGGCTATCCGGGAAAGGGAGCAGAAAAGGAGCTAATAACCATCCACTGTGAATAGGGTTGGGAAAACACCCTCCCCCATGAAATGGGGGTGTTCAGCACTAAGTGATCAACTTGGGTGGGGCGCGAATAAGAAACACAAAGCTACAAGTATATATACATAGGGTAACAAGAACTCACCCAAGATAGGTTTTTCTTCAGACATCCTACAGATCACAACAACACTCAAGTCCGAGTCACGACTCATGCTAACGACCCATTTGTCCCCTTTCTTATTTCACATTCAGTAATAATGTTTACGTTTAAGCACTACTGGGAAACTAGTAGGCATATGCATAAGTCCACGAAAGTAAACAGTCATGCATCAGCCAAGACGCCCACACCTGGTTCTCAACAACAGAGGATTCCACCCCAATTCGTGATATAAACAAGTAACCACCCGGATTTAAAACTCACAACCACCGAATCCATACAAACAGGAGATCACATCCCCAAATTCACACAACCACCGAGAGTATAAAATAACAGGGGATCCCATCCCCTCCCACATCTCCAGCAATCAACCCGAAAGGAAAACAACCAACTACCACCATCAACACAAGTAGGGCCTTGCATGTATTTTTAGATTTAAAAGACTTAACATACTCCCTGATTCAAATATCTGTGTGTTCTAACCGTGAGTTATCACAGAAGGGTTAATCCTGGTGCTATCAATTATTCATCCGGATATACGTGATTAACCGATTCACTTTTCACAGCAGGAGTTTACAACCACAAACAAGCCATCTAAAACATCAGAAGGTTTCATTAGTGCACAAACAACGACCACAAACGGCCTTGATTTTCCGGAGGCATAAGCCAGCACAACTCCACAAGATGGTCATAGAAGAAACAACATCAACAATCACAGCCCCCATCTCTTCTTTCATTATATAATTCTTTCATTATCATTAATTAGGTCTGGTTTACCCAATTCTACAGGATCAAAAGCATGCCCACCCCGCATGATACACACAAAAGAGAGAGACGAATGAGAAATTCCCTACTTGTTGATAGATGATCGACGTTTAGGCCAGGGGCATGGAACTTTACGAATAATGATGCACTCAATGCACCAGAAGCTGTTTGTGAAAAGCCACGGTCGAGGAAAGGAGAAACCATGACAAACCCTTAGTTTATAAGAGCCGGGGATGGTTGAGGTGAAAACGCGAAACCACATAAGGCGCGGGGGTCGTGGGTTGACCATGCAGCTCCACTCGTCACAAAAAGAGGGTCGGGTGGTTTAAGTTGACTCATGAATTGATGAAGTATTTAATTAAAACTCTTATGGGATTTACTGGTTTTAAAAACACGCTTAAACGAGTCAGAATAGGGTTTAAAAACCTATTTACGAAAAGGAATATCTCGTCCCTGAGAATTTGAGCATTCCCGAAGGAAAGGGCAGGTCCGAACAACCACCCCAAAAGATACCTCTCAAGAGTGAACCTCATCGCTAACAAAGAACATCTTCCTGTCACGATCTAAGCAACATACCATGCCAAACATCTCGGGCATGTGGGTTGGGGAGTCTCCTCTCCCATGTCAAGATATTATCCGCTTTGGGCGGCACTGACTCGCCTGCACGGGTTTAATCGCATCCACCTTAATGCGTCTTGATTAAAACATAAAAAAAATCTGGGTTCTCTCCTTCCCTATAGTCGGGGGTTTTCACACACAAGCATAGGAAGAAAACTAGTACATTTCATATCCAAAAGACAAAACGTTCTATCAAAACTGGTACAATATGGAACAAAACATAAAAAAATATTGGGTTCTGGGTAGGCATCTCTATTTCCCTCTCCCACGTACTATCCTCAAGCCCACAACGTCTCCACAACAAGCGAACCAAGGGAATGGTTCGCCTGCGAAGCACCTTTTCTTTGTGATCCTCGATCACCACTGGTCTCTCCACAAAGGTCACGTCGTCCTCGATGTCCAGCTCACCCCAATCAAGGACGTGTGAATCGTCGTGCAGATACCGACGGAGCTGGGACACATGAAAGACATCATGTATCCTTAGTACCAGTGGTGGAAACAATAGCTGGTAAGCCACTTCGCCGACCCGCCACAACACTTGGATGGGTCCGATGAATCTGGAGAAAGCTTACTCCCTTTGCTGAACCTCCGCTGCCCATGCCGAGGGGAGACCTTTAAGAACACGTGGTCCCCAACCTCCAACTCCAAGGGCCACCTCCTGGTATCATCATATGACTTATTTCGGTCCTGGGATGCCTTCAACCTTTCTCGTATGAGCTGGACCTTCTCTGCCGTGTTCTGCACCACCTCCGGACCAAGGATGTCGGCCTCTCCTACTTCGGTCCAACACACAGGCGAACAGCATGGCCTCCCATACAAAGCTTCAAACGGGGCCATGCCAATGGTAGAGTGGTAGCTATTATTGTAGGAAAACTCTACCAGAGGCAATTATTGCACCCATGACCCTCCTAAGTCCAGAACACATGATCACAACATATCCTCCAAGGTATGGAGGGTGCGCTCTATTTGTCCATCTGTTTGGGGATTGAAAGCAGTGTTAAGGCATAACTGGGTGCCAAACAGATGCTGCAATCCTCTCCAGACACGCAATGTTAACCATGTATCCCTATCCGAGACTATAGACCTCGGAACTCCATGCAACCGCACCACCCCATCCACGTAATTTCATGCCAAAGCATCCACAGCACTGGACTCCCTGATCGCTAGAATGTGAGCTGATTTCGTCAACCTGTCCACTACCACCCAGATGGTGTCGTACCCTCCTTGGACCTTGGGTAGTCCCGTGAATAAATCCATTGAGATGTCATCCCACTTCCAATTGGGAACATATAGGGGCTGTAGTAGGCCGCCTGGAACATGGTGTTCAGACTTCACTTGCCGACACACTAGGCACTTGGCCACAACCTCTGCCACTGCTCGCTTAACTCCGGGCCACCAAAACTGCCTCTTGAACCCCTGGTACATCTTGGAAACTCCTCCGTGTACCGGCAGGGGTGAGATGTGGAACTCATTCAGATCCTTGTCGCGCATCGCCCTTGGGACAAACAACCTTCCCTGGAAAAGCATCCGGTTCTGACCATCCTCGGTCCATCCTTCCGGAGCATTGCCCTGGTCAACATGGTCACACATCACTTCACACTCTAGGTCTCCCCACTGAGACTCCTCCACCTACTGAAACAGGGATGACTGCACTGTCATCTAATATACGCAGCCTATGCCACTATCCATCGTCGCATCCCGGTGTAAGGAATCCAACTCTTCCATTGCCTTCTAGGCGTCCACCGACTCTCGGACCACATCCTTCTACGTCCTCCTGTTCAAGGCATCGGCCACAAGATTGCCCTTTCCCTCATTATAAGAGATCTAGAAGTTGTAATCCTGGAGGAACTCCACCCATATCCACTGTTGCAAGTTTATGTTCAGCTGGGAGAAGATATACCTCAAGCTTTTGTGATCCGTGAAGACCACAAAGCGTTCCTCGATGAGGTAGTGCCGCCATAACTTTAGTGCTAAAACGACCGCTCCATGCTCTAGATCGTGGGTGGCGTAATTACGCTCATGGGAACGCAGCTTCCTGGACCCAAAAGAGATCACTCCTTGTTGCTGCATCAACACGCATCCCAGCCCCTGTCCCGAAGCATCCAGAATACCTCATAGGCCACCGCTTCTTTTGGTAATCTCAGCACTGGGGAACTGACCAACTTCTCTTTCATATAGCAGAAGGATGACTGGAACTGCTCACTCCATACGAAAGCCTAGTCCTTATTGTTCAGAGCCGTCAAAGGGGCTGCTACTCGGGAGAATTTGGGTACGAATCTCTGGTAGTAACCCGCCAGCACGAGGAAACCTCAGACTTCTGCTACATTCTTGGGTGCTGCCCAAGAAACAACTACCTCAACCTTTGACGGGTCAACCGCTACCCCCTTCTCGGACACCATGTGCCCGAGGAAGTTCACTTCTCGTGTCCATAACTTTCATTTTGACAACTTCCCATAGAGCTGGTGCTGTCGGAGGACTTCCAAAACTATCCTCAGGTGCTCTGCGTGGTCTTCTTCTGATCTAGAGTATACCACGATTTTGTCGATGAACACAACCACGAACCGATCCAAGTACTCTTATAATATGGAGTTTATAAGCCCCATGAACATAGCCGAGGCATTCATAACACCGAAGGGCATGAATACGAACTCGAAGTGTCCATACCTGCACCTGAACGCTGTCTTCCGGATGTCGCTCTCTTTCACCCTCAGCTGGTGGTACCCAGACCGCAGGTCGATCTTCAAGAACCATCCTGCCCCTTTCAGTTGGTCGAAAAGAACATCTAACCTTGGAAGAGGGTAGCGATTCTTGATCTCCACCTGATTCAGCCTCCTGTAGTCTATGCACAACCTGAGACCACCATCTTCATTCTTTGAAAACAAGAACATAGCACCCCACGGTGACGCACTCGGACGAACATAACCCCTCTTCATCAGATCTTCAATCTGTATCTGCAACTCCCGTAGCTCCGAAGGTGCCATCATGTAAGGAGCCATCAAGATTGGATGAGAATCGGGCTGAAGGTCTATCCCGAACTCGATATCAAGTCGATGGCGTAGAGTCATCACCTCCTCAGGAAAGATGTCCATAAACTCACGGATGAACTCTGGCACTTCAACCATTTCAGCATCTACTGATTCCAATGTCAGATCGGTCAACAAGGAGAGGAGAGGTTCCTCTCTCCTATTTCCCTTCGGACTGCTCCGCTCGCTAGTGAAGGTAACACGCCGGCTGTCCAAGTCTGAGAACACCACCCTTCTTCGAAAACAGTCACTGACGGTGCACACAGAAAATAGCCAGTCGATGCCTAGGATGACATCATATGGCTGAATCTATAGCAGAAGAAGATTCCTAACCGACTGGTGTGGTCCTATCATCAGTATACATCACCAAAAAAAGAACAACAAGTCGGTCTGACCTCCGAGTGGTGTGCTCAACACTAGGGGCACTGGAAGTCTCTCAGAATCTAGACCCAAGTCATGGGATAGACTGGGTGAAACAAAGGAGTTTGAAGCTATAGTATCGAACAAAGAATAACCAAGAGTGCTAAACAGACTGATCGTACCTCGAACAACCTCTAGCCCTACTGGAACTGCTACCTCTGCAGCGTGCAACTATCAATGCCCAGCTCCCATGCCCCTCGTCTGTCGGCCACCTCCCCGACCACGCCCTGGTCGAGGTCCCTGTGGAGCGCCCTGAGGTCGGCCTCCTCCTCCTACGTCTGCCCTCGGAGGAGCGGGAACTCACTGTCCCTGCTCCTGCTGCTGGAAAGGTCTGGCTGGAAGCTGCTGCTAGGGCGGGTGCTGGGGATGACTGCCACTGCTGTACTATACCCGGTCAGGGCACTGACTTCGGAGATGCCCATGGCTCCCACAGATGAAGTACCGCGGTCCCGGGCCCGTAGGAAAAGGCTGAGGGCCGGGGGATCGAAACTGAAACTGTTGCGGCCTGCTCCCTGCAGGTCGTAACCTAGAGGGTCCTGACACTGGAGGCATGGTGCTGACAGCCTTCCCCTTTGATGGTCCCAGCGGGATCCCCTCTCGCGACACCCCCCTAGAGCATGCATCAGCTCCACCACTTCGGCCTTCTTCTTCACCTCCATGTAAGTCGGCAGGGTAAGGGGGGTGACAACATACTGGAGGGAGGGTCAGAGTGCCTCCTCCAAACGTTTTTCCCGAGACTCCTCATCGGGAAAGATGTCCGGAGAAAAACGTAGGAGGTCCTTGAACATGATCCCTAGCTCCCTCACAAACATAATCCCCTACTGGAGGGAGAGTAGTTCCTGCCTCTTTTCTGCCTTCATCGTCGAGGAGAGGAATTCCGCCCAGAACTCATTCTCGAAATCCACCCAAGCCACCTCAGACTCTCTCCTCTCCCCCAGGTAAAGAATCCACCACTGACGTGCCGCTCCCCGCATCTGGATAAGGGCCAGAGGAACGTAGTACTCGGTCGGCGCCCGAATCAGGCCGAAGGCTATTACTTGCTCATCTAGCCAGACTTCCGTCTTCATATCGTGGGTGCTTCCCTCATACATCTCGAGGGCCTTTCGCTGGAAGGCTCCATGAGTCTTCTGCCACTGGTCGTCCTCTTCCTCTCGATCAGCTCTCTAACGATTGGCCAATGAAGTCTCTGGGGCCTCGATCGCCTGTACCACATGTGGTCGCCTTCCAGGTGCCATAGCTGCAAGGTAAACAAGGAATGTCAATGCCCAAGTAGTGCAGAATATCGTTCTTAAAACTTCTTAAAAATTTTATTTATTCTTAACTCCCAAGACATCCTAGAAACACAAGAACACAAGTAATTATGATGAATGTACCTTACCTAGGGTCTCTACCCTGCAATCAGTGTGGCCTCACTTAGTCGTTCGGTAGGTCTAGAGTCCTTGCATCGGATCACGAGGGGCCCTAAAATCCCGTGTCCTAGCTGGTCTTCCCTGGCCTAATTCATGTGCCAAGGTCACCCAACACTTTTGCCTTACCATCCCATGCAATCCTCACTGTGCCTAACTCTAGACTTCATCCTATCTCTCAACCAACCTTCCTCTGATATCATTCTGTCATGACCCGCCTTCACCAAAAAGGATGGAAGGGTCAGCAGATTGCCATGCCCTTCCTTCATTAAGTTGAAGGAGAGATAATGACCCCCGAAACCCGCCTTGAATAGGTCCGGTAGTGGAGACTAGCACCAAGGGTATAGAAATTTCTCACAAATGGAAGGAATTACCCTTTTTATTTTATAGGATCGGGAGATAAGGAGGAGAAAACCCAACAACACCAAGGTAGAAAGAAAAGTAAAGCCAAAATTAAACCATTCCCACATGCATGTTCCAAAAGTAAAAGCCACAAAGTACAAAAGGTGACTACAAGGTAAGTACCAAAGGAAAAAAGAAAACAACAACTGCAGCTGCTCCAAAGTCCCGAGCTAGTAAGGTCATGCATGATCCCTGATGTCCACCTAAAAAACTGAAAGCAGTTTTATATACGTAGGGTGAGGATACAAGTACACTCAGTAGAGAAAACCAAAGACTCTCGTGCACAAGTGGGGGAATGTAATAATGTCCCATGAGAAAAGGAGTAAACCAAACACCTATCAAGGTAAACTAACCACCCCAAGCCTCACTAAGGCACACTCCCCAAATAACACAAGTCAAGTATTATATATAATAAGAGCACATCAATGTTTGGGTACCCCGCGCCACTTTTCCACTGGTTATTGAGACATCCTATGCATCAGACCAATCCCGACATTCTCACCGCAGTCCCACTGCCGCACCCGCCCGCACACACCTGGGCCACAACCACACGTAGTCCCACTGCCGAAATCCTTCCCGCACACACCTGGGCCTCAACCGCACGCAGTCCCACTGCTGAATCCCGCGTGCACACACCTAGGCCACAACTGTCACATGTAACTATGCCTGCAAACACCTAGGCCAGAACAACCACCACCGTGCCCGAGAACACCTGGGCTAAAGGATCCACTTCCATGCCCGAAGACACCTGGGCCTCATCCCGAAGACACTTGGGAAATCACCTTCCGCACACACCTGGCCAACCACCGCACTACCCCGCCCGTAGGTTCTTGGGATAATAATGGACCTCAGGACATTACAGCCTGCCCGAAGATACTTGGGCTATCTGGGAAAGGGAGCTGAAAAGGAGCTAATAACCATCCACTATGAATAGTGATGGGAAAAACACCCTCCCCCATGAAATGGGGGTGTTCGGCACTAAGTACTCAACATTGTTGGGGAACGAATAAGAAACACAAAGCTACAAGTATATATACATAGGGTAACAAGCACTCACCCAAGCTAGGTTTTTCTTCAGACAGCCTACAGATCACAACATCACTCAAGTCTGAGTCACGAATCATGCTAACAACCCATTTGTCCCCTTTCTTATTTCACGTTCAGTAATAATGTTTACGTTTAAGCACTACTGGGAAACTTGTAGGCATAGGCATAAGTCCAGGAAAGTAAACAGTCAAGCATCAGCCAAGACTCCCACACCTGGTTCTCAACAACAGAGGAATCCACCCCAATTCGTGATATAAACAAGTAACCACTCGGATTTAAAACTCACAACCACCGAATCCATACCAACATGAGATCCCATCCCTAAATTCAAACAACCACCGAGAGTATAAAAGAACAGGGGATCCCATCCCCTCCCACATCTCCAGCAATCGGCCCGAAAGGAAAACAACCAACTGACACCATCAACACAACCAGGGCCTTGCAGGTATTTTTAGATTTAAACGACTTAACACACTCCATGATTTAAATTTCCGTGTGTTCTAACCGGGAGTTATCACAGAAGGGTTGATCCTGGTGCTTTCAATTATTCTGCCGGATATACGTGATTAACAGATTCACTTTTCACAGCAGGAGTTTACCACCACAAACAAGCCATTTAAAACACCAGCAGGGTTCATTAGTGCACAAACAATGACCACCAACGGCCTCAATTTTCAGGAGGCATAAGCCTGCACAACTCAACAAGATGGTCATAGAAGAAACAAAATCAAAAATCATAGCCCCCATCTCTTCTATCATTATTGAATTCATTCATTATCTTTAATTAGTTCTGGTTTACCCAATTCTAAATGATCAAAAGCACGCCCACCCCGCATGATACACAAAAAAGAGAGAGACGGAGGAGAAATTCCCTACATGATGATAAATGATCTACGTTTAGGCCGGGGGCGTGGAACTTTACGGATAACGATGCGCCCGATGCACCAGAAACTTTTTTTGAAAATCCACGATGGAGAAAAGGAGAAACCACGGTTAACCCTTAGTTTATAAGAGTCGGGGACGATTGAGCTGAAAACGCGAAACCGCGTAAGGCGCGGGGGTCATGGGTTGACCACGCGGCTCCACTCTTCACAAAAATGGGGTCGAGTGGTTTAAGATGACTCGTGAATTAATGAAGCATTTAATTAAAACTCTTATGGGTGTTATGGGTCTTAAAAACACGCTTAAACGAGTCAGAATTGGGTTTAAAACCCTATTTACGCAAAGGAGCGCTACTGAAAACAACTTGGCAAGGCCGGGTGACGACGATTGGTCTCGCCGATTGGTCTCACCGATTGGTCGCGCCAATCGGTCTCCCTGGTCGGTCTCACGGATTGGTCGCACCGATCTGTCCCACTGATCGGTCTCACCGATCTGTCTCACCGATCTGTCTCACCGATCGGTCTCTCCAATCGTTCTCACCGATCGGTCTCTCCGATCAGTCGCGCCAATCGGTCTCACCTATCGGTCTCGCCCATCAGTCTCACTGATCAGTCTCACCGAGACACCACTCCTTTAGAACCCGGATTTTGGAAAAGGGAAGGACCAAGAGAGTCTGGGTCATCATAGTTACCCTATATGTGCTAAGAGGGAGCACACACACTATTGGATTGTTTTCAAAGTGCTACATGAGTGTAATGGAATATCCTATGCGTTTTATTCCATATCAAAGGATTGTTTTCTAGTGGATTGTGCGGTACTGGATTGTTTCCGTACCATACCAAGGATGTAGCTACTCTTGTTGAGTAGCGAACCTTGTAAATCTTGTGTTTTGGTGGTTGTGTGTGTTCAACAGGGAAGAAACGCTTTAATAAGATATGAAGGTTGTTTCAAAAAGGGGAAACTTAAAAAGAAAAATATATCATTGATTCACCCCCTCCCCCTCTCAGTGATATTTGGATCTTAATTGGGAACATCAGATAGATATGAAAAGAAAAGAAAATTCATGGGTAATAACGTAATATTACGATAATTTGATGAAATAATTTGGTAAATAATTTGTTATGAGCGAGTCTAAGAAATAGAATACTAATATTTTTCTCAGATGACTATAATTCATTATACAATGAGAATTTGAAATAATTTTTAAATAGTAAAACATAAATTTTAAAATACCCACCAACAACCATATAAATTTTAGAATACCTCACAAAAATTTATGTTTAGTGTTGTTGAATATCTAGGTTGTGATTAAGATGGCATACAAACCTATGGAAAAAGTGTTTATATATAATATTGAAAAATGACCCAAATTAAATGATATTGAATGTTTATTTCTTTTTAATACATTTAATGTGGTTCAATATATTCCTAATTAATAATTACTCGTAGAAATATGTATGTTATTGAGTAAAGGTGATTTGAATTGGAATTATAATTGATAAATGATTGGGGGTTATATACATGTATATTCCTCAATTATAACATTATGCTTTTGAGTATCATTAATTTAATTTTTCCCTTAATAATATTTGATTTAAATATAGATTCTTGATGACATGTCTTATGGGAATTCATTATTTTTCATGTAAAGGGAAACATAATAATCCAAAAATTCTAATAAATATTTTCACTATAAATATTAGTAATGATAGATTGATACTAAATAATATGAGTGATTATATTTAATTTCAGATAGAATAATGATGTTAGAGTATGGGGTGTTATTATCCATTAGAATTACATAATAGAAAAAATATTATTATATCGACTAATTTCAATGTGTGTTTGTATATAAATATCTACTAAAATGTGAAAATCATAATCAAACCACATCACACTAGAATGAACCATCCCACAATAAGTTGCAAATGAATACCATGTAAACAATTTAATTAATCTAACATTATAGGATAAAGAAGAATAATTATAAAAATATTTTTGTATTAATTACATATAGGATATAATAATCCAAAAATCATTTAACATAAATTCATATTAAAATCCTGAAAATAAATAGTTTGATGATTTCCCATTATCTATGTTGTATCTAAGACCCTCTTCAATTCATAATTTTCTTAAAAATTGTAATTATATAATAAAAAAATATCCCTTATATCCTTATTGTGTTATTTTTTAGGGATTAAAATATCAAATAGATTGAGAAACACACATTACAATATTTGTATCCGATTTTTTTTTGGTCAAGGGATAAAAGAAAATAGTTTAGGGAGATATCTCTGAGATATAATCATAATGATGCATTGGTAAGCATGGCTTAGTGAAAAATATAATCATTTTTACTCTATTATTGTTTAAATATTTAATTGATGTAAATAAATATTTTTTAATTTTACTCTCGTAATTTTTATACATGTTAATGAGTTTGTTATTATGGATTGCTGAAATTTAATCCCTTGAAGCTAGTTGTTTTTTCCAAGATATATTGATTTAGTTTTCAACTATAAATATGTTTATTTCCAATATCATATTCCAAATTCATCATTCATGACGTATTTTTCTTTCATCTGTGAGTGATTATACTGAGAAAAGAACGTGTATAATGTGTAATTGGATGGTTATTCCTCATAATTATGTAATTTTTCTGGTAGATTGAATGTTTTTAGTTAGTATTATGTTTATCTATTTTCATATCAAACGTATTAATATTTTTTTATTTATATAGACATTAATATTGATAAACAATATCATTTGAAAGGATTACATTATGAAAATAGTATTCAATTATTATTTTTTATTTTGGTATTTATTATTTGTAACATTTCATTTAATAAGGTTCTTTTTCCTATAAATGATTAATAGAACATAATATGGGTTTAATATCATTGGAAAATTAAATGAAATCTTCTCTGAGGGAATGTCATAATTAACTGATTATTATAATGCACAATATAACAATTTTAGAACCTTTCATGATGGAAAATTCATTAAAATAAATCAACAATCAATTAATTTAATAAAAAGGAGTAATTTATTATTTCTTATAACATTGATATTTATTTTTTTATCTTTTTATTATTTTGCTAACAATCTTAATATGAATGATAAGAACTCCCTATAATTGTATTTATTCACTCTTTAATGGTATCTCAACTAGAAAACTATTATATATATTTATATATATTAGTAATTTAATTTTTGGAATATTCATTAACCTTAATTTATAAACATGGACTCACCAACCATGTTAACGGAGATTAACACAGATTTTTTTGCCATCAATGATAATATCATCATTTTTTATATGAGGAAATAAGTTCACCTTAGAAATCAAAGTATTTTCCTAGACATTTATTTATAACACTATCATTTTGATAAACTCAATAATTTAATATTGATGAATTGATAAAAAAAATTCATAGGTTTATTATCTTAATGACTCGAGTAATAGTTTACACATCAATAATTGGTGTTATGATGTCTTGGGATCCATCCAATAAATTGTTAAAGGTGTGCATATTTCACTGAATGGTAGGTTACTATATTATATTCATTGTACAGTTATATAGAAGTGTGGATCCCATGAAATCTATTATCAGATAGTGATTATTTTCACATAGTCCATGATATTTGCAGAATCATTTTAATATATATGGGGTTGGTTGACATGGATTCATGTTCTATGATTTTTGATGAAAGGATTTGATTATTTCTTTTTTTTGACATTCTACATGATCAAAAAAACAATTATGTGTAGAAAACATTTATGGAGGTGATTTTTATGGGTCCATCCAGTAAAGAAAATTTGGGATGAATTTTGAATCCCATTATTTAATGGGTTCAATAGTACTGATCACAATGAATATATCAATAAAATACCCTATCAATGAGAAATTCATATTCTATAGCTAAAAAATTATCAACTATCTTATCAATTACGGAAATAGTATCATGAGGGAGTGGTTATGGATAGAGTTCCTATAGAAATGTGACATAAAGACACTTTATATTTAAATAAATGAAAACGTTTCAGTCAATTTCACTTCTATGAAATCATTTTTGTATATACTATTGGATAAATGATAGCATGTAACCCCAATGAGATTATCTTTTGTATTACTAGGATATGTTTTTTATATAATTGAAAATAGAAGACCCAACACATCTATAGTGAGCGAGGATGACCCAAAATGGATATATAGATTCTATGGTTATTTATGATAAATTATTTTTATGTGATAAACACAGACACAAATATTATATATTTGTGATCATTTCTTCATCTTCAATTGGAATACAATAATCTATGTTTTATCTACCCAACTTGAGTATCACATAGTTATGAGTTACCATATGACATTGGTACAAAATAAATTGATCACATCATAATGAAACTAACCCTTTAACTATAATGAGAGACCATATATATAAGGGATATCCATATTACATTTGAATATTAAAATACATCATAATAAATCCCTGAATTAACCCTCTATTACAATTTCACTAAATTTATTCTTAGATCACTAATTTTTACCTTTGGGAAGTGGAAACAAAAGAATTGTAAAAAAATGGTGTATGATAACATGTAAAGAGGAACCTATCATAATAGTCTAAAAATGATGAAAATATTTTATAATCAACTCATATTCAATATAATATAAATATTGATAATGAAAACCATAAATTTATTTCCCATATTTCAAAATTATCACCTGTAATATAATAAATAAATTCATTGTGAGGGAATTCATGTTGTCATACATCTTGAACTTTTTTTCAGGGCATCAACTAAAAAATTATTCATGTAATTATGGTCACAACAAAGTTGTAATTCTCATCATAAACATACTTCCAATACACATTGTTTCCATTGGGTATGAAAACATCAAACACAAAAACATTTTTAATCATGGGACCAACCGTGGAAATAATGGGTTAAACAATTCTTTTCCCCACTTGTCACTTCATCAAGTCCATGCACTAACATGTTACAATATGTTAATATTATTATAATAAAAATTAAAAAACACTTAGTAACAAATGTTAATATATATTGATATACAAACTTATTTAGTATCAATAATTTAACAATCAATTATTGATATGACATGGGCATAATCTAACTATCATATAATGGTGGATGATAAAATAGTTCAGAATAAGAATATAACATATGGAATATTATTTAATTAATATAATTTAACTTTAATGAATATTAATTATAAGGTACATTAGAAGGATAAATTCAATGTTCTTGGATATCAATGCCATATAGAAATTGATTTCAAAAGTTTTCACTATTTTGAGACCATAGCAATGGTAGGATAATTATTCATTGTGTTTTATAAAGACCTAGTCAATTATCCAAAGAATATCCTTTGAGAATTTCTATCTAAGTGTATATTCTTAACGAAACTAATTAGGAAATATAGTGAATATTGAGTTACATTTAATCCATCATTTTTTGGGTGGTTACCCATACGTGAATCTATGTCACATTTGCCTGAAATGACTAGTATCTATATGGTGATGACATTCTATGGAAATCATAATGTCTGTAAACTGAAAATTAATATACTTTTCCTCATTATGGTGGATTAGTAAAATGATTTAATGAACGGAAATCATATATTAAATATATCCAATAGGTCATAACTCCACTTAATTACAAGCAAGATGACATTAAAATAATGATCGATAAATAATAGTCCTAAATCATTCAAAATTAGAAATGAGGAAAATTTTTATAATGATATGGGATATACTAACCCTAATTATAGACATTCCAAATGATATATAACCCCTAAAAATTAAATTTCTAGATTTATATGGACCTTTAAATAAAAAAAATTTCAATAAAATGGGAAAGATGTGGATTGGAAACCATTAACATAAAATATATATTTTTTATGATTTGGAGGACTACTAATTACATGAAGAACTCCTCAGTGGACATAAAAGAGGTTGAGGAAAGGGTTAATAAATTCAAATTCATTTTATGAGAAAGGGAAAGATGAAATTGGTGGGAGTTAGTTCTTTTATAGTTGAAAATTGACTTTTTCATGGAAAAAAATGTTTCATAGTGGGTAAGAGTTATACCACATGGGGGTTAGGTGAGATTAGTGAGAAAGGATAGTTTTTATGTAAATGTAGGTTTTTCATGTATGTAACAAATTGTAACCTATAAATTGTATTATTGATTGGATATGTGTATAGTTTAATTAGTAAAATACAATAAAAATATAATTTCTTATTCTAACACTTATTAATCATTATTAAATATAGATCAAAGTAATTATTTTATAAACATATAATTTATAACCCTTATCAAAAAATATCAATGTGATAAAACTAAATCTAGGTTAGATTTATAATAATTAATTTTCATAATATGGGAAAAGTTATTTTTAAATTTAATATATAATTAGTTGATGACCATTTTTTTCTATGAAAATGATTTTTAAATGATATATTTTCCAAATCATAATTATAAATAATTATCATTGAAAATATTATTAATTTATTTATTTATATATATATAAAATATATTATATTTTAATTTTAATATATATTTCTTAAAAATAGGCAGTATTTGGAAATGTTTTATTAAGAAAAACCTCAATATTTAAAAATAACACAATGTTCTCTAGCATATAAAATATTCCACAAAAAGATTAAATAAACCCCAAAATATTATTATATAAAAATATTCCTTACAGTATATTCGTTACATTAGAGGATGTGAAAATAATTAACCATTTTATGAAATATATTCAATTTTTCCAATCAATTAATGTTTATTGAATATTTCATTGGAAATGAACCCCTAAATTTTAGTGATGTCATTTCATTAATTTTGTTCATAATTTATTTCTATTAATTTTTTAGAATATAATATAAATAATAGTACAACTTATAGATATTTTTTTGATAAATGGTACATCATTTTTTGAAATCAT
The DNA here is from genome assembly GCA_963277665.1 of Viscum album. Lineage (NCBI taxonomy): Eukaryota > Viridiplantae > Streptophyta > Magnoliopsida > Santalales > Viscaceae > Viscum > Viscum album. The sequence goes on along the minus strand of OY728122.1, from coordinate 655,442,216 downwards.
CATATTCCAATTATCTAACAAAATTTATTTTTGATTGTTTTAAAAATATTTATTTTTGAGATAATAGTTAAAATAATAATTTTTATTGAAAACATAATTTTTTTTATTTTAACCACTGAGAAGTAAACTTTTATTTTATAATTTTTTCAAATTAAAGTTATTAATATTATTTTACTAATTATATAAATTACTATAGTGGAATCAATTTCCTAGTTGAATTTGGTATAAAATCATTTTTATTCTAAAAAAATGGTTATTTTTAAAAAACTATAACACCTTTATTTTTTCTCGTTTAATTCAAAATAATATTCTACAAAATATTTTTATTATGTAATAAAAATGGAATCCATATTTTTATGAAAAAGATCTATATTTACTAAATTTTTATCATTTATTTTTAGGTAAAAATGAATTATAACCTATTTAAATTATGATACAACAGTAAAGGGTAAACTGTTTTAGTAAAGATAAAAATAAAATGATAAGAACAATTTAATTACAAAACAAAATGATAAATATTATATATTAACTATAATCATCCAATTTTCCTTGTTATTATATTTTGGAGCTAGGTAGATAAGATTAATACATAAATAATAATTTCTTTAAGGAGGATTCAAAAATGTCCCAAACTTTTTTTGAATTACTGTAATATTTATATAAGGGGATATACTGAGGAAATATTTTACTACTATTATTTTTTTTAATAATGAATTTTCTATATACATCAATATAATTTATTATTAATTTTTAATGAAAAATATTTACCTTAAATTCCTACATAATGTTGTTGTAATAATAAAATATATATTGAAAAAAAAAACAAAAACATTCCAATTAAAATACTAAAAATAAAATAAATATATTTAACTAAATTGATTCAATAATTTTATATATGAATATGAAATTACAATTATTTAATAAATTTTTTGTTATGAAAATATCATATTATCTTGATTTTCATAAAGTCAATGTAATGAATAGTGTTAAAATTAAATATAATTATATTTTACTAATATCATACTTTTTTTGAAAACTAAAATATAATAATTATATTAAATAAAAACATATAAAATAATAATGGGACTAAAATATCATCCACTACGAATCTATATTCAATTTAAAATCATTTCTCTCTTGAATAGTCTTCTTATATTTAAATACTTTTAGACATTCTAAATGACCACTTCCCATGAATTATAAAAGGTCAGCCCTTTATCCATAGATTTACACCACTTTTATCCATCTAGCTCTAAAAAACATTCCCATTTATATTATTAACATTATTTTACATTCTATAGAGGTTCCAGTAATTAATGAATTCTAACCATGGATGCATTAAAAAGATATCTAAATGACGTCTCCTAAAGAAGAGGTAATCATCATTACCAACACTTTCATGTTTATTTATTCTTTATTAGATTAAACATAATGTGTTGTTAACATAATAAAATAATTTATATAGTGTAATATGTGTACATATATTCTATTATTATTTCTATACAACTGTATTCATCCTTTTATCCATCCTATGAAATATGAAATCATTTCATGTCTGTATGCACGACCAACTAGGTCCCTATTGCGGTGTAATTAATTTTTCATCACAATTGTAGTTTTATGGTTATGTTAATGGAATTAATGTATACCTATGACAATAATATGATGATATTAATGTGGTAAAATTAATATACCATCCATATCATTACCATCATTCCATTTAGAAAAGATATTGTTGCATGTGCACACATAGGACTAACTATCTCAATGAAGAAATGTAATTTATTTTCATTGTAAACCATTCAGGTAAGATTTTATAAATTTATATATTAATAAATATAAAATTGGTAACATTAATATAAATATATACATTTGATTTATCCCAATCCTATACATGATAAATGGGACATTCATGACAAAACTACAATATAAAACAAGGATACTAAGACTCAGAATAGTAAAAATAAAGTAATATTATTAATTAATGGGTTGTAATATATTTTATAAAGATTATATAAGATGGTATAATTGTTAATAGGGTTCTATAATAAATTTATAACCTGATGAAAAACATTATTCGTGATATTTTAACATGTTTGATGATATAAAAACCTAAGGTAAGAGATATTATCTCAATTTACTTTCAAATAGGTAAATTTTGATGATATGAATCTATTTTCATTTATAAAGGGTATTCAATTCCCATTTTATATTTTGTATCCTTAATTTATTTATTTATATGATAGTTATTATTTTTTAATTATATTTATTCATGGTTTATATGATTCAACTGTTTAAAAAGTAGTACACGTTCCTCATCTCACCAATATGTTTTTTGTACATATTCCTTATTCACCACATATTTAGATAATGTGGTGTATATTCTACCCTATTGATATAATATATCCTAAATATTTTTTTTCAAGGTATTAATATTTTTAGTAAATATTATTTCTTTCTTGTGGCTCACAATTCCAAAAGAACCCATATGGTAATGATATATTTCATAGTCTCATCCTTATTCGATATTGTTTATGATTATGTCTAGTCTACATAATAATTACATTCAATTACCATCATTTCAAAATATGTTTTCCAAAATTTTTTTACTATTCCTAAATAATTTTAAACTCATTTTACATTATATAATTTTTTTTAAAAAAAATATTAATGCAATCATTATTATCATTGTCAAAAAAAGACACTTTTTGATTGTTATTACCAATGTGTGGACACAATTTATTGAATTATTGGGGAATATAATACCATGATATTTTTAAATCATGATATTTCTGATACCATATGCAATTCACAACACGGAGATTAAGAGAACCCCACAATATTATTATTTTAATATGTCACTTATAACATATCCACAAAAAATTTGTTGTGCCTAAGATTAAAAATATTATGAAATTTATACAATTGTATTAATAATTAAAAATTTATGGGTTAATTATCATGAAAAAACAATCAAATTATAATAGTGCCATTTTAAGCATCTTCCTCAAAATTGGATTTAATTCCTTTTATCAAAAAATGAATTAATTATTATTTTCCACATATAAAAAATTTATTTCATAAAATTAACATAAAATTTTAAATAATCATATTTAAATTATCTTATAGGGTTTTTTTCATATTTTTATGAAAAATTTTAGTTGTATATGAATACTAAAAAATACACAATTTTATTGAAAAATAAATTTTTTTTTCAAACATTGAATTCATCTATTTTGTTTTAAAATAAATGGAATTTAAAATTATTTATACAGTATTATGAATGATCCAATTGTGAATATTGGAGTTAATATCATTATTTTTTTTTATAAAAAAAATTTAGTTATAAAAATGTATTTTTATGATAAACTGTTTTTCATTGTAATATTTCTATTTATTTTTAAATTATATTCAGCAAAAACTCTAATCTGAATAATAAATAATGGGTTCTAAATTTGAATTCATATTTTCAAAATTTATTAAACATTTCTCTATTAATTTTTGTTCAATTATAATAGTAACCATAGTAATATTTGTTTCCATGTTAAATTATAAATCTGGATGTAATGTTAAAAATAAAATGACAAAACCAGTAAATGACACAATAAAATATATATGTATTACTAGATAAGTATGTCTCAATCATAAAAATATTTTGTTTTAAATTTTTAAATTTCTGCTCCACTTGGGTAAAACTATTAATTTCATAGTATTTTATTTAATGAAATTTTAAATATGTCAAAGACTTATTTTTAGTGATTGTGATATATTTATAATTTGATGTCCTCAAGATATGTTTGATTATAAATATAATTTTTAAATAAAATATATTTTTATACATCTGGATAAATTGGTTTTTATTTTTAGTAGAGTGAAAATCACCATAAATCATTACACAATACTGATATAGAAATTAATTAATTAATGAAAAAAATAAAAAAACAATAATAATGAAAATAGTCAATGTAATTTAATTATAATAAATAAATTTATAAATGGATTTTATAGATGTAAATGACATATTATGTATGTATTTAATGTTTTTTATGACATGTTTTTATATTGATATTCTTAATGTCGATGTAATGTATAGTCTTAATACTAACAATAATTATATTTTATGAAAATAATATTTAATTAAATTATTTATTATTCAAAAAATATATTAAATAATGATACAAGGTATAATATATCTTAAATAATTTTATCCAATTTGACTTTGTTTATAATTTGGAATTATTTTCCTCATAAATAGTCTTATTATATTTTAATTTTTTTTTGTGAAATTCAAAAAGGTCACATCATCCCAATTATAAGAGGGAAACCCTTTTTCACTTATTTATATGACTTTTAGGAATCTATATCAACCATACCTAAACCATATCTCATTTTAATGGCCATATCTATGTTATATTGGTTCCTGTACATCCAAAAGACCAATCATTGGTCTCTTAATAAGGAACCCTACAAAGGTTGACCGAATAAATTGTAACAATCTTTAAAACTTTTCCAAGATTATTGATCCTTTTACTTCATTTTAAGGTGTTTTTTACATACCGTGTTTATAAATAATGATTAATATATATAATATGATGTGATTACAATTATTATAAAACCACACTACACCTTTTATACATCTTATTAATATTGTAATCACCACATGTTCGTACATACAGCTTACCGTCTGAACATAGCAGTGTAATTCGATTTTCATTACCATTATACTTGGATTGGTCTAATTATGGAGATAATGGATATATAATATAATTAATACATGAAATTTATTCAATAAAAATTATATATTATCCACTTCCTTTCCTGTTTTACAATTCAAAAATGATATTGTCAGTCGTGCATAAGTATGACATACCATCTCCATGAAGTGATGCGGTTAATTTCTTTACAACATTACAGAATGATTCTAAAAAATATATCTTAGGAAAAAAAATTATATTTATAATATTAATTTTTTATCAATATATTATGTATCTATATTATATTCAAGATATCTATGACTTTCTTGAAAGAACATGCCTAAGAAAACAAGGCAATTATCACCCAAAACACAAACAAATTTTGTGAATTATAATGTGTTAGTTTTTTATAAAATATTTATATTAGATGTTATAAATATTAATATGGATCTAATATAAATTAATAAATTTCTTAAAACCATTATAAATTATGATTTATTATTTTTTAATGGAGTCTAACCTAAACTAAGGTAAATTTTCACAATTTTCATTCATTGAGGCACATATTCATTTTATTAACCTATTTTCATAAATGAGGTGTATTAAAAAATAATTTTAAATGTTATAGGATTAATTAATTTATTATGTTGAAACTATTTTTCATTAATTGGAATTTCATTTTTCAGATTACGAATTGGTAATGGTATCTCATCTCCCATTAACTTCTATTGGACATATACCCTATTAAACACTAATTTCATTTGTATGTTGTATATAATTTAAATTTATATATTTTATTTGGAATATATATTCTTCCATTGTATTTAATGTTTCATTTTATGTTATTTCATTCGTAGAGATTACAATTCAAATGAAAACCACGTGGTAAGGGAGTATTTCACAATTAGTCCTTATTAAATATTAATTATGTATAAGTATCAACTAAGGAATATTTATCTTATATACACATGTTTGCTAAAAATATTCAACTATATTTTTTAATGTTATCCAATTATTGAAAAAAAATATTTTTCTAATATTTTTTTAACTTTTACTAAAAAAAATGAACCATCCAATTGTTCCAGAAAAAAGGTAGTTTTTATTTTTTTAACAATAGTGTGATATGAGTGTTTTTATCATATATAGTTTGAAAAGAATTTTCCATTTCCATAACAACTAAATTACTACGTTCCTCCATTACATGACTACAATGTTATCTTAAGAAAAATTCTTTATAACATGTTTATTTTTTTATTTTAGTATTTTATTCTAGAAAATGTTTATTTTCCACATGAGATATTCTAATATTCTCTTTAAATTATTATTGTCTTTTTCCACATCCATTTTTAAAACATTTGTTTAGGATTTAATCTACTGATATATTTCATTATATTTCATTTCTAGGGTTCTAATTCGTTCTATTGGGGAATTTATTGATATTTTATATGAATAGTTTTATATACAATTATTATTTTTATAAATGAATTTTGATCAATTTAATTATTTACAATATGAGAAATTCATTAGTAAGTTATTGTATTAGTTTTCAACATAATTTTTATAGTATTATATTTAATCATTAAGAAAATTGTATTAGATTTTGGTTTGAATAAAATTGTATTTGAGGATGAAATGAAGTTAACGGTATTATATGTATGGATGATTTTGAAAATATTAAATATTATCATGATATGTATAGTATTAGATGTTGAAATGAAGATGATGATGTTATATGTATTCAATTGAGCATCAATGGTAGGTTTTGTATGTCCTAAATTATAATTTCTATGATTATGAATTTATTAATTAATATTCGACGTGATTACATGATTATTTTGAATATACATGAATATGTTTCAAGCTCATATGATGGTTTATATGGAACTGTTTGATCATCATTTATTCCTATCAGATGATGATTTTTTTATTGACAAGATGGTTTTAGTTTTACTTATTTACATCACTATATTTATTATTCCCAATTTATTTCTGATATATTTCACTATAAACATACATTTACATAGCATTATGGATCACCACATTCATATAATTATTTTATATTAGAATACATGATGTGTACTATGATTCATATGAAATGATATGCTGGATAAGATAATGTTATTCTAAAAAAATAAATTTTGTTTCTCAAATATGATACATGATTATTTTCTGTATCTATTTTCTCTAGAATACTAAATTATTCCTTCCATTGGGATATGATTCCTTGTATATTATGGAAATAAAATAAATTATACACTAGTTATGGGATTTTTATGTTGGGGTCTTTAGATATTTAATAAAAACAACCATTTCCCATGATAAGAAATATATACCTTATACAAAAAAATTATTCTTTATTGCGTAACATGAAATTTGAAATTTAGAAATATAAAAAACATTTATCTGATTCATTTTTATAAAATATATACAATTTCATTGAAATTAGAATATGAAACACGTAAATAAATAATTTTAGAAATATTTTTTTAATCCCCTAATATCTTTGTATAATAAAATTATAAATGATATTGGTTTTAATGTTGTAATGTGCTTTATCATATAAAATAAAATCAGTGTGGATGCCTACAAAATAAAAAATTAAAATTTTCTAAAATGACATTTAATTAAAATAAAAGACCCAAAAATTAATTTCAAATTATAACTTTAGGGATTTAAATGTTAATAAATTTTTCAATTATAATATAGTACTTTTAAATTATATTTCTTTAAATTTTACAATTTTTCATAATTAAATGGTATTATAAACATCATGGTATTTCATAAATTAAATTAATTATTTAGAAAAAAACCCTATTTTTCATTTTTCAATTAAAAAAATATTTCAGAAATATACTTGATATTTGAGTAATGTTAATTTTGAAATAATTCTTCACATTATGAAATATTTTTCTCACAAATTAATTCTAATTTTTTTAATTTAACCTAATGTATAATGACAAATAAAGGATCGACTGATTCCACATTGTGAATCAGTTTTCAGAATATAGTGTATACCGACTATGGTAAGGTGAATATGGTTTTCCCCCCGATAAATTATTTATTCCTAAAAATGATAAAACATTTTGATGAAAAAATTTCGATTATTCCTTCATACTAGCTTCTTGCTGATCCGATGTTGCCTCCTCTAGTTTGTGATTCCTCAAAAGGTATTTTTTACATAGAGAGTTAGGTTTATATACAACATTATCTCTTTATTGTTGAAGATGTGGATATGATTATCATTATAAGATATGATAGGTTTCAACTCAATTCCCTGATATGTTACTAGATTTATTGAACCTATCTTATACATGTTCTATAATAAAATATTAATGACATGTTGTAATTTAGAAGGGATTGGCACAAAAGACAATTGGTATGATATACCTCAAAATTCACTTTGATTTTAAAAAGGAAAAATTCACCTAGAGCATATCATAACATTTTTACTAAATCATAAAATCCCCATAAATGGGGGATATTTTATGAATACATGATACCCCACGTGAAATTTTAGTACAATTTTTTGATTATCAGGATAGATCTTTTTTCTACTTTGATCCAATTTTATAATATTTGAATAGTCTATATATTCCTTATTTTCTCCTCCATGAATCTGGATTCTAGAATCATCCTTTCCCCAAATTCTTCACCAAAAGTTGTATTATGAATTATTTTTCTATATAATTCCTCATACAGTTTCTTATGGATAATCCAATTGAATCAATTGTTACATGTGAATTATTGAAGAGATATATACTGAGCCAATTCACCGTGTAATTCCTGATAACATGATCTTATCCTGTCATCTAATTTATAATTAGTCCATTCATACTACCTATTAGTTTGAAATAATAGTCATTTCATAAATTTATCCCCTTTTTCTGAACCCCTTGAAGGCTCCTCTATAATTTTTAGTTGAACTGAGTGTCATGATCTATTACAGTTGATATGGTTTCATTGTGAAGACCTAATTATACATTTCTATGTTCTGGGTTAATGTTGTAAAGATGTAATACCTCCATAGTTTCTATGAAATTTCTATACTTGGTTGTGACATCCCTTCTATTTTTCAATTTAATCATTTCAATTAAATTGAGTAATATTTTCAGAGCTATAAAATGTGATAGTGTGAGATTCCCTAGCTTTTTATCATGAATTGATATTTGAAAAATGTTAAATATATTAATACCATATATCTCAGATGTTTATTTAATGTTAATATTAAATTTTGATTAGATTCTGGGATCATAAATATGGGACCAACTATTAGTAAAAAAATATCCATTGTCCTTAGTATTGAGGTAATTTTTTTCATTGTAGAGTTTTTGTGAAAGGGTTGTAATGAGACCTAATAATAAATAAATGAATCTATTGATTAATTTTAATATAATGAAATATAAAGTTAATTACTCCTCTATAAATAACTCATTATGAGAATTATATTAGGGTTATCCTCATAACCCTTGAGATCTAGTGAGGTGTCTTTTGTAAGACTTTTTTAGAAGACAGCAGATCAGTGGATCAGAATAATATTTTATTTATTTTCTACCAAAATTTAGTTTGATGATCTCACCAATGAATACAATGTAGTATCATAATTGTTATGTGGTTTATCCAAACTAGAGTTATTATGATTATTTAAAATGGATTTATTGGTGTTTCATTTATTCCATGAAAAATTGGAATCAATCAATAATCCAATATCATTGTGGGACGATCATGTTGCGGGTATGGGTATGTTTTTACTAGTATTTTGGGATTTTTATAAATAAATAATTATATCAATTTATACATCATTATAAAGAAAAATAATTAAGGCCAACAGAATAATACTATGAGGTATATTCCCCATGTTCTTGATTTGTACATTTCTTTTCCATTTCATCAGGCATTCAAAACCTATGTTTTATTTTGAATGATGATTTAAACAAATCCACAATAACAAATAATTATGGAACCAATAATTATTATTTTTTATTGATATTATGGATCCATGTTTGGTGTTTATGATGATTCAATATTTGATTATAATAATTAATGATCTCGAGAGCATCAGAGTTCAACTAGATCATTTTTGGAATATACTGACAGCATGGCTACAAGATGATTCCGGATCTACCTAGATGGCTAGAATCGAGTTTCTAGCAAGGATTCAGTAATATTTACCAAAGCCTATGATAAAAATGTTTGTTTTTATAGATTATTTTTTGAAGGATTATGTTTGGATGGATAATGCATGAGTAACTTTTGGATTATATAAATTTCTATTCTACAGATCCTGTAATCCAAATATACTTATTGTGTGACATCATTGATGTTCATCATATAATACCTTGGAAAAAATTATTATCACACACCTTGTGACAAGTGTCTCATTCTATAGGACCCCTTCCTAGTGTATCAAACTGTATCTCATTGTACACATGAGCACATACACATCAAAGTATACGAACAAGGGTATGGTTCACGAGCATGGACCAATAGTTGAACACATCTAAGAACATACTATGGACTAGACACACATGAAGTGATAAATGTACATAGTCATGGAAATAGGTATATGGTATTAAAAATTGAAATGTATGGGATTATTGGTACATGGCAAGTACCCTATTTACACAAAATGTAATTCAATTTTTTTTCATAGAGCCATAGTTCCCCTAACCGTGTAAATGTTTTATTTGTGTGAATTCCCTTGATCCATTACTAATGTCTATAGGATGGTATTACATCATGAACATATGGATGTGATCCCCTCTATGGGAATTAGTCTCAGGTATATTTTTGGGTACCCCAATGGCCTTGACAATAATCCACTACCATATTATTTCATGATTGGGGTTATTAGAATTATTGATACTAGCACTATATGGTCATCCATCCACATCATAGAAGGTCAATCATGATGGGGATATCGGTAAACCCCATGGACCTAGTTGTGACACAAATATAATTATATCATTTTATACACTCTAGATAGTAATTATATATGGAAATATCTATTAATAATGTCATCTAGGTTGGATCCATCAGTTCCATGAGACAAACATAGTTATTTCTACAATGTGAGTGATTCTAAGGACAATTGAGTAGTATTAGAGGCTAGTCATTCAATTTTGGCCATACCATGAGACATACTGTCTACCTTGATTAAATATGTATGATTTTTTCATAACTCATATTATGATGTTAATATCCCTATGAGGATTTTACTATTATCTTTATGCCTTATGCTTCGTGATTTTGGGGTGTGATATAGTGTATATTAACACTCTCCAGTGGATGGAATAATCCTGAACATGTTGTTTCTTATGAGGATGTCTAAGTGTCCTACAATTTTCATGGTGGAATATTAATAGACACAATTTTTATTTGTCTAGACAAACTGTAGTTTGTACTGAGATTCACATTTGACTATTAAAACAGTGTCTAGATTTTCTATCTTATATAAATTTTTGGGTGGGTTGTATTTGGAGCTTTATGATTTAATCTATTTTCCACCATAGTCATATTAAGTTATTTATATGTATACATGAATTTTGCATCAGTTTTATTTCTCATTTCACTATTGTGCGGCCATGGAGATTTGTGTGTACGTACAATTACCTTACGATAAGACATACCATGATAGTTTTGTTTGTACCTAATGTTAATCACCAACCCCTAGCTTAATTTATGAGGGATTGGGGGAGTCACAATCAGTTTATCGATGGATAGGTGGTCCTCAGTGGGCCTGATCATGAAAGTGTTGTATCAAATAACATCCATAATAAGGTCATATTTTTGTAGTTGTTTTTAGTTTTGATCATGGATTGGGTTTTATGAAAATATTGTTCTGTGTTTTGAGATATCATTCCATGATAGTAATTCCATTGTAACATCAACGGTTGACATTTCCATAATCCAGGACTATGGAAACTAGCCTTATTACATAGTACATATAGACATTGGTTGAAGGAAAAAAATTATTATACAAATCATATCAAAATGTGGTCTGTTTGATGTACTTCCAGAGTCATATCCCAAGATATACTCAAATACTATGGGTCATATTTTCTATTTTGATATATCTCTATGATGATTTCTATCTATGATTTATAAGTAGGATCAAAATAATTATACCATTAGAGAAGAGGTTTTGAAATCTAGATATATTGTGGAGGTAGTTCTTCTAATTGGATTTCTATCCAATCCTCTACCCATTGTGAAATATATGGTACCCATAGTTTTTGAGGATAAGTTACACATGTGGACCACTATCATTATGTTCTGCATCAATGACCCCATAGGTTCAATTGTGATCCAGAACCTAGGCTTTTTTGTATTTTCCTGATATGGTTATGATATTATTTTCCTCATGAAGACACCCGCAGAATAGATGGTGGTCCCAATAGTGTCAATTTTTATAAAAAAAATTTGTGTGGTATAGAATCATTGTGGTACAATCATATTACATGGAGACTTCTTTATGGATAGATTTTTATTTCATCTTCATGGTGGATTAATCTCAAGCTATTAGGTGAGTAGGGAATATCCATGACATTTTACAACTACATTAGGCATATACAACATCAGCAAATTATTTTTTGACGATTTTAAACAAATTAGGATACTCAATGGATTTGGTTTGTTATAGGTTCATTCATTAATAAAACATTGGGATATGTCTATTTCAAGAAATATGGCTAGTGTTATACATATCATCTAGTTTACCTGTTATGGGGTTATAGAGTGTTTCTGGGTGATAAATAGATTTGTATAAAAAAAATACTCCAACAGTGGGTGCTAGTGGTGGGAACACATTTATGGTACCATTGAAGTAGGAATATAATTGTAGAAGTAGTGATCCATATTTGTGATATGATTTTGAAGTGTATTTCACTATATAGGTTCTAGGTTTCAAATATCTCAGGATTGTTCTAGTCTGTGTATGGTGATGCCATTCTGATATTGTGAATGTTACAGACATCATGGAAAATATTTTCAGACCAACCATACAATTTATTAATAGATAGTAGGTTTTCTTACTTGGATTGTCTAGTTATACGAAAACATAGATTAGAGGGGTGGTTCATGTGGTACATGGGTAGGGAGTGTAGCTGAATGTGATTAAAAAGTTTACTTGTTTCCACCACCACCTAAAATTGGTCCCCTATAGGTTCAATGGGATAATGGACAGGGTAATGGGAAGCTATATGACATGATCCCTACTTTCTATTGGATTAATAGATGGTTGGAGGTACAATCAATGAATTTTCTACATTACATTTAGTTTTGATCGATACATGACTGAGCCACTATTTTCTTCCTACATCCCTAGTTTGATAGCTAGATGATATTGTTTGATCCATCGACAGAACACTTTTTCAGGGTCCTACTAGATATGACTCAGCAATTAAAAACTTTCTATCGTGTGATATCCATATGGAGGATTTATTTCTTCATTGAATCTCCATTAGATAAAAATTTGGCCTTATGATGTCATCTTATTTTTTGACAAGTTATTCACAGTTCATGAACTGATTAATAATTTCAGTTGGATGATGTGGGTTTTTTACATTTATGGGATGGATTTTTCTTTAATCTACAATAATGAGTACAAAAAAGAGTGGGATGGAATCATATATATGATGATGCAACCAATTTCTCATTAGTTTGGTAGAATGCCTCTTGGAGTAGTTGGTATTGTTGGCTATTAATTTCCGTCATTAAAGGATTAGTGCAGGGATATCCTTATTGAGGTTGTTTTTGGATTACCTCCCCATCATGAGATATTATTTTTCAATTAATTTCACCTATGGAAAACCGAGATATATTTTCCAGAATATCGGATTGGTAAAAAAATGATCCAGGAGATTAGGAAGAAGCTGGTGGAATTTTAGAGGGAGGAATTTGTTAAGCATAATATTTTATAGAAAGATTCCATTTTGTCATTTCCTAAAAATGAATAAAATATATTGAGGTTTTGAATAAATTTTTTATGCCTATACTAGGTGGCATTGATGAATAAGAATTCACATCCAAGGATCGATGAACTCTATGATCAATATGTATTTTAGTGATTGCTCTTATATATTAACATCAGATCAAGTGATCACTAACTATGAGTATGGGATATAGATATTCTGAAGAAATAACATAGATGTTCATAATTTTTTAATGAATAATTGGTCATTCACATCAGCATTAAAAATAGTCGTGTACGGTTCTAGAGAATCAAGAATCAGATTATTGATCCTTTCCTAGACTAGGGTGTGGTAATATTCATTGATGATATATTAGTGTACTCTAAATCTGAGGAGGAGAACCCAAAGAAAATAGGAATGGACAAGAAAATTTTCTAAGAGTATGAATTTTATGGGTTGGTCGTGAATTTTATGTTTTTGATTCATGAGTTCCACATTCTAGTAGATGTCATCTAGTCATTTGGTTAACAGTGGACCCACCAATGGTTAAAGCAGTGATAACCTTTGATCCATCTAAGAGTGTGAAGGATATTAGTAGATTCTTTAAAATATCAGGCAATTATAATATATTCATACTATATTTCTATGGGATAAAGTTACCCTTGAAAGAATTAAAGCGGAAGGGGTAGCCTTTTGTGAGGGATGAAAGGTTCTAGTTTTATTTTTTGGTATTGAGGAAGAAGTTGATGAGCGCCCCAATCTTGAGGTTGTTGGAGGATGGTTTGGAGTACATAGTGTTTTATGATTAATCAATGAACTAAATTGGTTATTTTCTAATGGATAGGTATACTGTGATTTTATATGTTTCAGGGAAGCTAAGACCTCCGGAGTAGAACTATATGTCACTTGGTCATAATTTTTTAGTGGTATTCATCACACTAAATATGTTATGAAAATAACTTTAGGGACAGTGGTTTAAAATCTAATATGAATTTTTTTTATCAAATATATATTCTCTCAAAAAGATATTAACATGATATAGAGGCGATTGATATAGTGACACTATGAATATGACTTTGAGATACTTTTCACTCATGGGAAATTGAATTTGGTTGAGTATTATCTCACCAAGAGCTGTTATTCTATGTTATTACTAAGGATTCAAAAAATCCAGCCTCATTGTAGCTATGATTTATGAATAAATTCATATCCTTCATATCTACACTCATGGTTTGTAACCCTATAACATATAATGTCATTTTGTGAGGCTAAATAGGGATACACTAACTACAAGACAACCCATACTTATATATCTATTAGACATGGCCCTACTGAATTTTATGAATTTGAGGATCACTTTATCCTTTTATGAGGATGAAATATGGTACCAATAATGTTTGATAAATAGTTTACGAGTATGTCTCATAAATCCCATTTCGTGGGATATCCATATGTGTAATGGATTTACCAGGATCTCTAGTATCATTTCTGGTTTCTAGGAATTATGAAATTTGGAATAGATTTGTTCTTTCGAGGAATCACTTATAGTTGTTTAATTAAACCCACCTAGATAATATGTTTTTGCTAAAAACAATTATTCTCCATAGTGGAATTGGTTTTAGATATATATGTAGTTCATTAAAGTGATTCCTACAATATCCAAGGGATATTATTCTATCTTGTTGATTGTAGACTGAATCACCAAATCATCCCACATCCTTTATTTAATATAGCACGGTTCAGTATAGATCATGCGATGCCTTTATGTGAAGCATATAGTTTGGATCCATAGTGTTTAATTGATTATCATTTCTGACTTTAAATATCACTTCATGTCACTATTTAGGATTGGATTATAAGAGGATTTCATCACCTGGTTATGATTTAGAATGCTGATTATCCTGTAGAATGATTTCTAGATAGATTAGAACATAAATGACAAGTAATATATGTCGTGGGATTACATTATGGAATTTGTTCATAGTTGGTAGGATCATATACCTTTGTGAGAGTTTGTTTATAATAGTAACAACAATTCCACCATCAGTATGAACCCATTTGAGTCTAGGTGTGGGTAGCCAATTCAGTGACCTCTAAGTTTGACCAATCCCAATGATTCCATGCTCATGGTCCAAGAGTTTGTGTGGCGCATGATGATGAAGGTGTAATTATTCTAGGATTGGGATATTATTGTACATAACTATCACAAGTCATATGAGGACTGACGATAGAGGCCATTTGTGTTTGAGATGGGAGAAACATGTTCTAGAAGGTATCACCTGGACATGGATCCCTATAGCTGGGTTGTGGCTAATTGCAATCATTATAATTCATTATAAATTATTAAATAAATCCCAATATCTACATTGTGGCATAACACATGGCCCCACCGACACATTTAGAGCATGAATACAATGCCTTTCACATGTCACAGTAGAGGAAGAACATGCTTGACCTATCACATTTTATCAACTGTGGATAGATGGACATCGAGGATGGTTCTACCATTATAGAGTACATAATGGTGTTCTAGGAACATGAAAATAATATCCACCATGACTGAGATATATCTTTTGGTTCTTGTCTAGTGGTCCATCTGGATCATCATAAATAATCCTTGTAGTGTTGTACTCATATTTGACCTCTACACCCATAGATTTATTGTGTATCCTTGCCCCCTTTTTTGGATAGAATTACAGAATGTGGGGGTAACATTTGAAATTTGATATTTTTCAATGTAATATTTTCAAATGTATCTCATAATATTATAAGAACCTACTACTAATATTTCATGGGATTTTGAGGCCGAATGAGCATAGAATTGATATTTTCAACATATTTAATATATTAATATCATGTTCATGTTTCATTCTATAATACGTGGAATAGTACTTAAAAGGAGTCTCATATCATAAATATGATTCCGGTATTGAGTCTGGATGTGTGATATTACCTAGGTGTGACATAATCATAACTAGTGTTGGGCATTTTAGAAAACATTTTTGTGGTTACAAGTAAAAAATTAATTTTTTAATTTATTAATTTTAATATTGAGTTTTTTAGATAATTCCAACACTATAAAATATCTTTTATGGGTAAATATTATTCTAATATCATAAACCTGAAGATCTATAGAGGATCACATAGAAAAACATTTGATGAATACAATAGATTGTGGGATAAGATTGGTACAATTAGGATCATCAATACTAATTGAGTTCACGGATCTATGGGATTATGGGATATGTAATGGGTCCCCCTAGATCAAATCAGAATAATAGGACATTTAATTAGAAATAAAAATGAGGCCTCGTCCCCAACCTTAAGAATAAAATAAATTGAAGATGTCTTCATGTAGCCAGAGATTAAAAAAATTACATTGTAATTAATCGTCAAAAAACTATAGATCAGCATAATAGAGTGATACTGTAGATCCATTTTTGTTATTTATTACGAATTAAGATGAAACATTATGGATGATGGATCGAGACATGATTATTTTCCATTCAGCTAGTTTTTGTTGTTCGAAGATGGAAGGGGTATGACGGGATTCCGGGTCAAGATGGATTTCATAAATGAGGCTTCTGGTGATGATTCCATATGGTTGAACTAGATGTGGGATTAAAAAGAAATATTATCATTTGATTAAGAAGAGGGGAGTATATACCAACATCATGTGATGAACCATTTAATTCGGGATATTTTTCAATGGAATATCATGTAATCTTGAGATACATACTTTTTGGGGCCTTGGATGAGGTGTGTGGGTTTCCATAGAGAATAAGAGTATCACATGACATGTGAAACATTTAAAATCCAATGTGACCCCTCTCTAGAAGGTCTATATTTACTAGTAGGGTACAATAACTTGGACAAGACCAGGTATATGGGCACATGTTTAGTACATATGCATGACCCTCAGTTAAGACATGGACATGTACACAACACGACCAAGATATTTAAGCACGATTGGACATACACAAAAATCAATAGAGTTATTAGGGAAGGTATGAGAATGATATACATTATGTGTACCATTTTTTCATTCCATGAACATCTACAATGATGAATTGGAGAATTTTTTCACCTCATTGTGGAAATGTTACTTTACAGTTCATTTCCTCTGACAATTCTTAAGTGGTATAGAATGATATTACATCATGACAATAATATTGTGATCTCATTTAAGGGAATTAGTCTAATGATATTGCTTTTAGAAAACACTATTTCCATAGGCTGAATCTACTAAATACTCTATCATTGGTTGTGTTTTCATAATCAGCATGAACATTATATCTAGGGGTGTATATCATACATGGGTGGTTAATGTAGATTGGGTTGTTGGAATATCACATTGCCCTGGGTGTGATCCCCATTAGTGTATCAATCTCTTTAAACATCAAGCATTTGCTTCCTTATCATAATTCGCTAATATAATGCTATTTTGGATGGAATTCATTAGTGTCATCTATCATGTGGAGTTATTTCTCAAAGGAGAATGTGGCTATAGAATCTTTATAAGAATATTCTGAAAAGAATGTTATTGTGGCCTTACATGGAGATAGAGTACCTACCATGAGTATATATGAATGTTTTGTTTTACGTATCATATTGTGATTTTCCTGTCCGAATTATGTGATGAATGTTACCATGACGCTTTATTGTTTTTTTATTGTTGATGTACCTACATGATTTTTTATATTGGCCCCAAGATGGGATCTTCACACCGATATCATGCCTAATATAGACGATCAACCATTTTACATGGTTCATTGTGGTTTAGAAGATAACAGAAGAAATATTGAGATATATCATCCATTGTTCATACAAAGAATCACATTTTATTATTTTCCCCTCTTTATTGTACAATATAAATCTTTACATTTTCTGGTGGGTTTTTATTTATCACTATTTTCTTTATTGTATAATTTATTTTACACTTATTATTAGATTTATATGTATTAATTAATTTAGAATCATTTATATTTTCCATTCAATTATTTAATGGGTGGACTGATTTTTGTGTTTATTCTGGTACCATGGGCTATGTCCTACCTTGGGAATGTTATTTATACTCATTACTGATTGTTATCCCCTATCCTCTTTGAAGGGGGATTTGTGTAGTCACACTATAACTCTCACCAGTTAAGAGGGCCTCGGTTAGTCCTTTAATGAAATTTTTAAGGAAACCCATATTAACCCATATATCATTATTTTTTATATGAGAATTATGATTTAAGGTGAAAATACATGGCTGAGATAATGAATTGTCTATTTTTTTTTGAAGAGAATGAATCCAGTTGATATAAATTGTTTTTCTTTATAGTGTTATCTTTTGTTTTTGAGACATAAATCCATATATTACAGGATTGTGAGTTATTAAATATGATAGTTGGTTGAATGATAATAATTTTTCAATAATATTTCATTCTGTTTAAAGAAGAAAACGTTTTAGAAATATTATGATGTATCATTATGTAGTGGGATATTCCCTATCTAGTTTTTATGTGGAATATTCTATACACAAGTTCTATGTTAAATGGAATGCAGTGATCATAAGGAGGGTATGACAAAATTATTTTCTGATTATATTCATAGATTCAGCGTATAATGAATGATCTGAATTTCTAAAAATGAAATTTATTTGGAATTCCATAAATTACAAAACATCATGATTACTTCATGGTTTTGTTGATTATTTCTAAGATTCATCAATGGAAGGAATTGAAGTAAAAAAATTCATTCGAGATTCAATTTACCATATAGTGTATTCCATATGAAGTGATTAGATTTTTTTGGAATTTAAATTGTTATAGGTTTATGAGGGAAGGAATCATGAACTGGATTCTTTTCAGAGTCATTAGATAGAGATTTCAGAATGATATAAAATATATTTTTGAGTCATTTGAAAATGTTTTTATGAATGATGTTGTTTCTGAATGAAATCATCGGTAGAGCGCTCAAAAATGAAATCATGAAGAGATTTAATCATAGGATTCATTGTCATCATTCAGACTATTCCATGTCATCAGACAAAGGCTTCCTAAAAAATAAATATTCTTTCTCAGAAAAGTGAACAAGATTATAAATGAACCATAATGTTATGTCCGAAAAATGCTATCATATAGAGATAAATCCAATAAATATCTATAAAAGTGAGTCCAGTATAAATAGAAATTAATATGAAGATGTTTTAGATGATCATTTGAGAACATTGTTATTGTCTTTTAATAACATTCCATTTTATGATGTTGATCTAAAATTTCAATGTTCATTATTCTTTTCCAGTAATGCTAAATGTTAGGTTAATAATTTTGATGTTGAGTTTTTAGGATAGTATTCCTGAATTATTTAGACACAAATTTAAATATATATTCAAATATAATCAAATGAATGAATTATTCAAGTGAAAACTCTAATTTTGAGTGCATAACATTACTATGTAGATGTCTCATCTCATTATGTTTCTAGAAAAATAGTACATATATAATGGGGAGCACGATTACTATGAATATTGATTTTTCTACATTGATTATTGATGTATAAGGGTGGTGTCGACCAATAATGTTGAGAGATCATTTTCTTAATCATTACATGTTGATGTATTAGAATGATGTTATCTAATATAGTGTATCATTTAAAGAGTATCGGGAACAAAATACTAGATGAAGGCTATCAGTCATAACCGTATAAAATATTAGTTTAATGGAAGATTTATTAAAGATAGTAAACATTAATACAAACAGTTTTAATATAGATAGTTTATTAGATGGGTAGGTTTGTAAAAAATGATTAGATTGATTTTATTTGTAAAAATTCTATTATTTAACGAATATTAATTTGTATAAAATTTAACAACACCTATGTGAAACAATTTTAAGGAAGTAAAAGGAAATCTTATTGACATTTTTTTTAATGTTCCTTTATTTACTAAAAAACTATTTTATCATTCATCTACGCATTGGGAACAAGCAGTTTCATAGTATTATTGTTCAATTCAAGTGATTGATCATCCCTAGTTTTTGGAATAAATGGGGTTGTTTTCTAGGGGATGTGTTATGTTGTATTATTTCCATGTAGTGAATGTTATTATCAACTCTTATTGAGTATATACCTTTTATATTATTATGTTCATGTGGATGTTCTTTTCTTAGTTGTTTTATGTCTATATAACTAGTGGTGATGATTTTTTTAAAAAAAATAAAAGACCTAATCATTGATTCAACCCCCCCTAGAGATTCTTAGTTCCAAAAATGTTAATTAAATTGGTATTAGATGGAGTTTTTTTAAAAATAAATTCCTTTAGAATATTGATGTAATTAAAGGCCACCATGTATTTTATGAAATCTATCAGTAGTAAGTTTATTTCTATCTTAAATAGTAAAAATTATCCTATATGCCGGGAAGTATTTTTCAATTTGTATTATAAATTTTCTATGATGTTCTTAAAGATACAATATACGGTTTTTCCCATACTACGATGTATATCCCATAATGCCAATACATAAGTAGAATATGTAGAATGATGTGAAATCTATAAATGTTAATCTTTGTAAAATTAAATTTTAGATGTATAATGGAAATTGAATGATATAGTAATCTAGGTTATGATTATGAATATTTATTAAGGAAATACCAGTGTGAATAAATTTATGATATAGATCTAGTGATTGAAACAGGAATATCATAAAAAGTAGAAATGTTGAACCTATCAGTGATAACATTTCAAGGGTTAATGTAATTATTATAACCATAAAATGTTTTGGTCAGAAGCTGGAAGATTCGACTACTGATTAATTATTTAGATGAATTCATATTAATATATTTTATGGCATGGTATCATATATTTCAAATAAATATCCTAAAAAATATATATATATTATATTCATTATTTTATCATCACATAAAAAAATAGAAGATAAAAGATTCTTGGAATAAATAAATTGTTATCTATAAATATTTTTTAAATCTATTACACATGGAAATTCATTAACGTTTTCTCAGGAAGAATATGTTAACTCTGATAATCTTGGGAGATTTGATATATGAAGGGATGATGGTATCTAATGTAGATTCCCACCTAATGGTTGAGGATATTGGTGATATAACATGGAAATAATAAAAATTGTTGAATTTATTGAATTGAATGTGTTTGAATATTCTAATATAGGGGGTTCACAATAAACTAAAGATATAAAAAGTAATGGGGATTTTGTTTCTATTAAAATCATGATAAATTTTTTGAGATAGTTTATTATATATTTTTTTTATATGATGATGATATTTATCTGTCCATTCCTTTTGAGGAAGAGAATTGGGTTAATATCATTCAATGCTGAATATGCAATTTGAACAAAAATCATTCATTACATAATAGGTATCACGGTTTTAGACAATATGAAAATCAAGTAATGTTTTACATCACTCATTTTTTAATAGTTTATCTCATCATATGATTTACATGATTTGGTGAATCAAATTTTTATATATTATATGAATAATGAATTTGATAAAATTTATAAAAATGAGTGAGGTGCTACCCAAACTATAATATAAACATTGTTCAGGATAATGTTGGGAATCCCCAATTAATTGATAGAAAGGGGTAAAGTAGTTATAACAATAGAAATTCTAGCATGTAAGTGAATCTCACATGATGAATTCATATATTTTTATGTTAAAATTTCCCTAGTTACAATACATGAATATTGTGAAACTATGGTTTCAGATGCTAGTCAATGGTTTTCCATACCCAGTTGGCCACATGAAATCAAGAGAAACTCTCTATATTCAATATGCATCTGACTATCAATGAGGGACTAGGTGTGTTTCTGGGGAAAGTATGCACCCATTAGTATATTGTGGAATTGTGGGAAGAAATAATAATAGTTCAGAAGAAAAATTCCTAAATAATGCAATAATAATAATCAATGGAAGACTAATAGTATTAACAATTTCATATGTCCTAAAATATACATGATGATACTAAATGTATCATATTTCATTGAAAATTTCAAAAATAGGTTCATATAATAAATTTACAACACACATCTCAAAATGAAAAAAATTGAAAAAAATAATCCTTGTAGAATCTCCAACCTCAACATTATCCTGTGATCTTGTTCATCTTGGAAGTAAATCTAGTACATGTTAGACGATTCTTTCCGTTATCGATACATGTAATCATATACTCGGTTTGGTTCCAAAATATATCCGAAACATGGTGTGAGACTGAATAATACTTGGAAACCTCCAACAATCTATTCTAATTTATTGGTGAAAATATATATAGGGGTAGTGTGTAATAGGAAAATTATTATCTAGGAAAGTACTCAAATATAAACATCATATATGCACTAGTTTTTAGTTTAAATTAATTTTATTTAGTTTATATTCATTTGAAAATTCATTTACATTGAATATATATGTCTCGAAAAATGGATTCATCCTGGCAGCTTCTATGTAATTGGATACACAACATATACATTAGAAGGAAATATAAACAACTGATGTCAATACCCACTCCAAGCATGTGATTTGGCAGGGAGATTCATCATAAGTCATTTCATTTATAATTCAATTCAAAACCTAAGCCCGTAATGGATATTCCTAAATTTTAATTCAATTATCCTTATAGGTGCAATACCAACAAAAACCCTACATACACATCCTTGGAAAACCTCTCATGAACCCGATATCTCTCTATATGAGGTATATAGTCCCTACAAAATGAGTTTTTCAATGACGATCCACCACCGAATCCCATGTATCTCCCCTGGAAATAATAGTCAATGGATTTTGAGTACATTGATGTCATTATCATATGAATCCATGTATCACTCGACATATAATTCATAACTCAATTAGTTTTTTCAAGGCATCCCTCACATAGATCTATCTATCACCCATTGAATAATAATGGTTCGTGGAAATGAGTCTGTACATGGAATTCTAATGTGAATACACAAATCACCCAAGGAATATATTTAAATACACACAAGAGTCTTTCCAAGGTATTCCAATCATATTCCATGTATAACCCTTTATTATTAATCATTTAACAAATTCCATTTCATTTAAAAAATGCATTAAATATGCCAAAATCAAAACCAAAGGCACTAAATATAACTCACCTAAAAAGGGTGACTCATATATTGACTAACATATATGGGTTTTCCATTCATTTACACATGCGTTCATAACATGATAATGATCTTACTTTTATTAATCATTCCATTACATAGCATGGTCTCAACAAAACTCACTCAGGAAAGATATTCAAAGGACATTCAAATACTCACATGTAAATTTTAAAAATCACATAACTATTATGAAATAACATTGATTTATAATCCTATAACTGACATGGGAAATTTATCATTAATGGAAATTCAATCCAACTTAACCTAGTTGTGGAATATAATAAATTTGACTCACATGAGAAAATCTAAACAAGGGAAACAATCATAATAAAGAATTGGCATACCCTAGTCAAGGGGAAAATCGTCCATCCCATACCCTTAATTAATTTAATATACAATTCTTAACATTGAAATTCGGATTCATAAACCAATTAACATTTTGAC
This sequence comes from Viscum album, assembly GCA_963277665.1. Taxonomy (NCBI): domain Eukaryota; kingdom Viridiplantae; phylum Streptophyta; class Magnoliopsida; order Santalales; family Viscaceae; genus Viscum; species Viscum album. Next base: position 655,418,027 of record OY728122.1, on the reverse strand, counting down.
ATCCCATAACATAGATAAAATACATTACTTATATGAAACTAGGATAAAACCCATCAAATGATCATTTATTAATCAACACCAAATGGGGTGGTTTCATCATGGTATACATCCTATAATAAAAATGCTTAATCTTATTTAAATAAATAGGGAATACCTATCAAAACAAGGATTTAAATTCAATATTGTTGTTTCCTAAAAATAGGTCACACGACACACCATATTATATAAAAAACACAACTCTAAGAGGAAGTCATGATAATGCCAACCATTGGTCCATTATAGATACCTCATTTATTATTAATATCTTATTCTGCTTGGATTGGATGAAATCTATATAACGGACGAAGAATGATAAATTTGGTCATTTGTCCAAAAATTAAAATGGCAGAACTGATTCCCATAAGAATAGATAATGGATGTAATGGAATTAATTCCTTATAATTATATATCTTATCAGATGAATCATTCTTAAATCGGGGACTGGATGGTGAATGGATATGGATTCCTAATTTTGGCTTCAAGAGGGCTACCAAATGTTTCACCATGTTTTGCAATTAATGAAGGTGAAAAGTATTTTATGTTATAAAATATTCCAACTGTAAAATGGTAATTTTAAAAAATACTAGTTTACACAGTTTAGTTTCACTATTTTTCAAACAATGTTCTAGGTCACATGATCTACTATTTGAAAAAGTTTTACTCACATGATTTACCCACATAATTTACTAAATATGAGAAAATAGTGCAAATATCCACTATTAAGATAAAAAAATAAAAAACTGATTATATAGATATATTTCTTATCTCACATGATTTACATAAACTGTGTGGACAAGGGACCCCCATTATCCATCCAAGCTTGATTTATACAAATCATGGGTCCTGAAATACTCTATTTGTACTAACAGCTAAATAATCCTAAAAGGCGCCAAAACATGGGTTCCATTGATTAACGAAGTCCCCAACAACCACAAGCCCTCTATAAACCCAACGATAATCCATATTATGGAATATTTAAGCAATTAGCATGGATTTTTTTTCAATGTATGAATCCACACCACAAATAAGAATTGAGTTCATACAAATAGCCAGCTTTGTGAAATTTATCCATGAATTTCCCATCAAATGGTGCAAAAGTACAATCTATGAATATCTCTGGAAACTATGATCATACATCAGCCTCCCTCTCATAGGTTTTATCATTCACGTAGCCATTTTCCCATAAAATCTATACTTAATGAAAGCATCTTCCTTGGTGAACCTCCATGTGATGATCTATAATTCACATAATATGCTTCTTAAATGATGAATATCCATATAACTCAATCTCTGATGGATAGAACACTTGAGATTAGTCTAAATAGTAATGTCGAAGCACAAAAAATGGAATAAATCTTGCATTTCTCATATACAATAAGGTGGCTACATCTGATATGCTACCAGCCCACTCTCTCTAGAATATCGAGTGGCCCAACATATAGCATTGAAATATTACCCTATTTCATGATCTGATTATTCTCCAAAATAGTTTATTCATTATAGAAAACCTGATACCCAACCTCAAAATCTTGTTATTCTATATGTAGGTAAGCATATGATTTCTGATGAGAACACATTGTAGCCATCCCCTTCCGAATCAACTGCACTTTCACTATGGTCTCCTGAACATGATGGGGCCCCAACATAGCTACCACCCCTACATGCCTCCAATACAGGGGTGATCAGATTTTACTGCCTTAAAAACCATTATTAATCCAGATTAATATTTTCCATAATGATATTGTTTTAGGATAATTAATCAATGTGTATATACCTCTCCCAAGATCCCCCCGAATCCTAGACGGATGCTCGCAACATGTCCTCAAGCACCTGAATCTTGTCATATAATTAGCCTACTATCCATCAGTTGTATTTCATCCTCAAAATCACTTGTGTATCAAATTCATTCTATATCCCTTTCCATTATTAGGAAGTATAACATGTTTCGCTATCAAAAATGATAGTCTGTGGAAGCCCATGTTATCATACAATATCACAGATGTATAACCTACCAAGCTAATTAACAATGAATGTTTCTTGGATTGGTAGGAAATGTTGAACCTTCGAGATATTTCTTCAAAACAACCCATGCATCATACTTACCTATACGATACCTCGCTATAATAGACATGGAATCAAAAAAAATATCATTCCAATTCCACTATGGAATATTTTGGTGTTGTAAATTCCAAGTTGGTCGCATGTGTTCCACCATCATAAACTGAAAGGTGGTACACCTTATGAAAATTCCCACAACATCTATTATCATTTTTAGACACCAGTACTAACATTGGAAATCAAGATGCATCTTCATGAAACCAGGATGTGTTGTCTCAACTGATGTAATAAAATACTACATCAGTTCATTTCCCATGTCTACAGAGACCATTATGTGACCATATACATACATGATATCATCTGTGCATATGGTCCAAACATGATGCAGGTCCCCAACTACCACAATATCCCTTTGAGCTGGGCCTCCATAATATGATAGTTGTATCATCCTCACCCTATCACAAAATGTAGAGGTCATAACTATGGGTGAAAGGGATGTGTCCCCTGATTGTCTTGCACATCCAACTATTTCTAATAGAATAGAGCAAAAAATATCCACTTGTTAATGGCCTTCTATAATACTCATATTTGAGTCCTCGTTCTCAGTGCATCTTCCACTATAGTAACTTCAATAAGTATCTTTCAACATATAAGTCTAAATAATGAAGGTATTTGACCCACCTTAAAAACCTCATGTACATATTGTGCTGTGATTATATATACAAGAGGTTATTTTTGAATGTTTACACCACAAAATTCTCTCCCAAATGGTAATTTCCCAAAAAGTTCATGTGTGAACTACTGCAGCTAACTCGATATCTTTTTTCGAGTAATTATTCTCATGTGGAATCAACTTCTATGACCCGTACATGGGGACTAAAATGCCCAACATATGAATTCCCCCCATCACGTTACGTGATGAATCGTAGTATACAATGTTACTCCTTCATGGATCTGAAAAATTAGTGTCACCATTGATGTCAGTGTCTCTTTTAACACCTGAATCTCTTACTAATAGGAATATAACTATACATACTTCACACCATTATTAGTCAAGCCTATTAATGCTGCTTCTATGGTTGATATGCCATTTATGGAATGGTTTTAGTAACTATATAGCTCTATGAATATTCACACCTCAGAGGAGTTATTGGGTGACTCCCATGTAACTACCACTCTCACCTTCTCTAGGTCATAGTATACTCCTTTATCTAAGATGATGGGATCCAAGATGTGAATATTATCCATCTAAAAGTTTCACTTTGTGAGATTATTATATAATTTATTATCTCTTAGTGTATTCAAAATCAGCTCAATAATTTTTGGCATGGTCATGTCGATTTTTATAATACACCAAGATATCAACCCTGAAAAAGACAACAAAGGAATTGAGGTATTCTTGGAACACTAGGTTCATCAGTTCCAGGAAGTCCACTAGAGCATTCGTGAGACCAAACGGTATAACCAAGTACTCATAAAGAGCATACCTACTCTAGAAGTGTGTGTGATGTATGTATTATGGACTAATGTGCACCTTAGGGCAACCAGATCTCAAAGAAACCATTGAGAATACCTGAGAATCATGGTGCTTCTTGATGAGATCATCTATTAATGATAGGGGTTCTATTTTGTAACCATCAACTAGTTCATCATCCAGTAACCCATGCATAGCCTAAGAGTACCATCCCCAATATTTCAAAAAGTAATTTTAAACTCCATGGATAAGTATTGAGGTAGATGAAACAATTCTTCTAAATCCCTTATATTCCTCTTTAACTCTTGTAACTACATTGTTACCATCCTATATGGAGGAATGGAAAGTGGTGAAATTACTGATAATATCTCGATATAGAACCCCACCTATATAATTGGAGGTAATATTGAGAAGTAACTTGGGAAGAAATTTTTGATACAATCAACCACTAGATGAAAATCAGTCTGTCATGTCCCCTAATCAACTAGATATAAACTCACAATCCTGGTTTTTATCCCACACATCCAATGTTTCTCTTGTTCATCTTGTCTCACATAAACATCCCCTTCACCATTGTGAATTTACTCTCCAACCTTTGGTGATGAAAATATGACCATGTGGGATAAAAATAAATGAAATCATGTAAAAGAACCAAGCAGTCCATCTTGAGATTGATATTAAATCATCTAATATTGAGGATGTAATGTTCCCATAAGAAGTGACACCCACCAGCTTTAAGGAGGAATTCCATGATCTGATGCAAACCTCCAATCCAGATCCCTAAAAAGGTTTCTATAATCATAACACCATTGTATATATAAACACAAAGCCTAATGATTTACATAATAGGAACGGATTTAAATACATGTATAGCCCTAATATCAAATATTGAAGAAAGTCAAACAAAGGTTATTATAATATTACCTATGATTGTAGATGGTCCTAGATACTTCTCATGATGGACTATTTCACTTCATAATCTTAGCATGTACCAAAATCCCTTGACATTTCCTCAATACCCTGAGCTGATCCAAACTATTTTCAATGGGATCCTACAGTTTTCCTACAATGTCCATGAACACCACCACATCCTAATCGGCATATTGTACCCCAGTACCCTACATGATGAGAAGTTATTGAAACTACTCCAGAATGTGTATTTTGTGGAGTTTAACTCTCTGTGGAATCAAAATTAAATTCTTTTTAGAAGCTCTATAGATGGGAATCTTTCCATAAGGTCGACACTTGACTGGGTTCTTTGTACAGTGTAGCCTTATATGTCCAAACCAAACCACACTGGCAGCACCTCACATGACTACATGAAGATAGGTTCTAACAGCTAGAATCTATGTGTGGATCCTCTTGATGATGCTTCCTACTACTATTCAATGACTTTCAAATTCTCTATGTAAAGACACCCTAGATCGCACCTCCAGATTCACTCATGTTATGCTCTTTGATCAATACATGGTTCACTATCCTAGATAATGTATCCATCTAGAAGACATTTAACTGTGACCAAATATTTTATTTGAGCCCATCATTGAATCACCTGGACTTTGATAACTCATCACCCATCAGAATTAGTGTGAATTGATTTAGAATAGTAAAACATGTCGATTATTTCATTAATTATAGCACACCTTTCTCTAGGTAAAGAACTATTGTGCTCTATCGGCCAACAACATCATATGAATGAAATATTATAAGGTTGATATAGGAAACTCACTCAAGGTAATCTCTTGATGTTGATCAGTCTGGGTGATAATATCACTCAATTTCTCGATAAAATCACATAGCATGTACGTAGCGAGCTATATGTATTGAACCTAACAATTAAAAATGGAATTTATCACTTTTTAAAGCAGTGTAATATATTATAAATCATATAATAAAACCTACAGACTACAATAAAAACATTAAATATGAGGAAATAATGAAATAAAAACAATTTTGAGATGTTAAGGAACCTATAGTGATTAAATTGTTACAAGACATTACAGATAGTAGTATGACTCTTTTGAATAGTAAACCCACAAAATAAATATTAGCCAAAAAATTAAATTATATTTAAAAGGAATCTCAGAAATTAAAATATCGTATAATTATATCATAGTTTATGTAATTAAATTTTTTAATTTTTTTTAATTAATTGTTGGAATTAATTATTCAAAAATAATTGGTTCAATTGTATAATAAATTTTATAATTTAAAAGATAATTTAATTTTATAAAATGAATTAAAAATTTTATATTTATATGTCTTACTATTTTATGTTAATTATATGAGAAAATAATTAATTTATCCAATAAATTTAAAATTTGTTATGAATATAAATTTTATATTTCCATTGTAAATAATGATTTTAATTAAAAGATAAATTAATCATTTTTAAAATACTACTATTATAAAATCTAGTTAAATTTTGAATTATACATGTCAAAAAATTCTAATGGTAAATTTTTTGGAGTTTTCTAAAATACATGATTTTTTTGTGAATAGAAAAATGAAAAAAATTACTTTAAATGCAAAATACAATAATTACTATGTCATAGAAGATGTAAGGCTGCTGTTAGAAAAATATATAGATCATTACGCTTTTATTTTAATATATTTAGAAATAATTATAAAAAAATCATAGTCTTCACAAAAAATAAAAATATAATGAATATAATAATCAGAAAACATGACTCTCCACTATAAATACTACCCCTTGGAACATCATTTCCTCACACCTATAATGATTTGACCATCTTCAAAATTATACCCCAAACGTCTCCTCAATCCTATGTACCATGTATAATTTCTCTTGGACACTCAATGTACAAAAAAATATAACCTATGGAGGATCTCAGGGAGGAAAAATCCAATATGTAAAATCCTCTTCCATTTTTTATTAATTTATTTACAATTTCATTTCATTTATTCTCTTATCATCATCATCACTTAACCAAATGGCATAAAAACACCATTAATAATGATATACTATAATTATACCATTCAAATGGAATATCATTCATTAATATCCTATCTCTCTCTTTATCTCATATTCTAAAAAACAAATCAGCATCTGTCATGTGTCAATTTGTCGACATCGTGGGTGATGAACATTGATTTTCGTTTAATGCATTTATGGATTTTAATAAATTAAAATGGGTGTAAAATATTTTAAAATATATTTTAATACCCTATTTATGTTCTAGAACTAACATTTATACATAATATTATATCATATAATAAAACGAGTTGGTTGTGATTGACAAACCACAAAAATTAACAAAAAATTATCGTCATTATAAATTATCTCAAGATTTAACTTCATACAATATAAAAAAATCTTTATAAGACAACTTAATTTTATATATGGTCATTAATAAAATATAATAACATATCCTCTATATTTATCCACATTTTACCTGAACATCAATTCAGGTATACTAGAAAACTAATCAATAAAACCATGAAAACGAATGCCCCCGAACGATTACATTAATCTCTCTAAATAATAAAAATATTACTTAATTTGAAATTATAATCCCATAATAAATTAAATTAATTTATAAAAGTTTATGTATTTTATAATCAAGGATTGTAATGCAATAACATTGGATATTAATGTGATTAAATCATTTAGACATCATGTAAGGGGAATTCTCGAACTCAACTCCTTTCCTTGGGTTTTCCCACATTCAGTCCTCTTCAAGTATGGATTTCCTATATTCATCCTTATATATCATTCCTTTATCATTATCTTATTTTTTATAGAACATAACTTTTACCACTATAGTATTATATGTAATGAAAAAATAATTCCAAAAAAAAATCTTCTTCCAAATAAAATAACATCTTTTACTTCTCTTATGATTGTTCATTTTAAAATCGATATTGATACTAGAAATATTATTGAATTTTAATTTTTGGGAACTCAATTTTTTTGTATATAATAATTATTAAATGAAACTCATTCTTTTCCAATGGTTATTTTATTTCAATGTTTGATATATGTTCTATGTTGCATGCATAGTAATGTAAATGTTCTTATATGACAGGTGCAGCCAGAATTATATTTCTCAGTGTAAATGTTATGATGTTTAGAGTATACCAAGAATTATATATCCCTGCAATGAATTGGGGAATTTTATGTATCTTATTTTAAGAGAAAAATAATCATGAATATGATGCTAAATGTTTTCCCAGTTATGTGTTGTATTTTACAACTACATCATGAGGTTTAATTTTTATGAATTTCTACATATAGTGTCTTTAACTAATGATTCCTCTATGGATTATGATGATGATGTTATGATTATGATCACCACATGTTATATTATTTAATTTTTTTAACTATACTCTTACTTTGATTTTATCTCATACATTTCATTTATGTATAGCCTTAGGTGAGTAAATAGACTATAGAGAATTCAATGGGCAATAATAATCTAGACAAGAGGGAATTAAATAAATTTTTCTGTCTTATTATTATAAATATTCTGTAATTTCAAAATTTTCCCATGACACGAAACCATTGGATCGATTCCATGTAATTATTTTATGTTATTAATCAATAAAAAATGAAATTTTAATGAAACAAAATTACTGTTTATTATTGTTTTTATCAGGGAACACATTAGCTAATTTGTGAATGATATTTATAGAACATTAGTAAAACCATGAGTATGATAATATTTATATGTTGGAACACATGATTAATTTCTAATCATATGTATCCCATATGACATAAATTTAGATTGAATTTCACAAAGTAGTAAATTATTTACTCTTGAGTATATGAGTTTGGTTTTCTCCACAACATTTCTATTTTATAAAATGGTTGGAACCAGGATAACCCAATCCATAATCCTATACGAGGGTAAATTCAGTGATTTCACGAATGATATACCCAATTATCTAGAAGGTAGATATCAAAATGTTATGGTGATTTCTACCAAACTATCACAGGTTATTAGCTATAATCAGAAAAATGTGGAATTCCATATTTCACTAATGTGGGAGATATTAAACATAGAGTGTTTTGTGACGTAATGAGCACTAACATTTAGTAGATCTTCTAATGGACATTTCAAAAAAAAGTGGGTCAACATAATGGAAAATCTTTTTTCTATTCTTTATAGTTATGAGATGGAGAAGGTGAATATTTTTGTTTACCATTAAGATAGAAATGTCGATCAACATATATATTCGATTAATAATACAAATCAAAAGGACCAAATTAATTTGATAGAGTGGGAGGATTTTATGATAATGTTTCTTTATCATGTATTATCATAAAACTTGACTAAAAATGAAAGATATATAATGAATATATATGAATAAAATGGATGGAAAATCTATCACGGGCTATAAATAAAATTTCATATGGATTATAAGGTAAGCTTTGTGTTTTGTTATCAATAAGGATATCAACATTGATAAATTCTTTACTAAATTAAAAGCTCATATTTTAATGGCTCTATAAAATATATACTATGAGTTTTTTGAAGATTTTGTTTAATATTCTATCAATATGGAGAGACTTTTTGGAGAATGGTCTAATGGAAATGGTGATATGAAAAGAAAGATAGAGTTTCAAGATAGTGGATCTATTGAGATTGGTTAAAAGAAAAAAAACAACTCAGTTTTCAAAAATTTGGGAATAAGAATCATGGGAAATGACTAAAAAGGACATGAAAATTATTCAACTACTAGAGTGAAGGTCATCATGCTTAAAATTTTTGAAAAAACATGTGGATGTAGTACAATGTGATGGAGGAGAGGGGAGCTCCAATCATTGTCCATTGCCACAATTGTATGTAACAAGGGAACTATGAATGGAAATTCACTAAAACATGAGTCCTCAATGGTAATTTTCATTATTACCGAAAACATTCAATGGTCTAAAGAAGGCTTATTCTGTTACTATTGATTTTTTGTAACAAGAAAACGATGTCAACAATGGTACACATCATATTCAATCATGAAGGAAAAAATATTACTTTATTCTTGTTATACTCATTCCCTTATATCTTTCTTTTTTTATAAAACTATTGAATTAAATCCATGAGTCCATGAATTACCTATCTCTATAAAAACATCAAGTGGATCAATGCTTGCAACATTAGTGACAGACTCTTCCCATGTTGGTGTATGTGGGAATATTCTTCCAGAAAATCTCTGCATACAACCCTTGGTGTAATTTGACACTATAATGTGAATTGATTGTATCTCATTATATAGAATAGATAGAAACATTCTAGAAAAGGTAATATCTTTTCAAAACCTAAACCATCCCATGGTCCAATAAAAAATCACGAAATACCATTAACCACCTTTTCGAAATACCCCAGCGATGTGGGTGTTAATTCCCTATATATAATCATACCTCATTCAAATGGTTGTGTCAATGTGTAGTATCTAGTATAATGAAGAGACCATTGTGAGGAAATAAAGTGATGTATTTCATGAATATTTACGCAGAATTTCCATGACTCATAAGGTATAGTTTTCAATATAACTCATATATGGAACTACCCTTATCAATATGTATCCCAATTGGATGGAAACTCTTAAACTAGACAAGTTAAAGAAGAAGATACATGAATATTTAGAAAAAGGGTTCATATTCTCTAGTGCATCACCTTGGGGTGATCTCGTGAAAATTTTAAAAAAGAAGGATGGATCAATATAGTTTTGTATCGATTGTCAGGAACTCAACAAAATCCTTGAAAAGAACAAGTATCATCTTCCAAGGATTAACAACATGTTCGATCATTTATGATGATATCATTACATCTTAAATGTTCATCATCATTCTGGATATCGTCATCTAAAGGGAATGAAGAAAGATATTCCTATGACTCCCTTCCATAAAAGGTATGTGAACTATGAGTTTTCATTAATTCCCTTGGGATTTACTAATTCCCCTTCCATCATCATGGATTTTATTAATAGATTCTTTAAAAAATACATAAAAAAAATTTGTAGTAGTTATTGATAATATTCTCATCTACTCTAATATAATGGTGGAACATGAGTAACATTAGTGTCTTGTGTTAGAGGAATTAATGAACAAGATGATTTATTCCATATTATGAAAGTGTGATTTTCGGATTTTTCATGTCAAATTCTTGGGAAATATGATTCATAGGTGAGGGAATTTATATAGACCCTTTAAAAACTAATGAACATATAGAATGGACCATAGCCTCTAATGTCAGCGAATTAAAGAGTTCTATTTGATTTTATAGATAGTTCTAATTTTTTTAGAAATTTCTCATTATTATCAAACTTGTTAACTGTAATAACAACAAAATTTTTAAGGTATATCTGGATAGTTGAGTGTGATAAATTATTCAAGGATTCAAATGATAGGTTGATCAGTGCACATGTACTCACATTACCAACATCTGGAAAATGTATTGTGATATACAATTATGTTTCAATAAATCCATGGGTTGTGTCGTCATGCAAAATGATAATGTGATAGCCTACACCTCAGTAAAGTTGATAATCCATTAGCAGAACTACCCAAAACATGATCTGTAGTTTTCACATATTATGTTTCCCTCGAAAGTATTGAGAGAATAACTCTATGGTGATAATTGTGACATATAAACCTATTATAAGAGCCTAAAAAATATATTGAAAAAAATGATCTCAACATTTGAAAAAGGAGATGATGAGCGCTAATTGAGGAATATGATTTATTTTTTCACTATCATCCTAGAAAGAAAAACAACGTAGTTCATTCTCTTAGTAAAAAACCAAATACTCTATCCATGTGGATCATTAAGGAATACTCTCTCTTAATAGATATTAAATAGATATAGTTTTAAATAAATGTGGGAGGGAATACATCCTACCATTCACAAGTTAATTTCCAACATTCAATGCCACAGATGATTAATGGGGCATAATGGGATGATCCTGAGTTACAAAATAAGGTGAATATAGTAGAGGAATGGAAATTTAATAGTTTCCAAATTGATAATGGTGTTGTGATTCTGTTTGGAAGGATACTTGGTGATCCCTCATCAGATGGGATAAATAAGGAGATATTATAGAATGAACATAGATCAACTATCACTATCTATCCAGGGATAATAAATATGTACCATGATATCAGAAATCACTACAAGTGGTACAAAAATAATAAGGAGGTTAATGGTTATATTTCAAGGTGCTTCATATGTCAGTAAGTTAATGTCATGTTACATTTGTACTAAGGGACGATGCATCCATTTCCTATACCCATATTGAAGTGAGATATATCACTATTGACTTTGTCATGGGTCTCCCAAAGGCATCCAATGGAAAAAAATGTGATAAGGGTTTTGGTGGACCGACTCACCAAAGTTGGCGATATTATTTCAATTTGGGATGATCTCTCACGTGAAAACATTGCTATGTAATTTGTGAAACATTTAGTGAGACTACATGGAGTTCCAGTCTTGATTATCTCTAATTATGATCCCAGGATCACATATAAATTATTCATGTGTCTTCAAAAAAAATTATATACTCAAATAACTATATTATCATCGTGATTAAAATATCATTCGACATGTAAAAAATTTTCATTTGAACATCATTCAATATAAATTTTTTTAAACACAATTAATATTAATTAAAAATTGTTTTATCTTCTAGAGAGTCATGTTTAATATAAATTCTCGTTATAATGAATTTTACGAATTTCTTACCCATGTATAAATAGTTAAAAAATGAATTTTTAATTGTAATGTTTTTACTTATCTAAAATTTTTATTATTTTATCAAATTTGAAAATTTTATAATTTTATTAATACATATAAAAAGTCATAAAATAATTTTCTTGAAAATATATTTTTTTAATTATTTCTATTTGTCTATTTCCAGTTAATCATGAATGTATTATTACATAATGGTTTTCTTATATTCATATCCATGTAAATTATAAACTAATTCACCTCTATCCAAATTATTTAGTCTATTTTTTTTAATTTGATGATATTCCTCAAGAAGTATAAATTTGTAATATATGTATACAATTATATGTCCAAAAACATGAATCCAAACTCTTTTGTTTTGGTGTCTCGTCCCTGATCCATCTATATATGGGGTAGATCAAAGGATTTGTATGAATAATATTACATTATTTTATTTTAAAATGATATATACAGTATATATTCTCTAAATATAATTTGGCATGTAAGATACATTCCTATAAATGTTAAAAAATACCATAAACTCCAAAAGAAACATCATAACAATGTTATCTTAAAAACATATAGTATCATTTTTGTCACCTATTAACAAAAAAATTAAACTGTATTGTATTCGATAACTACTAGAATTCATCATAATAAAATTCTCAGAGGATATTCAATCTACCACTTTGTATTTACTGGAAACATTTTGTCATAAATTTTTTCTATTGATGTTTTATCATTGAATAATTTTTTGAAAAAAATCTATTATTCTAAATAAAATACCATGGAATATCATTTTTCATCGAGAAATTAATGAAACCACATGACCTGATAATGAATAATGTTAATTGAATTATATATCTCTGTGATAAGAAAAATTTCTCTCTTTATTTAGATAAACTTCCCCTCAAGTTAATCTCTTTATCAAATTTTTCTATCAACTAATTTTTTATGGACACAATTTCATATTTATAATAATTTTTCTTCTTCTTATAGTTTCTAAATTGTTCTATACTTTTCTTAAATAATCCAATTAATAGTTGGTGCCTTTGTATGGAATGTTAATAATTCTTTTTTAGAGGATTAATATGTCGTTTCATCCAAAATTCCACCAATATTATACATGAAAACATATGTGTAAAATATCAGCAGTTTAATTATTTTTTTTTTAAATTACTCATGTGTTACATCTCTACTAAACAATTTCGATTTTATTATGTCAAGATTTATTTCCATGTGTTTTTAAATTAAAATTTTTATATAGTTTTTGGAATGATCAATGTAAATTTTATATAACAAACATTGATTATTGGATTACTAACTTACAGTCTAAATTAATCTAGCTGAATTGTCATCCAAGTCATTGTCTTACTGCCATGGGTTAAAAAAACATATTGAACATCCATTGTACTTAATGTAATTGAAAATTTTTATTTACTATTCATACTCACACAATATTAATCCTCGAAAAATGTCCTCATGATGTTAATTTCCTATCATTGAAATATTTAACCCAATCAGCATCATATTATTCCAGAAAGGTTATATCATAATATCATTCATAAATTAGTACATACGAAAATTTAATTTAAAGTATTTGATTTTTATTTATTTATCCAAAACATGTGATTATTTTTTATGTCTATAATATATTTCAAATAGTGTAATATCGTACAAAAATGTGTCACCAGAAAGATGTATTGTTTTGAAATATTCCTATCAACTTGTGTAAGTGTTTCAAATTCACACATTTCCCACCTTAATCATTACTCATATTCATTCCAACATAAATAAGAGTGGAAAACTATTTTGAACCCAACATTATAGACAATTATAATAACTCCACAACATATTTTTTTTTGACAGAAAGATATCTCTTTCCCTCTATTGATCTTCAATGCCCATATATACTTTAATTTATCTTGGGATTGGTATTTTAAACAAATTTCCTCAATTTTACAGCAAAAATCTTATAAACAATTATCCCATCTACATTAAAATATATTGTTTGAACATAAATAATAACAATCGTGGTGCCTAAGGTCATCCCATTTACATATAAATTTTAATGAAATTTTCTAGTATAAATGATAAATTTCACTAAGAAACAGTCATGTTTTGAGTACTATACATAAGGAGATTAATTTAACTTTTAAAATTATTTATTCAATCTCCACACAAGGGTTCTATATTTATTAATCACGATCCAACATATTTTCTCAATGTATATTTATTCCTCAATTAACCCATTTGATAAAATTTGTTATCATAATGGGAATAAACAACCACAAACATTTTTATAACATCTAATATCACATCTGGGAGATGTTTAATCAATATATGAACCTTATATCTAGGATTATCATATTCCAAAGAGTCTATCTCTATTTCAAAAAAAAATTCCCCTTCCTCATTCATCTTCTTTTAAACTCTCAATTAACCCCAATAATATTTTTTTCTACTAACGGTGGAACATGTCCTAAGGTGTAATTATTTATATTAAGATGAAACTCTTTATTCATGCCTTATAACCATTCATTTTATTCATCTACCTTTCATAAAAATTAATGCTCAATTTATGATACAATAGATTTCTAATTCTCTAATTTCATAAGATTTTTGCATCAACCTATTTATTTATAAATTCCAATGATTTAATTTGATTCTACATATTCATGTATAGAATGTAATTTCAATTTAATACCTAATTTAATACCTTCATTATCATAATATTCATATGAATGACCTTGTATTTTTTTATCAAACATTCATGGTCATTTTTTTATTCTCAATAGAAATATTTAATAAATCTTCGAAATCATCATTAATAAATTTTAATATGAAATGTGGATTATCAATAACTATCACAACATATGAATCCACAATATTTTTATGATTTTTTTCCAAATATTTTAATATTTCATTTGATTAATATACATGAAAATCCATTCCTTGTATTTTTAAAAAATTTAAAAATATTCAAATTTTATATATTTATTATGTATGGACCCCCAAAATCCATTATGTATTTTACTGAATTATTTTTCATGTAAATTATCACAAAAAGATTAATTATGGTTTATTTATTTAGTATACCTCCATTTTTACCAAAAAACAATAAAAATAATGTCTCTTTGGAAAAAAATATAAATTTTATTATCATCCAAATTATATTGCCGCATTCCAACTGTGTTCCTATTTCTACATTCCAAAAAACATTTTGTAGAGGAATATATAATGAACTCTATAGATTATTATTTCTTGTTTCCTTATATTAGATTTGAAAAAAATTCCTTTTTATTCTTTTCTGTTGTAAATTATCATGATCTCTATATAAACACTCATTTCCCATTCAACTTACCTTATGAAATATCATAACATCTCTTCATCCAAAGTTATATGTTTCATAAAAAATATTCATGTTATCATAGAGAATTCAATAATTATTGTAATAATTTAAATATAATTATTTTTATTGATGTATCATTAGAACATAAATATAACAATTAATAATTTCAAGGAGTCTATTGGATTGTTTTCCATCATTATTATGTTTTCTATTAACCAGCTTCGCATTTTGAAAATATTGAAACATTTTTATCATTAGTAAAATTTTCATATTATATTTTTCTTATATAATATTCAATAAAATGTTTTTCCATAATTTTTTCACATTATCCACAAGTCGTTGATTCCGTAAAAAAATATCATCCTCAACAGATGAGTAAAATGAGATTAGAAATACATCTAGTATAGAAGAGATTACCACTTTATCATTATCCCTCTATAATAATTTTACCACATTACACAATTTTAATGATACTATCATATTTCGTAATGACAAATTTATTTCCATCAAAACATATTTTTTGAACACTCATCATGTTTTATTAATTTCGTCAACAAATAAAACATCATTTATTTTCATTTTATGTAGTTTCATTAATAGAATTTATTATTCATTACATTTGTATGGAACTGTTATATAAAAAAAGTAAAGGATACTCTATTACGGTCATTAATATTTTTTATGCGATTTTAATTTCCTATCGTATTTATTAAAAAACGATAATGATGAATTTTTTGTGTATTCTTTTTTCAATATTTTAAATCTATATCAACTATAAATGATCATTCTGAAAATTTATTTTTTTTACTCTATTTCTTCTCTACCATAATAAACATCTTATAAATTTGGTTCCCTTTTTTATTCAAAAATTTTACATAGTTGGTAACATTTTCCAAAAATATCATCTTGACCACCAAACTTATTTTCTATTTAAAACATTATATAATCATGTGATTTCCCACTTATTTTATTTTATGGATTATGAATTTCTATCCATTATCTTCATTCTTTCACCAAATAGTATCATTCAATTTTTTTGTAGGAGTATTTGTTTTCCAAAAAATATAAAATTGGTTCCCATATATTCCAAAACACAAATAAAAACCATGAAATTTTGTCATTTTATATACTTAGGATCTTTCCTGGTTCAAAATTTAATGATCTTGGTAAAATATTTCTGTAACACCCCTGGTAAATAAACAATATGACATTTTTATATTTATCCCTTTTTTTGAATAAAATGTTAACATCAATTTAAAGGGAATGCTATGTATGATGGCTTACCCAATACGCAACAAGGAGTTCCATTGAAATCTTACGTTGCACTCTAATAATAAAATAAAATTATTTTAAATGTTAGTTAACACATAGCCGTTATATTGGCCGGAATGAATAGAAATAACTAAAATATGATTATATTTGTTTGTTAAATGTTTTTACATTTATCCAATAAAGTATAAAGGCTTAAAATATGAAAAGAATTCAATTTTAGGCATATATACTCTAATTTTCACTAAAGGTCCACTTGTCAACTTTTGATGGCGAACCATCATTAAATATAGTTTTGGTCAATATTATAAATTCTATTGGACCAAATAAAACTCTTCTTTAGAATCAGGACATAAAAATTCACTTTGTGTAAGTTCTTGGTATTTTTTCGATAAAGATCATTTTTAATGAATAGTGAAAAATGTTGTATTTTAATTCAAAACTCCTTTTTAATCTAATTTATTTATATGATTATATTATCTTTTGAATTTATTTCAAAGTTAAATTAGAATATATTTTTTCCATTTAATGCAATAGTGGTCGTTGGAATTAATTTCATCTTGAAAATGGAGTTAAACTATTGTCAATCTTTTGATACTTATTGTTTCATAAAAACATGCTATTTGTTCTGACTGCGGGAATTAATTATTAAATTAATTAATGTAACTTATATGTTTTGAATTTTTTAAAATAGAAATAATTTTTGAATTCGGAATATCAAATAAATCCTAGGGTAAATTTTTGGTAATTTTCTAAAAAAACTTCAATTTTGATGAATAGTGAAACCACTAAGTGGTAGTTAAAGAAACTGATTTTTTTAAATGAAACTTTACCACTTATGTGATTTGAATTTCAAAAATCCTACATAAATGGTTGTCATTAAGAAGTAAAATGTGGTTCAATGGGATTAAAATAATTTTTTGGTGAATAGTAACTTTTATGTTTATTAATCACGGTTAAAGGTAATTAGTGTAGTTTAAGATAAAAATACTGTTTTAATAATATGAAATGACATAGAAACATGTCCCTCCCTCATTGAATGTGTCATGGCCGACCAAGAAAATCCATGGGTAAACTTGGGGACCCCATGGAGCCACTTTGGAAGGAAAATGACATTAATATCTTTTTATTTAATGTAAAAGTAAAAATGACACAAACATGAGTTGTTTTACTAAAACAATTTTTATATGGGGTTATAAAAGTCAGATTTTTGACTATAAATATTCATTGGAAAGATAAAAGGATTTCTTATTACAAAAAAGTTTTTTTATAATTTTTAGACATTCACTAAATTCAATTATTAATGACACCATGATGATGCAGTGATTACCTCATTCTTTAACGATTTAAATAAAATAGAATGATATTGTAAAATATAAGACCTACACATGTCCAAAACCTATTGTTTTAGTGGATTTCTAACCCTTATCACCATATCCTAGAAACACATCAATCTGGGACCATTAAAAATCCGAAACTCATTCTAAAATAAAGTAACATTTCCTTACTTTCCAACAGTGCCCCTCCTCTCCTCTTATAAAAGGCCACCACCTCTACCTCTTTACCCACACCTCTCAAGCCTTTGGCTAGGCCAACCCCTGCCCATTTTGTCTCTCCAAATCCCTTTCTTACTCCTATAAGCCTCACTTTGGGTAGAAGTCTTCCCAAGGAAACCATTGAGCTCAAATCAAAAAGAGTTACCCGATTTAAAGGTAGTGTCTTCTCTTGTGTTCTTTTGTTTTATTTTGATTCTCCAACACCCTAAACTAATTTCATTAATTTCTTTTGCAACAAAACCAGTATACTCAATATAATAGTATTTTTTTATAATATGGAATCGAGCTACACGTACACACACCTTAATCTAACAGTTAAAGAACATACTGTTTCTATGGATGGCGAATTTCTGCCTCACAAAACGATGATTGTTCAACACTCATATAACACCTTCAAAGGTAGCCATTAAGATGAAACAATATTTATATATGATATATAATATGTTTATGTTTTACTTAAGCTTCTGTATTTTTCATTTTTGGCATAGCTTTATGGTTTCAATTGTGGGTAAACACGATAATTTCATTTTAGGAAGTGCGGACTACCGCCCCTCAAAGTGATTTGATTCGTTTATGCCATATGTGGGACGTATAAAGGATGGATTTAAAGTTATTATATATGATGTTATACTGGAATTATAATATACCTTTATATCATTGTTATTTTCTTTCCATTAATGTATGAGATAGAAATGGAAGTAGCGTTCATGCGTACGTACGACTTTCCGTCTCCATGAACGGTGAATTTCATTTCTTACCTCTAAATGATTATGTAATATTATAAATACATGTATATTCTGGATATATATTATATATATGATATCCAAATAATGAATATCATTCTGTATATAATGAACCTTTGACCACACGAACAACATGTAATTGTAAGAAGTCCACATTCGACTTAAGATCCATATATTGACAAAACAAACATTATTAACTTTAATGATTACATAATGTTTATAACATGGTAATAAGTGATATAAAAGTAGTAATGATCTTGAAAAATATTCTTAATCAAGAAGAAATTATCTCATGTTTGTTATTCAGGACATTAAAGAACGATCAATTCAAGTCGGACCCGAGGTATGGGATCGAACCTCTTTCTTTCTTTTTAAGTACTCTCTTTTATGTCATTTCATTTAAGATCATATTTCATATGTTTGGGTATGTTATTTTATATTCCTCATTCTGTAATTTTTATTTTCATATAATGAGAGACACTATTTGATCTCATCAATCCATTTTTGGATGATTTAAGTGGCGTCGTTAGGCTGCCGAGTTTTCGTAAGGGATTTTTCGTCTCACTTTTATTCTCGTGGCGTTTATGCTACGTTTTCCACTATTTCCCTTGATTAGTGTATGTACTACCCATTATTATAAACTTTGTGTAGTATAATTTCATTTATGGGTATTTATATCTTCATTGTATGACCCTTCTTCCATGGGGTGTACGTTTCGAAAGTTACCCAACTCGGTAAGGCGACCTTTCACCCTCGTCTTTTTGAAAGACTTCTTTTGTTATGCCTTTAAATTTAAATCTTATTATTTTGGGATATGTTCTTCTATATCCTTATTGATGTAATGTTTATGTCCAAGTGTTTAGATTCCATTCACTCTCTCATCGACTAATTTTATGAATTTTTAAGTGACGCTGTTAGGCTGTCAAATTTTTACAATGAAACATCTTAACCAAATTTCGATTTCTGTGGGTTCATCTCGTACTTCTTGAACATGTAATCATATGAATATGTGTGAATGTCCTCTGATTGTTTCATACATAATATCCACTTATATTGGGTTTATTTTTATTTCTCACACATAATTAAGTGATAGATTTATCCTTAATTTAAGGATACCCTCTTTATAATGGATTTTATCTCAATTTACATTTCCATTGGGACTTCATTATTGTAATGCACCAATTCACTCTTATATGGTGTGTATACTGTCCTTTGACATATTATATCATGAATCCATTTATTCTCAAGATATTATAAAGCACATATTAAATGTTATTACACAATTATTTGTATACAAGAGTCTCTCATTTTGGTAAAAACTCATTAACAAAAATATCATTTTAAATGTTTTAAAGATTCATTATTATAAATCCTTATATGTAATGTCCATGTTTTCAAAATGGTTTTCAGTACTTATTTATATGGACATTAAAGTTTTAAAATTATAATTCCATTAAACACTTCAATGTGGTATGGGACACTTTGATTCAAAAATCTCTTTTAAATGGTTTTTGAAAATGGATTGATTAATTCAATATCTTGGAATTACTTATTGTGATTGAAAATGAAATCTTGTTATTGAAATGTTTATCTTTTCAATATTTTATGTGTAATGATGGTACTTGGACATTTTACGAGTGGTTACGTGATAAACCATATGACGGGTGGTGCCGTGAATACAAGGATGAGTGGTTACTTTATAACCTCCAATGTATTGGGTATGGAAGTCGGTCGTTTGGATATTCTATTAAGTATGTGTGGAAGTCGACCGTATGGTGATTCCGTTTAAGTGTGTTTATGTCCCAAGTTACCTTTATATTTTATGTGTTATTTATATGGGTTTTATAGTAATATTTTGGTTACAAAAGGGTAAGTAATGGTCTTTTATTCAGTGAAGAGTTTATACTACATCATAAAGGTGAAAAGTATTACTTTGGTAAAGTATTCATGGTTTACTTATTGTTTTTGAAAAACTAACAGTTTTCCATCTTTGTGTATCCTTGACTGGGCTATTTATGCTCATCCCATGTTTTTGAAATGTTTTACACATGACTTAAAGATGAATAGGGTCAAGGATGGGATCCATGAAAGGCATTATATCTAAAACATGGAACTAGACATGTTTCTTTTTAAGTGTTTTTTTATTTTATGTAAACTTAGTAGAAGCGTCTACTATGTAATATTTTGAGATGTAATAGTTATGTCCTAATTCTCTGAAACTCTAAAACTGAAAAGATCCTCAATGTGAATTATTCATTTAATTCAATAATTAATTAAGGTTTAAGGCCGGGGCCTTATAGTTTGTATCAGAGGTCGGTTTAGATAACTTTAGAGGTTAGGTTATTCTCTAAGCATAAGTGACATTACCATAATGGTTAGGATTTCAGAAAGAGTCCTATTTTTAGATAATGTGAATGAGTAAGTATATCTTAGTGTGTATCTTCCTCATTAGTAAATGATGGTTTTGTTGATATACTCACACTGACCTTTTTGATTTTAGTAAATTGATGGATCTAGCAGGCACCAAAGTAACAGTGGATGTGAAGGAAACTGTGACAGTTTTTTGAGGGAGAAACTAAATGATATGGGAGCAGCAATGAGAACTCTTGTGTTTATTCTCAACCAAATATCTGGAGTCATGATTGACCACCTAAACCTTGGTGATTTCTATAAGGCATCATATATGTGAGAAACAAATCTCTATGGAACTACAGGTAATAATCATAAAGGTACATGTGTTCAAAAACCTATGTGTCAACGATGTGCAAAGAAACACCTAGAAAAATGTTTCAAAGGGAAAAAAATATGCTATAGATGTGGAAATGAAGGTCATAAATCAAGAACCTTCCATGGAAAAAGGAAGCATCCAGTTGACTTGAGGAATGGGAAAGAAGTTCTTTCTGAGGGATCAATTGAAAGTTTTAAATGTGGCGTGCATAGTCATTATGAAAACACATGTCCTATGAAGATGTTTCGGGAATGGGATCACCAAGATCATACAAATATTTATTTACCAATACCTAATGCCATTCCAATTGAGGATGAAGAAACTGACAATGACCAGTCAAAGGTATGGATTATTTTATAACATTTGTTTTCCTATTTTGGAATCATAGGATATGATTCATGATTTTGTTTATAGGAAAGATGTATTTCAGAATATGTTGTAAAGGAATGGTTAATGGATCATGAAGAATGTTTAATGAGTAAGAAGTCAACATATAAGGGCTTCAAGAGTTATGGTGAAATTCTTAAGAGTATTAAGTCTCTTTTGATGATGGGGTAATTTTGAAGACTTTTTATAGTATGTGTAACCCTGATGATTGATATATGAAAATTTTATTCAAGGAATAGTTATCTGTTCTTTTGTGAACATAGTAATAAAGAATCATTTGGGTATATATGATCCTTACTTTTGAGGTAATTATAGGTTACAATATGTTATGATGGAATGTGAAAGGCATGAGATAAAATTGAGGTTAAATTATGTTATGGTTATTTGTAATGATTTTATCTCTTTTTGTGGAATTATTTGAGAATTATATAGTTTGGAAAAAGGAAAACACGCAGACCATGTGAAAACCCGTCGTGTCAGACAAAGATGCGGGAATCAAACCCACAACCAAAGTGCGACTAGTATTTATCACCTACCACTGGACTACGTGAAGTCCCTGGTTAGTTTGACTAATTTTTTTTAGTTAGATGATTTTAGGAATCAAGAGTAAGTTTATTTTGGGTTATCTATGGAAATGATTAACCTATCATCTAGGATATGTGATTAGGTTAATTACTTTTCCATATGAGAATTTAAGAGAAACTGATGTTATTTGGAGATAAAAGTTAATTTGTACCTTGGAAGACTATTTGATTAAATACATCAAATATTGAAGTTTCAATCTATGTTTGGTTTACATTGAAGAATATTATGGAACAATTGTTTATCGAATGTTCTTCGTTGAACTTTGGGTTTTTTTGGACAAATTTTGGAGATTAAGAATAGATTTTCTTTTTATAAAGGATTATACTTTTGTGGATTATGTGATCTCATACTAACAATTTTGGTTTTGGATTTTTGTCTAATGACATGGAAAATATATAGTTCTCTTTTGTGGATTAGGTGATTCTCAAGAAGATGATTATAGTACTCTTAATGTGAACAAGTCTTCCTAAAAACTCGTCTTTTGGAGAAAATATGAGTTTGATTAAGGAATCTAGTAAATGTTGAAATTCTACGTGACAAGTAAGTATGTTTAATTATTATTTAGTTAAGCTCAAAAATAAATTCCCCAATGAATAGTAACTTTAAACAAAAATATTTTCTGTTAACTTTTCCAACTGGGGAATCGAATACCGATTAACCCATCACATATTTGTGATATTCTTATGGTTAACTTTCTCCTAGACATGTTTACTATCACTCTCCCTCAGAAAATGACCCTTTGTTTTTTGCTCCATGTCCATGTTTTCCTACATGTAATCCTATTGTGGTTTAACTCGAGTGACCTCTGTACTTCTCTTTCTTTCTTTTAAAGTGATTGTCTTACCGACTCTTGTTCTGATCTGGGACTTTCAATGAAGTTTCCGAGCCTAAATTTAAAATTCCAAGGATGCAATTCCCAAAAGGGGGGAAGGATGTAACACCCCAGGTAAATAAAGAATATGACATTTTTATATTTTTCCCTTTATTGGAATAAAATGTTAATATTAATTTAAAGGGAACTCTATTCTTGATGGCTTACCCAATACGCAACAACGAGTTTCTTTGAAATCTTACGTTGCACTCTAATAATAAAATAAAATTATTTTAAATGTTAGTTAACACGTAGCCATTGTTTTGGCGGGAATGAATATAAATAACTAAAATATGATTATATATGTTTTTTAAATGTTTTTACATTTATCCAATAAAGGACAAAGCCTTAAAATACGAAAAGAATTCAATTTTAGGCATATATACTCTAATTTTCACTAAAGGTCCACTTATCAACTTTTGATGGAAAACCATCATTAAATATAGTTTTGGTCACACTTATAAATTCTATTAGAACAAATAAAACTCTTCTTTAGAATCGGGACATCAAAATTCTCTTTGTGTAAATTTTTGGTATTTTTTCGATAAAGATCATTTTTTAATGAATAGTGAAAATGTTGTATTTTAATTCAAAACCTATTTTTAATCTAATTTATTTATATGATTAGATTATCTTTTTAATTGGTTTAAAATTTAAATTAGAATATATTTGTACCATTCAATCCAATAGTGTTCGTTGGAATTAATTTCATCTGGAAATTGGACTTTAACTAGTGTAAATCTTTTGATACTTATTGTTTCATAAAAACACGATATTTTCTCTAACAACGGGAATTAATTATTAAATTAATTAATTTAACCTATATGTTTTTAATTTTTTTAAAATAGACATCATTTTTGAATTCGGAATATCAAATATAGCCTAGGGTAAATTTCTGGTAATTTTTTGAAAAACATCAATTTTTTATGAATAGTGAAACCACTAAGTGGTAGTTAAAGAAACTAATTTTTCATTTAAATGAAACTTTACCGATTCTGTGATTTGAATTTCAAAAATCAGACATACATGATTTTCATTAACAAGTAAAATGTGGTTCAATGGGATTAAAATAATTTTTTTGGTGAATAGTAACTTTTATGTTTATTAATCACGATTAGAGGTAATTAGTGTAGTTTAAGGTAAAAATAATGTTTTAATAATATGAAATGACCTATACACATGTCCTATCCTTATTAGATGAGTCATGGCCTACAAAGGAAATCCATGGGTCTACTTGGGGACCCCATGGAGCCACTTTGGAAGGAAAATGACATTAATATCTTTTTATTTAATGTAAAAGTAAAAATGACACAAACATGAGTTGTTTTAATAAAACAATTTTTATATGGGGTTATACAAGTCAGATATTTGACTATAAATATTAATTGGAAAGATAAAAAGATTTACTACATCATATTATTTTTTTATAATTTTTAGACATTAACTAAAATTAATTATTTATGACACCATGATGATGCAACGATTACCTCATTATTTAATGATTTAAATAAAATGGAATGATATTGTAAAATATAAGACCTAAACATGTCCAAAACCTATTGTATGAGTGTATTTCAAACCCTTATCCTCGTATCCTCGAAAAACATCAATTTGGGACCATTATAATCTGAAACTCATTCTAAAATAAAGTAACATTTCCTTACATTCCAAGAGTTCCCCTCCTCTCCTCTTATAAAAGACCCCCACCTATACCTTCTTAACCACACCTCTCAATCCTTTGGCTCGGCCAACCCTGCCCATTTTGTCTCTCCACATCCCTATCTTACTCCTAAAAGCCTCACTTTGGGCATAAGTATTTCCAAGGAATCCTTTGAGCTCAAATCAAAAAGAGTTACCCGATTTAAAGGTAGTGTCTTCTCTTGTGTTCTTTTGTTTTATTTTTCTTCTCCAACACCCTAAACTCATTTCATTAATTTCTTTTGCAACAAAACCAGTATCCTCAATATAACAGGAATTTTTTTATAATATGGAATCGAGCTACACTTACACACACCTTCATCTAATGGTTAAAGAACGTATTGTTTCTATGGATGGCGAATTTCTGCCTCACAAAACGATGATTGTTCAACACTCATATAACACCTTCAAAGGTGGCCATTAGGATGACACTATATTTATATATGATACATAATATGATAATGTTTTAATTCAGCTTCTGTATTTTTCATTTGTGGAATACATTTATGGTTTCCATTGTGGGTAAACATGATAATTTCATTTTAGGAAGTGCGGACTACCGCCCCATCAAAGTGATTTGATTCGTTAATTTCATATGTGGGATGTATAAAGGATGGATTTAAAGTTATTATATATGCTTTTATACTGGAATTATAATATACCTTTATATAATTATTATTTTCTTTCCATTAATGTATGAGATAGAAATGGAAGTAGCGTTCATGCGTACGTACGGATTACCGTCTCCATGAACGGTGTATTTCATTTCTTACCTCTAAATGATTATGTAATATTATAAATACATTTATATTCTGGATAAATATGATATATATGATATCCAAATAATGAATATCATTTTGGATATAATGAACCTTTGACCACAAGAACAACATGTAATTGTAAGAAGTCCACTTTCGACTTAAGAACCATATATCGACACAACAAACATTATTAACTTAAATGATTACATAATTTTTATAACATGGTAATAAGTGATATAAAAGTAATAATGAACTTGAAAAATGGTTTTAAGAAATTATAAATTAACTCAAGTTTATTATTCAGGACGTTAAAGAATGATCGAGTGAAGTCGGACCCGAGGTAAGGGATCCAACCTCTCTCTTTCTTTTTAAGTACCTTCTTTTATGTCATTTATTTTAAACTCATATTTCATATGTTTGGGGATGTTATTTCATATTCCTCATTCTGTAATTTTTATGTTCATATAATGATAGACCCTATTTTATCTCATCAATCCATTTTTGGAATATTTAAGTGGCGCCGTTAGGCTGCTGAGTTTTCGTAAGGGACTTTTCATCTCACTTTTATTCTCGTGACGTTTATGCTACATTTGCCACTATTTCCTTTGAGTGGTGTATGTACTGCCCATTATAATAAACTTTTTTCTGTATAATTTCATTTATGGGTATTTAAATCTTCATTGTGTGACCCTTCCTCCATGGGGTGTACGTTTCGAATGTTACCCAACTCGGTAAGGGGACCTTTCACCCTCCTCTTTTTAAAAGACTTCTTTTGTTATGTCTTCAAATTTATATCTTATTATGTTGGTATATGTTCTTCTATATCCTTATTGATGTAAAGTTTATGTCCAAGTTATGAGATACCATTCACTCTCTCATCTACTAATTTTCTGAATTTTGAAGTGACGTCGTTAGGCTGTCAAATTTTTACAAGGGAACATCTTAACCCAATTTCGATTTCTTTGGGTTCAACTTGTACTTCTTGAACATGTAATCCTATGAATACGTGTGAATGGAATCTGATTGTTTCACAAATAATATCCACTTATATTGGGTGTATTTTCATTTCTCACACATAATTATGTGATATATTTATCCTTTATTTAAGGTTACCCTCTTTATAATGGATTACATCTCAATTTACATTTCCATTGAGACTTCATTTTTGTAATGCACCAATTCACTCTTATATAGAGTGTATACTATCCTTTGACATATTATATCATGAATCCCTTTATTCTCATGATATTACAAATCTTGGATAAAATGTTATTACACAATTATTTGTATTCAAGTGTCTCTCATTTTGTTAAAAACTCTTTAACAAAAATATCGTTTTAAATGTTTTAAAGTTTCAATATTATAAATCCTTATCTTTTATGTATGTGTTTTCAAAATGCTTTTCAGTATTTATTTATATGGACATTAATGTTTTAAAATTATAATTCCATTAAAAGCTTCAAAGTGTTATGGGAGACATTGATTCAAAAATCACTTTTAAATGGTTTTTGAAAATGGATTGATTAATTCAATATCTTGGAATTACTTATTGTGATTGAAAATGAAATGTTGTTATTGAAATGTTTATCTTTTCAATATTTTATGTGTAATGATGGTACTTGGACATTTTACGGGTGGTTACCAGATAAACCATATGACGGGTGGTGCCGTGATTACCTGGACATGTGGTTACGTTATAACCTCCAATGCATTGGGTATGGAAGTCGGTCGTATGGCTATTCCATTAAGTATGTGTGGAAGTTGACCGTATGGTTATTCCATTTAAGTATGTTTATGTCCCAAGTTACCTTTATATGTTATGTGTTCTTTATATCGGTTTTATGGTAATCTTTTTGTTACAAAAAGGGTATGTAATGGACTTTTATTCATTGAAGACTTTTTACTACTTCATAATGGTGAAAAGTATTACTTTGGTAAAGTATTCATGGTTTACTTGTTTTTTTTGAAAAACTAACAGTTTTCCTTCTTTGTGTATCCTTGACTGGGATTTTTATGCTTTTCCCACGTTTTCGAAATGTTTTCCACAGGAATTAAAGATGAATAGGGTCAAGGATGGGATCAAGGAAAGACATTATATCTAAAACATGGAACTAGACTTGTTTCTTTTTAAGTGTTTTTTTATTTTATGGAAACTTAGTAGAAGCGTCTACTATGTAATCTTTTGAGATGTAATACTAATGTCCTCATTCTAGAAAACTCTAAACTTGAAAAGATCCTCAATGTGAATTATTCATTTAATCCAATAATTATGTAAGGTTTAAGGCCGGGGCCTTATAATTTCTATTCATGTTTCCTCATCCCATAGAGAAATAACCTAATGGTTGTCATTTTAATAATTTTTTTGTCTTATATTTTCAGCATCCTCTATCAAATTTTTTTTTATATTAATTTTTATAATAATTTCATTGATGGAAAAAAGTAGTGAACTATTATGTTCGGTGGATGTGGGTTTCAAATAATTCACAGAAAGAGATTTCATATTTGATGGACATTATTCTAAGTTCAACAATAAATATTTATTCTAATTTTAACTCATATTATTCATGGAACATTCATGAATACTAAATATTCATTGAGTTTTAAAAAATATAATTCCATATATGAATGAATTTTGTTAAGGTATCCCCCAATCTATCCTTACTCCATATCATTGTGTTTTATGTTTATAAACTATTGGATAAACAATTCATTCATTTTAAAGAAATTTTTACATTATTAAATTATATTTTCCCACTATTTATTTTACATTATGATCTATTTATTATGTTTTTCTATTTGTCAAAATAAAATCCATAATTTTTAATCTTAGGAGAAATTCTTTATATATTTAAGCACCTCATTCTTCTTCACAATTTGAGGAATTTTATTTTCGCACAATTTTTGAAAATAAGGTCATAAAATTCACATGATTTTCATATTTTAAAGAATTTTTTTCAGTATAGTCATACTCATTTGACTTATTAAACATATATTTTTGGTTTTAAGTATTGTTATTCATAAAAATAGTGTATTTTTTATTATCTATAGTAATTTTCTCATGTTATTCCTTTTCTCATTTTATTCAATATCATATTTCTATACACTACAATTTTTTTTCAGAAAATCTATATAAATATTTCCATTTTCAAAACACTAAAAAAATTCAAGTTTTATTTTTCATGTATACATTCACTGAACTTTTCATAAATTTTTGAAGAGGGAAGACATGATTTTTTCATTTATTTATTATAATATTTATCATATGAATAATTTTTGTAAAAAATTTTAAAACCGTTCATTTATTTATCACTCTTTTATTCATAATAAATTTCATCCTTATTAAACTATTTTAATGAAGTAATTTCATCATCTCATATAGTTCATAATATGTATGCAACTCATCAAGATATAAATCTTATCTATCTTCCAAAGCAGGTATTTTTGAATCAGAAATATTACGTATGTGTTTAAATAGATTATCAAATATGTAGATCCATCCATTACATCATTGAATCCTATAATGTTTTTTATAACTTCATTAACTCATAGAAATTATCCAAGAACATATTCATCATCTTCCATTTTTAAATCATAAAAAATTCATTTCATAATTTGTATCTTTTCAACATTCTCTTTGATGTTTCACTAGAATATAATTTTATGTTAATAATGAGTTTACTTAGTTGTTTTGAGACCCATCACCTTTATAAAATAATTTATTACAATGACATCAAAATAAAATTCTATCTTTCCTATACCACCAAATAATTAATATTTTAAATAAATAATTAGAGAATTATTCTGAATGGGTATGAACCCAAATCGTGGTCCATCAATTACCTATATGACATGAGATATAAGATTGTCAATTATTCTGTTTTAATGAAAATTATTTTTTATTCCACTGATTGAGTTGATTCATCATTTTTTACATAATTTAGATATTATATGTTTAACATTATAATTGAAATACTTTTTTTATAGAAATTGATGTTCTATATAATATTTGGATGATTTAGAATGATATTTAATTAGTGGTTATCATCTTATAATTTAAATTCTCTGAAATTAGACTCTAGAACGTGATTGAGTTATTTTCTTTATCAATATTTTTTAAAAAATCTAAAGAATATGATTTCATCTGAATGTAAATATAGAATAAAATATTTACCAAGTTTATCCTCAATGTAAGAACCTTTTTACTTTTATTGGTAACTAACATCATTTCATGAAATTTGACCTTTAAAAATAGTGGATATAACATGATACAACCGACATTACAATCCTTGATCTCCAGATAGGTATTATTATTATTTCTCTCATTAGTTAACCATTATTTTATTAATGATCTAAGCCAAAAAATAAATAAATATTTGTTAAAAAATCTCCCACAATGTTAGACAATAGATATTTGTATGTTATTATCAATATATTCTTCTCTTTTTGTTATGTTTCTATCAAGTTTTCCTCTCATTCATATAATATTATCTATAAGCTGAATATCTATAACACAAAACAATTTTTCGAATTTAATTCTTATCTTTTAAATGACTAATATGCCTAAAATGATTCTCATAAACTTCATTTTTTACTATATTCTGTGGTTCTCATAATATATTCATTGTTAGATTCCTCATATAAAATACATATTTTAACATCTCGGTTTAAAATATCTACCCTATATTTTTCATCAATCAATAAAAATCTATATCGGAAAATTAACATTGAAATGAACATTAGAGGTTTTTGGTTTTTTATGTGTGAAAAATTATCTGAATTTTCATACATTACACACACATTGAATAATTTCTCTTAAAAGTGAAAATTTTGATTGAAATTTTATTTTAATACTCATTAAAAGTATCATGACACTTCCATGGATGTCTAGAATATTCATGAAAAATCATGATCCTTATATGAAACAAAATCGATTCCAACCCTCTAAAAAATCCATAATCTTTTATGTTTACTAAACAATATAACCTCTCTTATCTCATTTGGATAAAAATATTGAAAAATTATATGGCATCATCATATATAAAAACAGAATTTAACATGATATATAATGGTTATCAAAAATCTAACTAGTACAATTTTTCTATTGACATCTATATGAAATATCATTCTAGTATTCATTCAGACTACTCCTTATATATTATATCTCATCTGGATGACTTTTTCATGGTCATAATACATCAAATCAGATATCATACACTACATAGTTCTCAAATAATAATTCAGATAATCTTATTGGAATTGACCATCCAATTTTCACCATAATGTTCATTCAATTATCAATTATCTTTTAGTGCCTTCTCTATCTCTTAAATATCATTACATTTATTTTTACATTTCTCTATCTAATAGTTCTTCATCTGATGGTAAAAAACCATAAGTATCATAAAATAGAACTCTAAAAAAATTAAATCATAAATAATGTAATATACTTTTTAATATGAGTATTTATTCAAATTATCTTTCTATAGACTCATAGAGTATGGTATACTATGTTTTTTAAGTATATAAAATATTCTATTTTATGAAGATTTTATATCTAGTTACCCACATGAATTACTCACCCTTTCTATTTTGAGATGAAAAAAATTACTTTTAATTTAATTATTTACCCCCTTTCCATATAATTTAAATTTTTTGAACAATCTCATAATTTTTACATTTGAATACAAAACAGATCATATGGTTTTCATTCAACTCATGGTCTTGAAATTTAATACCAGTTTTGGAATTTTTTTTCACATGAAAAAATATACTTGAGAATGTTTTTATATATTACAGTCCTCTTATTTTAAATTTCATTGAATATTGATCATGTTTCCTTTTCCAAATCATATGTTTCTTGTGATTTATATATAGAAGTTTGTGTCTAGGAATTTGTTTTATAGATGTATGAATCTAAAATTATACATCCAAAAACTACATGTATATATGTTTATTCCTTGTTCTATCCCATTACAATGTGAATCTCCCCCATTTTATGAAAAAATAATTGGACCAATATACTATCATTTGGTTAGAAGCATTTTAGAATGGATTATTATTTTTTGATTCGTAAAAATGATTCTTATCCAATTAAGATCACTTATTCAATTCTATTAGAAATATCATAAGACTTTATTACTAAAACAGGTCAAGAAACTTATTTTTGAACTATTAAGAAAAACTTCATTAATTAAATGTTTTTTATAAAATACATTTCTTTTTTACGAAAAATCCATAGTGGATCCTTAATCTGGAGAAATAATTCGATAAAAAGAGATCAGTACTTGTCCTATAAATAATTGGAAGATCATGGATATATGTATCCAAGATAAATATTATAGATAGTTTAATAATATGTAGGAACCATATAAACTATGTTTTTTTTCAATGTAATAGGAAGTACCATTATCAAAAAAAATATGTTATTGTTGAAAATGGATTTTTTTTGTCATCAATAGAGCTTAGTATTTGATTTTAAAGGTTATAAATGTATTAGGCTCAGTGTAATGGTTAGAAAACCATTAATTCTGAATTTTATGAAGGATGTTAATTATGACTAAAATATTATTACATTGTGTCTATAATGGTTTGTAGTCATTGGTCTATCATCGTGCACCTTGGTGATGATTGAATTGAAACTAAACATGTATTTTTAGGGTGATTAACCCTAGGTTCACATGTTCCACCACCACATAATCTTTCTAATATCTAAATAGGTATTTTATTTACATGAAAACTAAACACTCATCTCATTCCCAAATTTACTCTTTTTTATATTATTATGGATAAGGAATGGGATTTAATGAAAATATAAATTATATTCATTATGTCATCTATGTGATAAGTCCATTGAATTACATGATTTATAAAATTAAAATAATGTTTAGTAATTGGAAATGGAAGGTACTTAATGAGAACACAAATGATATAATAACACCACCACATGAAAAAGACAAAAATTATTTGGAATAATGAGTCTCGGATAAAAAAATTATAGAAACATAGATAAAACCATGAAATTTCATTAAAGGAAATATGATGAAATTTTATTATATCCTAATAATTTCATTTAACATGATAGAGATTTTTTGGAAGCACATATACTTGTATCTAGAAACTTAAATCATGAGAGGAATTCTTGAAAAACTAATTACTCCTTTGACGGTCTTTATAGTGGGATATAGAATATAAACTTATTAAAAATTATTTTGGGGGGAGAGGGATGATATAAGTTATGGGAGTTAGCAACCATTATATGTTTATAATAATGGATTTTCCATGGAAAAAAAGTTATAAAATGGTTATGAATAATATCACATGAAGATTTAGTGTGTTTAAAAAAATATGTGGGTTAGGTGTGGAAATATTTGCGAGACATGTTGTTATGGAATTTTTACAAAAACAAGGTATTATAGAAGTATTATGTATCAATTTAATTTAATATAATTCATGAAAAATTATATTACATACTTTAGAACTTTTTAATATTTGTTACACGTTAATAATGGTTATTAATTTACCCAGAAAAATATAAGATATACCTTATTACAAAATATTGATTTTATAAATCTTAAATTTGTCTTCATTTAACCTAATTTAATTTATAAAAATCTCACAAATAAATATTACTTAAAACTTATAATATCTAAAAAATAATTTTTATAGGAAGATGATGTTTTATTTTTTAGTGTTCATAATCACATTAAATATTATTTATGAATTAAAAGAGTTATTAATTATTTTAGTTTATTATTAATTTTATAGTCTAAATATTTTATGATATCCATATTAGAGAACATAATAATTAGAGAAGAAAGATAATATGGAAAATTATTTTTCTAGTGTGGTAATTAATATTAACATTGATAACATAAATTTATTCTAATAAATTAAATTGACCTTACGGTGTAATATTTACCTTTATTTTAGTAATGTTAGAATTAGTTTATTAAAATTAATTTCTAAAACACATAATAATTTTAATTATAATATTAGTGAATATAATTAATTAAAACCACTATTTTAGGAAAAGATTTGATTTTAATTTTTAAATTTATGTGTAGAAGAAATTATAAATCATTTCAGTTTTCATGAAATAATTTATTTTTTTATCATAAAATAAAAACTTTGTTTCCAAAAAATAGATATAAAACACATTTTTAAAAAATATATATATATATATATATATATATATATTAGAATAAAATTCAAACAACAATATTTATTTTAGGTTATTATTTCTATCTCTGAAATGTAACCAATACATTTTTTCTATATTCCACATAAATATTTAAAATATAATTTTTTTACATTTATATAATTTTTAAATTACAAGTTATTATATATTTATAGTACTTTCTTATAAATTTAAACATTATACATAAAACTTTATTTTCACTATTCACCATGAAATGAACTATTTTATAATTATCCAAAAACACACTTATAAATATTTTTTAATTAATTAATCTTATTAAGATATATTTTTTATAAATTATATATTCTAGGCACGATTAATTTAACTCTAAATTATTATCATAATGATGGCCTCCATAAATAGTGAATTGTGTAATAGATTTTAAGATATAGTCTTTACCATCTACAATATGGTCTCTTATATTTCAATAGTCATACTGGATGATGAAATATTTAGGGGCATTCAAACATCCCCTTTAGTGTAGAATCATTTTGTGATGATGATATTCCAGATATATAAGTATCATTAATGGAATCTGGGCTTGTAGTGAACTGTTAATATGAACCCCACCTCTATTGGTACCCCAAAGGATAGAAGTGAAGATGAGTGTGACTCTAAATGTACATCATAAATAAGACATGTGTAAATGACTATCACTAATGGTATTATTTACAAATATAGGTTGAATTGCCCTCAATATATCAACAATTAAGAGTTGTAAAATTCATCAATCTAATTCCCCTATAAATAAATACAATTGTTAACATTGTCAGATCCCATATAAGATGACACTAAATATGAATAATGAAACATGAGAAAATGAAAGACTAATACCCTAATCAATTCTCTCAGAATATGAAGTACCAAAAACTTTATTTGATGAAGTTCTATCATGTTAAAATACTCATGATAAATTTTAGAGGGGTGATAAAAAGAGTTTGAATTGGTGGATCTTATTTTAAAAGAAAAATATTATCCATGAAAATGATACCTATTGGAATGATTATTTGTGAGAAAAATATGTAAAACATGATTGGAACCAGAATAATGAAAACCAACCATAGACCCAGGTAACAACCTTCACATCTAATCTAAACATAGACCACCCAAAACTAAATGATAAAGATACCCCAGATCATTAATTCCAACTATTTTTATCATTACTATATTTTTTCAACTATATTATTCCTATCATAACATATAAATTATGAATAATGGAAATTATAAAAAACATAATATTATTGGATATGACCCAAACATACAATATTTTAACTCTTACCAATTCGAAATGGTCCTTGTATCAATGTAGTAATGACTCGATAAGATGACCCCTCACACACTGATTAAGAATCAAAACGAGGTCCCAGAATCATTTATTCCCAATTAACCACATCATCATATCATCATCACTTAAAACCCCCCAAATATACACTACATTACCATCATTCCCTTAACATGGTGCATCCATCACAACAACCACTTTCTTTATAGACCATACAACAACCCAAACCACATCTCCCTACCTTTCAATCACATAAATATCACATCTTGCATATCAAGACGCCATAATGTTCCCATCATAAACATGTAATGTGAAAAAAGAAGAACATTAAAACAATTACAAATATCATACAGTCCTAATAATAATTAAAAATAAGTACTTAACATTTAATCAATTTAATAGACATTTAATTATAAAATATTTTTATGTATAAGAAATGTAGAATTTATATAATCAATATGGGTGTTCACTTTTACCCAATACAAATATCCTTTACATTTTAAAAAATCCACTATATTATTGTTTAATTTAATTATTGGAATGAATATTATTTTTAAATGACGTTAACACTAATTACATTGAAATTTTAAAATAATTCATTATCACACATTAAAAGGTGTGTCCTTATTTACCTTATTTACTTATTTATCAAAGATGTATCAATATTTAATTGATTCAATTCATTTATCTATTTAGTATCACTTAAAATCTCTTAAATATATACTGGACTCATTATCAATTTTATGGTTTAAAATAAATCTTGAAAAAGAATTATGTTTAGATATAATTATTCATGGTTAAACAAGTCAGTTAATCAATTGAACCATACCTTAGAGATGGGATACTAAAACCCAAACTAAACAACATCATCTAGATATAATCCTTATAAAAACATTAAATATCACTAAAAACCATGTACAAACATTCATACTAAAAATCTATAAACCAGTTTTACCTCTAATCCATTTAATTACCAATATTTGTTTTCTAATAATATTAACTCACTCAATTAAATATTTAGAGAAGTAACCAAATATTGTACCTATATCATTTATATACTAAAATACCACATAAGATACTTATAATACCCTTATCCCTAATGTAGATAATAAATCAACACATTTATTAAAGGCCCTCAAAATATTACACGCACAACTCAAGGGTAATGTAACCATTAAAAAGGAAAATAATATACTATGGGTAGAATTAACACCAATAAATAAAAAGGAATCACACTATATCATATCTATATTATTAAACCAAGTCATAAAATCCTATCATAACTAGGTGTAAGGAACTAAAATCTCATCCCCAAACACCATTAACTGATTGAAATATATAAGGATACACGAACATATAAAATTTCAGCAACAACCTCAAAATATATTTGAAAAGAAAAATATTACATCAAACACCATTTAATAAAAATTACAGGTCACCACCATTTATGTAATACCTTTTTCTTTGAAATTATACATTCAAATTATAATTTTATATTACCTACCCTTCATTTTCTAATCATCATCATAAATTTGGTTTGTTAATTAAATTTTAGAATTACATCCTCATTCCATTCCCATAATAATATATATATATAATCCTATGATGTAATTACAATGAGGAATTATTTATGAATGTAATTTAGTAATTATGTCATATAATATAAGGAGATTAAACCCATATATTTATTTTTCCATTACAAAGTACCTAAACAGTTATATTTTACCTGAAATTCATCTTCCATTGCTACAAACAAAAAAAAATTAAATCCTACTAGAATGTAACATTAATAATTAAAAGAATAAATTATAACCGTAAAATAAATTTAAGAATAATTTTTTACACCATATTCTTTTAAAAGAATGTTACAATGTTTGGCATAATTTACAACACACAAAACCAAACATAAATGAGTAATATAGTATTATTATTTAAATTTGACCTTAAAACCTTTTAAATAATTTGGTTGGTATGAATAAAATTTAAATTATTTTTAAAAAAACTCATGCATTATATATATATAACATACTCATAGAATATATATTTTAATTTTATGAAAAATTTTGTTGATTTTTAGAAAAAACATTTTATTCTTCAAAATATATTCTCTTCAAAAAAAAGTTTTATATTACATAATGTGAATGAATTTTATAATTAAATATTATTGGTATTAAAAAATTATTTGGGAAAAATATGATAATCCATGGAATATTTTTACAAAAATAATTAATGGTTAAATTATTGGGATTTTTTTAAAATTTAAATTTTCTAGTGAATTGTGAAATGTACTGATTTTTTATTAAAACTTGTATTTTATTTCAAAAATTTACACAGAAAAATTTTGTTCTCAAATGTATTGAAAGAAAAATAAATATTTTTTATATTAGGAATAATTATATTAAGTTCATTATATTTAAAATAATGTTTGAATTCAGTGTAAATTATTTTATACACTACAAATCATTTTTCAAAAAATACCATATTTCAATGAAATTTCTGTTTTTATCCTTAATTATTTAATAAAAATTATAAATATAGAATTTTGATAAATAGATTAAATATTTTTAATTAGAATATTCATATTTATTATGTGTGTTCCTTTTATTTTTGGTCATTATGAATCATTCCCTTCATGAATATATATAACCTCATTAAGAGAAAATTGGTACAATAGGGGTACAAACATGTGATAGAGTCTCAAACTAATCCCAAAACATTCATTTATCCAATTTTATGGGTGTATTTCATCTATTTCCATTCATTTATCAAATATATGTCCACTGGGTTTTGTTGTTCTCATATTATGAACAATATATTAATCTAAGGATTGAATAAATACAAAATGTCACTATTTTGAATTTCGTAACTCTAATTTTTTACGGATAAAAAGAACATTTGTAATTTTTGAATTGTTTATCTGAAATATAAATTAATTTTTTAAATCATTTAAATTTATTTCTAATTTTTAGATATTAATTTTTCAATTAAAATTCATATGTAACCCCCATATAATATTTATTCAATAAACAAAATAATAATATTAATGAATTTAAACATATCAAAATTAATATAATATGGGTGAATAAAGGTGTTACCAAAGTTTCTTAAATAAAAAAACAAATTATAATTTATTTAATGTTTATTATAGAATTTTATTCCTTTCAAGTATTATTCATTAGAGATTATGTGAATAATCCATGAAATGAAATTAATAGTATTTTATATAAAAAATATATTAATAAATTATATGAAAATATTCAAATCGAAGAAATATGATGATATAATTTCAAAAATACCATACGAGGTTCATTTATTATCTAATTTATATTTACATGTAAAATAATAACCCTTTAATATTAAAAAGGTGTTACAATTTTTATCATTAAATTATGATAAATAGGGGGTCAAAACATTTTATATGGTTTAAAATTACACCCAGACCCATCTATAATTATTTGGATAGGGATAAGTAGACCTCCGTATCATTTTTATATAATATATTTCAATATAAAATTATATTTCTTGAGAATTAATTCATTATAATTTAATATTTTTACAAATTTCAATTATGAAATTTACCTTCATTATAAAAGAACACCCATTTATCTCAATTATTTACACCACATGGACCCATATATCATAACATAAATATACTTATTTCACTAATATCCTTCCTAAACAATTATTTATAGGTTATAATTTTCTTAAAATACCATTAAAATTGTATTTTAGAGTGAATAAAAATGGCAATTGAATAAGATGTCTCAAATTTATTTTTTATTTCACTTTAATAAATAATTTATATCCACCCTATAATAATAAATATATAATAATAATATATATATATTTAATTATTATTTGGTTATTATCATTTTTCAGGTGTTTTACATCCAATAAAATGTGAAATCATCACTCGTGCATCTATACAAACTACCATCTCCAAGTAGTTGATTAATTCACCATTCATCAACAATTTACTTGGATTGTTTTAAATATTTAACTAATTTATAAATATGATTTTTATTTTGTAACTACACATCTATAATTATAATATAATATACGACTTCTTACTTTCCAATTGAATAGAAAACAATAATTTTTCTCATTTGTATTTATTTAATAACACCTCTACAAACCAATATGATCCTTCTATTATTTTTAATTTAGAGGTATGGTAATAGGGTTATAATTCATTAATATATAAAATATATGTGACATAATAATTATCCATAAAAGGATAAATAATTTTTTACCATCCTTTCCATCTATCCTTTAAAAAGTTAGAACTCTTCCAATGTGTAAATACGACCTATCATCACCTTGAACTGTGAAATTAATTTCTCCATAACTACCTTTTATATAAAATTATAATTTTACATATATTAAATATATATTATATTTTAACCGTAGATATTTTTTTATGAATTATCTATAATCAATGTAGATAGATCGAGGATACTAAACCAAAACATCCATAAAATCTTAGTGGTATCCACTTTGAACAATAACATTAATAATCAATTATTAACAAATATATGATAAGAATTTATAAGTAAATTATATATGGTAGGAAATGAATAATTATGGTTCTACAACATATGTATAATAAATATATATTTTTATATTAGAGATTCAAATACTTTTATTGAAACACCATGCATGAGTAAATGTCTTTTTCCCTATCTTTTACTTTTATGATAAGCATGTCATAATCACTGTTTGTTTATTTCATGTGGTCTGTATACTACCTAATAATTTATTTAATAACTACTCAAATTACAATTATTAGGATTTATGAAATACATATAAGTATCCCACATGTTATTTTTATTATATATTTATAAAAAGGTACCTCTTTTATTTTTTTATTCTATAATTTATTGGGATATTTTTATTATGATAACAAGGAATGATTTCTTGATCTACCTCTCAAGAATGTAATGATTTTTATTCTTATTTATATATTTTTGTATAATATATTTTTTCAATTAACATTCTTCTCTTTAATTACTAATTAGACAAAATAAATATTTTGATATATAATTTACCCATATTTTTCTTTACAGTCAAAAATAAATTGTCTACCAATGCCATGTTTTCTAAAAAAATCATTAATAATTTTTATAATCCAATTATTATTAAATACCATTTTAGTCATTTTTATTTTTTAAAAAAAAATTGTAACATGAATATTCTTGTTATTATTCGAATGAGTTACATTGGAATTTTTTACTGAGAAAGTGAAAAGCGTCATTATGTCATCAAACACGGCATGAAAGGAATTTATAGAAGATTGTAATACTAAGTTCTTTGATGAATAATTACCATGTTTTGATGTTGCTTTTCAAGGAAAAATATACATTATAATTTAGGAAAATTATATATTTTATATAATTGAAAACTAAATGAAAAAATATATTTTCTTTAATAAATATTCTCGATTTATTTATGAATTTTACACTACATAATACATATTTTGATGCTACATCTGTTTTAATAGAGATATGATCCAATCAATCCTTCTTTATTTATTATATTGGTGGGTTATTACTATGATGATTCTTTGTTAAGGAAAAATGTTTAAATTGCATAGGTTATGATATGATTAAATGTTGAAATGATTACGAATCTAATTTATTTCCTATAGGTTATGATATATGATTAATGATTAATGATCTGTTTGTTGAAATATTCTTGGATTAGAATTAAATGATGGTGTGGTATGATAAATATCTCTAATTAATTAGGTAATGTTTGATAACTCATTTGGTAAATATTGTATGTGTGTATCTGATTTCATGTTCATAATTTTAATCTTCTTCTATTTTCCCTAAGATTGTGTTTGGACCTAGTTCAATGTCCATTTGATTATGGGTGCATCTGGTTTCATGGAAATAATTATATGTGTGGTATTTATTTCATTTCAATAGCTTAATTTATGGACATATTTTTATTTATGCATATTTATAATGATCAGATTTACGTGTTTTCTATATTACTATGTTTAATCGATGCACTCATATCTCACATTATCTGGTTACTATTTTATTCATGCCTGTCAGGAACAAACCCGGGTCGACCCTGAAACGGTCACCCGAGCTGGTTCGTGACATGACCCAAGAGGCATTCCCAATCCTCCCGAGCTAGCGACAATAACCAAGGTATAAATAGATGCTATGGGAATGACTGTGCCCATATAAATAAATAAATAAAGCAGAAATAATATAGAGCTTCGCAAAAATAAATATACCATGTAAAGTAACTAAACAAGAACAAAAGAAAACAAAACTAACTGAAAGAGACAAGCACTATCTCTTTGTGACCTCATTGGTCACTCTCCAACTCATGACCAAATGTCACCCATGGCGAATGCACACAAGTTTTAGCCTATACAAACACTAAAAACAGAAAAGAACTATAGGCGTGAGTATTAAAAGTCAGTAGGCTAGCCCGATATCTATTGTCGATGCACTAACTTTTATAATAAATAAATATAATAATTCTAGGTTTGAACTAAATTATATAAATAATTTGTTTTCACACATGATTTCATTTCTAAAACAAGTATCATTCCATTACTAATTTTAAATTTAAACACGTTTATTGTCTCAAAGTAATATGCATGTTTCTTTTTAAAAAATCTTTTGAAAACCATTTAGAAATCCAAAAATCAGTTAATAGCCAAAAATGAAAAACCACACATATC
The DNA here is from genome assembly GCA_963277665.1 of Viscum album. Taxonomy (NCBI): domain Eukaryota; kingdom Viridiplantae; phylum Streptophyta; class Magnoliopsida; order Santalales; family Viscaceae; genus Viscum; species Viscum album. The sequence continues at coordinate 655,375,637 of OY728122.1, read as the reverse complement.
AGAAAAAACACACCAAGGGAAATGGAAAGAGTGGAACACATGGGCCAGAAACCTAACAAGTCCTCTCAACCGTCTGTCACATACAAATAAACACCAAAGGAAACGTGGGTCGAACCAAGGAGATTGTGAACAATCCATAATATACTATACATGTGACTCATCCTGAAATTAGTATCCAACTCAATGACGTCATAAGTCCCTAACACACGGTATAGCCTTTCTTGGCCTAATTGAGGGGCCCATTCCCCATAGCAGCAATAACTCAGTATTCCCCTGCTATGGGGCCACTAGCCAGTGCGTAATCTAAACTAGTGCAGCAATCATTTTCAAGAAGATTCATTCACTATTCCTGGTTCTCATGTCAACACATAAAATGAAAAAGGGGTGCATCCACAATATAAATCAATCAGTCATGATGCACAAATATCACACACAACTCACACAATCAACGCACCCCAATGATCACCCCTTATTAACCCCAAAAGTGAGTTTTTACAAAATTATTTATTTCATTAAAGTGACAAACGATCCTTCACCAACATTAAAGAAAAACCTCATTTCTCAAGAAAACCCAAAACACTTGTTCAAAAGAAATCATTTGTCTTTAAAAACAGAACCACATTTGAAATTCTGTGAATTCTATTTAAAGGTATAACTGGAATTCCTTCACTATTGGGTGTCCGCTCCTCAAGAAAATATTTCAAGAGTCATGTATAAAATAATCAACTCTTTTTACACCAAACAACTATTTAAAAATTCATCATCTTATGTTATTTTCTATTTAATTAAATTTATAAAACATCATGAAATTAATATATTCTAAATTTAAACTAGAGTTCAGTGGGGGACCTGCCTCAAGAACAAGATGAAATGGATGACGCACGTCCGACACAACACAGTAAGGTCCAACTTACTGCAAACAAAACACTAAGAACTCAAAACACAACCAAAAACCCCAATTAAAGTATATGAAACCAAGCGACGGGAAGAAAACCTCACCTCGAAACTAAATCGAAACGACGATGCAAACTTAGAAACCAGGAGCGGCGAGGGTGCTCACTCGGAAACGCCAACACGGGTCCCAGAAAGTCAAAACAACCCAAATAAAATTTAATTAATAAAAACTCTAATCTCATGAAGCTAATATATATATATATATAATATAAATAAAAAAGGAGCATAAACAAAAAGGGATATACCAATGGGGGTTGAAATTCGGGGAAACACCGGAAGGTGTAGGTGTCGAACGGGGCAACGACGACAAGGCATTGGTAGTGCACATGGGTAGAGGGTGCGCTAGAGGGGTACGTTCCATCAGGTCCACACACTAGCAAAGAAGAAGGCTAGATGGGGGCCGTTGAAGTAGGAGGGCAGCGCCTCCTGGTGGAACAGGGCCGAGGGGGTCTTAGCTATAGGTTGCGTCCAGCTGCTGCGCAAAAGCCGAACAGGGGGATCGTTGCGTCGGAGGTAGATGGTCAGGATGGGATGCGGAACAAGAGGTAGGGTGCTGCTGTGCGCGCTGGAAGGCAGAACGGAGTTGGTTCGCTACGGCAAGGATAGGAGGCCGGACAGCTACTGTGCCTAGGGGAGGTCGAAGGAGGAAGGAGGGCACTACTAGTTGCAGGAGGCTATAGAGAGGAGGAGGTAGAGTAGCTGTGGCATGCTGAACTGCATGGAGTGGGAGAGGCAGGAGGGACAATAGGCTATAAGAGGAGAAAGTTGGGGGTTGCGTGTAGGTTACTGGTGACACGTGCTGAGCATGGAGTAGAGGAGGCCGGTGAGGTCGGGCGCCGGTGCGGGCCGAAGGCAACTGGAGGTCGGGTGGGTTGGCTGCTACAACGGCGGACTGATAGGGAACCGATGTTGTGGGGTAGCAGCGCTAAAGGAGGGATGGCTGATGACGTTGGGTAGTGGGTGCTGCGGTAGAAGAAGAGACGTGCATGCAGGGAGTCTAAGGCTGAGCGGGGAGGAGCCGACAACTGGGCCCCGGGTTGCAGCGAGGTGATGAGAAGAGGGGCACTATTGTTGACAACAGACAAAGGTGGAGGCGTAGGGTCGCACGAGAGATAAGTGGGGGGGCGGGGGAACACCCGCATGGCAGAGAAGACAAATGAGGAGAAAAAAGAGATGAATAGATAAAATAATAAATTATAGAATGTAAATAAATAATAATAATATTAATAATAATAATATTATAATAATAATAATAATAACAATATTATAAAATATTGTTATTATTACTAGTAAAAATTTTATAATTTTTTTTCAATTTAATTTATTATTATTTTTTATTATTTATCTAAATAGTTGGGCAACCGCGCACTCACCAGGATCAAATGCACGTTCGAACGGAAGGTGCGGTGACCGCGCACCCACCTGGACCAAATGAGTGGTGATCACTAGTAGTGCGGTGACTGCGCAATGGCCCGTGACCCACCGAAAACATCAAACCTTCAAAAATTCAAACTCTAACCCAAGCACGACTTGTCCCAGAGTCACAGGACCGAGATAAGAAAAAAACATAGGCGTATGTGGTCGGGGTTTGACAATTCTCCCCACCATAGACACTTTCTGCCCCTAGAAAGACACCTAGACATTAGTTGACACAATTTGAGTTCATTCTAGGAAAAATAAAAGAGAATGGAAAACTTTGGGGTAACCATTCCAAACAAACGTCACACCTAACCCATTCAAAGAAAACAACTACCCAATATTGAGGACAGATCACGAGAGGGTTTTCCCCACCAATAGAATTCACTTAAACAAAATCCCTTGAAACACGAACTAACCACCCCCCCGGGGGGGTGGTCGACATAGGATCTCCCAAACCAAACTCAATCATTTTCCCCACATGTACCGAACAACACACCTGAGACATGACAAAAATCTTGTTACTGAACAATCCAACAACATGAGGATGTGAAATTAACTCAACACCTCCCATCAACTTAACGAAACAAACATTACCCTATTGAAAACAGTTAGGACCAACTCAAAATCAGACCATGTCCATTTACTCATAGGCCCACACCATTCAGAGAGACCAAACAACTTTGGAACAAAACTGAGAGAAGATAAGACTGCTTGAATTGTTAGAGAATGAACTCATCATGCCACCATAACATGGATGTCCTTATGAAAGTGATGATTATAGAGAAAGGAATTTTTAAATATTTTCATCCCAAATCTGAAAACATTATCTAGACCAAGGTTCAACACACCCTCGGCAACTCCCGATTGTGTGTGATCTTCACCCGGAGACCTATGGCTGAGTACCTGATAGCTGAAGCGTCTCCTGCCTCATAGTCAGGCATTTTCATCTTTCGTTCTCTAACTCCTTTTTCTGTTCAATGATTCAAACAACCATAATGGTCGTACGTTTTCAATGGGATACAACATGATTGTTTATAATATCTGAACTATCCATACTAGTGTCAAACGAAAGAGCGGTCCGATGAACTATGAGCTGATACCGATGAGGATGGTTTCTTTGAGACAGGTTCCACTAGCCTGCACTCCTTGCCAAGTGGGGAACCTTCGCGGAATTCAACCACCCTTAATCACACCCAGAACTATAATGGTGATGAGACATCTCATATTTAGTAGTCCAAAACTGACCTCTCAAATAACTCTAGGGTGGTACGACCCTTAACTACTCGTGGAGTTCCCAACAAACCGATGAAACAATATCTTTCCGAACTATACGACTACCTCTAACAGACTTCGGTTACGTCAAAAAGCAAGCAACACACATAACAAACTGAGAACTGAGGATAACTCATTAACAAATTTTGGAGGCTTTCGGGGTGTCATACTCATGACAGCATGAAAAACACTATAAAACGGCATCGAGCCAAAACAAAATCAAGGAAACAACACTAGACAAGGTCAATAGGCCGATATGCCAAATAGATAAAACAAAAGGAGAAATCACTTATCCAATACTGTTATTTCATTGCAATTTTAAAAACTCGCCTATGACACTTTATGAACAGTCAGATGTGCATTTATTTAATCTTGTTCAAATGACCTGCGAACAAGTGCCCCCACGCCCTTCTATACAAACCGACGCACGTGTGACCCTTCATAAGGAGTTTCAAGGTTAAAACTCTTCTTTTCCATATCAAATTCAAACACATACCATGTTTTTCCAATCCAATACACCTTCTCTTTAAAAATCAACTTTAGTAATTTCAAAAACACTTTCGAACAAACACTTTTCAATTTAAAAACCATTTACACTTTGAAAGCACTCAAATCAACCAAGATTAAATCAAAATAGAAGCATTAATAACCCACAGGAATGTCGAACTAGTGAATATGTATGACCCAGCAACATGGTGGTGAGCCATGCCCCAGGTAAAGCATAACACTGAGAGGACCTTGAGCTGGACACCTTAACTTCACCTGGGTCACCCCCCCCCCCCATGTTAGGCCACAATGTGAACCGATTAACCCCCCATTGTCATTACTCAATCCATAACAACCAAAGGGAAAAGATTAAAATCCAGAACTACCCCTGGTAACTCAGGTCTCGTCACGAGCGGTGGGGATCAGGAAACAACCTCTAACATAACTCATAAGCCATGAAAGAGCTAATATCCTTCTACTTGACATCCCAAATAACAAAGGGTGCTCTGAAAAGCGAGTTCTACTAATATCCGACCTACTCGAATACCATTTTGTCACGAACCAACCCGGGTCAACCCTGAACTGGTCACCTGAGTCAGTCCGTGACATTACTCGATAGGAGTTCATGATCCTCCTAGGCTGGTGACAATCACCCGTACATCAACAAGGGCGGTGAGAACAATTTTTCCCATATAAATAAATAAATAAAGTAGAAATAATATAAAATAACTGAAAAATAAATTAACCAATTAATATAACTAAACAAGAACAAATGGAAATAAAACTAACCGAACTAGACAATCATTATCTCCTTGTGACCTCACGGGTCACTCTCTAACTCACGACCAATCGTCGACCACGGTAAGCGCACACAAGCTGCAGCCTACAAAAACACTAAAAACAGAAATGAACTATAAGCGTGAGTATTAAAACTAAGTAGGATAGCCTGATATCTTTCCCAATGCACTACCTTTTTAAATAATGAAATATACTAATTCCATGCTTGATTTAAATTATATAAAATTGTGGTTTCTACACATGTATTCATTTCTAAAAAAAGTATCAGTCCACTGACCTTATTAAATTTAAAACAAGTTTAATTTCTGAAATGAATAGGTATATTTTTTTAAACTATCTTCTACGAACCATTTAGAAATACAAACATCAACTATTAGCCAAAAAATAAAAACCACACATATCACACAACACACACCAAGGACAAAGGAAGAGTGGAATAGAGGGGCCCACAACCAAACTAGTCCTCTCAACCGCCTGCCACATACAAATAAACACCAAAAGAAACATGGGTCGAACCTAAGAGATTGTGAACAATCTCGAACACACTATACATGTGACTCATCCTGAAAGCTTGCTCTAAATCGATGACGTCATAATTCCCTAACACCCGGTATATCCCTTCATGGAAAAACCGAGGGGACCAATCCCCAAAGCAGCAATAACCCAGTATTTCCCTTCTATACGGGCCACTAGGCAGTGTGTAACCTAAACTAGTGCAGCGTTCTCAGAAGATTCACTCACTATGCCAGGTTTTTATATCAACACGTATAATAAAAAGGGGTGCATCCAAAATGTAAATCAACCAGTCACGATACACCAAATATCACCCCTTATTAACCCCAAAGTTAGTTTTCCAATGTAATTTATTTCATTAAAGTTCCAAAAGGGCCTTCAAAAACATTAAAGAAAAACCTCGTTTGTCAAGAAAACCTGAAACACTTGTTCAGAAGAAATAATTTTTCTTTAAAAACAGAACGACATCTGAAATTTCGTGAATTATACTTAATGGAAAAATTGTCATTCCTTCACTACTGGGTGTCCTCTCCTAAAAAAAATATTTCAATAGTTGTGTATGAAATAAACAATTTTTTCATACCAAACAATCATTTAAAAATTAATCATCTTATATTATTTTTTATTTTTTAAAATTAATAAAACAACAATCAATTAATAAATTCTAAATTTAAAGGTGAGTGCATTGGTGGGGGGGCTACCTTGAGACCGAGTTGAGATGGAAGACGCACATCTGACACCACACAATAAGGTCTGAATTACTGGAAACAAAACACTAAGAACTCAAAACACAAACAAAAACCCCTATTAATGTATATGAAACCTATTGGCGGGAAGAAACCTCCCCCTTGAAACTAAAGCGCGATGATGATGCAAACTCAAGAACCAGGCGCAATGATGGCGCTCACTCGGAAATGCCTGCATGGGTCTTAGAAAGTCAAACCGACCCTAATAAAATTTAATTAATAAAAACTCTAATCTCCCAAATGTAATATATATATATATATATATATATCAAATTAAAATACTAATGGTGCATAATGAAAAGGGGGTATACTAACGGGGGGTTGTGAGTCGGGGACACGCCAGCAGGAGCGGGCGTCAAATAGGGCCACACCTAAAATGAAGTGGCAGTGCACATGGGTAGAGGGTGCGCCAGTGGGGTATGTGTCGTCAGGGATGCACTCCGACAAGGATGTAGGCCGGTCGGGGGCTCTTGAAATAGGAGGGTCACGCCTCCTGGTAGAACATGGCCGAGGGGGTCCCGCCATAGGGTCTCGACCTGCTGTTGCGTAAAGCCGAATAGTGGGGGCATCATGCAAGAGGTAGATGTCCATGATGGGGAGATTAAGAGGAGGTCGAGTGCTACTATGCCCGCTGGAAGGAAGATCGGCACTGGTTCTCTACGGCAAGGAGATGAGGCCAAACGACTGTTGTGCGTAGGGCAGGCAGAAGGCGGCAAGAGGGCGCTGCGAACAGGAGGAGGCTATGGGGAGGAGGAGGCGGAGTAGCTGTTGGCTGCTGGATTGCGAAGAGGGGGAGAGGCAGGAGGGCTGATCGGCTAGAGGAGGAGAATGTTGGGGCATGTGCGTGGGCTGCTAGTAAATCGCGCTGAGTAGGGAGCAGAGGAGGCATGCGGGGTCGGGCCATGGTGCAGGCTGAAGGCTGCAGGAGGTCTAGTGGGCTGGCTGCTACAGCGGCAGACCAAGAGGGAACTAAGGATGCGAGGTAGCAGTGCTGAAGGAGGGATGGCCGATGAAGTTGGAAAGTGGGTGCTCTGGTAGATGGAGGGGCATGCATGCAAGGAGGCTGAGGTTGAGCGGGGGGAGCCGTCAACTGGGCCGCGAGTTGCGGTGAGGGGATGAGGAGAGGGGTACTGTTATTGACAATGGGCAAAGGAGGATGCATCTGGTCGTACGGGAGAGAAGAGGGGGGTGTGGGAGCACCCATGTGGAAGAGAAGAGAAAGGAGGGAAAAAAGATTATAAGATAAAATAATAAAAAATGAAAGTAAATAAATAATAATAAAATATAATAATAATTAAAATAATAATAATAATAATAACTAATAATATAAACAAAATTATAAATTAATGTTATTATTATTATTAAGCATTTTATAAAATTATTTTCAATTTAATTTTTTTTTTGATTTATTGTTTATCTAAACAGTTGTGTAACAGTGCACTCACCAGGTCTAAATGCACGATCGGACCGAATGCGTGGTGACCGCGCAGTCACCCGGACCCCATGTGGGGCGGCCTCTAGCAGTGCAGTGACTGCGCACTAGCTCGAGATCCACCGAAAACATCAAACCATTAAAAATTCACAACCGGACCCAAGGCCGACTCTACCCAGAGTCACGGGACAGAGAAAAGAGAAAAACATAGGTGTATGTGGATGGGGTGTGACAATGTCTTCTGAGATACCATGATATATATTATGACTGTAGATTTGGATATATATATATAATAAAAAGTACAGTTTTAAATTGATAATATAATGTTATCCTACAGATATACACGTGTTATGAGTGAATTTAAATTGAAATATCCCTTTTTAACTATACCGATCATCTATGCTCACCCTTTATTTTTTCCAATTTTATGAGGAAATATTTTAAGTATCGCATGTAGAATATTTCTACTACGTTGGATGATAAGTGTTAGAAATGTTGATGATATTTCAAGAAGTAATAACATTTCATATCTAGTATCCAGAGAAAGTAATACTTTTTATTCCATGGGTGTGTATTTATAAATTTTTTGATATCCATATATTAATATTTAATATCTATTTATAAAAAGATATGCTTTCAATTGATGGTTTTATAGTATTGGTTTATTTTATTATTATTTTTTATGATTAGTTAACATTTGTGAAAACCCTAGGGGTATGTCTATGTATTTAATACCAACCTAATCATTTGTAAAAGAATATATTATGGGGTGTAACTAACATTATATCCCTTTCAAGATAATATAGAAGGATATGATCTTGGAAAAAAATCACAGATGGGAAATAACAAAAGGCATTAAGTGAGTGTTTTTTTATCACTACCACAAAAATGAACCCAGAAAATAAAGTAGTGACATGTACACTAGTTATTTCTTCAATACCAGCGAACATAATTTTTGATTCTGATTCTACACATTGTTTTATATCATGAATGTTTAGTAGAACAATCCCAACACCACCACATATCATGGATGAAAACATTTTTCTGAGAACGGAACATGGGGAAATCATTGTATCCCTTGAATATAACTCCTCCCCTGTCATAATTTGGGGATTGAAATCCCCAGAGAACCTCGTAGTACATTCTCTAGTGGATTTTTATGAAATTCATAGAATTGATTGAATTTCCTTATATAGACCCAACATAAATTTCTGTGAGAGGAAAATCACTCTCCATATGGCTAATTGGCCCCAGATTCTGTAAATGTACAAGGAAGAAGATGAATCTCATTTAGAACCATCATCTCAATCATGGATATTACTACCCTATGAGCATGTCTATCTTTCTCAAATTATTGAGATTAAGAAAGAAACCATCCTTGAATACATTACTATTTTGAGGGAATTGGATAAAGTGTTTCTAGAGGAATTTACTGGTGTTCTTCCTAGAAGAGATGTTTATTTTCAATTGATCTTATACATGGGGAATTACCAGTATCCAAGATATCATAAAGAATGGTGTTCGTGGTGCTTCAGGAGTTTAAGAGACAACTAAAGAAGAATCTGGATAAAGGGTTTGTACACCCAAGTGCATCACAATGGGGTTCAATATTCTTATTCTTCAAGAACCATGATGTGTGAATGCACCATTGCATTGATTATTATATGCTGAAAAAAATCACGATAAATAATAGGTATCCTCTTCTACGAATTGATGAAATGTTCGATCAGCTATGTGGAGCATGGTACTTCTCTATGGTCGATTTGTAGTCGGGATAATACCATGTAAGGGTTAAATTAGAGTATATCCCTGAGACATCTTTTCGTACTAGGTATGAGAAAAATGAATTCATAATCATGCCTTTGAGACTACCTAATGCTATAGAAATCATCATTGACGTCATGAATATATTTTGTAGAGATTACCTCGAAAAAATTTGTGGTAGTATTTATAGACAATATTATAATATACTCTAATACCATGGAGGATCATGAGGAGAATCTAATCACCGTACTATATTCCATGAGAACATAGAAGATATATTAAAATTACAACAAGTGTGAGTTCTGGTTGATGGAGGTCTCATTCATGGGTCATATAATCACAATAAATGTGATATCTATGGATCCATCCATGAATGCTGTAATAGACGGATGACCGAGGCCAACATGAGTATCAGATATCTGTAGCATCATGGGTTTAGCAGGATATTATCATCGATTTGTGAGATATTTCTCACGATTTTCCAATTCTCTTACCAACTTATCATAGAAGGGAGTAATGTTTTCATGGAGTGTTTAATTTTAAGAGATCTTTAAATAGTTTAAAAGGAGGCTTATCATGGGCTCACATTATCCACAAGGAGAGAACCGTTTTTCTTATATAGTGATTCTTCGAAGAAGGTCTTGGGATGTGTGTTCATGAAAAGTGAAAAATCATATTATATGCTTCATGGAATTTGAAAGTTCATGAGAAAAACTATCTAATACATGATCTGGAGTTTGATTTTGTGATCATCACATTTCAAATTTGGTGACACTACCTCTTTATGATGAAGTGGGAAATATATACACACCACAAAATCCACAAGTATATATTCACTCAGAAAGTGTTGAACATGCTCTAATGAAGATGGTTAGAGCTGATCAATTACTATGATTGTTGAATCCATTATTACCCTGAAATAGTGAACAAGGTTGAAGATGATGAATATAGAAAGGACCTATATATTCTTTCATTGATGAGAATTGAAAAAGATCCAATGTTATTGGATATGATGAATATGTAAATGGTAATCATAATGACAGGAACATCATCTATCCATTCACAAATTATTTCTCAACCATCTCTTTTGAAAAGGAAAAAGGATGCTCAAAATGATTATGTGGGAATTCAGATGAAAGTGGAAACTACCATGAAATGGAAATCCCAGGATTTCAACGTTAATGAAGAAATAATTGTGAGATTTGGTTCAAAACTATTTTTTCTATAAAATCTGGAGTTGATGAATGAACTTTTGGATTTTTCCCATAGTTTGAATATATCCATTTACCAAATAAAAAATAAAGATGTATCATGATCTCCAAGAGCAATATTGGTGGGATAAAAGGAAGAACGGGATTTTAGAGAATTCAGCAAAGATCATGGTATGTCCGTAAGTGAAGGCTATGATGCAGAAGTCTATGGGAATGATGAAACCATTACCCATATAAATATTGAAATGGAAAAAACATCACCATATACATTGTCACCAGACATCCAAATACATAAAAAGGAAATAATGATATCTGAGTGGTTGTGGATCGTCTTACAAAGTCTTCACACTTCATTTCAATTTGATAAAATTTCCCATTGGATCAACTGGCATTGATATATATGAGAGAAGTGGTAAGGCTTCATGTAGTACCACTATCTTTTGTATCTGATAGAGATCCATGATTCCCCTTAATGTTCTTTAAGATTCTTAAACATTCTTTGAATATTGTGCTAATCATCAGTACATCATATCATCTTCGAACTGATGTCCAATCTGAGTGGTGCTCCAAACACACGAGGACGTGTTGATAACCAGATCAATGGAATTCAAAGGATGACAAGATCAACATATTTTTCTAGTTGAGTTCTCTCAGAATAAAAATATCCACTCAGGCATCCAAATGGCTCCTTATGATGCCCTTTATGAGAAGGGGTGTGGAACCTCAGTACATTGGGATGATGATTGGGAGCGAACTCTTATGTCCCTAAATGATCGACGAAATGGGGGAGATTATTAAGACCATCCAACAACACATTAATGCTATTTAGAGTTGACAAAAGGGAGATGTTGAAAATCATCGATGAGAATTCATGTTTAATGTTCGAGAAAATGTATTCCTTTATATATTACCGTGGAAGAGGGTTATGTGATATGGAATGAAGGGAAAGCTTAGTTCAAGTTACACCAACCATTTTGAGATCCTTGATCGCATTGGAGTAGTGGCCAATCGACTATCACTCCCACCAAACCTATCACAATTACATAGTGTATTACACGTATAACTCTTGAGGAAGTACATACCAGAACCATCACATGTACTCAATTTAGAGGTGCTACCATTGGATAATGACCTCTCCAATAAAGAGAAGTCAGTGAACATTTTAGATTGTAGGAAAATGTTGTATAAAATAAGACAATTCCCCTCATCAAGGTGTTATGGATAAACCCCATGATTTTAAAGGTAATGTGGAATCAGAAGAAGTGATAATGCAGAATTACCCACATCTGTTTTAGTGTGGTAAAATGATTTTTTGAGGGAGAAATTTCATAAGGTGGGAATATTTCAACAACCAATAATTTTTATTAAGAATATTCCTCTTGACCTATTTATATGTATTATTATCTAAAATGTTTTTATAAATCATATTCTCTTCATTGGTTTTATGTTCTTGGATTTTAAAATACCGTTATGAAATTTTACAATTGCTAATATAGCTATTGAAAAATGATCACATGATTAGTATAAGAATAGGGATTTAAAAAATCCACAGTCAAAGGAAGTGATGTCCTCATCTAGTAGAATTTATCCGTACAAAGCCCATTTTTCAGATCTCAGAATAGAGGTGGTATTAATGAGATTCTCTCTTGACCATGACCAATATGAGCTTCAACATTTTAATCTCAAATGGAAAAGCCTATGAGAGAAGTGGTAGTTGGTAGAGATTACCACCAGAGCGATGTTATCTGAGCCAACCCAAAGGTCTATCACTATCGGACACCTTACACATAGCTCAATTTCCAGTGTTATAAGATTTTATTTAACAATACCCTAGTACTATTATTTTGTATATTTTTTTAAAGATAATATGCATTCATTTTATAATTTTAACACTCTATATATTTTTTTGTAAAAATAATATTTTTAGTTAATATTAAACTAATAAATCTATTTTGATGAATTAATAGATTTTTGAATTAAATATTATGCTAATGAATTATTATTACAAAATTACATTTTATTAAATATTATTGACCATATAATTTTGATGAATACAATTATAATTTTTATTACGGTTAGAAAGAAATTTTGGTCAAAACACCTGAATTTTTGATAAATATTGATTTTTATTTTCAAAGTATTAATTCACATATTTATAAATTTATTTAGAGAAGATTAATGTTATTTTTTGGAATCAGTATGTTGAAATTATCCTACCATGAATTTTTCATAATTTTCTAAGACACACGAATTTTTTGGTAAAATTTAAATAGTGATTAATTATGTAATGTGTTTTATGACATCATAGTAGCCCAATTGTGATGTAATAAAATACTATAAAAGATATTTTCATAAAATAGATTAATTATATTTAATATATTGTGATTATAGATTTTATTTATTAATTTTACGGTTCCTTAGTGGACCATCCGAGACATACAAAATATTTTAATTTCATAAATTTATTTCTTTATGAGTGTTTCTCACCTCCACATAAGCAAGCATAATATTTGACAAAGTTCATCCATTTACATATAAAATAATTTTTTCACTTCCATTTGGAGAAAATAATGTGGTTAAACAATGGGATGGTTTTTGGTTTTGATTAGTATAATGTGTAGTGTCCAAATCCTAAAAAATTAAGAATTCCCTCCCTTTTCCTCTATAAACCCACCCATGCTCCAACTCATCTTCACAAAAAACTATATTACCTTGACCAAACCTGAAATATTCAATCTACAATCCTCCAAAAAAAACCCCACGATCCAATGAATCCTCTCCCAAGCCCCTCCTAATCCTTTGGGATCACACATTCATGTAAGGAATTTCTTCCTTTCTCATTTTGTCGAACTATCTTTATGTTGTTAAGCCATTTTCATTTAAATTAAAAATTTTGGGGTATGATTTTTCACATCCCCCATACCACCATACCAGTGTTTTAATTATTATATACAACTTTCTCTGTCATTAATTCCTCCCATGTACACCAATTACCATGCCAAATTTTCTTATGGAATTTATCTCTTATCGTTTACATTCATGAATTTTTTTGAATTATGAATCTAAAATCTATTACATATGTTCGGACATGTATCTATATAAACCCCATAAATTCCACTTTATTTATATATTATGAGACACCAATTTCAATCTAGTAAACCATTTTTATGAATTCTTATGAAACATCGTTATGTTGTTCAAATTGCACCAAGATTTACCAAGCTAAAATCAATTTGTAGTGAATTCCATTCCCATATCTCGATCAAGGGCATTAAACATTATACACATTTATATACTTATTATGGAGTTTCTTGTATTAATTCCATATTCTTTTATCATGGAATAATTGATTATGTTTAATGAATCCATGTCATATGATCTAAGTGGTAGACTTATGTATGAAATTAAATGATTAAGAACGGTTTACCCTAATAACACTCCAAGGAATTGGGTAAAGATTACAATAATTACACATCATGTGCAATGGGGGATTACACATGCTCCATGTGCAATGTGCCTTGGATCATATAATATCATGTTAAATATTTTTTCCACGTTTCTATTTTCTGATAATCATGTTATATCATACTTTTATGTACATGTTTACCTTATGCTACCTTGATATGCCTATTTCCTAACATGCATTTTATTCTTCATGTTATGCCTAATTTACTACCATACTAGGCATTATAAAGCACCATATTATTATGAATTTACTCTGGTTATCCAATGCAATGCTAAGTACATGGAAATGTTGTGGTCGTGTAATATATGTTTTCAATAAATATGGTGTGTTTTATATTCTATGTTTTTATGTAAGGATACTAATTACCCATAATAGTAGTCCTCTCAAAATGCAAGGTTCTCTTAAATTCATTTTCATGTATTAAATATTGTTCAAGTATGTGATAAATAGTTGGATTGTTATACTTTGCATATGAATAATGCATTGGATCTTGTAAGAGATATGTGGGGCCTGCTATATCCCCTCAATGAATCAGTTGGTCTCAATAGAGAAATGAGTGTTTTCGAAGAAGGAATTGAAAATATTTTTATTATTAGTCTTGAAATGATGCCTTGAATATGTAGTAATGATGTAGGAAAATATAAATTCCATCAATATATGATTAGATATTTATGTTATTTGTGATTATTCGACTAGTAGATTATTCATGTGAATATGTAAATGAAATTTATTTATTTATTATAGCCATATTATGCTAATGGGTTTGATTAAAAGTATTTTGTTTTAGTCTTATTCATATAGCTTGTGGGTTTTCCGAGCAATACATCTCTGTCTGGATACTACAAGTAGACATGGTTCTTGAAAATGTGTACCTAGGATTGAAAACCCTGAGAATGAGTTATGAGGGATATGCATAAGATAATTCACTTTTTCATTACAAACCATTATGTATTATTCATGTGAAAATAATTCCCCGAAGAAAACATTTTATTATTATGGATTCTATACAAAAACATTTTAATTTATTATAAGTATTTTACTTCTTTGAATTATGCATTATAATTCATGAACTAATCTAGTGTATTCCATTTTTTAGAAATTGCGCCTAGTGGAAGGATAGAAAACTGTATCCTCACTGGAAAATCATGTAAATATTTCCCTCTTATTGCTGATAATAATAGTGGAACTAGAGATTCAAATGGTATATAATAGCTTATAACAATACTGGTAAAACTCTCCCAGGTTATGAACAATATCTTTACCCATATGGATCACCCAAATCCACAACGTGGAGGATCAGTGTTATACCACTTCTTGAGAAAAAACCCACCAATATTCAATGAGACTATAAATCCATTTGCATCTAATAAATAGATAATTTCCTTAGAGAAAACATTTTATTCATTGGGGAGTATCGAAAGGGAAAATGATTTCATGGTAATTTATTGCCTTTCAAGAGATGCATACCAATGTTGGTAATTAATTCAAAACACTAGGGAAGATGAAGAATTTTCAAATATGGAATGGTGGGAGTTTAAAGATATTTTCATAGAAAAATTATTTCCCTGTGAGCATCGAGCAGATATGGAAATGAAATTTTTTATTCTGAGGAAAATGAGGATGAGATTTTCACAAGGTATAAGGATTACATTACAAGGATAGCAATGCATGCTGCTGATTATATACGTAAACCAAGATATAATATTGATCGATTATTTGATGGGTTAAAACCATTACTCCTATGAGCGTTAGTCTCACAATCCTTCTTATAGTATGAAGACAAAGTCTAATGTGAAATCAAGACAGAAAATAATTCACTGAGTCTTATGACTATAAGGAGAATTAAGAAAAGAAGATATCTGATGAACACTCCAGAAAAGGTATTAAGCGGAAGAAGGGAAAATTTTACTTTCCATCATGTAGTAATTATGGGAAGAAACACTTGGGTACATGCCTTATAGGGAAGGTAGTTTATTACACGTGTGGATAAATATTCCAACAATATCGTCATTGTAAATGTAATATTGTGTCTACCATTTTTCAATGATACATTTTTCTTTTCAAAGGTTTGGGAAGAAGTGTCATTTATTTTTTAAAGGAATGAAAATACTTCTTTTAATAGGGTAGAGGGAGACCCATTGCATTGCCAAACGGCCCAGTGGGCATTTATCCGATTACCTAGTCTGTAGGCCCAGTGTTCAATGATACACTTGTAAATAAATGTGGAATTATATAAATGAGATTCCTAATCATCAAGGAAATATAGCTCAAAAAATGACACAGGAGAAAGGACTAGTTTATGCGATCACAACTACTGAGGATGAAGTTCTGAATAACATGGTGGCAGGTAAATTAATCATTTCATCAAAATTAGCCCATGATTTATTTCATTTTGGATCATTGCATTATTTCAAATCATCACATTTTATCAATACATTTTGATATTTCCAATTGGACATAACATGGGACATGTCATTAAAAACACCTAAGGGAAGTATCACAGCAACAATGTTTTGGTAATCAGTTACCATTATGGTATATAAATTTTCTTATTCTGCTGATCTTGTTGTCATACCCAGGATTAAATTTGATATAATCATTGGTATGGTTTGGCTTTCAGACCATGATAATAAAATTCATTGTAATAATAAGGAGGTTAAAATTTTTAATGAAGATAATGAATACGTTGTCATTAGAGTAGAAACATCAGCATCTGATTCTTTTCTAGATCCAACCCCCAGTTGCACTACTAAATTCAATTATTGTGGGGGTTGGGATTGAAATAACCATGGTTTAGGAAAGGAATGTACAAATAGATGATGCAAACATTGTTCAATAGTATGTTTACATGTTTCCATATGATTTACCTGGAAATCCTTCAGAATGAGAAATTGAGTTTTCAATTGAATTAATTCATAGTTCAAGGACCATATCAAAGTCCAATCGTAGAATGGACATGGTGGAATTAGATGAACTAAATAAAAAACTAATGGAATTAAGTAATAAAGGATTTATTCAAGCTTATGTTTCTCTATAGGGCGCCCCTATTCATTATGTTAAGAAAAAAGATCGATCTATGAGGTTGTGCATTGACTACATTGAGATTAGTGATATATGAATAATGAACAAGTATTCCCTACCCTATATGGATGATTTATTCAATGAACATCATGGAGATAAATATTTCTCAATGATTGAAATTAAATTTGGATGTCATTAGTTGGGTGTGAAGTAGGAAGACATTCCAATTGCATCATTTCAAAATAGGATTGGGCAATACGAATTTACAGTAATGACTTTTGGACTGACTAATGCACCATCTGTTTTGAAAGATCCAATGAATAGAGTTTTAAAGGTATATCTTGATGAATTTGTACTGGTATTTATTGATGATATCTTGTTATTCTCCAAAATGATATAAAGAACATGAAAATAACATGAATACTATTATAAAACAACATTAAAGAAATGAATTATATTAGAAGTTTAGAAACATTGAATTAAAGAATTAAATAAATTTATTTTCATGTCCATATTCTATTTAACTATGGAATCTCTATTGATCTTTCAAAGGAAAGGGACGTCCAATAATGGCTAGCACCGACGAGTATAACAGAGGTATATATTTTTTATTGGTTTAGAAGGTTACTATCGGCATCTCATCCAGAATATTTCTTGATTGGCTATCCCATTAAGCAAGCTCACATGTAACAAGTTTTTTTTTCAAAAAAAAAGAGTGAAAATAATGTTTTTGATGAATTGAAGAGATGGTTAGTCAATGCTTTTATCTTGACTCTGCCATTAGGAAATGATGGGTTTGTTATTTATAGTGATGCACCAATGAAAGGACTTGGTTTTGTCCTTATATAGAATAATAGAGTTATTGACTATGTATCATAGAAACTAAAAAATCATGAACAATATTATCCCACTCATGATATTGAGTTACTATCTATAATATTTGCTCTGAATATATGAAGACTCTATCTCTATGTTGAAAAATGTGAGATATATATGGATCCCTAGGGTTTGATGTATATTTTTTCACAGAAATAACTCCACATGAAGAAAATGATATGGATCGATATACTCACGGATTCTTATTACTCTATACACTACCATTGAGGGAAGGTAAATAAAGTGGTTGATGCTATGAGCAGAAAGGATGATGGAGTTCTGAACAAGATGAGAGTTGAAAGGGAACGTATTTTCCCAGATCTTGTAAATATTTCTATGGGAATAATCATGGAAGGTGAAACATCAATACGCTTTCGAGTGGTTTCCAAACCATCTATACTATCAATGAAAAAATTTTCTCAGACTAATTATGGATAGTTTCTAAATAAAATTAATGCATTGATTGATGGCAGATTGATTGACTTCATATATAAAGAAGTAATTTTGATATTTGGTAAGTGGATTTTTGTTCTCGATATACCTGATCTAAAAAGAGAATTGTTGGATGATGCTTATAACTACAATTTTGTTAAAGACACTTAACACTAATATATATATAGATTTGAAGGAACATTTTGGTGGGAAAACAAGACTAGGTAGATTGGTGATTATGTGTCAAGATGTTCATTTTGTAAAAAGTTGAAGCCTAGTTGAAAACATCCTACAGGAGTCATGAAACCTATTCCTATACCTGATCAGAAATGGGATTATATTAAGATGGACTATGTCCTGGGGCTACCAAATACTCCAAGAAGAATGATGCAATATTGGTCATTATCGATCATCTTACCATGTCAACACATTTTCTTTCAATTAGAAAATATTTACCACTTGAATGTCTAAAAAGACTATATATTAATTATTTTTTAAGACATCATGGTGTGCCCCTATCATTTTTTTCTAAATCACGATACCCATTTTATCATCAAGATTATGGAAATGTCTCTAGAAATCCCTATAAACTAATTTTTTTTAGCACTTCCTTCCACCATAAAACCGATTGAAAACAAAAATGGACTATTAAAACCCTAGATGATATGTTGGGATATTTCTATATTGACTTTCAGTGTATTTGGGATCATTATTTTCCAGTGGTATAATTATAATATAACAATAGATTCCATTCAAGTATTCAGATGGAACCATATGAAGAATTATATAGAAATATATGTCACAAACTCACTTGTTGGGATGGTGTTGGGGAATGAAAACACACAGGCCCAGAACATGTACAGGAAACAATTGAACATGTGAATATTATCCAAACCCACATAAAAGTAGGTCAAATTATGAAAAAAGAGCTACGATGATATTTTATTGATGGATTTAAAATTTCATGTAGGAGATCATGTTTTATTAAAGGTATCTCCATAGAATAGTGTTATACAATTTGGTATGAATGGTAAATTATGTCCCTGGTACATCAGACCATTCAAAATTCTTGAACTAATTCACATTTTAGCTTACCAGTTAGCATTGCCGCCAAGTCTCTCCATAGTTCCTGACATGTCTCACGTATCACTATTGAGACAATACATACCAGACCAAACACTGGTACTCACCTATGATGAAATTGAAATGAAACATCATTTGTTTTGTTATGGTTAACTTATCAGGATTCTTGATACTAGAGAACGCGTGTTGATAAACTGGATGACTCATATGTTAAAAGTTCTATGGAGAAACCATAAAGTAGAAGAGGAAATGTGGGAACCATAGGAACATATGATGAAGAACCACAAAATAAATTTATACGATAATAATATAGAAGTTTGTTGGATGATATTATGTAACACCCCAACCCTAGTTACCCATACTCTGTGCATTATTACAAAAACTTTGCATGACCACAATAGTCGAAGTCTCGAATGAAAGAATAGTTTTGTAGCCAATGATGCACTAGATACATACATAACTTATATATTCCATTATCAAATGAAAATCAATAGTATTGTGTCTCCACTGAACATACATATATATTTTATCTTATTCCTACAGGTCAGTCATAATTTACTTATTCACATTCTAGGAAAAATAAAACATAAAAATAGCTGAGCTCAGATGCTCAGTAAGGAAATTAATATATTGGAAACTATGATAAATAATCATTAATGTTTAAGGAAATGAATAAGACTAAAAAATCATTTTAATAATAAACATAAACATAATATAAAAATTATAAATCAAATAATGTCATTTACTTATTCACATGGATATTCTACTAGTTTAATAATCACATGGAATATCAATAGCTAATTTCATAATGATTGAATGCATAATGCCAGACCACATAACCACATAGTCAAGGAATATTTCCAAGACTACAGATAAAATTTTTTCATGGACTTGTGAAAATAAACTAGTTTGTCTCATGAGACATACCAGTGAATCGAGGGGCTATAGTGGGATCCTCCCATCACGTACTAAGTCCAATTCATTCCTAATATGAAAATGTTGAAACATTTTCTAATGATTTGTATTAAAACTAGAATACGAATTGTCAATATTTTTTCCATAAACCTTGAATGGTATAAATATACCCCATCCACAGTAAAACATAACTTATTCAATACAATATGGAATAATGTATCAACCACAATCAATAATAATGATGGATATTTTCATAGATGAAAATAACTAGTAAAACTATATGAAATAAATAAAACCTTTTATGAAAACATTTAAACGTATCAATATTTATCAAGAAGCTATTAAAATAGATTCTTGAATCAAATTTTCCCATAACACGTTGAATCATTCAAATGGAATATTATTTTTAAAACAATAATGTACATATAAATAAAACCTTAAATCCATTTTTAAAACATGGTCATTAATGAGAAAAATTTAGAAGAATAAATGTTTAAAACATTTAAATGATATTTTAGTTAGAGTTCTTAAAAAAAGAGAGATATTAGAATACAAATATTTTAGGTAATATAAACTTAATAAAATCCTAAGAATAAAGGGATTCATGATATACTATTTCAAAGTAATGTATATACACCATATAATAACGAATTTGTGCATAACACCAATGTAGTCTCAATAGAATGTAAATTGAGATGAAATCCATTATAAAGATAGTATCCTTATGTTAAGGATAAATCAATGTAATAATTATGTGTGAAAAATATAAATACACTAAATAGGATTGGGTATATGGTTTCAACAAATCAGAGGACATTCTCACATATTTTTGTAACAACAACACCAATGACATGTATGTTTAACTCAATGAATTGAAATTGAGGTAATATTAATCTTATCAAGTTCATATCGATGACTTGAGAATTTTTTAGAAGTGCGATTATGTGTATAAAAATTATATCCACAAAAAGGGGATTGGAAATTACTACAAAAAATAAATTAACAGGGATTTCACACATATGCTTGGAGTAAAATAATCAATGATATTTGTATAATAACCAATGAGTGGAAATCGAAATTAGAAATTCCTTTAACGATTTTTTCACTTACGAAACATACACCCCTTGAAAGAATTATCATACAAAGAATATTTAAATTCCCTCATATTAAATAATATTACACAAGGAATAAAATCAAGGGCAATACATACACCACCCAAAAGGAAATTGTAGCAATATAGCTTGAATCACACAGAAATATGAAGTGAGATGAAAAACCCTTACAATGTTGTAATCAATCGAGTCATATAACCAAAATTTAATAACCACAAAATAAATCCCAGAATAACATTAATATAAATAGAATGATGATAATATATTTCAAATGGCAGTACCAAATACACCACCTGAAATAAATAAATGTTGAATAGTGGAAATCTCATGGAATTGAAAGTGAGATAAGAAACCTTGTACCTTGTACTTTTCCATTTTCGAGTTTATGTTAAACTCTTATATAACAGTTAAATCATTTATATTAAAATTTTCAAGAACCACATACATAAATATGATATCATATATTACCTTCTATTATTGAATTGTAAATAATATTTTAGTAGTATCATTGTTTTGGGTGTTAACTGTTTCATTTTACTTTATATTTTTTATTATGTAATTCATTTTTTCTACAGATAGGATGAATTTGATTCATATCCAAAATAATATTAGGTTATTAAAAATTAATTTTTATCATAAAATGAAAATTATTATTGAATGGTTAAGATGGAAAATTAATCTCTTCGTGTTCATGGTGATGGTAATTCATACGTATGCACGATCGAAAATAGAATTCAATTAAAGGTGAAATAATATATAATTGGATGTTATATACTATAAACAGAATCATTCAGAGCCTATATTTGTTATTTACATCAATTATACTTCATTATTTATCCCTTCCAAATAATAATGTTTTGAATAACAACAACACTGCAACGTGGATATGGTAAGCTGTACGTATGCACATATGGTGACTTGGTCGTACATAGGATGGATAGAATAAGTAATATGGTTGTTCCATATATATAACAGAATAAATGTATGTATACAGTACTGAAGTTATTATTTTTGTATGGAAACAACAAATAATGTGGAAGAGGAAAAAGAAGAAATCATTGAAAGACGTGATTAAATTATTTCCTCTTCTCCAGGCGATTTCTTTGGATTTGATCAAATTTGGTCAATAGGTTGGATTTATGATCTATGTATGGACTCTAGGATGACGTAATGGTAGTTGGGAGGATATTTGGGAAGGTTTCGGACTTCAAAAATGTCTTTCGAGTTGTAAAATTAAGAGAACGGGAATTGTCCTTTTATAAGAGTTGTGAGGTTTACTTTAGAAGAAACTTGAATTGTTATTTTATTATAAATTTATTTTCACCTTAAAGTGTATCCAAATGGATTTACATATATTATAATGTGTTTATGGGTCTAAAAACGCTCATACAATAGGTTTTAGATTTATTTAGGTCACCATATTAAACTTATCTTTTAGATTTATATCTTAGTTAAATAGTTTGACATTTACCATGTCTACTTGCAGTTTTTTATTATATACTTAATAAAGGTACTATAAACTCACAATAGAACCAAATTAGGTTCATTAATAACATACCTATAATTATATATGTCCGTTGGTTGATCCATATATGTTTAGTACTGTTATATAATTTAATAAAATAGTATTGTTTTAAAAACTCTATTGTGTAACACTATTTAGTATTTGTTTTTTCAAAGTCTTATAAAAATTATTTATTCAATATAAATTTCTAAAATCAACCCTTACATGTAATATTAACCTATAAAATTGTTATAATGCATAAAAAATCTCAATTTACATTTATTTTAATATTTATAATATCTATTATTTTAATGATTATTTAATTTGATAATTACTACATCATCATTGTGTAATAAATAAATTTAAATATTTAATGTCTAAAATGATAAATAAAATATCATGATGTAGGAAATAATTTTATCATTCTAATGAATATTTATAGGAAAATTTATCATATGTATATACCTATATTAAAAATGGTTTTGTTATTAATCATTGAATTTTACACTTTTAACTATTCTTTAAATAAAATATTAATAATTGTCCTAATCTAATACATGTTGATCAAAATGATCATATTTTATTCTGAAGTTTGATTTTGGTCGAAATACCTTAATCCAATAGTATTAGGACTTGTCTTAGGGTAATTATAATGTCATTTTTAACAATAATTACCCTATTTTCTTTTAACATTGGTAAATAAAATTCAACAGTTACTATTCACCAAAAATTATTTTCATCTTATTGAAATAAATTGTACATACTAATATCAAATGTGCCTCTATTATTTTTTAAATTCAAATCATTGAAGTGGTATTATTATTTTTATGCAAATTTGCTAATGTTCCTTAAAGTTGAGTAGAAGACGGAGAAAAGATCAATAAAATTTTATACATCCAATCTTATTATCAAATTAATTCCATTAATTACAAGTATTATATATATATATTATGTATCTATTTTTATTTAAAATAAATTTAAATAAATTAAATACTTATTTAAATAAAAATTCAGTTTTAAACAATAATGTAGTGTTTTTCACTTTTCATCAAAAATTAAAAAAATTCAGAAAAATACCAAACAATCACTATAAGATAATTTCTATATTTAAAATTAAAAAATTATGTCTATTCTACCACATTAATAACATAGTAGTTGTATTATTAATTTAAAAAATATTGTCATTTTCAAAACTACAAAGCGGGTTTTTTAGAAGTAAAAAATAGCCAAAGATTGATATGTTTTTATGTCCAATTTAAATGTAAAATTACATCCAATGACCAATATTGGATTAAATGAAAAACATATAATCAAAAAATACCTCAAAACCATCCAAATATATAATTTAACAATATAAATTATATGGACTAAAAATGTAGTTTTTAATTATGATTTAGTATTTTTCATTGTTCATAAATATAAGAAAGGTATTAGAAAAGCACAAAAATGTATCCAAAAAAGCTTTTTATATCCCTCCGCTAATGAAAAAGATTATTTTTTCATATATAATATATAAAAGTGTTAATATTGGATTAGAAAATTGTTCTGCATTAAAATTCGGTAAAATTGAATTTTTTAAAAGTACTTCTTTTATCTAAAAATTGAATATATTCTTATATTATGTCTAGGAAACAAATAACATGGATTTTAAAATTATATAGAATATATGAAATTCAAAATGTATTTAATAATATTTATAACCACTTTTTGAACATCTTGTTCGGTAGGTCGGGGTGTGCTCGAACTACATGTTGTGTGTAGTGCATGCCTTTAAATTACATTAAAGTAAATAAATGTCTCTAAAATATTTGGGCATTACATTATTCCCCCTATAGGAAATTTAGTCCTCACAATTTTGAAAATTTTCTTGGGAACTTCATCAAAAGTCCCACATCAGAAAAAGAGTTCATAAAACAATCACATTAAAAGAGAGGAAGAAAAGTATAAAAGTCATCCGAGATAACCCATACTAGGAATCCAAGTAGTAAAAAAAGGATATATACAACAAACTATGTGTCATGTTCTGATGGTGAGTGATAGAATACAATAATAGGATAATGATAACAATATTAAAACCACAAACTTATGATGTGTTAAACAGTCATTAGTTTCCCAGTTGGAAATGTAAACGAAAAACATTTTCTGTTTTGTGTTCCATTTCATAAAGTTGATAATTTTATTTATGATATTGGAAAAGAACATAAAGGGACATGCTTACTTTTAAAGTATAGTTTCATACATTAATAAAATTATGACATTAACAAATCATTTCTCCAAACAATGGGTATTCAAAATGACATGGTCAAACCTGAATCACTAGAATCAACTCCTAATGAATCACTTAATCCATAGAGGATGAACTACATATTTCACTTTTATTTAGATATTAACCAAAACCAAATGGTTAGTACAAGATCATGTGTTACCAAAAATGGATAATCCTTTGTAGAACAAAGTATTAATCTTAATTCAAAAATTGAAAAAACAATACCCAATGATCAATAAAGACCATTAAATAAAACATTGTCCATAAAATCCTTCAATATGATCCAATCTAAGATTGAAACACAAAACATATAATTATTTAATCCAATAGTATTTCATAGAAAATCATCATATTTATCTACAAATAACATCAACTACTCAAAAATTCTCATAAATAAATGTTATTAAATAAATCACATATTCTCTATCATAGGTTAATCTTTTCCATTAATAACCTGAATATCTATAAAAAACATAGATTTTAAAAAAACATCCACCATTACTCGTGAAATTAAAATCCATAGTATTCTATTTTTATTAGGATTATAGTATTCCAAACAGAGCATATGTATTCCAAAATTGCATATATCAAATAATCACCCAATCATTTTCCTATACAAATGATATCCATTTGTTAAAACATGAGATCCCATATCTACTTATTCTTGATAAATAGAATCATTTAACTAAATAGAATTAGTCACACTGACTAGGGACTTCATGTAGTTTAGTGGTGGGCAATAAATCACAATCACACTGTGGTTGTCGATTCTATTCTTATATCTTTGTCTGATGGGACGGGTTGTCACACTGTCTACATGTTTTCCATTTTCAAAAACAATATTTTATAGCATTCCCAAAATGATATAAATTCCTCCAAATAACCATAACATAATTTAACCACAAATTTTATCTCACGCCTCGCATTTTCATCCCAAAAATTAATAAAATATAGTTGCTTCAAATTCAGGGATCATATACAACCAAATGATTCTTCATAAATATTACCCCAAAAGAACTGATCATTCTTTAGAAAATAAAATTTTCACATTAAAAACTACATGGTTACACATACCATATAATAATCATCTAAAGTAATCCCATAAAAAATATCTATTATAAATTTAACCATTTTACCATACTTTTATTTCCACATATATTTTTCCTTGTCCTAGAGGTTATCCTATTGAATAGGGAATTGACTTGAGTAATTCCAGTGTCCCTTACATTTATGGAAAGGATTGTAATTGGATTCTTATGATCATTTTTTTTCACAGTACTTTTCATTTTAACCTCACATTTCATTACAATATGTCATACATTCCCACAAATAAATAATTTCTTTGTTCCATTGAGACAATTTCTAGGGTGTCCACTTCCAAATTTCTAGAATGATATAAATTGAGCTTGTTTTTTCCATTGTATTAACTACAAGACATATTATCCTTGTCTACCATTCTCTATATTGTTGAGTTTGGGAGTTGGTTAATGTGTATATTATTGATCATATTTTTGGAAACCGGCTTCAATCTAAAGACGATATTTTTACACCTATCAACATTCTATTAAGTTTCTCATTTCCATAATTGGTCCCTCCTTGTACATCATGTTCAATGTCACTATGAATTCCTTGAAATCCAGCCATTGACTGACATAAGAAAACATAGTGTGATTCATAAAATAATTTAGAGAATATCATGAGACCATAGTTTCAGTAAAAAACACATTAGGATTAAACCAGGTTATTTATAATCATCTTATAATAAAAAAAATTAAAATAAGTTTTTAAATAAAATTTGAATTATATTAATAATATCCCATGGAGTTATTGCAACCAAGAATGCAGGAAGGCCCATTATCGTGTACTAGGATACTCCGGTTCAAGCCCAAAACTCCTTGTTGGAGTTTTCACTGCTAGGGACATCTGTGTCAGAGCCACCTCTACATGCTTGTATCTAGACATGGATGTATTGCTTGGAAAATCTACATAATATTTAAATTAAAATTTTTTGGATGTTCTTCCATTCTAAACCTTCATGTCTATATTAGTGTAGTGTTTTCAAATCAGAGATTTTTTAAATCAAGATTTTATGGTTTTTATTAAACTATATTTGATACTAACTATAACACCCCGACCCTAGACACGTAGATTCAGTGAATTATTACCAAACATTGGAATGATCACAATAGAGAATATCCCAAAATATCGATTGTATTAGTATCCTTTGATGTTTAAGATACATACCTATGTTTTACATTACATTATCAAATGAAAAACAACAATATTCAATATCCATTGAAAACTCGTATATCCCTTATCCTATTTTTTCTAGTCATTCATAATTTACTTCTTCGTATCTAAGAAAAAATAAACCATAAAAATGGGCTGAGCTCAGATGCTCAGAAAGGATTACAATATAGCAGAAACTATAGAAAATAATCCTAATCATTTAATGGAATGTATAAGACTAAAACACAATCATTTTAAACATAAAAATCATCATAATAATTCACATAAAAATAAAGTAATGTAAATTACGTATTAACATATATATTCTACAAGTGTAATAATAACAGGTAATATCAATAATTAATTTCATAATGTTTGAATGCATAATGCTGGACATCATAACAACATAGTCAAGGCCTCGTGCCAGACTACAAAAAAATTATTCAAGGCCTTGTGCTGAGTCATTAGTCTTTCTCATGATACCTACCAATGCATTGAGGATCTATCGAGGTCTCCAACAATCACTTACTATGTCCAATTTATTCCTCATATGAGATGGTTGAAACATAATATAAACATTCGTAACAAAAATTGCATATGGAATGATAATATTATAACCACAAACCATGAAGGGAAAAATAGTACATAAACTATAAAAAAATCATTCATTACAATATGAAATATAGTTTCATCCTCAAGCAAGAATAATGAAAGATATTGGCATAGATGAAAATAATCAGTAAAACTATTTGAGAGAAATAATCTTTTTCTTGAAAACATTTAAAAGTATAATTATTTATAAAGATACTGTTAGAAATAGATTTTTGAATCAATGTATCACTTAACACATTGAAAATTTTAAAATGAATTATAATTTTAAAATATTCATGTCCATTTAAATAAATCCAAAAAACCATTTTTAAGGAATAGACATTAATGATAAATATTTATAAGAATAAATCATAAAAAAATATAAAATGATATTTTTGTTAGAGTTCTAAACCAAAATAGAGACGTTTGAATACAAATAATTGAGACAATCTAAAAATTATTAAATCATGACAATAAAGTGATTCATGATAAACTAAGTCAATGTACCATATATACATCGTATAAAAGTGAATTGGTGCATAACAACAATGAAGTCTCAATAGAAGGTAAATTGAGATGAAATCCCTTATAATGACTATATCCTTTTGTTATTGATAAATAAATGACATCATTATCTGTGAAAAATATAAATAAACAAAATATGTTTTGATATTCAACGTAAATCAATCAAATGACATTCACAGAAATTCTTTTGACCACCACACCAATGACAAGGATGTTTAACTCAATGAATCGAAATGGAGTTAATATTACCCTTATCAAGTTCATATCGAGGACTTGAGAATTATTTAATAGAGTGATTATGTGTATTAAAATTATATCCACACAAACGGCATTTTAAATAACTAAATAAAAAAAATAAATAGTTATTTCACACAAAATCTTGGATTAAAATTATCAAAGATGTTTGCATAAAACCCAATGAGTGGAAATAGAAATTAGAAATTCCAACACCGATTTGGAGACTTATGAATAATACACAACATAAATGAAGGATCAAACAATGAAGATGTAAAAACACATAAATTAATGCATATTACACCAGGAACACAATCATTGATTGTACATACTCCACACAAAAAGAAAATATTGGTAATATAGAATGAACCTCAGGGATGGAAGCGGGGTGTTCTTATCAAGGAATTTTGAGGATGGTCTCAAGAGTGAGATCCACTCGCAGGTGAATATCTTCCAGTTGACTTCCATCACTTCCATTGTCAACTAGGAACTGATTGCGGAGCACAATCTGAGAGACTCCAGACCTGTGAGCCAG
This sequence comes from Viscum album, assembly GCA_963277665.1. Taxonomy (NCBI): domain Eukaryota; kingdom Viridiplantae; phylum Streptophyta; class Magnoliopsida; order Santalales; family Viscaceae; genus Viscum; species Viscum album. Next base: position 655,346,253 of record OY728122.1, on the reverse strand, counting down.
GGCGGTTCTTCTTCCAGAGCTAGTGTTCCTCCAGTTGACAGCAGGAAGCGACATAGGGAGCCTATGCGTGGTGATCCGAGGAGGGAAGATACATCTTTTGGTAGCTAGGTCATATGATACCACTGTGGAAGGGCATGGAACATGAGGCCGCAATTCCAAAGAGACCTAGTGGAGTGCCGATCTTGCAGCAAGATTGGTCACCTTCATCGTTTCTGACAGGTTTTCTAAGCAATTGTTGGTGATGGGTGTTCTTCCAGGACTCCTCATTCAAGAGCAGCACCTCCAGTTTAACACCAGTCAGGGAACTGGAGTTCTTTCGGCCGTTCAGGCCTAGGTGGATGTTGAGGTCATGGCAGTCAGTCACCAGTACCATAGTGCTAACAGGGAGGTTCACCTCAGAATGGTCGCACAAGGTGACAGGGCTGCGGGGCAGGCCAAACTTTTGGGGTAGAGAAGACCTATCAGTAGCAGGACCCCGGACCATCTACAGTTCAAGGTACGATTTTAGTAGCCTCAGTTTTATCATCAACTCTTTTCGATACTGGTTCTATGCATATCTTTATCTCTGTTGCTGTTATGGAGATCCTTTGGGCTCTGTATCCTTTCTTCTGCCAAATCATTGACACTGACACACCTTTGGGGATGAGGACATCTAGTGTACACCTGTGTAGAGAGTTCCCTCTCGAGGTTGCATGGTAACATTTCTTATGGGATCTCTATGTCCTAGAGATGAAAGGCTATGATTTCATCCTTGGGGTGTACTTGTCGGTTCCCTTTCAGGCAGTTGTCGACTATTATCACTGCAGAGTTAGTTTTGTTTCACCATAGGGTGAATCTTTACTTCATAGAGGCGAATGGGATGTTCAGGTGATTTCAGCAGGAATCGAGCATCATGTGCTAGGAAGGGTGACTTCCCAGAATGCTAGTATTTATCTGGATTATCAGGGAACTTCGCAGCTAGACTTTCCGCCAGTGGTGGATCATTTGAAGAATGTCTTTCCAAAGGAATTTTCAGGTTTCCCTCCGGAGAGTGAGGTAGACATTTCTATTGATCTCGTTCCAAGAGCAGCACCAGTGTCCATTCCTCCTTATAGGATGGCTACACCTGAGTTGAAGGAGCTCAAGAAGCAGTTGGAGGAGTTACATGAAAAGGGTTTCATCCAACCTATTACTTATCCTTGGGGTTCTCATGTCCTTTTTTCAAATAAGGCAGACGATACCCTTTTACTTTGTGAGGATTATCGGAAGCTGAACTAGTTGACGGTCCTGAACCGATATCCCTTACCGATGATCAATGACCTCTTTGATTAGATTATAGGATCCCAGATGTTCTTGAAGATTGACTTGAGGTCTAGTTACCATCAGTTTCTCATTAGACCATCAGATATACCTCTGACAACCTTCACGATAAGGTATGGTCTATACGACTATACAGTCATGTCGTTCGGTCTCACGAACGTGCCTGCAGTTTTCATGGCACGGTTGAACCTAGTGTTCCATCCTTACTTGGACTCCTTCGTCGTGGTCATCATGGAAGATATCTTGGTGTACTCTCACACTCAACATGACCATTCCACTCATCTTGAGATCGTTCTGAGTACACTGAGAGAGCATCATCTTTATGCTAAACACTCGAAGTGCCACTTTTGGATGGAACAAATTCACTTCATGGGGAACGTCATCTCAGAGGTAGGACTATCTATGGACATAGAGTAAGTGAGAGCTGTAGTCTCCTGGGAGAATCCAAATAATGTTTTTGAGGTACGGAGTATTGTAGGGCTAGCTGGATACTACAGACACTTCATTCATAACTTTTCATGCCTAGCAGCACCTTTGATAGGTCTGACCAAGAAGGGGGTGAAGTTCTTATGGTCAGATTCTTGTGAGTCAGCCTTTCAGGAGCTGATGGTAAGGATGACGTTGGCATAGATACTAGTCTTTCCAGGTCTAGGAAAGTTCTATACATTCTATTGTGATGATTCAGGTATCGGGCTAGGACCTGTGCTTATGCATGGAGATGTATTCGTTGTGCACGAGTTTCAGGAGTTGAGGCCACATTAGAGGAACTACCGGACACACTATCTGGAGTTGGCTGCTGTTATTCATGCCTTAAATTGTTGGAGACACAATCTTTTGGGAGATCACTGTGTGGTCTTCACCAACCACAAGAGTCTCAAGTATATCTTCACTTAGTGGGATCTGAATCTGAGGCAGCACAGGTGGGTCAAGTATCTTCCGTCTCTGTATTTCAATCTTGCCTATACACTAGGAAGGGGCAACCCAGTGGTAGATGCGTTGAGTAGGAGAACTCATATACAGGCAGTTCAGGAGGCCAGTAGTGAGTGGCAGCTTATGGCTCTATTCTCTGAGATGCATCCGGAGGTGCATGACAGAAAGGGACAAAATTTTCTATCTTCTGTAGTTGTTACCTCTACACAACTTGATCGGGTTCGAATGAGGCAACTATCAGACTCAGAAGGCTTCATCCTATGGGAGAGTGTGCCTGGAGAGGACACTCTTCGTGGATGGACTGTGGGCGAGGATGAGATCTTGAATTTCCAGGGACGCGTATGGGTGCCAGTAGACATAGGCAAGGAGCTGAGGCGGGACATTCCTTCCTCAGTTTGGGTAGTTCATCCTATCGTCACCAAGATGTATCGGGATCTTCATCTCTAGTAATGGTGGTCAGGTATGAAGATGGATGTTGATGGTTTCGTCTTGAGGTGTTCTACTTGTCAGCAGGTGAAGGCAGAGCATTAGCAACCAGCCGAACTTCTACAAGGGTTACCCATTCCAGAGTGGAAATGGAACGATTTCGCGATGGACTTCGTGACCGGATTTCCGAGGTCGCCTAGAGGGAACGATGCTACATGGGTGGTCGTCGATAGACTTACAAAGGTCACTCTCTTCTTGCCGATCAAGGAGACCTTCATTGTTGATGATCTCAGATGAATTTTTATCTGAGAGATTGTGCGTCTACATGGAGTTCCGCACTCCATTTTTTCAGACAGGGATGTACGCTTTACATCTCGGTTCTGACAGGGACTTCAGAAGGCTTTGGGTACACAGGTACATCTCAGTATGGCATAGCATCCCCAGATAAATGGACAGTATGAGCGTACGATCCATGTGCTTGAGGATATGCTTCAAGCTTGAATTCTAGACTTTGGTGGTACGTGGGAGAAGCATATTCCTCTGGTGGAGTTCGCCTACAAAAACATTTTCCAGATGACTATACAGATGGAACCTTACGAGGATTTTTACGGTAGACCATGCTGATCACCCTTATGCTGGATGGAGGCAGGAGATGCATCTTTACAGGGACCTCGTATTGTTCAGGAGACTTCAGAGTAGATAGAGTTGATTCGGAAGAGGATGGATATAGCACAGTCTCGATAGAAGTCTTATGCTGATCAGCGGATACAACCTCTGGAGTTCGAGGTCGAGGATCGTGTTTTCCTGTGTCTCGCACAGAGGTTGGGACACAATAGGATTCAGAGACAGGGTAAGCCTTCACCACGGTACGTCGGGCCATTTGACGTATTGGAGAGAGTTGGGTCGGTTGCCTATCGGTTGTATTTACCTCAGAGGTGCTAGGCCATGCACGATGTCTTCCATGTCTCTCAGCTCCGATGTTACTTTTCAAACCTGTATCATGTATTTAAGCCTGAGGAAGTTGAGATCAAAGTGGATGCATTGTTTGTGGAGCATCTCATCCAGATTGTCAATCGTAGTACGAAAGTTCTCTGTGGGCGGTCTATTCCTTTGGTGCGGGTTCTATGACATCACTGGAGAGTACAGGATGAGTCCTGGGAGAGGGAGGCCGATGTACGGTCGCAGTGGCTGGAGCTGTTTTGGGTTTCTACTTCTTCACCTCATTAGGGAAATTCGGGGATGAATTTATTTAAGGGGGGAAGTTTGTTAGAACCTGATTCTTCTTTTTAGGTATGTCTTTCCTTTTATCAGAGTTTTTATGAAAAATGGAGTTTTTGGAAATTTTTGAAGTACACATTCTGTACTTTATGAGTACACGTCATGTACTATTTTCCTGCTCAAAGCCGTGTGTTGTCTGTGTCCGGGCCACACACATGGTGTGTAGGGGAGAGGTGGAGGCCGGTTAAAGCGGAGTACGGAAAAACCTAGTACATGACGTGTACTCTAAAATTACACACCGTGTAATATCTTATTTTATTTCATTAAACGGACCGGGGTCGCACCTAACGACAGAGAGGTCTTATTTTCCAGTTTCTCCATGCGAGAGCAACGAGAATCCGCGGATCTTCGACAAGCCTCCATTCCTCCGTATTTTCTCCGAATCAATTGTTGTCTATTTCATTAGAATCACAGCGGTGATTTCACCCTTCTCCTTGATCCATGTTTTCCAATTACTCCTTTTTCTCATGTTATCGTGGGTTGAGCATTTTTGAAATTTTCTCAGATCTTCGTCGTTCTATGGAGAGTCAGTCTTCGTGGTTCACATATAACGATATCCTAGGTTCGAGGTAGGTGGTTTGTGCCTTTCTGTGGAATTCATTGAATATTATGTGCAATTTCCATTGATACCCTTGAATGGGGTATTGAATGATTCCTATTTTTCCCTTGTTGTTTTCTTGCCATTCTCATATTCCTGTGTAGTGGTCATTGCTTGTGAATAGGGTAAATTGTGCTGTGTTCCGTATGCTTTTCCATGCTTGTTTTAATGTTCGGCATTTTCCAGTTGACATGCCTTGTTGTAGGATAGAGGAACTATTTCTTTGTTATGCCGTTGAGCCTTATAATGATATCCAAAATGATGTTGAGGTTTAATTGGATGATACACGTGCGCTATGCATGTTTATTTTACACATGGCTGCGAGAACCTAGTGTAGTGGACCATAGGGAGAATGGACGTAAAGGATTCTCTGGAGTGTCTTTAATTATGATGTGAGAACATAGGGGGAATTGATGTTGAATGCTTCCTCAGAGAGTCGGTAGTTCCTCGAAGCGAACCACTAGGGGAATTGACATTGAGTGCTTCCCTAGAGAGCCTTTAGTACGATACAAGACTATAGGTGGAATTGATAGTGAGTGCTTCCCCAAAGAGTCTATTCTTTAGCTTAACTAGAGGGGTGATACTGTGTGTGCCTCCCAGAGGGTTGCTAGTACTTGTATGTTGAACCTTAGGGGTTAGACTATGAGAACTACCCAGGGGTTACCTTTTTGTACTACTTGCATGAGTATCTATTTCTTGTTTGTGTATTGTTATTGCTATGCATTATCCTCTTTCCTGCTTACTATTTACCGCTTACTGTACTTTACCTGCCATATTTTCACATACTGTTAGGCAGAGATCTTTGGGTGGATGCCAATTGGGACTTTGTATCACACCCTGTTTGGGTCATCTTTTTGGGCCCAAAAAAATTATATTGTAGAAGGTATAGATAACGAAGAGCACCCTTATACTTCAGGTTCTTGATTTCAATGGAGCTGGAGAGCATGGGACCATGCCAAGGCTTGTGATGTTTTGGAGTTGCACATCTATTTTTCTTTTTCACTTTTTATTGGTATTGTATTCAGAATTGTGACTTGTTTGGCTGTTTTCCTAGACACATATATATAATGAATCATTTACACATATTTTAGCTCCAGTTGTTTATTTATCAGTCTTCCATTGTTTACTCTTTTATAGATGTCTACTATTTTCGCTATTGTTGTTATTTTTTTTCTCTTCTGCTGTGTACTCTACCAATGAGGGCATAGTTTCCCCACTACCACCCCCAAGTCCCTCGCTGCTAGTCGGTAGCCTCTAACGTTTGGGGAAATGTGCTTGAGGCCATGTGACCAACTAGGTACAGAGCACCTCTATGTGTCTTCTGGAACTGGGATGTTACAAAATAAACTTATCCAGTAGAAATATGAAACATGTTAGTGTACTTATAATATCATTTTTACCATTAATTACCCTATTTACATTTATGAGTGGAAAATAAAATTAATAAATTACAATTCACCAAAAATTATTTTCATCTTATTGAACTACATTTTATATACTGATATCAACTATGTATCTCGTAGTTTTGAAAGTAAAATCATAGAAGTGATAAAATTATGTATTATGCAAATTTGCAAATGTGCCTAGAAGGTTGGTAGAAGATGGTAAAAAGTATTATAAAATTTTATACGTCCAATCATATTCTAAAATTACTCCAATGAATTACATTGAATTTATAGAGGTATTATGTATCAATTTTTAGATGAATTAAATTTAAATAAAATAAACTATTATTTAAATAAAAAATCATTTTTAATCAATTATGCAATGTTTTTCACTATTAATAAAAAATCAATAGTTTTCATAGAAAAATAAAATAATCACCCAAAAAATTATTGATATTTCAAATTAAAAAATCATGTCTATTCCATCTAATTAAAAACATAGATGTTGAATTAATTAATTTTAAAAAATATTCTCATTGTCAAAACTATAAAGTAGGTTTTTGAGAAGTAAAAGCTATCAAAATATTGATATGTGATTATGTATAATTTAAATGTAAAATTACTTCCAATTATCTACATTGGACTAAATGACAAAAATATAATCTAATTATACCTCAAAACCATTAAAATATACCACTTAAAGCTATAAATTAATTTGATTAAAAAAGTTGTTTTTAATAAAAATTCTATATTTTTTCTCTATTCATCAATATATTAACGTTATCAAAATTCTGTATATTTTCTCTATTCATCAATATATGAACGTTATCAAAATTCTATATTTTTTTCTCTATTCATCAATATTTGAAAAATACATTTTTTATTTTAAAAATTTGATTTCTTCATATATTAAGTCTAATAAACCCATAATATGTATGATAAAATTATATAGAGTATATAAAATTTAAAATTTATTTAATACTATTCATAACATCTTTTTGAACGGCTATATTGGTATGTCATGTTGTGCTCGAACTCGGAGTTGCGTGTAGCGCATTTTATTGTATTACATTAAGGAAAATAACATATTAAGAAATATTAGTGTGTTAAAAATTATTTTAAGGAGGGAATAATGTAACACCACAAAGCCTCTATGGTACGCTTCTCTTTTATTAATATAGTAGCTTGTGGTGTACGCATGGTCGATTTTTAGCACATCACGACCAATCAAACTAGCCATTTTAAAAACAGTTATGAATAGTAATACCCACTTTTTGTAATTTAAGAAATTTTATTTATAAAATTGGAATTAATTATTTCTTTCATAATATTAAAATTAAATTAGGGTTAATTTTGGGTATTTTTCTAAAAACATTCAATTTTTGATGAATAGTGAAAGCACTACGTTATTATTTAAAATCGATTTTTTTTAAAAAATTATTATTTATTTAAATTTATTTTAAATTCAATATAAACAAATAATACCTATATTCTTTCAATTTAATTAATTTGAGTCATTCAATAATAAGATTATATATATATATATAATATTATTGATCATTTTAACGTTGTTTACCCACCTTCTAGGCACATTTGGAAATTTGAATAAAACAACATTTTACATGTTCTATGAATTCAATTTCAAAAATCTGATAGACGTGATTTTCATCGATATGTAAAAATTTTTTCAATAGAATGAAAATTATTTTTGGTGAATAGTAACGTTTTCATATTATTTACCATGGTTAAACGTTAATAGGTATATAAAAGGTAAATATTGTATTATAATAATATAAAATTAGCACAACAGATGTCCTAGTTCTATTGGATAAATGTATTCCGACCAAAATAATCCTTAGGACAAAAATATTATCCTTTTTGACACACTTGGATTAGATTAGGACATTTAATTTATTTTATTAATGAAATTTTAAAAGTGTAAAATTCAAATTTTTATATCTTAACCATTTTAAATAGAGGGTTATACAAAATATAAATTCAACTATAAATAATCATTATAAATTTTGAAATATTTCCTACATCGTAGTATTTAATTTTAAAAATTAAAAATTTAAATAATTAAATTTTTTTCTGACACAATGATGACACGGTAAATACCTTATTAATGAATGATTAAAATAATTGTTATTATAAATATTAAAATAAATTTAAATTTAATCTTTTGATTCCATCCACTAATTTTCTATGTGAATATGTCATGTTAGGGTTGATTTGCATATTTATTTCTATGTAATCAATTTTTTTTACTTTAGAAAAAATGATATACTAAATAGTGTCAAGAATGGCAAAAATGAGTATTTAAAACACATACCATTTTATTAAATTATATAATAGTATTAAAAATATACGATTCAATAAAATGACTTAGATAATGTTACACAAGTCATTAATGAACCAAATGAGGTTCTCTTACCATTTTATATTGACTATATTGACCACTTTGTATAAAAATATAAGAAGACATTGTAAAATTCAAACTATTTTTCTAAGGGTTAAATTTAAAAGATATGCTTAATATAGTGATCTAAATATTTGTAAAACCACATGGTAGAGAGTATTTTCAACTATCCCTTTCTTATACACTAATGAAATTAATTTTTAGATATTAGAAACCGAAAATAAGATTATAATAAATTAAAATCTCAATTTTTTCCAAATGTTCCCCTCACCTCTCTAATAAAAGGGTAATTCCCCTTCTCTTATATTCACACCTCCAAATCCATTTGGCTATGATAAAACCTACTCAAATATCCTCCCAAATACGTTTTTATCAACCTAGATGACGTATTTTGATCATAAATCTTACCCATGGACCCCATTGTTCAAATCAAAAGTAAGTACACAAAGAAGAGGAAATTATTTTGTCACCTTTGTCAAACATATTTTTTTATACTTACACATTCTATGTTCTTTCAATACTAAAATAATAACTCAAGAAATTTCTAAATAATTAGATGTAATTATAAATTTGGTACAACCATTTTCATTATTTTATCCATCCTATGAATTACAATGTCACCATATGTGCATAAGTACGACATACCGTCTCCGCCCCATGGTGTAGTTTGTTATTTATCACTTCATTGTTTGGATGGGTATAATAATTAGTTTAATTGATGTAAATAAAAAATATACATATAAATTATTCGGTATATATAATATACCATCCTATTACATAAGATTTCACCATAAATAGTTTTATATTTTCTCTTGTGCGTATGTACGGCTTACCCTCTCCACTACAACATGAGATTTCATTCTCCGTCCTAACCATTCAAGAATAATTTTCACTTGATGATTAAAAAATAATGTATATGAACATAATATCATTTTGGATATGAATCAAATACATATTATCCATAAAAACATGACTTATATACCAAAACATATAAAGTAAAATGAAATAGTTAACACAATAACAATAATACTTCAGATATATTATTAAAAATAAATATTAGAGGACAATATAAGATATCATATTTATGTATGTTGTTATTTAATAATTTAAAAACAATTTTTTAAAAATTATTGAGGCGTCTAACTTACTATTGACTAAGGAGAAGTAAATAATAAGTGTTAATTTTAAAATATCTGTATTATCTGATATTCTTTATACTTAAGTATCTATGTGGACTTCTTTCTTATCTATATATGTGTTTCGTAAAATTGTATTTAAAAACATTTTTACTATTTCCTAGACTATGGATTAAAAAATCTCTACCCATGTTAACTTTTTATAAGATGTTTTGAAAGGAATCATTCTGACGTATTCCAAACAAGGTACGTCATGATATTTTCAACATATTAAGGAAAGACTATTTCTATCATATATGGTGGTTGTGGCTATTTTCTCATATTAAATCACATACAAAGCTTCCATTTCTTGATTGTAAAAATATTTTAAAAATAAATTTTTTCTTTTATAAGTATGTTACATTAATATGTTTTCAAAGTAGGAAGAGATATTTCTATCAGATCATTTTTGATTGATTCCATATTTTTGAACATCCATTGATGTTTTTTTTGATTAATTGATGGTGATTTATTATGACACAATAAACTATAATGTTTGGAGAGTTTTATTATATTTCAGACTTTGGATGTGTTATTTTAATTTCATTCACAGTTTATGGATAAGGTATTAATATTTTGTATGTTAATTTAAAAAAAAGGTTTGTGTTATGTTTCACCCTTTTCATATGGGAAATGCATTTGATGTAGTTAGTGATGGGTAGGGCCTGCTATATCCCCTTTATGCATCATTATGTCTCATTAGACACACTAGTGTCTTGTCACAAGGCCTTGATAAAATTTATAATTTATGTCTTGGAATGAGGCATTAACTATATGGTTATGATGTTGGGAATTATGCATTCCATCATTATGAGATTAGTTATTGATATTACATTTGATTATTAGACTAATAGGATATCCATGTGAATAAGTAAATGGAATTATTGAATCGATCATTATAATGGTATACTGAATTTTATGTTTAAAAAGATTTTCTTTATTCTTATACATTGCCTTTAATGTATATGCTTATTTTTGATAGTATCTACTATATTGTTATCCTTACTGATAATCTGAGTTCACCCCTTTCTTATGCTTAATTTTTTCCTGGATGAGAATAAATATATTATGTTTGACATGCCCGGATTGGATAAGGGATGTGATTTTGTTTAAAGTAGACACAATTAGCATTTTTTATTTCGTAATATAATGTAAAACTTATGTATATATCTAGTACATCGAAAGCTACCAAACTATCAGTATTTTGGGAATTGAACTCAAGTGATCATTCCAATGTATGTTAATAATGATCCGACTATAGGTAAATGGGTAAAGGGCATTACAGGGTTGATTCCAAAAAAATTAAGAGCAACGATCCATCATGAATCATTTGTTCTCCAAACCCACTTTTTCCAATGTCTGAATAGTGAAGATAACATATTTGACCAAATTAAGGACCACAAGAGGGTTTTAAAATGGAACCTATATCGTATAATCCTCTATATGATTTAGAATATATTATCTATTAGGAATTTTCTAAAAAATTAAAAAATGAATCATTCATGAGAAATTATTCAAATCACAGTACAAAAATAATTTATTGGAATGATATATTTAAAACAATAAGAATTTAATGAAACCAAAAAATACATTACTTAAAACAAATAGATACATTTAAAAAAATTATTCTCGTATATTTCATTAAAATAACCACAAACACCTTGTCTCAAAACCATAAATCTTCCATGACCAACCATGGTAACTCGGTTTCAGTCAGAGAATAAATCTAGTTGAGCCCCTTTACATCACTTAACATCTGAACTCTGGTACCCCTAACTCCAATCTACCCATGACAAAGAACCAAACATCGAATGTGATAAAACACTTCAAGCTGACCATATCAATAAAACAAAATTTTAATGAACTAACCTAGGTCAACCGAGCAATCCTTCTGAACTATCCACTCACTTGACATATATAAAACAAGATAACAGAAACCAGTAATGAATATAAGGGATTAATACCTACAACCAGTGTAAAAAGAAGGATAATAAATATACCATAATGACCTGAAAAATATGATCAAATTCGATACACTAGAAGGTATTTAGAATATCCTTATGATCAACTGTTACCACTAGACAATCCTGAACAGTAGTGATCAACAATGACATAATCTATGATGCGACTAGTTTCTCCTCCCTTTACCTAAATCCAATTATACAACATCAAAAAATGACAAAGGAAAAAGTATGTTGTGATATAAATCCTAGGGGGATACAACCCCAAATTCTAAAAACTATCTACTTTCATTAATGATAAAATTATATCATTTAAAAGAAAACTATTTTACTAATAATTTATAGAAATTTAATCCATTTTTAAGTCAAATAACTTTTTTTTCATAAAATCATTCAATATTCTCATACCAGAAATATGAAATATAGAAGTGTGAAATTAGTAAATCATATCCATATATCATTAGTTAAACAAGTAAACACATGTGAATAGAATAACCTATTATGTAAATCTCTATGACAAAAAATATTATAAAATCATGTGAGAAACTATCTATGATAAAAAAATATCCAGACATAAATAACCAAAAATGAAAAATCACCAAATCATTTTGATCTATCCTATGAGAAATAACAAACTATAAAATATAACACCTAAACTATCTTATCATTGGATCCATATAATATTGATCCCAACTAGTATATATCACAAATTCTTTCCACCTAGTGGTGCAACACACGCTAAGGATGATTATGTCTCCATCCCAACTCAACCATGGATCCTAATGTGTAATTTTCAAAACTCATTCCAACCCCATGCTTCAAATTTTTTAGAAAATTTTCAAATGAAATCCATTACATGTCAGATTCTGATAACCCATTTCTACAACAACATATTTTGATTTCAGTGAAAATTCCATATTAATTTTTTTCTTTTACAAGACATCATTTCAAACTACAAATCACTTCCAATAAATAAACCACCCAACAAAATTTATCCGTAATATGAAATTCATAAAATCAATCAATTATATTGAAACACATACCTCAAAATGGTAAAATCCAAGTATTCATCAACATTAGTATTTGGAAACTAAGAGAATGACCATCGAAATATAAGGAATGCAATTAAACTGAAAAGGATTGATAGAATACAGAATAAGAAAACAAAGTTTAACACAACCATTGCTGAAAACATAGAAATCAAAAAGTTTAATGATAAAATAGAATTATTATGTACTGGAGAGATGAAATCCAACTAAAAAGGTGATCGATCCCAAATCAGTGTAAAATATAAGTGATTATTTCCCTAAAAATTTACTAGGGACATCCTCTAGGTCAAATATTATATGTCTTGAAATCTGATTACACTTTGTGTAATAAATGATGCTCAAATATGCTAAAAAATTCTTTTTCTTTTTACTAAAATTAAAATATTTTACATTTCATAAGTTGAGCCCTTTAAAAAATGTGTAAATATCTCACAATATATATCAATTGAATGACATATTCCTTGTATTGATTAAGTGGAATGTACTCCCATTACAAGGTGTGTTATCTCAGAATGAAGAAAAAACAACTTGTTTAAGCTAAAAACTCCTACAAACCATGGATTTCACTATTATAGTTATTCGGAAAATTTATTATTAATTATCACAAGTACAATGTAAAAGTAAAAAAGCGATGTTAAATAATTACTGATTGAAATCTAATGATGTGTTAAAATACTCACTATGATTATTACTTCTCAAATGATACTTTTTTATTTTAGTTACTTATTTAAACTAGGAGGAATCATGTTAACACAGAAAATGATAATGAGTTCCATGATTTTACTCATAAGAGGCCCAATGAAGTGTATGGCGTAATGGTAGTTATTCTGATTATAACTGACCATCTATGTTAATATCTAATTGACAACCTAATCATATTTGACTTTTTTATTAATCGAATGAGAGAAAAATGGAGTTCCATTAATACCATGACGTATTGAATAATTCTATTCCTACATGTTGAAAATTTGGGTCGATTCACATGAGGAAATATCTCTATGAAGCGATTATTTATTTTGTGTGTGGATAATTATTGAATATATCATGTAATTTATATTTAAAAATAAAGAGTTTAATTGAGGGGAATAAAATTCATTCCATGTTATTATTAATACCTCGATGTCTTATGTGTGGGAGACTTGTGAATTATCTAAGATAGAAACCTAAAAAATATGTAATTTTTATAAATGGTATTATGTGATATAAAAGGAATAATAAAAATGAAAAATTTATTAAAGCCGAAATTTTTTACCAATGTTTATTATTCATGAACATAACTATTGTATTTTATGAGTCAGACAAGAGGTAAGTGAAATCATAACTCAATCTCGATTCATAGTGTTAAATAAATATATTGGATTTGTTCCTCAATGAAATGTGTGAATGAACCCAGATTGTTTTATACCGAACACCCACTAATATTGTGTAGATTCATATTTTTCAGACATAATTATTTCATTTATTTATCCATAAGCTAATCATATGATATTGGAAAAGGGATTCTTCTCATTCTCCTTTAATTAAGTCATATCTTAATGTCATGAACCCGTATTTTTCTATATAGTGTATATAAAACCATTTTCACTACTTATATGATGAATTATTATATTCTAATGATATTCAATGATTTATAAATTTTAGTCCTTAATAATTTTTATTCAACTGTTTCTCATATGATAGGAGATTATTTCACTTAAACATCACTCAAAATGTTTTAAATAATTATTCTTCTAAAAAATAATATTTCATTTCCATGTTTTCAAAATGGTTTTCATAAATTTATTTATTTTGACATGATTGTTATAAAATGTAATATTCATTCAAATGTATCATTGTGGTATGAGAAACATTAATTATAATGTCTCTATATTAATTTTTTTTAATGGTTTTGGAAATGGGTTGAATATATTTCTATCTTCGAATGATTTATTAAGATTTCAAGTAAAATATTTTGTCTAAAATGATTAAAATTTCAAAATTTTAGGTTTTGTGAATATATAATGGTACTTGGACATTTAAAATATGGTTATGTGATAATAAAAATAATTGTGTATACGTGGTAAACCAATGATGGTTGGTTCTGTGATAAACCCAGGACTGGTTGTTTTGATATAGCCTCCAATACATTGGGAATGGAAGTTGGTCTTATGGTTATTCCATTTAGTGATATGAATGGATTTAAACCATATGGTTATTTCATTTAAGTATGATTATGTTTTAGGTTACCATTATATGTTATATGTTTGTTTCTATGGGTTATAATGTGATCTGTTGATTAACAAACAGAAAGAAATGTGATCGTATTGAGTGATGTGTATTTACTAGTTCATAAAGGTGAAATGTATTACTTTACGATAAAGTAATCATGGATTGTAAGTTTTTTCTAGGCTAATTGTTTTTACTTCCTTGTGTATCAATTAATTAATTTTTTATATTTATTCCCTATTTTTGAAATATTTTCCATAGGTCATAAGGGTGGGTAACACATATGAAGAAGTGAAAAAGTTTTTTATGTAGAATGTTGATCATGTTTTATTTGCGAGTGTTTGATTTGGTGACAAAATGGATAGTGAGTTGAAGTGTCAACTTTTTAATATTTTATTTGTTTTATTTTATGTCCTAATTCTCTAAATCTACAAACCTAATGAAATCCTTAAGGTGAATTAACGTCTTATTATGGACTTATCTCAATATTATGTATGTTTAAAAATTGGGCCTTATAGTTGTAATCAGAAGTCCGTATTGATAATTTTTGGGATAGGGATGTATTATTAATATATATGGATATCTTATGAATTTATAATTTTCAGGTTGATCATAAGTTCAATGCCTATAAAATCAATTTTTAGGCCAATGTTATAAAAATTTATGGAAATTAGAAGTATTTTGGTAAACATTATTTTAGAGGTAATTATGTGTTTGTACATTTGGTGTTGAAAAATGAAATGTATAGAATAACATTATAAGTTAAAATAATATATGTTTTTTAGGATTTTATCTTATTTTGGTAATTTTTTAATAATTATACAATTTTTTAAAAAGGAAAAAATAACAAACCCAGTGATTACCTGTCACATCAGACAAGGCTGTGGAAATCAAACCCACAATTGGAGCACGATTGGCCTTTATCGCCTACCACTAGACTACACAATGTCATTAGTTAGTTTGGATTTTACTTTTAGATAAATATATTGATATAGTAGGAATAATATTATTTTGGGAACTGAGGTTTTATTAAATGGATATCCTTGTAATTGGAAAACAATTTGTGGATTTAGTTATAAATTTAATTTTTGAACCCAATCACAATTTTTGGTACTATATAAGATTATGTTAAATATAATACTATAGGATTTTATTTTTTGGAATAATGGTTGAAATATTTTTGGAGATTTATTTGATTAAATTATGTACTTATAGATATTTTTTTATTCATAGAAGTGATTAATCTATCTTAGAGAAAATTCAATTAGTTTAACTACATATTGGGGTGATACGTTATGAGTGTTTGATGTTATTTGTTGATAAATGTTAAAATTTATCTTTGAATATTAGATTATAAAATCCTTTTATTTTTTCAATCATTATTTAAACTATTTGATCAATTTTATGTATATTTATTTGTAATTGGTCTTCATTAATCTTTGGGAATCATTGTTTAGTCTTAGATATTAATGAAGTTATTATGATATTACGGTTTATACATTTTTGAGAATTATCATACCTTTCACTAAATACTTTTTTTTAATTTATAATGATATGAAAGATATATAGTTAACCATTTGTGGATTTTATTATTCTCTATATATTTATTATAATTATTCTGGTATAACAAATTCATCTTTAACACTCATCATTTAGAGAAAATGATGAGTTTTTGTTGAATATTGCAAATGGATGAAATTGTACCTTCCAAGTTAGTATAAATACATATGTTCATATAAAATGATGTAAATTAATTCTAAAAAACATGGGAAAATATCATGAATCAAAAAAATGGTAATGAATCAAATGGACCCTTAGATCATCACAAATTTATAGCATTGTGAATGTAAAATTTGTCCTCATCTTGTTTTTATCACCCTCTCTCAGAACACCATAGTTTCCTTTTACTCTAAATCCATGTTTTCCTACAAGGAAAAATAGTATGAGTTATCTCATGTGAACCTTCTATTTCAAATTCTTTCTTTTAATGTGGATATTTTATTGACTCTTTTTTGATGTGGGAGCTCACGAACCAAATATAGTCGCCACTGAAACCATCGCCAAACCCGGCTCATGACAAGGCCAGAAAGGTGTTCCCGATCCTCATGGGATGGTAGAATTTATGGGGTATCATAAAATTAGAATTTTGGATGATTTACCTGTGTTTATAACCATTAAAAAACAATTGAATCCAATAAAACAGATCTATATTTTTAAAACCTAGAAATCTTTTACAAAAATTCAGAATGAAATTACATAGTTTTAAAAAACTCACCATGACTATAAAATTATTCAAAACCCCAAGGAAACAGCCTGAGATCCCTCATGGAAAGGGCCACCACCCTAAATCTATCTGTACAAGACTTCACCACCAAGGACCGGCTAGAAATTGAAACCACTGGAACTAAAAACTGTACACAACCTGCGACAAATAAATAAAGTCTACTAAAAATGTATTTATGTTGTGAGAAAATTCCAAAAAGGATACTACCACTGTGAGAATCCATGTGATAATCATTCGTAGATGAAAATATTTATGTTTTTCATAAAAAAGAAATTCTAGTTACAATTTCTAAAATATGCTATTTAAACTGTTTCTTTTTCAAAAGGTCCAAATTTTAAAATAATATTTCTTATCCACATTCATCTATTTATGTTTTTATATCATTTAATATGATTTATTATTGAAGAATACACACCATTATAAATATTTTTATTTCCAATGAATTAAATAGTGAATCATGATGAAAGATACTAATTTAATTGTATATGAATTCCTAATGTAATGATTATGTTTTAATAGATTTATTATCATGTGTGAACATTGATTGATATCACTTCTATTTAACACTATAAATCATCAATATCACTCATTATTATATTTCATATTCTTTATGAAAAAATGAAACATGATATGTATGATGTATCCAATATGGGTGATAGTTGAGAATAACACATTGTGAGATGATTTAAATATTTTATGGAAAGGATTATTTGTATCCATGTTTCCAACAACAATGAATATTTAGAGTACCAGTGTGGATAGTATTGTTATTAAATGAATATACATCTAATAAGAGTTTATATTTATATATGAAAATTGTGGGTCTCCAAACCTTGTATTAGATTATAGTTCTATAATATTTGGTTTTTCTGAATAGATAACATTGGTGAAACCCCCTAGGATAATATATAGAATATTATATCAATATAAGTGTTTGTTAAGTTTGAGATTACATTATTTCCCTAAAATATCTCTTTATGTATTTTAAACGTGGACTTGGTTTTGGAAAATATTTTTATATGGATTATTAACACAAAAAGTGATGGTTGAATATATCAATACAAAAATTCTAGTTCAGAGTGTATAATCCCGTTCTTCGCGCCGGTATTGATAATCTTTGTTGATATTATTGCGTTAATTTATGTTTTAATTATAAACCACTTTAAATGATTTATATAGATGATTATCATTAATATTTAGGTAAAAAATGTTTTCATATATTAAAAATAACATTCCATGATATAAACATCATATGAATGATAATCCATGATTATATGTTATTTTACATGGATTATTATTACTCAAACAATGTTTTTTGGTTTATGAAAATTCCTAGAACCTATGTACCCATATTAATATTGAATGTGATGAACAATAAAATGATTTTCTTAATGACAAACCAATTTAAATGGGACCGGGAATGTGAAAACCTGTAATTAATCCATATTTTATTTCACATTATATGATTAAAAACCTATTCTTGGTTAAGATTAAGAACACAACTAATAATAGAAAATGGTTTTTAATTTTATTCATGTTGATAATGACCATGATGAAAATAATATTCTTCCGGCGAAATATCATGAATTGTTTAGGAAACACTGAGTTATAATTCTTAATTGAATGGGAATAACTTTTATATTTTGTAAATAATCGCCTAGGTTAGGTAGTTGGGGAAGAAAAATTATGGGTTTAGTGGGGAGGTGTTATGTACATCATAATGTACCATTTACTATATAGAGTCCTCTTTATCAATAATTAAATTTAATATTTAGGAAAAAATAAACATTATTTCATTTACAGGATATTTATAGTTTTATTTTTTCAGATAAATAGTTCATAACTCATTTTTAGAAAACCTATATATTAAAATGTTAGTAATTTAACCCAATATCGATTTTTTCATAACATAAAACATTTATAATGATATCTGTTTTCTATTCAGAAAAAATCATCATCACTATCAACATGACTTATAAATTCTTCTTAATCATCATTAAACCCTATATGAAAATTTTTAAAAAATAAGATAAGAATAAATGAAGACCAATATGGAACATATAAAAATAAATAATGAATCATATAAGTTAATATTAAATCCATGAGATCATAAATATTACATTTCAATTAACATAATAAATTTTTGGTTTAATAATTATTTACATGCTTATAAAATCACATTTATATCACAAAGTGTTTCATTTTACTCTTTATAAGAAATAATATATTGAAAATAATAATCAACAAGGTTTCTCAAAAAAATTGAAAACCTATGAAAATTTTGTTGTTTAGAGCATAACTATTTACCCTGAAATGGATTAATTATTCTTTTAAAATGACAATATGATTACATTTTGAAATAAAATGATTTATATAAAAACTCATATTCCATAATTGAAAATCTATATAGGAACATTTGTACCTAAATCCATTAAAATGTTATATTAAAACATTAAAGAACAATTAAATTTTGAATGGCCATACCCTCGACACCAGATAAAAAATCCCAGAGAACATAATAGTTACTAAATGATTATGAGAAATTTAATTGGTCAACTAGGTCATAAAACATTTACAAGGAAAATAACAAGTATAAAAATAAAAAATTTTATTTTATTTCCAACATCAAACTCATAAAAATCTTTTTTAGCACTTAAGTAATATGTTTTCAAATATTGAAATATCTCATTTAGTTAGTACCCAATATTCAAAATTAAATTCTCATAAAAAAGGGAATGGTGGTTTTTCGGGGAAAAACAAAAGAGTATAATGGAATGAAAATAATATAATTGATATGGTAGTGGGAAAATCATTTCTTCCTCAATAATTAAAATATAATATTACTTTTGTCTTTTTCTAAAATGTTTCTCAAAAAATACATACAACTATTACATTGGAAAAAAATTAAAATAAAATGAAAGTGACATTATATTGCATTAATAATTCATTAATGATTATATTAATATATCCATATATTTATTTTATGAATATTTGCATGGGAAAATGATTTATAAAATAAATATTCATAACATTTAGGACAAGGTATTGAATGTAATGTGTCACTTACTTCAAGTCTAAATCATGACGTATGTTCATTATCATTATAAATAATAAATTAATATTAATTTATAATTTTATTTATAGTCATTTTCAAGTATATTATTACTTTATTAATATTTGATACCAATCGATATTCAATTATGCAATAATCTAACTTCATGAATGTTGTTTTGATGATATTGAGCTAAAAATTTAAAAATAACTTATGGAGGATAACTATAGTCAATTTGGAAATTTTTACACCATCAACATAATAATAATCATGAAGAAATATTATTTTTACACATCAATTATTTATTTAAATCTTTTCATAAATTACGGTTATGAATAATTTAATATGTTACAATCATGGAGAAAAAAGGACATACATATGAATGGGTTGCGTTTCCATTTTTTAATTATCATGATGGATTGAAGTTAATAATTGTTTTATAATTATAAAATAATAATTATATTAAATTTAAATTATTATTTATTTATATATTCTAGTATATATATCATCTTTGTGACTTAGTGATGGAAAATAGGACACATTGCTTCATATAGGAGGTAGTCCACATGTATGCATTAACGAAGCTATCATTTTTCAATGGATATAACAATACAAATTTATATTGTATATTATATTTTTATAATGATATATAAGTCATGAATATCATATATTAACATTAAATTTATTGTTATAACCATCTGTGGGAGATGGTAATGGAAAATTATTTATGTTGGTTCGCGTGGTGTTAATCAGCCATACCCACGAATGATGGTTTTGTTTCTCAATTGATAGATGTGTAGATGTATATATTATATTCCATTAATTCAGTAAAATATAATTATATTTTTTATACAGGTGTTATAATTTCATCCTAGTTTATTAATATTTTATGGGGTTATAATAATAAATAAAATGTAAACATTTGGTTATGAACTATTCAATTTCTTCAAAAAACCTCCATTTAAAAACATATTAACCTTCAATGGTTGGTTTGATACAGATAGAAAGATCACTAGATGATGGATATGTATTATATGAAGTTATTGGGTTATTTATTTATAAAAAGGATTCTTTAGGTATTTATATATTGAATGAGGTGGTTCCCTATAACGGGATAGGATTTTCATACATAGATATTATATCGTTTTAGAAGAATATTCATTTCATTGCACAAAAAGAATCTGAAGGATTTTAATAGTTTTGTGCCTTTGGAATCATGTGAAAAAAATTTCTATTCTTGTGAAATATCAACAATGATTTCTACAAATATCATCGTCTTTAGTTCCCTTCAAATAATATTTCTTCAAAACATGTGTAATGGAATCCTTAGAATAGTTTGAGATAATATACACAATAAGGTAAAAATGAAGATATCATTTTATTATTTTATGAAATAATAAGATATGAAATTTTGTTACGCTATCATGATCCTAACATTAAATTTTTATACACAACCATTAATGGATCATAAATTGGATTTATATCCTAAAACATTAACATTTCAAAATATTTGTATCATAATAATAAAACGTCATCATAACTCTATCATGAACCATTTGATAATTTAATAATTTTGTGTGGTATCATTATAAGTCTCTAAAATCAGGTCATATGTCAAGGATAACTACTGAGAATCATGTATCAGGATTTATGAAATGTTAATAATAATGGATCATGAACATCATCCTGTTTTCCATCACATATCAAGAACATCAACTTATTTCCCCTAACAGATCATGTACATCGACTTTTTTACCCTCACAGATCAAGAACATTCACATATTTCCCATGAAAATATCATGAGATGTAATTCATTATCCACATCATTAAAGAGAAAGATTTTTCACACCCATCACAAAATGGAAACCCCAAATATGTGTTACAAAATAACATAAATCATTCATCATTAAAAAACCCACAAAGAAATGGGTTTCATATTCATTTCATAATATAATAACACATCAAAAAGTAATGGGATTCATAAAAATAATTATATAATAAATCTAAACCATATCTATGGTATCTTTTTATCATATTCCACATGAAATCATATGTAATCATCAAAAAAAAATTCTTATAAAGAAAAATTTTACTCTAATATTATATAAAAATATTCATGAGGAACATATCCTTTCTGTCCAAAAACCTTTTTTAAAGAGGTTTTCAATTACAATGGAAATCATTTTCATTGTAATAAAAATGAAATCGTGTATATAATGATAAATGGAATTAAGATATCATGATGTTAGGGAAGAACACTCTTGTTGTGTAAGATAAAAATCATTTTTTCTATATTTTTGTCAAAAAAATCATAAGGTGGCATGTTTAGTAATGGGAAAAACATTCAATTGAAACCCATTTCATAAAAAATAAAAAATTATAAAATATTACTTTAATCATAAAAATAATAATACTAAAACATTTTCTTATTTTTTTAACATTACATGGACATGGAAGGGAAATATTCCCCAATAGATACAATGATTTAAAAAATCACTGATATTGTTGAGATTGGGAAATAAACCCATACCAATTTGTAAACACTAAAATCATATTCCCCATAAAAGAAATAAAATTATATGGATATTTAAATTCCATGTTGTTCTGTATAAGACTCATAAATGATATTTATGGGTAGTATATATACCATACAAAAGAAACAATTCATGTATAAGGCAAGTGTCCCACAAAAATAAAAGTGATATAATAATACCTTACCTCAAGTACCATCAGAACATATTTTCATTAAAAACACATTTACAATAAATAGGGATTTATTATACATATATTCCATAACCATATATGAATCATAACATGTATTATTTATTCATAACATCATTCTCCCATTTATTAATAATTTAATGTCACTATTCTAGGTGATATCTTTTTGGTTAAGTAGTCTCAGTCCTTATAAATTTATCATGAAACCGTCTTGTCTAAATTAATTATTATGTTATATATATCTTATATTTGAAAAAAATCGTCATTATTACCATCCATGTGACATATATATGAATATTTATTCCCATCACATTGTGGAGATGGTAAGCCTTAGTTACACACCAGTGACACTATCATTTCCCAAAAAAATTGGTATTAAAATGGTAAATAAGAAACTATCATTAAAGAAGTATATTTATTTCATATATGTGATATATAGTCATTAAACACATAACAATTCCCATTCATATCATATGGTGATGTAAAATGAATTGTATCACTACATGGATAAGTTAAACCATGGATATGAATGAGAAATACATTCATCTATAGTTCAGTGTTAATGGTTTTTTATAATGGTGAGTTAAAAATCATAATAAAATTTCATAATAAATAGTATTATGATTTTAAAATATTATAATATATATCCTTTTCAGAGTCATCCAAATAAAATTCTGCATAATCATAAGGAAAAAATACAAGAATATGGGTATTATGTTCCCCACAAAATCAATGAAGAAGAGGATGGTCGAAGATTCCTGAAGCCTCTGAGAGACTCATGATCGTGTAAACATTTTAGTGTAATGTGAAGTCTTCTTAAATGGTTCATCTCCCATAGCTAGTCTTGTAGATCATTCCTCTACAAATATTCTATCTCTTGTGAGGAACCCTCAGACAACAAAATGGAAAGCTCCAACCCTCATGGTTTTCCGTAGGAAATATACCTAACAATACATCCAAAATTATTCTAATATAATCTGGGATGAAATTATAATGGTAGATACCACCATTAGAAATTTATATCATGTTACAAATCATCATTGGGATGAATAAAATTCCTTTTTGATGTATAACCAATATCTCATGAACTCTGAGCCGTCACCACATAAAATGAAGGAGATAGAGAGGATGAGGCACGCGGTGTTCTAGTTCAACGAATGAAATGCCATTAACACCCCGATAGATCTGTGTGTCACCATGAAACATAAAAAACCATTATCATTGTTTAATCTCCACAAAAAATACCTCATGAGTGACTACAAAACTCTTATGTACCCAATGGTTAAGATGATTGACTTTTCCACTTCATTCTTTCACACTCTCCATATGATCAATATTGGTCAAGTGAGAAATCCTCATGAAATCAATTAAAAACCTAGATATTACTCGTGAAAACTCGCATGATCCATTTCATTTTTAAAATCAAACAACAAAGAGAAAAAGGGAGGTGGTCATAGGGGTTTGAGGTCACTAAAAGACATGGGTTTTGCCCATAATGACACATACTACACCGCTAGCCCAGGGTGACATTCATGTCTTGTATCATGTAATCACTTTGTTTTATCTTCTTTATTTTCAAGGAATGGAATGTTTATTCACCCTCATGCCACCCATATTGGTCATGTGACCGCTCTCCAAAAAATAGATGAAATATCCACGACAACAGGAAAGCAATATTGCATGACTCCCACCTTTTCCTACATTAAACAAAGCGGATCAAAATAGTGGAGTTGATATGTACTCAAATTTTAATAAAGGAATGTGATAAAACTATTTCAACTAGATCACTATCCAATGATTCCCCATGAAAATTCTCCCAGGGTCTCGCGATTTTGTTCTCAAAGGCACATTGATCATCAGAATTCCCTCAGACATATCAATATGAAAATGAGAATGTATTTTGACATGACTACATTATCAAAAAAAGTATATAATTATCTACAGAAGTATGAATATGGAAAAGACTTCTGATCACTGAAAATAAGGGAATGTACCCAAACTAGTCTCCATCAAAGACTCGCAAAACCGTGTGGCACCAGGCCCCAATTCCAGCTCCAGGCTAGACTCGCGCCAAATCTGTCGCACAAACCAATGAGTATTCAGGATGGTGAGGCCTATAAATACCATGACCCATCATGAAATATGGAGGACTGATATTTTCATTGGATTCATGATTCCAAGACATTTCATGATTTAACTCTCGACCTCTACGGACTTCTCGGAGTGATCAAAAGACCATCATGCTTTCCATCATGTAATATACTAGTGGGAAGCAGGACTAGTCATGTGCTAGGAATAAATAGAATTGTGTTATCATTCATAGATCATTGGTTGAACCTCATGTGGGTTTTGTGAATGATTAATCACAATCCCATTGTGTTATGTGATAATAAAGATAACTTCACTGAAAAAATTGAGGCATTTGAAATAAAATGTTAATTAACAAGATCAATGGTGGAAGACACGAGAGAAAGACATGATCGATGCCCCCACTATGTGATTTTTTTGTGTCATCTAAAGACAAGTGGCCACACTAGGACACATCCCTAGAATATCGCAAAACTCCATCGGCATGCCACCTTGGACAAACAAGAATACTCAAGACATACTAGAATGAGTCACACGACTCTCATGAAGACACCACTAAGATGTTGTGGATCTTATGGTTCCATCCCCCAAGACATACAACGTTCTTCAGAAATATGTCCTGACCCTTTTAACAATTATTTCTCATGTCAGCTATGTATCGTAAAAGCACATGGACATGAAAACCATTCCCTTATGAATTTATTTTTTCATGTCAGTTGACACTCAGGATTCCCTCCAAACATGTATACCAGGACTCACATTTCTCCTAGAGGTATCATTGATGACATATGACATCGCTCAGATGATACCAAATTAGCTATTTGGAAAACCCCCAAACATGTCAATTCATTTCATGAAATGCCTCCCAGGATATGTTAATTGGATCATGTGAAACACTCAACACAAATAAGGTTGGATGAAGATGACTTCCTAGGGCTTTTCAATATTGTCTTCCCTCGACATGTAGTCCTCGATCAATAGGGAAGCCTCAATGTGTAATCCCCCACATATATAATCATTGTGAACACTATATATTTCCATAACCTTGATATTTTGGGCTCCATTATATGGATCGAGATCCATAGAAACCCCATATTGGATTGTCCTAATACACAGGTCCCATATCCATATGCCATTAGACTAGTGATATTCTCCCCCTTGTTTCTCACCCCAAGCATGGATCACATGGTCTTAGTGGGATGAAACAAAAAACTAACTTACATCATAAATTTCTACCATCTTGGGAATCCTCAATGATTGAGAACCTATATTATGGGAACTATGATGAATTTTATTCCTTCTATTCTAAGGATATATAGTCTACATCTCTTTGAGTTTCATGGTCCATATTTATCATTGAGGTAGAACCTATTTTCTAACTCCCTTAATTAAAAAAATAACATTGGATACATTATATCCCTAGTTTTTCACACAATTAATGGATCACATAAGCCTATAGAGTTTAGTTAATCATGGAATCATCCCCAAGAGTCTCCATAATGAAACGATAAACCACAATATAATATTCCAAATGGAATAAAAAATTACATCTATGATTCTCTCTATATTTGAGATACATAGGATGTCCCACCCGGACCAGAGCATGATGGTGTCATAGGAAACCCATATATGTCCTTCCAAGTGAAGCTAAACTGCATGGGTTAAACCAACTACATTGGTTTTTATTCTTACAATATCTTAGATACGTATGACATCCCATACTAGCCAAATCCCATCATAATAATATTAATGTCCTCCTCATATGGTGGAATATCTTGAAACACTTGTTATATGCATGCAAAATATAAGAAACCACCTGTTACAAAATATTGATGAAGAACCTAGGATTCATACAAATGGACTTACCCAAGGGAACCAATTCTTTTACATATAAATTAGAATTAAACAGTAGTCGCCCATTAGGGTATCCTATCCCATACCTGGATTGGTAAGAGATTCACGAATATATCATTACTCTATAATAGAGTTATAGATTGGGTCTAAATTCCCCCAATAGGGTTAAATGATCCAGACCTGCCATGCTCTTGAAAAATGTGGGTCCTCGAGGGTAATTGATCTTCAAAACCCAGATGACCACTGACCATTGGATTGCATGTCCATACTAAGAAGTGGATAAGTGAATCATTTTAATTTTCTAGGGAATATGTGAAAAATGGAAGATCAGATGCACATGAATGAATGATTCAATAAAATAACCCTCAAAAACCATCAAGGGAGATCCCATTCCATGTTCCCCATTAAAAACCAATGAACGGAAAATGGTGAACCTGACGTGAATGTTCTTTAATAACAAACGATTGGGTTATGATCTATAGAGGTAGTTTTCTTTCCCCATCGCTAATTAAAACATATTCAGGATCATATCCCAGGAGCATGATAACATCCATCATCCATACCTAATGTAGGTGGACCACAAAACCCAATTTAATTCTCTTCTTATTCGGGTACCATTTATGATGGCACATTCTAAAAGTCGTCATCAGCTTCATCGCTCTAGTACCCACCAGTCTCATACTGGGGGTACTGTCTAACAAGTAGCTGCCTCTGATGGCCATGAAAAAGGCTCATATTCTAAATAATTGGAGACGTATTTGATTATACATTCAGATGAGGTCCCATGTTCCCTATCACTTCGATGATTCCTGTCAGCATACTCTGGTGTGATCCATGAAAAATGTTCAGATTTCAGCTAATAAAGAACTAGTCAACATACGTATTCTAGAATCCATCAAAGAGATGACTCATATCCCCCTCCCTCCAACGATGCCAACTGAAATACTCTATAAGGTACTAGAAAAAGTCTCATACCCCTAATCACTTATAATAATATTGTGTGCATATTCCCACAACAAGCATTGGGGATGCTCAAATTCCTACCTTCGTGCATGAAGTAAATCGACATAATCTGATTACATTCAGATGACATATGTAGGTGAATATAAATAATTCAAATAAAAATATTTTTCAAATGATATTTGATATAGGAAATGAGTAGGCTTCTATCCGTACACATACACTGCTAAAATGCTAATAAATTTTAGAAAACGTTTAAGATATCTGTTAGCATTTTCCAACACTATTACGGATAAAGGGACATGAACATGCTAATATCCCTATAGAAAGAATAACAATACACTTTGATCATCATGGTCTTGAACTGTAATAGAGTAAGAACACATTATTGCTCCCTTGAGGATTATTAGCATATTCTGATGAAGGGTGGGGCATCATACCGACCCCATTCTTCTATTCCAATTACGGAAAACCTAGTTGGAGCAGAAAATGACTCATGAAAAGGGAACTTTCCTATTCATAAATCCCATAGGAATACAACAAAAGGGCTTGTATCAGTCATATATCACTATTTATTGGGAGGATAACCTTGTGAGAGTGGAACAAGCCACATGAATGGCTCATATTCTAGTGAGATAATCTTCCAGTCATACTCTGACAGATCACCTAGGGAACATATTCGTACTTCCGCCAATGAAACACTACAGAAGAATTGATCAAAGGAAATACAAGTGTAATATTATATCGCATATCCCATTATTAATTTCATTGTTATATTTCAGAAGGGAATTCATATTCGGACAGGCCCCACACTCTAATTATAACCATGTATTACCTTGTGATAATGGCAAGCGGCTAGGGGAAAGCTCATACTCATTCCAGGAAAGACCTAAAGAACATTCCAAAGGATAATAATTAGGCTTAGACTCTCATCTTGGATTAGGGTCGCCATGTGATAGAGGAACATGCCTCTTTGTAGGATCTTATACCTATCAATGATTATATAGTTTATCAGTATATTCCAAGAGATTCAAATTAGTGGGCCCATACTCCATTGGTAGTTGATGATTATATAAATGTTATAGAAACCATCATAGAGTTTGATCTTTCCCCAGTAGAAAAACAATTGGATTGTCCGTACATTCCTACCATGATGTTGAACATGGATCATATCTCTAATGTACTCATTTCTTGTGTGATTGAGGTTGTTTGAGAAACATTATCAACACCAAAAGGGTTTGTCATCGCTTCAATTGAAGATTAAGAAAAATTCATTCACTACAATTCTAGTCTTTCTAATGGTAGTGTAGAGATGGATCATTGGTTTTTTAATCATATCATCCACCATGGAAATCCTCCGCATGGAGATATCTCACTTTGGCATGGAATTCCTCCAATTTTCCAGACACATCCGTAGAGAGGGGTGAACCAAACCAAAAATCCTTCATTCAAAGAGGTGCTTGAAACACTAGGGTCAACTATAAGTGGTTTACCACCAACGTCTTACATCAATCCATTCCCACTAGTATGTTAATATTAGATCCATCTTTTAGGGTTTGACTAGATGGATGCGGTTTTTTATGATGAGGAGGAAGTGGAATTAATATATGGAGAGTGATATATAGAAGAAACCACCCCATCATGTTCTGTCCCCTTCCTACGTCTTAATATGAGATCCTAGAAATGTTAGAAATTTAGTGACCACATTATATATTCATTAATTGGTTGGATAAATATCAAAATATAAAGTAGAAAAAACTCCTTTATCTTGGATATGAGTCTCACCATCAGAAAAATATGATACTGTTTTTCCATCTCGAATAACCTACTATCTCCATTGCATAAACTCTTAAACTGGAAAACCACAATGAAAATATTAAACACACATTCAGTCATTGCAAAATTATGCTAAGGAATAAGATCTGAATATCTATGTTAGGAATTCACATTCGATGATGGGGATAGAATTGATTATTTCACTTTTCATCTCTCCTAGAACAATAGATCACTCAATATACTACATTGTGCAATGTAATATCCTCTAGATAAATAGGGGGACCAACTAATGCTTGGGATAGAAAGTAACTAAAATGGAATTCACCATATTAAATGGTTCATAGACACCATGAAGGAAATGGGGGGATATAAAACAAAAATCCAAAATAGTCCCCTCAAGATAATACGATGACATCTCAAACACAAGGATCAATGTTAAGATCACCCAGAAAACATCTCTCAAGGAATGATCCTTATCATGGGCTTCCACCACACTGAACTCCCACAAGAACATAAATACACCACCTTATGGAGACTATAATATAATCTTACATAGTGGTTGTCCAAGAGTGGAATAATCCCCTAATTAAAGGGGAATAACTCCAACTGCCTCAACACCTCATCTCAACAACACGTGGATTGATTTTGTACATTCCTTCGGTGGCCATAGGTGAACCCCAGCCTATTAGGATGGGGGGATTCATATCTCAGTCATCATAAACATTATTATTATCCCCTAAATGAAACCCAAAGACATCAATATTGATTTTGTAGCATCCATATCCCACTAGGTTGGGGAAATTATATCTTTATGTCAGTTTTGGGAATCATCATGTCCCCAACAAGAGCCACTGGTTTCTCAATAATGCGACAAGTAAGTACCAATAGAGTCCATAAATGGGCCCCACCTCATAGTTATATTGTAATTTTTATCATCATCACCACCACATAGGGAACCAATATTCACTAATTTGGGAGGAAGAAATCAATGGACGGAATCATACCAGTTCCCTTCATTGCAGGACCAAACTCTTGAGATTCGGGGCTGCTCAATTATTATGACTGGGAGCTGCCACAAAGTAACCATTCATAAATTAAAAGGAGTGTAACACATGTCAATGGAAGTCATACCCCACCAATCTTGCATGAGAAAATTCTCTACAAAGTCTATGAGTTCAATTAGTGCCCCAAATGGAGGTTGTAGAGAATCAGATTATTGTGTGGAATGAAATTGTATAGCCACTATTTCCTAATATTCCTCTATGAAGTTTGTCAGTATAAATATGGAGGATATTGAACACAATGTGGATGCATATTATGGGGCCACATATAGATTTCCATCATTGAAATGATAGTTGTCTCAATATGAAAGTGAATTACGAACATTGTTTAAAATTAATTAGGAATATCTTAGGGGAAACATTCCCACTAGATATTGTCTCTAGCTAGGCTTTAATATTCTCCCTCCCATATCAACCATATGGAATTATTAGTGTATAAATATATTCTAAGAGCTAGATTTAGATATCTATTCTACATAATCAAGGATTCTGAAAATGATTGGTACATTCCTCCATTGTGGAAACACCCACTCCCTCGTTTGGATAACCCATTAGTCCTGGGAAGAATTGACGACAAACTATAGATGAAAGGGGGACCAACTAATTTCCCCATACCATCTCATTGTATAAGGGTAGCATCTTAAATAGTAGCGCCCCCAATTCTACATAACACCATTAAATCCCCAACCACTCGAATGGATTCCATGAAAAGGGGACATGCACCCCTAAAACCTGAAAGGAATATGTATGCTGAATTGGTTGATTATACCATAAATCCTACAATAAATCTAAATCATACCTTCTCAACCATTGATAATGTGGGTTAACCCAATCAGCTCCTCAAACATTTCGTGTCCCAATGCGGGCCAATGATGGGCCCTCTAGATCAATAGGAGGCGACAATGATGAGGTGTTTTGTATAAACAATGACATAGAAGGAATTTTTTGGTATAAAAGTCCCTCGGGAAGATCTATTATAGGATTGGATGACAATATTCATCAGGTCATTTTTCATTTCAGTTTAACATTGGGGAAGACAACGATTGTAAACCCAATAAACTACAAGAATCACAAGAAAAAGAGGGTATCTAATTTAAAAGCAAGAAGGAATGGTTTAACTTATTCTCTCAACCTCCCTCTCTCACATGAGAGAATATTGTAAATCTATTCTAAAAATATTATGGATGATTTTCAGAAAACCCCAATCCCCATGAAACATCCAGGCGGGTTCCGAGAGTTCAGCAACAGAACAAAACATCTTGAAGATGCTATTCAGTGAACCTAATCCAAGTCATGACTCAAACCTAAACCATTGGGGAATAATCCAAGAAGATTAGAATCCGCATTTTTTTCTCTCAAGACCATAGGGGTGCCCATCCAAGAACCTATACAAGCACTAAACTTCCCATCACCTCATGTCGAGTGGTGAAACCGATATAGTAACATGTGTCCATAAGTAAATAGAAACTAGGATCGACATGGATTTGAAGAAAAGATGAACATAGTATACTGCTTTTAAAATAAAAAATTCCCTTTTTATTTCTTAGTATCCATTTATTATGACATTCTCATTCTTCCACATTCCTGGAGGCCTGATTAATTCAAGCTCACTGATCATCCCAATTACATCACTTTCCAAATAAGGTTGGGTCATAACATCCCGAATATCGTCTCCTTCAAGGATGTACATCAAAACATGGTTGAATATGGATAGGTGACACTCAAAAATTACCCAGAGTAGGTGGATTGCATAACTATTGTCTAATTAGAAGAAGATAACAGTTGGAATAATGTTTTTTCTAGTTGAACTACTTTTTTTACAATTGGATGACTCAGAAACCATTTGATCAATCTCATGCAACACCGAATGCGCCAAGGGGAAAATTTGAAATATCTCCACTACCAAATAATGAGGTGTTATATTTACCTCCCATAAGTGTGTGTAGCCAAAAAATTTATTAATATGATGATGAGGAAGAATAATATTCTTCTCCAAAGAAAGTTGTATCTCTATAATATTTCCTCCATACAATATCTGCAAGAAGGTAACCACCCACGAAACATAATATTCATCAGATATTGAGTTGATCTTTAGTTATATCAATACAATACACTTGAAATCCCACTGATCTAATGATGATTATTCCCCACGATATTGTTTTCCTACATATTACAATGGATCATGATTTGATCTACGTCTGAGCTAATGATACAGGTGAAAACACTGTCATGGTCGGACTCAATATTATATTCACATCCCTATACTGGATATATATGTAGTTGAGGTTAGTGGGAATGATCCATAGTAGTCCCATAAGCGGATTGGAGGCTCCCTAGAGCCCTCTAGCTATATCCTATACATGATTGTCTTATATGATTACATAGCGGGGGTTCAATGTGTTCAAACTTGGAAATAGGGAAAGCCAACACGACCTACACCACTAGAAGCAGATACCCCCTTCACCTCTTCAAAAGCTCTACGTCCTTCTTACTCAGTTTCTCAACACCCTGAACTGTATGCCTAGGAGTATCCCTATATTGGGAAGCATATAAATCTGAAACAAAAGTGAGATGTTCTGAAACAACTAGTTACATTCCCACCAGATATCTAAATCCAAGATGTGATTCATCTTTCCCTAGAATATATGGAGGCACTCGTTGAATCCCACTAATGTCCTCATGTATTCAAGATAGATGTCCCATCTGATGAGGACTATAAAATGGATACTATGTCCATCTTGGTTTCAATCTCATTCATATATCGTGATCATGATGAGTCCATCCAATGGCACATCATACCATTATACATTTCGAGAAGAATTTATAGTTTCAATGTACAAAGGGTGTTGATTGATAATAGACAAGTCATCAATTATATCCAAGTATGGAATCTCTATTGTTTGTTCTATGATGAATTAAAATTATCTCCAATATATCTACCCATCTAGTGCTACAATAAGCATGAGAAATACCCCCCCCCCCAAAGATCAATCATGATACCTAATTTAGTGATATCACATCTGATACCGAGACAATGTCTATCAAGAATAAAACCTTATATACTGTCCTACTTGGGGGGGAATTTCCTTCTTAGCCACATGGAAGTACTGTAAACATTCCATCAATTTCCAAAGTACCCCCATCAATTCATAGATCGACATAATACAATTTGACAATGCCCCTTTGAGACTTGGAGGGCCACAAATGTTGATGTAGATTTATACAAGAAGGAAGGTAAGAATCAAATTAAATATTATGATGTACTAGTTTCATCTCTAAATGTCTTAGGGACCACCCTTTCTAATACATGGGGCATGCTTGATGATGATTATGTGCTCCTAATAATCATGGTCTAAATTGATGATCCAGTTCCATAGGTTCAATCCTCATCTGTCCTAAAAAACAATCATCTGTGATATCTATTTGGACAAACTTATATAGAATAGGATGATGATATTTCTTATCACAACCTCCCTCACCCAGATAGTGATGGAGAGGCCATCGGGTTTCTATCCTTACCCAACGGTATCTCCGTAGACTAGAAAATTAAGAAAGATGAGGAATAACCCCAGAACGCCCCTCCATTATTCAAGGATGGTGTTCCCACCACCATAGATAAGCTCAAGAAGATAAACAATGGGACAAAAGAAGATCCACATGCTACTCATATTAGCTCCATCATTCCCCCTGAAGAAAAAGAGATGAAAAATTCATTTATAATGCTTCCACAACATGTGAAGGCACAGAATTCCACTAAAAGTTTAGGACAAAACCCATTTGTAAATACACACATTATCAGACATCCCGATGAGCTTTGAGGCTTCATGAATATAGCCAGGTGGATGTACCCCTCTCAGGACACCAATGTATATGTGGAATTCGACAAATTGATTAAATCCAATATTTTTGTATGGTCCAATACACGAGATAGAGTTGAAACATTTTCCTCATCAGTAAGAGGAATAGGGAAGATTAGGTTCTGCATTAACTTTAATGACCATAATTGGCATGGCCCGACATATGATTTCCCATTACCGATCAAAAAAATCTTCATTTATGCATCTACTTCAATCCATTATATTTTATTAATGTATGGGTACAATGCGTACAAGATTATCAAAATGGACCTAGTGGATAAATAATCCACCCCCTTTAGAGTTCCTCAAGGAATCTTCTACTAGCAGGTCATTACATTTGGATTAATGAATGTTGATGCCACTTATATGAATTCCTTGCATCGTATCATCAATCCATTAATACTATGTATATCCAATTTTTTATTTGACTAAGTAGTCATCAAATCACTACATCGATGAGATCACTTCCCAGATCTCCCAGTATTCATCATTAATATTTAACAACATAATCAAAATTTGAATCTTCCAAAGGGGTCTTTCAAGGTAACATCAAGAATGTTCCATGGATTTTTTGTGTGCTACTATGTCATAGAGGTGGACTGAGAGAAAACTAGTGTTGTCCTAGAATAGTCTCCAAAAAAATATATGAAATAAAGGAGTGTAATAATTGAAAACCTCACCCATATTAAGCGATTCCAAGCAATCCTAGTCAAGAAATACCTCCCCTTAATGAGGTAAATAAATGATCGAGTCATATACAAATGAGATAGTGAATGTCAAAAATCATTCAAACGCCTCAAGAAATATTATTTTCAACAACCCATTTTGATAACTATGGTGTAATTAAGTTAAATCATCTTATATGTCCCCTCCATGGAATTTTCATTGGAAACCATTATTGCATAGAATAACGATGTGGGAAGTGAGTGTACTCTCTAAAACCACTGGCAGACCATGCCTGGTATTGAGACTCGATACTATGATATCGAGATGAACTATCTCACCCTCATCTTAAAAATGAAAAAAATGGGGCACTACATTCCTCACCATTTGGTCCTCTTGGTCTCTCATACTGATCCACTCAATTACATATTTACCCCCCATATTGAATGGTTTCTTGGCTCGATGGGAAGTCATTCTTTAGCCACATGATATCTGTTTTGTATAATAAAAGTCATTGAATGGAAAATCACATGATGATTTCATCACAACACTCCATACCCTGGAAAATACATTTTAAGACACTGATCTCATCAATGAAGAAACCTTTTATTCCTACAAAACTCCCCAAATTTGGAATATGTAATTTTATAGCTCCCCATGGAGCCATGTCAGTACGGGACTGGAGAGGCTGACACAAAACTAGATTGATTTAGGTGTTGTATATGTTTCCCTAGGTAGAGTGTGTTTTCTATAATCATTCTCACTATCCAAATGATACACAAATAAGGATGTAGAATACAAATCCATCTTAGTTTACTGGGAAGAATCCCTATATGGGCAAAAATGCCTACATGAACATCAAAGGGGATTCAGAGATAATGATAAAGTTGGTTGATGGAGAATATTCCATAAAATATGAAAACTCCCCCACCACCTCACTAGAACTCTCTGGGAATTAATGTCAGAATTCCCCAGTGTTCATGCACTACATAATATCCCATGATCACAGAATGACTATGATGAAACACTGGCCAATGCATCCACAATTCGGTCGAACCCTAATAAAGAGGATGCATCTATCAATATTTAACATTAATGAATGGTTTCACCATTAACCGTATGTGATATGGTATAGATCTTCCATATTAGAACCAACCCATAGAATAACAAACCAATGACCACCCCAAGATAGAGGGAGTCTATAATAGGCTATCATTGAGATGGTACACTCAACAAATATCACACGGGAAGGGATCAAATTCAGTGTTGGGTAGAAAATATAACTTTGTAGGAATGAAAACATGATTCAAATTACTCAATAAGTCTGTATCTGATTGAATTATCATCAGTTTCATAGAATAAGGAGATGTTCTCGCTGTCATTGATGATGTCTAAGAAATATCTTTTTGCGCCCATCAATCTGGAAGCATGCACTCCGAGAAAATTATAAGGTTCAAGTATTACTAGAAAACCATGATACATGACCATATGGAGTTCAACAAGAAATTTCATTCATTATAGATCCATAAAAACTTCATCCATCATCCCTAGTAATTTTTGTATACTAGTAAATATTCCTAAAAATTTTCTCTTTGGGGGATTAATGTTGTGTGACCATGTCACTTATCCATAGTTAAGCGGTTCAAGTATATCCTTAATGCTACTAAAATATTTTCCATGTTGGATAAGGAAATTATACATAAGGATGTCAAGATGAATATTATCATTAACATCATGAAATCCAATATCATCAATAGGATCAAAGTACCTCACACAATATTGATCAACAAAAACATCATATTTTGATTCATGGAGATAAAGATGCATTACTAAGAGTACATCATCGGGTCAAATCACTCGCCCTACTATCATGCATCAATACATTGTCAGATAGATACCTTCAATATGACCTTATCAAACAAACTCTTGAAGATGGTAAACAAGGATAATATGTCTTGTCCAGATAAAATCCTCTATTCATTATGGGATACAATACCACAACACATATTTCTACAAATGATATTCCATAATCACTTGTTTATAGGACCGATGTAGTGTTTCCCATAGTGGTCCATATTCACTCACCTTGAATAGCCATTTGTGCATAGCTTGGAGATGATGAAAATCCCAGAAACATATGGATGATTTAGAATGACTTGATGAGAGGAGGTTGCGGATGCTACACAACCATTATATCCACCAGAATCAGATTGCATGAGCTATCAACAAAAATGTTCTCCTTTTCTCATCCTTTTGATAGAACTTTCATGAAATCTCAGATCCCCGATGATACATGGAATTAAGCCCTGGAAAATAGAGTCCATGTGGGAAGGACCTTACATCCTACATGAGTTGAATTGTAATGGATAATATTCACTAACCACCATGGATGGGGAGCATGTCACACCACCTAATAGTGCGATATTTATCATGAAATAATATTCCTAGCTCTTAAAAAACTAACATCCACATCAGAGTAAGACATGTCATTTTTCCTCCCCGCATGATGTTAAATTGCATTAAACATATAGTCTTTTCAATATAACATTAAACTACATGGAATAATTCATCATGACCAAATTTTATTAAACTATATGTAGTTAATCATTACTAAAAGACATTTAACTACATGACCAATGCCCTCAATGAACAACATAAAACTTCATGGATCCTAAAATCAAATTCCACTTCATGTAGGCTAATACGTCATCCATACCACATGATGTTAAAATTCATGGTCAATATTCTAGCTGCATGTCATTATAATTTTCTATTTCTACATAACTATGTATAGCATCATTCTCATCCCCAATGTGAAATGCAAGGATACATTGATCTTATATTTTTAACCAACCAGTGCATCAATCAAAATGCATCTGTTATCCATGGATTTTTTTACTTATACTATAGGAGAACCCGATCCGCTCCCAATTTCTCACACATAGAATATCTCATGTGGGAATAGAAATTATTGTAGGGACAATCCATCACAAGAAATGAACAGTGGTATACACCAGATCCAATACAATCCTGAGTAAAATACCATAAAATTCATTCCATAATTCATTTTCGAATAACTTTAAACTGTATGATCCTCCATGAACAACAACGGGTTATATTATCATCCCCATGAAATACATAGTGACACCAAAACTTCTATCCCTATCCCCTACTGTGACATCCCCAAACATTCACATCGATCAACCTTCATCCTCACCACATGACGTTAAACTGCATGGAACATCCAGAACATAGTATGGATTGACTATTATCTTAATGTGATGGATAGTGATTCCAAAAATAATTTAACTTTGAGCCCAACAACTACATTAACGCCTTTTGGACCTTGGCATTTTATCTTCTATGAATGGTGTGTAGTGTGGTTGAGAACTATTTGGTCCACATTAACATTGGATGTCTTCATGGAACCAGGTTCCACACCCCCACATTAGAAGATCCACCTTACATTCCAGTAAGCATGACACTAAACTATCTTCACATGTCCCAACAACACAATAAAAAACATAAGGCATAGTTCCCTCCATATTTTGTTAATCTAAAATGATCATTTCCTCCAGACCACATGATGTTAAACTGTACAGAGAACATCCTAACTACAAGGCATTAAAATACACAACCAAACATACCCATGTGTGGGCTGAATCACATTTTAATGATACGCATAGTTAAACCCAAGTTCCCTTTATTGGTATATGTCACGACATTATTACCTTTCATATCGGTTGCTTTATTATAATAGAATGATTCTAAACTAAATAGAAGCATTCCCTTAACAAATGATGTTAAACTACACTGATTCATGTCTTTACCACAAGATGTTATACATCATGGCTAGATATCCTTAATGCATGGAATTAAACTGCACAACATGACATCCTCACTGCATGATGTTAAACTGAATGGATGAAAACACATCCCCACAAAATGAAATTAAACTATTTTCATCGTATATTACTTTTCATTCCTCATTATAGGACCACAAAATACTTACCTCGGTCAACCAGAGTACATGGTGCAACCATCATCCTTTAAGAGAACCTCAAATCCATATTTTACACTTCATGTATTGAGTGGTATAAGTATATGTTAACCATACAAGGCCCTTTGAATGGATATCTTGCTTCATGTACCATTTTCTAAACTATGAAAGTACTCCCATGGCTCTTTCATATACACATATTGTTGTCAACCAAATGTGTTACTATGAAAAAGGACCTTGAAATTATTATGAACCATAATGAAATCACGATAGCACTCAACACATTAGTGTTTGTGAACAACTCCTTGAATGAATATCCCATAACCATACTCATGACATGAGAAACTCGAGCTGTGATTTGTGTCATTTCCCTTCATTTCTTGATAGAATGTTTGAGTGCTCTTAACAATTTTTATTCTGATTATGATATTGTGTCACATCATCCATGTTAGTTCAATGAATATCACGAAACTATAATGTATGATATTTCATTAATTTTGTAAAAACATAATCTATAGAACAGAACTGTCCTAATCACAATTCCTTAAATGTCCAACAAAATTGATGCATTGATGATGAAAACCTTCAAAGGATGACCTAATCAAAATTTTAGTCTTTGTCCACTAAAATATTCATTATCATGGATTAGAAAAATATTAGGGAAACATCATAAAATGAAAAATTATCATAGTGTCCACGAACCATGTAAAATCATTGATACACTCACTAGACCACTAGTTTGGGGAAAAATTATGGTAATATTTGACTCATATTCTCACCATAAGAATTTTTTTACTCTGTCGTGACACAAACTTTAGGGAACTCAAACACTCATGGGTTTTTAAATTTTACACAAATCACAAATAATGATTTGGGTTTCTTAAAATCATCATAACATCCATGGATCATGGAAATTATACATGGCTTCAAGCGACCATTCCTAGACTATAAAAACAGTCCCTTGGCTCTTATATATCTCCATATGGTTGTCAACCAAATCTGTCACTCAGAAAAAATTCCAACTCTCAAGATCCCTGACATCATAATGACATCACTCAACCACTTAGTGTGTGTAAATAGCTCCTTATACCGTTGTCTAATGAAATTGTCCAGAATCGAGCACATCAGATCGTGATTTATAGTCAACGTACCTAACAGTCCATGTATATTGAATATCATCGACTATATTTCACTATATTTCATACCCAATATAAAATATAGACCGTGAAACTTTTACTCTGAGCAATTGATGTCACATATCATAAGATTTGAAACCACATGGCATAGATATCGAGCTTTACTTTACGAGCCGGATTCCCTAGGGTGCCAAAACTCTTCTGGGATAGCTCGCTTAGAATATCCATCCTCATCATCTATACATTTATGTCTTCCAAAAAAATTTATATCCCTCCGAGAAAAGTAGAGTTATTTGTTATTGGAATTTATACTAATGGAAAAGAAACCTAACTCACCAATTGAAGTCATATTATCCATTCCAGAAAGGAGATTCGAATTATGTGAGCCTGTACAACACCACAACAGAACATGGAATGTTATAATGTTAAGAGACATACCTCTCATGGATGAACCATCACATATTCATCATCTCAAACTCCCATGTTAAGTTTTACTTCCTCCGGACCATAATTACCCATGTGGGATTTGTATCCCTAGTATTCGAACCTCTTTAATATTACCTCTATAGATTTTTCCATGAACTAGAAATTGATATCTAGCCTCAAGAGACCCCTTTTCATAAATAATAATACATGAAAATGGCTTCATCATATGACATTATGGTCATCAACAAAGTGTTTCCCTCTGAAATAATTGAATTATGATCCTCGTGAGCCATAAAAACCCTGAGGTACGATCTTGCACCTCAGATTATTTTAGGTCACTCCTATCATATCAGCACTGTATCCCATTATCTGACAGATGGGCAGAGAAAAATTTCCTTAAACTAACGAAACATACATTCTCATCTAAAATTCCATAATCTAATGAAAAAATTGATCAATGATACAATATCATAAGAAAATAAAATTTATGGTATGAGATAAAAGACTATAAATTAATTTAAAACATGTTTAGAGATAAAATACCTTAAACTAAATCAAAATGTTATCTATGCATAAAAACATAAACTAATGAAATAGAAAATTAGAGATAAAAACCTTATTTTTTTGGACAGGGTTCAAAATTAGGGTTTTTTTAGAGGTTGTCATGACATGATAAACTACAAGATCACTCTGAGAATAGGTAGCGGATGTGATTAATTTTCCTCCACCCCCACCCTTATGTATAGTAATTTCTCGGAATACCAATGTTCTCCCAGTAGAAAGAAATTCATCTTATGCACTGGTCCATGATAACATTACATGCTCTAGTGGGCATTAGTTTTCATCATTACTAAATCTGTCTTGCCTCATTAATCCCTCCTAAGGTGGGTCATTTGTTGATGACCGCCAAATAAGCATATGAAAAATCACAAAGGAAGAAATACATAAGTATGTGAATTATTATCGTAATGAATGTAATGATAAATATGTTGTTTGATGATTCATGAAGCCTCTGAGACAATAATGATTGCGTGATCATTTCAAGGTCACTTATGGTCCCCATACATGGAGCATATCCTATGGCTCGTCTCATGGATCCCTCTCAAACAAACCTAATTACTCTTATAAAGAACCCTCAGAAAATCGAATGAGAAGCCCCATGGCCCACACATTGAGCATCTCCAAAAAATAGTCTCTTGGATCCCACATAAACAAACTAAACTACTCTTGCGAAGACCCCTTATAAAACTGAATGAGAACCCCCAGGACCCATGGTTTCCATTGGATAGAGGATAAAATACAATCCAAAATTCATCAAAAGTAATGTGGGATGACATTATTAATGGAATAGACCCATAGTGGACAGGAAAATCACGCTCCAGATCATAATTGGGATGAATAAAATCACACGGTGATATATAATAAATCATACATGGTATCCATGCCATCACCTCATAAAACAAAGGAGACAGAGATAAGGAGACAAGATGGTTTCATCATCACTAAAACTCATGTGTGGTGTAACCAGATCAATCGTCAAGACACTGCAGAAGCTCTAAAAAATTAACATATCATCACCCAAACTATAGGTACGTCCTTGGGAGAATCTCGAAAACTTTAAAATACTCTATGTATAGGAGGATAGACGTTTCCACCAAATGCATGCACACCCTCTACATGGCCGATATTGATAAAGAGTGACATCATCCAAAAATCAAGTACAAATCCTAGATATTTCTCATGCCAACTCACATGATCCTTGACCATTATAAAATTAAACAAATAAGAAGAAAATGGAGGAGGTGAGAGGGGTTTGTTGTGCCATAAAAATAGATGAGGTTCCCCTGAAAACCTATAAGGCACCGCAATCCCTCAACAACATGCCAACCTTATTCCACAGAATCCCTTGGGACTTTGGTCCTCTTCTTTAGAACAAGAAATAATCATTCACCCTCATGTGACAAATTTATCACGTGAAAAATATCCAAATAATTATCATATACCATAAACAACACACATGAAATCATGAATAACTCCCAATATTTTCTTCATCAAACAATGGGGATAAAAAAGGAGGAGGAGAGAGGTACTCAGTGTCACTGAAAGGAATCTGACCTACAAGCACACACCCAGCGCTGACCCATTATACCTCAGGATAAGTCACCCAAGGTCTCGTTAGTGTTTTATCACATCCACATTGATCATGTGAAAACCCCCATGCATGTCAACATTAAAAACATTAATGTCTATAAACATAACCTCATGATAAAACAGGTCTCCGAAAATATGAAATAATCCAACAAAGGAAAATACTCGTGATATCTAAAAAATAGGTGACATACCCGATGAATTCCACAGTAGAGACTCACAGAACGTTGTTGAACCAGGACCCTCTACCCAATCAAACCTGGACTCGCACTATATAAATATCATAGACTAGCATGTATACAGGGTTGACAAGGCCTATAAATCAGATGCCTCATCATGAAAAAAGTTGGAAGACAACATTTGTTTGATTCATATTGATCAGATGATTTTAGATTCTAGTTGTTTACTTTTATGGATTTCTTAGAGTGACCAATAGACTAGCATGATCTCATTAAATTAATAAACTACCATGAAGCCGGAGTAGTAATTATGTAGGAATAAAGGTCTCAATGGATCCTTCATAGATCATGTGAAGGGCCTCTACTGGGTTATGCGAAGGATATCCTACAATCGCATTGGATCATGCATGAATCAATATTTCTGACATTTAATAAACAATGTTATTTGAAAAAAATTGCGACATCCAAGATGAGATATGTAATGATTATGTGAAATCCATACTCCCCCCACATGTGCTTTATGTGTGTCGTCAAGAGACACGCAATATCACCCGAACATGTTTCCCATATCTCATGATGGTCATTATACACGCCATATGGGACATGCAGAATACTCCACACATACCTTGATCAGGGACTAAGATCTCCTAAAGTCACAACATTGATCTTGGGGACCCCCATGGACCGTCACATAGAACATGTGATATCCTTCAGACCCATCACATAACTCATATAATGTTGCACGCTCATGTCAGATGAGTCTAGTGAAAGCACATGGATATGTAATACCATCCCATATAAATTTGTCTATTCATGTTAGATGTTACT
Organism: Viscum album; assembly: GCA_963277665.1. NCBI lineage: Eukaryota > Viridiplantae > Streptophyta > Magnoliopsida > Santalales > Viscaceae > Viscum > Viscum album. Next base: position 655,302,495 of record OY728122.1, on the reverse strand, counting down.
TGAGAAGCCCTATAGACATGTCCTCCATGTCTTGAGTTTTCTCCAAATGCTGTTATCCAAGACACACGATGCCTCATGGACTATTCCACACTGGCTGTTGTGACACCCTCTATATGTTTCATGCCATGTCATCTGATGTCCCCCAGGATATGACAACTGGGTCATGTGAAAACCTCCAGAAATGAAGTCAATATCACAAGAGAATCCCCATACTAGACAATATTTCATGTCCCTAGCATGTAAGCCCCAATCAATAGGATATCTTTAGTGTGTATGTTCCAAAATATATGAACTACATGAACACTATTTCCCGCAATAACCCAGATACATTGGATTCCTTTTTAAGGCCCATGAACTATGAAAAGACTCCCAAGGAAATTCCAAGTAAACAAGTCCCATATCCATGAACCATTATTCTGATCAACATCTCCCCTTTGTTTCTCACCCTATGCTTGGATATCGTGGGATAAGGGGGAATCAATAAAATCTTCATTAGTATCATAAATGTCCACAATCTGGGGAATCATCAATGTGTAGTACCCTAATAATGGTAACAATGATAATTTTTTATTACTTCCATACTCAGGATATCTAGGATACATCTTCCTATGGTTTGAGTTACATATTTATCATTTAGGGTGATCCAAATATCAAGGTACCTTATTCAACGAAGTGATAATGGTCACATTCTATGCCTTTTTTCTCACACTGATCATGGATCACATGAGCCTAGGGTGTTGTGGTAATCATTTCATCTACACCACAAGTCTCTATAATCACACAAGAAACCCGAATATATATATGTCCATAAGGAAGGAAGAATGAAAAATCTGATTCTCCCTATATTCAAGATATGTATGATGTACCTTTGTGATGACTTGGATACATTGGATTCCCTATATTTTCTCAATCCCATCCTCAGAATGTGAACTTTCTCCTTATATGGTGGTGTATCCCTAAACATGTGGTTATATAGGTAGTGTATATATGAATCCACCTTTTATCTGAGAATGATTAAAAATATATGATACATATAGATGGGCTCACCCAAGATATCCATGTCACTTTCATACAAAATAGAAAAATGATACAATCATTTTTAGGGTAGTTGGTCTTGAATCAAGATTAAGAAGAGGGTCACGAACTTGTTTTTTATCTATAATAGAGTCCTATACTTGGAAACAATTCCCCCCAAAATGGTTGACAATCTCGACCAATCATTCTGTCCACCAAGGTGATTCCTATAGAGTCTCTTGGAATGGAAACATAGATGCCTACATGGATTTGGAATTCATGTATGTACCCCACTATGGGTAAGGGAATAGTTGAGAGTTTATTCGTATGAAAGGAATAATGGAAGACTTGATGCCCAAGATTGAGTGAGGAAATAAAATACCCCTCAATCAAACCATTAATGGAGATCCCATTACATTTTACATGTTCATAACCCCTACTAAAAAATTGTAGTTTTATAGGGGGTATAAAAAAGTTGAAAATTATGTGATTGGTTAGAATGATAACCTCATATTCAAAATGGCTTATTTAGATATCCTTTAATGGACTCTAGTGTTTGTCCATTAAGAAGTAATGAAACCCTATAATGTTAATATAGAATTGGAGAAGTTAATTTTATATAGTTTTGTTGATATGTAAGAATCAATGTGTTGAAATTTGATGAGGGAGGAGGTATCCTTTTATAATGATGGTCTGAGGGTCTTTTGAAATTTCTCAAAATATATTTTAACAATAATTTAAATATCATTAAGAATATCTCCAAATTTCAATAGATTACAAGATATTTATGTATCGGGGGTTAATAAAATTAGACAATATATTTTTTACATGTTTTGGTTTAATTTTAAACCATTTAATTTTGATTGAATCTTACTTATCGTATTCAAAATTTAACTATGGTAACATCATTTTTGTTATTAAAAGGCTGGTCTGTTTTATTATAATGTGTAAATTCAACAAAAACTGTTCATTTTAAGATATTGTAAACCAAAATTTATCCCCATTGAATTTATTTGATATTTCAATGACTTTTATATTATACAATAAAATATTATTTTTATGAAATATCATTTGTGTCAATTTTCATACTCTTCATTACATTGATTTTATGAAAATAAACACACTAAGATAACTCAAAAAAATCATTTAATACAGCTATAATATGTCATATTAACCTATAAAATTTGTGGAGAACTATAATAAATTCAAATTGTATTTATTTTAATATTTTCAATATCACTTAATTTATTTTATTCACTAATTGAATACTTTCTACTTCATTATTCTGTAATTATTTACTATAATTATTTATTCAAATAATTTAAAAATAAATTTCCATATAGTATATATATTTTTTATTTCATATTAATATACATAGTCGAACATATCATTTATTTAACTTCATAATAAAAATATGACAATTATTAAATGTATGAGTGTGATATTTTGTCATTCACTTTCATTTTAATAATATCTATGTTATATTAAAGGAAAATTATAATTTAAAAAATTATTTTTAAATCCTTATGTGTTTTGGGTAGAGTTCACATTATCCAATAAAATTTATTGATGTTTTAGGATCATATATATTTTCCATGTCACATTTTTTGTAACCAATATTTTCTAATTTACTATTTACCATGTTAATAAAAATTATAAATGTTACTATTTTTATTGTCCAAAAATAAAAAGGAAATATTTACTAAATTTTTATTATATTATTATAAATATGTAATACATTTTTACATTATTAAAATAATAGAAATGGCTAAAATTAATTTAAATTAATCCCATTGTTGGAGTGAAAAAATGGGTTTTAAAATTGAAAATGTTCAAAACATTGAACAACTTATATTCCCCAAATCAATGTGAAATTGATTCCACATAAATAAATTGGATTATATAATATAAAATTAATATAATTATACTTTAAACCAAATCAATAATAATATTTTACACTGCTAATTAATTCATCACAAATTATTTCATTAATTAAAATTCAGTAATTTCAGTAAACATCAAAAAAGAAAATTTTAAAAAAATTAATTTAATTTAATCCAACGAAAATGTTATATCCTATTTAAAAGGGGATGATTATTTTAAAAAATACAATTTAAAAGTGTATAAATTTATTTTTAAATGAATTTATCAATTAAAATATGATAAAACTTCTTTTAAAAAAAATAAATTCTTTAAGAATCAAGATAGATTTATTTTTATATCATGTCTAAGAAACACATATCATTTATGTCAAAAATTATATTGAATATAAATTAATATATATATATATATATATTCCATTAATATAATCTAAAAATTGAAATTTTTTAATTTCATTGGTATAATGAAATTCATTGCATTTAAATAGTTTATTAAAATAAGATTTCATTTAAATTTCAAAAGTTTTTTACATTTGTAATCCATAATTTCATATTCATGTACATATTTTTATTACCCTCCATTATTACTTCATGGTTATAATTTTCTTGTTTAAATAATTAGAGTTAATAAAATTACATTTTTATAAAGTTAGTGATTAATTTAACTCAATATATGTCAGAGTTGCATGTAAAATGAGACGTTAAATAAATCAAATTATTTAACAATACTTATCTCAAAAATTATCAATATAATACATTAAACCCCCCATAATATCAATTTCACCCTTTAAAATCATTGGGTTCCTCAATGTATTAAAACATAAATGTCACATTCATAACAAAAAATGTTATAAAAAATAAAAAAACATACTTTAAAAAGGAATGTTGGAAACATAATGGTTAAAAATTCCCACTCATAACATGGATTCCATAGTGGAGAAGATTTTTGGAAATTGAAAACATTGAAATAGAATTGAAATAAAGTCGGTCATGTTATGATGGATAGTTATAGAGAACATTTATAAGATAATGTTAATGAAAATAAAACAATAGACAAAACAGGTCTTCAAAATGTCATGTATATCATCCAAAATGATAAAACTAGGATAAAAATATCAGTAAAATTAATTTTAGAAGATATAATTACGTGATTTCATATCATAAATACAATCTCACTCTTTTGTTGTTCCTTGATAAATTTTCACTTCATCTCATACTACATTGTACAAAAAAATTTAAATTTTAAACCATGATGAAGAAGGGGATCATAAAAACCATAGGGGTGTGATAAATAATTCATTATATCTATTGATTTATTCACAAAAAAATTATTTTTATTTGTTATTTAATATGAAAATTTACTTCTATTAAAAAATATCAATCTCTAAAAACTAATCCAAATTTCAACATAAACCATTTCAAAAATTCATACCCATAAGAAACATCGAAACCATTAAATTATAATAATTTGTAATGAATTTAACTAAATTGATCATTTATCTCTCAGTAACATGATGTATCTCTAAATTTTCACATACTAAAATGTGAATTCCATTATGATATAATATCATAAATGATTTTAATAACCTAGACTACCAAACAGAATTAGTGAAAACATGTATTCAATCAATAAATAACACTTTCCTCATTCTATTAATCCAAAAATTCTATAAACCTAATCATTGATATCAGAAGGAATCTTTTAATCTTATCAGTTACATGGTTATCCAACTAGACCATTTATTTTATCAGAATAATATAACATTTTTTTCATTAACCAAACATAATGTACATATTAAGGGTTATCCTTACCACCTAATATCACCTTATCTCTTCAATTAATGTTAATTATTACAAGTACCATTAAACTTATTCACCAAAAATCCTTAAAAACAATGATGGACCTATTAATAATTGTTTCATCAATCTTTAATACAAAAAATGTACCTCTAGAACAATATAATAATATTCCAAGATAAAACACTCAATTATTCTGCAACTTCATTTTCATACTCAAAATTCCCAATAATGAACACATATGATTTCCCTTTATCCTTAACTATAAGAGGTTTTTGATGTATATCATCTTCAGATTCCTTCAGATTTGGGATATAGCAATCATAATGCCCATTTTTAATACACTTGAAGTAATAACGTTTGTGTGGTACATTAGTTGGCATCCACTTTTCCATTTTTGAATTAACCATTCTATTAATCTAATTTCAACATTAATTTTCTTTATTTACCAACATTCAAAATTTAAATAATTTTTAAGATCCATTCAAACACATTCCATGATGTTTCTTCCAGCATTTCTAGAATATAGATGGCATAATCATATTTCTACCATGTGGGTTATTCACGATTTCATGACACTCAATATTTCTTTTCTTATAAAAACCATGGTAATAGATTGTGTCTCCAACTTACATTTCTACATTGTGTGAAAATTGAATGTTTTCATCGTGGCTAGAGAAGTATATATTCGTTAACTCGTTTTAGATAATTGTTTTTAAGTATCCAATGAATCGGTTAGCCTTTTTTTTCAGTTGTATTATATTTATATAAGCATACCATAAATGTCTTTTAAAATTTTTATCATAAGTAATGATGGATTCTTTATCCATTTATTTTCTCTCAAGGATCGCTTTATACATTTTTATGAATAATATGAGTAATGTGAAGATTGAAAAATAAGTTCTTAAACAAGTCACATTAATAGAAATCAATTTCCAAAATTTCCCTCATATTCATGATAATGTTCCATTATTGATCCATTTATCATCACAAATAATGTACATCCAAAATAACTATCTCATTCTTTTCACATTTTAGAACCAAAAATATATTTTCAATGGTACTGACCCATTTCTATTCCACAAGTGGATTAGAATACATAGTATAAAACATGGACGCTACCTCATTAATGTCTCTATTGAGTGTTTCCCTTCTATTATCATTTTTATGTCTATCAGGATTAAAATATTCAAAAAATTGTATTAGAATATGGACATGATTTTACATCCCTATTCCCAGAACATTTGGTCTTTCATATGGACAACAATTATATTGACCATCATATTTATCATTAATGTAGTACCTTTGGGCTCTATCAATTGACTAAAAATAGAAATTATATTGCTAGAATCAAAATATCATATAGGTAGAACCACATAGTAATGATAAATTAAAAATAATAAATTAATCTATGACACGTTAGGTTTTATTTGAGGTTATTCGTGATCATTAAAAAAAAATTAGGATTGTAACCTATACATGGATTTATCCTTAGGGATAATTATAATGTATTTTTATCAGAGATTGGAATTGCGTATTAAAACATTACTAATTTAATAGCTATAAAGATCCATCCTTTTCTTACATTTATATCAATACTTTTTATAAGAATATTTATTTCAATACATAAGAATATTCTTGAAAACTATAATAGTGTAGTTCCTTTTTAATCATGGAAACCAATCTTCTAGTCCCGTAAATGTTATTAAATGTTTCTCATAATTACCTCTCCCTTTAGTACCTCACTTAAAACCATTCTTCATAACCTTTTGAATAGAAACATAAGGAAGTAGTGACCATTGATTGTGAGTAAGGTAAATCATGTAATATATCAACATATTATGTTATTAAAGAATGATATAAGAAAGATGGTTCTACTATCACGAGAATAATATAAAAATATCATAACCCTCCATTCCTGGATTGTAAAAATGAGTTATATCATTAAAAATTATCATTTCAAATGATATGTATCATAATAATGAAAAATATTAATAACTAAATAATGAACTAAATGCTACTTTTTTTAATGTGTGTTCTGCAATTATAAGAATATAAGACCATTTCATATATCATGGTTAACAACCAAGGCTCTCATATCACACCATATAACGTATTTCACATAATAAATCAAGTATATAGACCATATTACCATCACAGATCAAGAACATCAACTTGTTTCACTGAAAAAGTCAATCACATGAACATTTTCCCCTCAACGATTAATAACATCAACTTTTTTCACCAAATGTATCAAGCACATTTACTAGTTTCTCAACATTGATAAAGAACATAGACTTGATTCCCCAACCTATCTCATTATATTTAAATAACTAACCGTCATATTGAAGGGATATATAGGTCCCAACATCCACATAATTAAAACCATACAAATGTGTTCCATCACAATACAAATCATTTGTCCCAAGAGAAACCATTAAAATAAATGTGTTCCATAAAAATTTGATCTTTACTTAACTCATACAAAAGTATGTTCTTTTTTAAAAATAAACCCTTCATAATATTAATCTTAATTATGGTATCCTAGGACCATATATTTATAAAAACATAACTTTTTTTATCAAATAATGATTTCTTAGAATGTTTTTTTTATAATATTACATGAAATAATTCTTGACTAAAATATCATTTCATTATGAAATAATTTTTTAATTGAGTTTTCAAATTATAAAAGTAAACATTATAATTGAAAACAAACTTTTAGTGTTAGATAATAATCATCATGTAAATAAGGAATCATTATAGAGGGAAAGGGTTCACATGTTGGACATGTAAAAAAAATTCCTCCTCTATTTATTTCAAAACAGTCATAAATAACCATGTGTTAAAAATGACAAACATTTACTATTCAACTCATTTATTATGAAGAAAAAATGTATAAAAAATAATTTAAAATTTTAGAAATTTATATTAAATAAAATTTAAATTTCTTATTGAAAAAGTATATATGTAAAAAAATATTCCCCATTAGGGACTGAGAATAAAACAATCTTGAATAATTATAAGAGTGTTATTTAAACCCCTTCAACATTATAATAAGTCGAATCATATGCCCCATGAAAACAAAATAAATTATATGTATATTTAAATAAAATATTGTTCATGATAAGACTCATAATAGAAATTCATGGTATATATACACACCATCAATAAGAAAATACTACTCTATAAGGCATGTGCCCTAGAGAAAAAAAATGAGAAAAAACCTTTTACCCAAACTATCAGATTTCGTTGTTCACATTCAAATAGAATGTACAAAAAATAGGGATTTAACATACATGTATAAATAAAAATGTTTCAATAATTAAATTTATGATTTATTTAGAACATCATATCCCCCGTTTATTAACAATATTAGGCCACTATTCTAATAGATATCGAGTTCATTTTCCAAGAATGTTTCAGTTCAATAGTTCTGGTACTAATAAATTGATAATTTTCCCACCTATTATATAATAATTATTATGTTATATGAATCATATGTATTTATATATATTCATAAATTTCATATTAATTACCTTCTATATAAAATAAAGTCAGAAAACAAATTAAATCACAACGTAATGATGTTAGGCCGTAAAAACTCACAAGTGACATTATCATGTCCCAAAAGATAATGTAGTAAAGATAAATATATGATATTATCATTGAAAAGGTATAATTATTTCATAAATACATTGTATAAAAATTGAATCCATCACAATTCCTATTCATAATAGATAGTGATGGAAAAAAAATTGCATCGCTATGTAGATATGGTAAGTCGTACGTACTCAATGGAGATACATACAATTCTGGTTAGATGGAAAGGGGAACTATAACAATGTTTTTATAATAAAAATAAAAATTTAAGAATTTAATGAATCGAAATTTTATATTTTATGATATATATTAGAGTCTTAGAGATTCTATTGTAAAGTATAAAAAAGAAAGTGGTTTTTTAGAGAGATTGATATTCATCATAACATCTCACTTATATCACATCTAAAGCACTCCAATGTCAGTTAATTAGAATAAAAAATCCAATATAATGTGTATTGAGGAGTGTAGAAGAGAATTATATATATTTTGGTCGATCAAGATGACTCAATGTGGTGAAATGTGATGTGGGGTGAGGTGTCCTTTTATATGAATTTGACGGGTACTTTTGAAATTTATCAAAAGATTAGTTTATAACAAACTAAATCACAATCAAAATTCCATCAAATGTCAATGGATATGAATATATTGTGGAATACGGTGGTAATACCATCCAAAAAATTACTTTTTGAATGTTTTGGTGTAATTTTAAACCATATTATTTCGATCGAATCTTAGTAAACCTATTTTTATTTTAACTATGGTAACCACATCTTCAACATTTAAAGGAATATAATTTTATTATAAGTTGTAAATTGAACTATAAATGGTGAGTTTATGATTTTTTACCAAAATTTTCTAATTTTACCAATATTTAGTAATTATTTTATTTCAAAAAAAATTAATATGACATTATTTTTATAAAATATCATTAGTTTCTAATTTGAAACAATTAATAACATTGAAATTTTCATTATAAACACAGCAATATAACATATAATGTATTCCGTTAATAAACCCATAATATTTCATATAATCCTATTAAATATTTTTACAACCATAATTAATTCAAAATATTTTTCTATTAAAATTATTATTATAAACTAATTGACATTCTAAATAATTAAGTAATTACTCATCATCATTGTGTAATTATTTATCATAAATATTTCATCAATAAAAAATATGATTTTTTAAGGATGTACAATCCCCATTCTAGAAATTATATACGTATTAAAAGTAAGAGTGTGACATTTTAATTCTATTTATTTTTTTAATAATATTTATGTAATTTTTAAGGTGAATGTGTCTATAATATTGTTCTATTTTGATCGTTAGGTGATTAGCGAAAAATTAAATTAATAAAAAATAATTGGGGGAGTTTTAGGGTCATCTTATTGTTCTTATCACTTGAATTTTATCTTAAATTATCCATTTTACACATGAACATGATAAAAAATCACTAACGTCACTATTCATATTTAGCCAAAAATGGCACCAATTAAATAAATTTGGAACTTATTATTCAAAATATAGAATCATTTTATTTAAAAAATAAAAAAATAGGTGGCTAATATTAATTCCAAATTATTCTCACAAACATGGTTAGAAAATGTTTTTTCAACGAGATAATGTTAAAAATTTAAATGTTATTATATGAAAATTCCAACTGAAAAAAATTCACATGACCGAATTTGGATTAAATGACATAAAATTGATATAATTATAGATTAAAACCAATAAAAAATATAATATAACAGTATCATTTTATTATGAAAAATTTTTTTCAATTAAAATTCATTACATTCCATTATTCACAAAAAATGCATCTTATTAGAAAAAAAAATATTAAACTAAAGTTAATTTTTATTTTAAAATTTCAATGAATAATTTTTTTCAAATATATATTAATAAATTGAAATTATATATATTTTAAAAAATATTTTTTTCTAAATGGCTATAAAAATGCTTTTTGTAAAATATATTTTTTAAGCATAAACCATGATTTATTTTTATATAAAATGTATAAATAAAATAGGATGTATGTAAAGTTTATAATTTATATATTATTTCATTAATATAATCCAAATTGTTCCATTTTTTTAATTTATATAACATACATGTACAAATTTAAATAGTTTTTAGAATAATATATCCTCTTAATTTCAAAAGGGATTTACATGTCTAAAAAATTTATTCTTAATTTATTTCATCATATTATTAATAGATATTATAATGGATATGTTGTAATGGAATTGTTTAAATAATTTATATAATAAAATTATATTTTTTATAATCCCAGTGTTTCTAATAATATATGCTAAGTAGGTGTTTCATAAAAGTAATGACCTCAATGAAATATAATTATTTAAAAATATATATTTCCTTAAATTTTCAGGTTGAAACATTCTACACCCCATAAAATGAATTTCTACCTCGAAAACCATTAGTTTCATCAATTATTTTATACATTATAGTTAGTTTCATAGAAACCCACATCATAAAAAAGAATATTAAAACAAACTTTATTTTTTTTAAAAAGAACAGTTTTCCAAAGAAACTCATATCTATGATTTCATATTGGAGAAAATATGTTTTATATGATAACATGGAAATATAAGAGACAAAATACAATAATGTGATGATGGAGATTGATATAGAACTTGTTCAAGATAAATTTAATATCCACAAAACCATAGACTAAATTTTTTCTGGAAGAGGTCATTGATATCATAAAAACTCATTATAATAGGATAATTGTTTATTTCAGAATACTTTTATAATATCGAATTTCTTGATTTCAGGTCATAAGTAAAAAATCACTCTATAATTGTAACTTGATTGATTCCCTCTTTTCAATTTCTATAAGGAATAATGATGTTTAAATTATAGTGCATAATGAACCCATGAATCAAAATATCCTCAATGGGATGAAATGTAATTCCTTCTTTCAAAAGATATAATTACCAATATAATGGTTATAACATGTTATCCAATATTGAGAAGTCATCATACTCTTAAACATTAATATCTATAACCTAATAAAAAAATAAAAAAACAATTCAATAAATGGGTTCCATTTGGATCCATCCAAAAGATTAAAATCAAAGAACGTCAAAATTATTTCACTAAACTAATCATTAATCTATCAAAATTATATTTTAGGCAATAATTTTAACATACGAAACATGTGTATACCATTATCATGTATTGTACTAAAACATTCTAATAAATTGAATTGACATAAAACTATATTGAAAAACATGCATGATGTCCAAAAATTAACTATTTCCTCATAAAAAAATCTGAAACGCAATAAATCCAATCCCTCATATAATGTACCACCTTGTCATCTTATATTTACCAAGGTTATCAATAATATCCAATTTATTTAATCAATATGAAACATCTCTTTATTTTATTATCCTAATATTATGTATATTTTATAGATTATCCAACACTTTTAGTGTCACCATACCACTTCAATCACTTTTTATAGTTTCTAGTTTCATTCATCATATTCATTAAATCAATAATGAAAACTACAGTGGAAAAAAATTAAATTTGTCAATATTCCACAATACCATTGATGTAGTCTCATAACTTTATTTTTCCATTAGAATACATAAATACTTAATTATTCTACTGCTACGTTTTCATAATCCACACTGCCGACCATGAGCACATGAGATTTGTAATTTTCCTTGGATATAAGAGGTTGATGAAATAGATTATCATCATTAACCCTCATTTTTGGAAACTGGTAAGAATAAATATTTATTTATTTACACATTAATCATTGAATAGTTTGTTTTGAATTAGTTGGTATCCTATTTTTATCTATTATATTAACTTCCATATTCCTCACCTTTTGAGATTCTTAATGTTTCTGTCAGACCTTTCCACGTTTAATGACCATCCCAATTTTATTTAAACAATTTTCCTTGATATTTATTCCAACAGTTCCTATATGTAGATGGAAATAATTTCATTCCAAAATATTTTTTATTTGAGTTATCATGGGACTCAATATTTGTTTACCTATAAAAAATAGGAATAGAGGATATCTCTAATTATAAATTGTACATTGAGTTCACACATTACAATTTCTCCATAGATACTGATTTCTCATTTGATTAATCCCATTATGATTCATTTTTAATCCTATATAAAATTTATCAACCTTCCGTGTAGGTATGATCATAATCACGGAAGCGTACCATCCATGTATTGTAAACTTTTCCTCATATGTTCCAATTTATTCTTCATTATTTTCCATTTTCTCAAGAAACTCCATCTCCATTTTCCTACAATAAAAAAAAGTAAATGACTAGTAGAAAAATAATTTCACGAACTCGCACAATTCCATGGATTCAATTGCATCCGGTTTTCTCTTATTCTGGAAAATGTTCTAATAATAACCTATTTATCCTTCCAAATTATTGACTTCCAAATAACTCTCTCGTGCATTGATCATTGTATAACCAAAAAAATATTTTCACTTGTAACCATCCATTTTTCAGGCACTATATGATCAGAATAACCACTAACATTTTATGGACAACACCTCATGAATGACCCAATATAAGGTTATTCCCTCTGATATCATTTTAATGTCTATTATGATTCATAGAATGAAGTTGTTTTGATAGTGTAGCACTATTGTTTTTCATTCATACCCTTGTATCATTCAGTTCATCTAGATGATAATTGTTATATTGACCATCACAATACTCATTAATGTGGTTCCTTAATCATCTAATGATGGAATAATACTAGAAATCATAGTGTCAGAAACACTAGTAACATTAGTAGACAACATAATAAAGGGAAATTACTCAAAAAAAACTAATAAATAACATCTTATGTTTAATCCATGGTTATTCATTATCATTAAAAAATGATTGTCTTGTATCCAATAAAATGAATTCTTCCTCTATATATTTATATGGTTTTCCATTCAAGATTATAATGTGTGACTATATTCTTCCTTATATAACAACTATAACTACCCATGATTTTCATACATTGATATATCATCATTTAATATGAGTATTAATTTCATTTCAAAAACACATTATTAATGACTCAAATATTATAGTGCAATGTTAAATTTGGAATAAAAACATTTGGTCTAGTGAATGATATTCAATTATTACCATAAATATCATCGACTTTGGTAACCTACTTCATTCATTAATTCGTTACATGATGATGGAAACATAAGAAAACTAGGAATTGAGATTATAAGTAGCCATAATCATTGATGATATTAATTCATTATTTTATGAAATCATAATATATAATATATCGGTATATGATTGTGAGAATAGAATAAAAATTTCCTTTCAAACCAGTCAGGGATCTCAAATACGATAGATCTCATAATACATTAAAATTTCCAGAGATATGTACCATATGAGTTAAATATCATCATAAATCAATCATTAACCATAATTTCTAGTCATAAATGTTTGTGGAATTCATTTATATAAAAAAAATATTTTCTAGGTTATCTACCAAGACTCTCCAATCAGGACAAATCACATGTTTCACATAATGGGTATGGTGCATCAACTAGTTTCCCATCACATATCACACATATTGACTTGATCTCCCTAACAGATCGAGCACATTGACTTGTTTCCCATCATCGATAAAGAAAATCGACTTGTTTCCCATAACAGGTTATAAAAATAGACATGTTTCCCCAAACTATCACATAATATTAAATTAATTTCATAATCAATTTGAGGTAGATGAAGATCCCACCCACTACATAATGAGAACTATACATATTTGTGTCACAAGAACATCTATCATTCATCATAATAGATCCCATGAAAGTAAATGGTTTTCATAAGCATTATATCTTTTCATAACTAATGGAAAAGAAATGGGATTCATAAAAATCACAAAAATTTAAAAATAAAACATAATAATTGTATCCTTAATTCATATCCACTATAAAACATTTTTAATAATGAAAAAAATTTATATTACAGGAAAAATAATTTTAATGATTAGATGAAATATTTATTAAAGAAAATATAGTCTCCTTTATGAAATCATTATTGAGAGATGTCTAATTTTAAAGGAAAAAATAATTTTTGAAAATAACCATATATGAATGTAATGAATGTTTCATGGAATTTAGTAATCCTGATATTTAGAAAGGTGAATCATTCTATATATATATAAAAACATTCCTCTAGTATTTTTGTCGGAAATTACATAAACATCCTTTTTTAGAAAATAAATACATATTAATCTATAACCAATTTCTAAAAAATAATAAATTTATAAAACTGTAATTAAATATATAGTGAATAATATTAAAAAAAGAATTTGAAACCATTTTTAGAAAAAAAGGACAAGGATGAGAAATATTCCCTAACAAAGACATAAAACAAAACAATCACAAATATTTATGTGATTGTGAAAAAAAGGCCTTCCCAACATGTAATCCGTCAAATTATATTCCCCATGATAAAATAAAATTATATGGATATTTAAATATCAAAATATGCACGATTATATAGAAAAAAGACATTAATAGGAACTATATACATCATGCAGATAAAACATGTTTTATAGAAGTCATGCATCTCACAATAATAAATGTGATGCGAAAATCACTTACCTCATGTATCGCCATTCCATTTAAAATTAAAAAATAATGTGTATTAAATTGGGATTTATTATACATTTATCACAGAGACATAATTCAATAAAACCATGTATGATTCATTTAAAATAAAATACCACCTATTTATTAACAATTTAAAATAAATGTTCTAGCTGATACATGATTGGTTTTCCAAGCATGTTTCGGTTCAGTTGTCCTGGTCCATATACAATAATCATGGTAATAACATTTCTACATTAATTATGATAGAATATAAATCAAATATATTCATAATATTCATCCTTATTTCCATACATGAAAATTATTGATGAAAAAAACATCTCATCATGGAGATGTTAAGCCATACGTACCCACGAGTGACATTATCATTTCGCAAAATATGAGGTTATAAAAAAGTAGATATTATATTATCATTCAAGAATAATAATTACATCATAAATGTATTATATAGACATTAAACCAAAAATAATTCCAATTCATAACATATAGTGATGTAAATTGATTTATATCACTATCTGGGGAGAGTAGGTTGTACGTACACACGAGTGATACATTCAGTTCATGTTCGATGGAAAAAGGGATATATAATGTTGTGTTCATAATAATAATAATAAAATTTATGAATATTTATTATGAATATATTATTATTATATTATATGTTTAAATGGATTATTGGAGGTATCCGACAGTATAAGAAGAGAGTGATTGGTTATAGCGATAAACAATTATTTGAAACGGATCCTATTGATATCTATTAAAGGACTGATGAGTTTGTCTTTTGGGAATTAAATATTTTATAGAATGTTGATAAGGAAGTGGCTAACAGATTATGGTAGAGGTTTTTCAATCTACGGGAATAAATGTTGTGAAATTAAATAGGTAAGGAGGAGCCTTTTATAACGATGGAGAGGGAATCATTTTGAATTTCTCCAATGATTAATTTATAATAAATTACATATAAATAATAATACCTCAAGATGGAATGGTATTAAAATATAATTTTTTGAATTTTGTTTATACCATAATCCAATATATTTTATACTTATTTTGGTTTAATTTTAAACATTATCATTCTGATTAACTCCATGTTCTCCTATTATAATTTCAAAAATGATATAAACTTATTCAATAATAAAAGGGTTAGAGTTTTACATATAAAGTGTCATATAAACCATAAAATGTTAATTAATAATTTTTTAGTCCATTATTTATCCCAATTTTCATGATTTATAATATATATTATAATTTAATAATTTGATAAAAAAATTATAAAAATTTATTAATGTCAATTTTGATACTATTCATTGTATTATCTTTAAGAAAGTTAATAATGAAAGATTACTTTAATGAATCTTTTAATACTACATTAATATTCCTTATTTACATTTAAAATTAGTTTATCTCCTTATATAATTAAAAATATATTTATTTTAACATATTTAGTATCACTGAATTGATTTTTACATTAATTGAATAATTACTCCATCATCATTGTCAAAAGTTTTAAGACAATTATTTATTCTTGAAAAAATAAAAATACATTTCAATGTTTTAGATAGAAAATTTATATTTAAAAAATATATATATAGCCTATAATATCATACATCTATCCCCATTATAAAAATATTATACTTATTAAAATTAAGAGTGTCACATTTTACCAATCCCTCTGACTTGAGTAATATCGAATTCATTTTAATGGAAATGTATCCCATAATTAGTTAAATATATTAAATTATTTATTAATGTTTAAATTAAAATCATCCAATAAAATTTGGGATTTTGTTACAATCATTTTATAGATATTGTCAAATTACATTTAACTAAAATTACACAATTTAACCTTATCTGTGGTAATAAAAATTACCAATGTTACTATTCATTATGACTGAAAATAAAAGGCCCCTATTTAATAAATTTAAAACACATTATTCCAAATATAGAATAAATTTTTTCAAAATTCAATAAATATATTTATATAAAATTATTTTAAAATTAATCAAGTAGACTGGTTGAGGAAATTGGTTTTGAAGTGAAAATCTTTAAAAGAGTAAAATATATTCATATAAAAATTCATTGTGAAATTAATTATAATGACATAAATTTGATTAAATATTTTAAAATTGTTGTAATTTTACTTTTAAACGAATTAAAATTATAATTTTTCATTATTAATTATTTCGAGGAAATTGTTGTTTTAAATTAAATTTCAATATTTTCATTATTCATCCAAACATGAAACATATTATTTAAACACCAAAAATTCAACCAAAGTTAATTTTGAAATCCATATTTAAAATGAGGAGTTTAATTTTTATTAATATAATTTTTTAAACATCCCCAATTTAGTTTTAAATTAAAGGTTACAATAAATTGCAAGAAAATTTATTTTAGAAAATAATCATTTTTAGAAGAAAACATGATTTATATTAATATCATTTATAGAAAACACATATGATTCATGTGAATCCTTTTATTGATTAATTTAAATTTATAAATAATTAATATAATTTAAAAATTATTATTTTATTATTTTATTATTATAAAACACAATTTGAGCATTAAAATTTTATTTTAGAATATGATTTCATTTTCATTTCAAAAGGGTTTTACATATGTAAAATATAGTTTCATAATTCATTAAATCCTCTTCAAAACTACAATTCTATTATAATGGATATACATGTCTTATTTAAATAAATGGAACAATTAATTTATGTTTTTATATAACCTCATTGTCGTATTTAATGCAATATTTTTATGTAATGCATGCAACACAATACATCAAAGAAATCAAATTATTTAGAAAATATATATTTCATTAAACTGATGGGTGTTTAATTTCATTTTATAATGAGGTGTTCGTAATTCATGAAATTTTTAAGTTACTAAATCACAATTAATTAAATTTTTTTCCAATGGATCCCAATTTATATATTTTGAATCGACGATTATTGTGAGTTTATATCCTCTAATCCAATAAAAAATGAACATGTTTTTGTGATGTTTTCATATTTCTCATTTTAAACCCCATTATCTCATTGATTATTTTCATGATCACAATGTTTTTAAGTATGCGGGGGTCAAAATAATTACTATAAAACAAAATTCACTGACAAATGGACCATATATTATATTTCCAACTATATAGAAGTCACATTCTCAGAGATACCATTTCCATGATTTTTAAATGTTTTATAAAAATGTTGTTTATTATAACAAAAGAATGAATTCTTTTTTTGAATTGCAAGAAAAATTATAATATAATATGTTTCTAACTCACATAAAATGGTTTTATAATGGCATGTATTCAATGAAAAAATATGTGTGTTTTTAATATAGTAATGAAGAAAATATATGTTTTCATATCATTTTAATCCTTATCTTTTGGTTTAACCCCTTACTTAAAAATGTTAACTTTATCTATGGTAAGGTATTTTTAAATTTTAAATTGTTCTGAATTTACATATGTTTCGATAATTAGATCAAAATGGAAATGGTATGAAATTTATACCATTTATGATGAAAATCACCACTTTATATATTTTTATGGAATTCAAAGGACATAATTAAATATTTTATTACTTGAATTTATATTAATATCATTTGATGAAAAATTAAAAAAACATTAAAAATAATATAACAATAGAGAGACTCAAATGAATTCCATAATATGTTATTTTTGTCTAAAAAACTCAAGAAACACAATAATTGATTATAATAACATTATTCTTAACTTTTTTATAAAAATATATTTTATTTTTCTAACAATTGGATACATACTCAATATGATTATCATAATAATTAAATGTATTATTTCACTACTACAAGTAAGAAATAAATTAACCTGACAAAAAAAAGTAATTTTGTATCCCACTAAAATTTTATTACCAAACATATGTTTCTTTATCCCTGTCCCAAAAAATTATAAATATTGAAATCTATAAAGTGGAATATTTGAAATTATCATTTACATTAATATTATAAATATTATAATAATGTTTTTATTTCACAATGTATAATTATTTTTCAATTTTTTATTATATTGTCGATTTAAACTCATCTAAATGGATAAATTCATGGTTTGGGGTCGTTTTTAGTCCATATAATATTATTTTTAACCATAATTTCCTTATTTACTATTACCAAGGAGAAAAATATTTACTATTTATATAATTAATATTATCCAATAAATAAATGGAAAACATTTAAAATTGTGACATCCTATTTAGAAATATGAAATCCATTTTCCATGATTAAATTTCCAGAAGTTGAATATATTAAAATAAAATTATAAGCCAAAATGAAACGAAAAATAATTTATTTAAAAAATGCCTATTAAATAACAATATGTTTATAAACCAAATATAATAATAAAATATATTCCAATTAATAAAAAATTACTAATGGTATATTGAAAATATTTAAAAATAAAATGGACCATTTTAAATGCGTGTCATAATAATATAGTTTTAAAAAAATTGCAACAACCCGAATCTGGAGCCCCTCCACTGGTGCCCCATACCCAGTGTGCCACATGACCTCAAGCGCGTTTCCCCAAACTCTAGAGGCTGCCAACTACCAGCGAGGGTCTTGGTGAGTCGGTGGGGAAACTATGCCCTCATTCGGTAAATTATACAAGGTATGGATGACAACAATCAGGAGCGGAAGAAATAACAACATACATAACAACTAAAACCAACAGAAGAAGCAATGAATACATATAGTAATGATGATAATGATGTAGTAGGTACAAGTATCTAAGGAAAGAAACAAACACATCAACGAGCTGAAATACAACTGAAACCATGTGCAAAAGAAAAATAAGTAGACTCCTCAGCATCATGAGCCACAGCTCGGTCCCATGCTCTCCAGCTCCAGTGCAATCATGATCCTGATGTAGAAGGGTGCTTTCCCTTATCTATACCTGCAGTAACATAGTCTGCTTGGGACCAAAAGCATGGCCCGTACAGGCTATAAGATACAGTCCCAGTTGGAAATCACCCAAATATTTGTGCCTAATAGTAAATGAATACCTGGCAGTAATAAAACAAGAAGCAGTAAACATGACATCACAAGAAGCTATAATCCACAGTTCTAACATTCAAGTACACAAGTAAACAACCAGCAACAAAAACAAAACAGGTAACCCTCTGGGTAGCTCTCACAGCCTAACCCATATGGTTCAACCAACAAGTACTAGCAACCCTCTGGGAGGCACACATAGTCTCACCCCTATGGTTCCTCTATGTAATTAATAGACACTATGGGAAAGCACTCACCTTCAATTCACCTTATAGTCTCGTATCGTGATAAAGGCTCTCTGGGGAATCACTCAATGTCAATTCCCGATGTGGCCCGTGTTGAGGATCTACAGACTCTCTGGGGAAGAACAAAATGTCAATTCCCCCTATGGACTCGAATCATTTTAAAAGACACTCGGGAGAATCCCTTACGTCAATTCTCCCTCTGGTCTACTACACAAGGCTCTCACAGTTTTGTGTGGAAACTTAAAACATGCTCAGTGCATGTTCATCATCCAAGTATACCTCAACAACTACTTGGCTATCAAGTAAGGCTCAACAACATATCAAAGAGACAGTTCCACTATCTTAAAACAAGGTATCGCAACTGAAAAAATTCCAAACAAGAAAAACAAGCATGGAAAAGAAACCTGAGCACAAAAAAAAATTACTTTACTCACAAGCAATATCATCTACTAAATCATTCATGCATGAAGGAAAACAACAGGAAAAAAAAGAAACACGCAATACCCCATTCAAGGGTATTTGTGGAATTTGTACATAATATTCATCAACTTTTTACAGAATGGCACAAACCACCTACCTTGATCCTAGGTGATCCATTTACTTGAACCTCGATGACAGATTCCACTTAGGACGATGAAGATCGGAGAAAACGCACAAAACGCTCAACCATCGATAACATGGAAACGAGGAGGAATCAAGAAACAAGGCTCAAGTAGAAGGAAGAAATCATTTCTGCGATTCCAACGCAATTGACGGTGGCTGGAACGGAGGTCAGACGGAGAGGCGGGAGCTCAGGGAATATTCAGCCGTACGGGTTGCTCTCGGTCGAACCGGACCTAGAAGAAGACAAATATCACGATGAGGTGAACCCCCGGCCCATTTAATGAAAAAAAAGTACAAGGAGTGTACTTCTTGAGTACAAGATGGGTACTACAGTTTTCTGTACTCTGAATTACCTAGCCTCCACCTCACCCTTACACACCGTGTGTGTGTCCCGGACCCGGCCAACACAGGATTTCAAGCGGAAAAGGGAGTACACGACGTGTACTCAGAAAGTACATGGCATGTACGTCAAAAAAATTCCAGAATGTTCATTTTTGTCAAAAACTCCAAAAAAAGGGAAAAGGTACCTGAAAAGAAGATCTGGGTTCTTAAAAACTTCCCCCTTTAATGAAATTCGTCCCTGAATTTCCCTAATGAGGCGGAGAAGGAGAAACACCGAACAGCTCCAGCCACTACGATCGTACATCAGTCTCCCTCTCTCAGGTCTCATCATGTACTCGCCCGTGAATCCATAGCACTCATACCAGAGGAACAGACCGCCCACAGAGGACCTTAGTACTATGATCGAAAATCCGGATAGGAAGCTCCTTGAACGATGCATCCGCTTCAAGCTCAACATCCTCAGGCTGAAAGACATGAGATGGGTCTGAAAAGTAATGTCGAAGCTGAGAGACATGGAAGATGTCGTGCATGGCCCGGTACTTCTGGGGTAGCTACAATCGATAGGTGACCAGACCAACTCTCTCTAAGACCTCAAACGGCCCGACGTACCGCGGTGAAAGCTTACCCTATCTCTGAATCCTTTTCTGTCCCAACCTCAGCGCGACATGTAGGAAAAACTGATCTCCGACCTCGAACTCCAGAGTTCATCTCCGCTAATCAGCATAAGACTTCTGTCGAGACTGTGTTGTATCCATCCTCTTCCGAATCAGCTCTATCTTCTCTGATGTCTCCTGCACAAGACGAGGTCCCAGCAAAGCTATCTCTCCGGCCTCTAGCCAGCATAAGGTTGAACGGCATGGCCTACCGTACAAAGCCTCGTATGGTGCCATCTGAATGGTTGCCTGAAAACAGTTGTTTTAGGTGAACTCTGCCAGAGAAACATGCTTCTCCCAGGAACCTCCAAAGTCTAGAATGCACGCTCAGAGCATATCCTCAAGCACTTGGATCGTGCACTCAGACTGGCCATCAGTCTTGGGATGGTATGTCTTACTCAACAGTACCTCTGTACCCAAGGCCTTCTGGAGTTCCTTCCATAACCGAGAGGTAAAGCGCACATCTATGTTTGAAACAATAGAGCATGGAACTCTGTGAAGACGAACGATCTCTCTAACGTAATGTCGTCCCAGATAATCAACACAGAAGGTCTCCTTGATCGGAAAGAAGTGAGCAACCTTCGTAAGCCTGTCGATGACAACCCAAACAACATCGTTTCCCCGAGGAGGTCTTGGTAACCCGGTCACTAATTCCATCGCAACATTGTTCCACTTCCACTTCAGAATGGGAACCACTGTAAAAGCCCTGCTGGTCGCTGATTCTCTTCTTTCACCTACTGACAAGTAGAACATCTAATGACAATACCAGCAACATCCTTCTTCATACCTGGCCACCAGTATTGGCTATGAAGGTCCTGATACATCTTGGTGATGCCAGAATGAACTTCCCAAATAGAGTAATGGAACTCCCGCATCATATCCTCACGTATGTCTACCGTCACACATACACGTTCCTGGAAATGCAAGATCTCATCCTCGCCCACTTCCATCCAGGAAGAGGGTCATCTCCTGACACACTCTCCCATAGGACTAAGCCTTCTGAGTCTGATTCCTGCCTCCTCCGTACCCGATCAAGTAGCATGGAGGTAACGTCTACAGAAGACAGAAAAGTCTATCCCCGTCTGTCATGCACCTTCATATGCATCACAGAGAACATATCCATAAGCTACCACTCACTTTTGGCCTCCTAAACTGCCTAATCTGAGTTCCCCTGCTCAACACATCTACCACGGTGTTGCCCTTACCCAGTGTATCGGCATGCTCGATGTCAAAAGATTGTAGATACTCAACCCACCTACGCTGCATTAGATTCAGATCACGCTGAGTGAAGATACACTTGAGAATCTTGTGGTCAGTGAAGACCACAAAGTGATCTCCCAGAAGATAGTGTCTCCAACAGCGCAAGTCATGAAAAACAGCAGCCAAAACCAGATCTTGTGTCGGTTAGTTCCTATCATGTGGCCAAAACATCCGAACCCATATGCAACAACTCCATCCCCCTGCATAAGCACAACTCCTAGCCCGATACTTGAAGCATCATAGTAAACCGTGTAGCTCTTTCGTGGATCTGGAAAGACTAGAATCGGTGCTGACGTCAACCTCTCTTTCTTCTCTTGAAAGGCTGACTCAAAAGAATCTAACCATAAGAACATCACCCTTTTCTTGGTTAGACCTGTCAAAGGTGCTTCTAGGCGAGAAAAGTCCTGAATGAAGCGTCTTTAGTATCCAGCCAGCCCTAGGAAGCTCCGTACCTCAAAGACGTTCTTTAGATGCTCCCAGGAAACTACAGCTCTCACTTTCCCTGGGTCCACTGACACTCTTGCCTCTGAGATGACGTGACCAAAGAAGTGAATCTGATCTATCCAGAAGTGGCACTTCATGAGTTTAGCATAAAGCTGATGCTCTCTCAGTGTACTCAGAATGATGTCATGATGGGAAGCATGGTCTTGTCGAGTGTGAGAGTACACCAAGATATTGTCCACAAAGACCACAATGAAGGAGTCAATGAATGGATGGAACACTCGGTTCATCAGTGCCATGAAAACTACAGCTGCGTTCGTGAGACCGAACGGCATAACTGTATACTCGTATAGACCTTATCAGATCCTGAAGGCTGTTAGAGGTATATCTGATGGTATAACGCGCAACTGATGATAACTGGACCTCAAGTCGATCTTTGAGAACACACGGCCTCCTCAAAGCTGATCGAAAAGGTCATCAATCCACAACAAGGGATATCGATTCTTAACCATCATCTGGTTCAGCTTCTGATAATCCACACAAAGACGAAGGGTACCATATGCCTTCTTCGCAAACAGAATAGGTGAACCCCAAGGAGAAGTACTGGGTTGGATAAAACCCTTAGCATGTAGCTCCTCCAAATGCTGGAACGAGCTCAATATATAAGTCTACCACACGCTCTAGAGGAAAACCATAAAATTCCTCTGGAAAGACATCCCTGAAAGGATCCACCACTGGAGGAAAGTTCAACTATGGAGTCCCCTGATCATCCACTTAAAGGCTAGCAATCAGGGCTGTCACCCCTCCTAGCCCAAGATGCTCGAGTCCCGCCCGACTCGCCCGAACGTCCCATTTGCCTCTATGAAGAAAATATTCACCCTCTGGTGAGACAAAACTCACTCTTCGGAGATAACAGTCGATGACTACCTGAAAGGGAATCAACCAGTCCATGCCGAGGATGACATCATATCCTGTCATCTCTTGAACATAGATATCCCATATGAAACAATACCGTGCAACCTGGAGAGGGCACTCTCTATACTAGAGTACACTAGATGTCCTCATTCCCAAAGGTGTGTCTAGTGTCAACGAGTCAGCAGAAGAAAAGATGCAGAGCCTAAGGCTCTCCATGACAGAAACAGAGATAAAGCTATGTGTGGCACCAGTATCGAAAAGGGCTGAAGATAAAACTGAGGATACTAAAATCATACATCGAACAGTAGTAGGGCCAGGATCCTTCTCCTGATAAGTCTTATCTATGGCGAAAGACTGGCCTGTACCGTGGCCATGCGCCCCTAGCTGACCACTCTGAGCTGAACCGCTCTTCTGGTGCGGAGGAAATGGTGGCTGACCGCCATGGTCTCGACCTCCTCCTTGGCCCGAACGGCCAGAAAAACTCCAGTTTCTTGACTGGTGAGATACTGGTGGGGCTGCTTCTGAACGAGGAGTCATGGAAGAACCCCGGTCACCAGCTGCTAGTGAGAAAACCTGACAGAAATGCTGAAGGTGACCAATATTGCCGCATGATCGGCACTCAACGGGGTCTCTCTGGCACTGCGGCCTCATGTTCCCTGTCTGGCAACACTGGTACCATGTCACATGGCTTCCTGATGAGGAATCCTGCTTCCTCTAATCACCACACGTAGGCTCCCTATGGTTCTTCTTGCTATCATCTAAAGGAAAACTAGTTCTGGAAGAAGAACCTCCTTGGTTCGCAACTCCAGAGTCTCTCAGATTTCACTATGAAATCAGTGCATGTTTGACAATGGTAGTGATGGAAGTCAACTAGAAGATGTTGACCTGTGGGCGGATCTCTCGCCTGAGTCCCTCCTCAAACTTCCTCGCCAAGAACACCCCACTCCCATCCCGAAGGGGTGTAAAACAATGCAGCTCGGTGAAACGAGAGGAATACACCATGACAGATTGAGTACCCTGCTCTATGCTCATGGACTTCCATGCTCGATTGGCCCTCAGGGTCTCTGGGTAGACGTAGTCATAGAACATGTGTTGGAACTCTTCCCAAGCCATAACCTGATGTTGACCCGCTTGTGAGATCACATCCCACCACCTCTTGGCGGAGTCTCAGAGCATGTTGGTGGTGATCTTGACCCGCCTCTCTTGAGGCATCTCCAGATGCTCGAAAATATTCAGCATGGCTTCCAGTCATGACTCTACAGCCTGAGGTCCTCCTTCCCCTGAGAACGTGGGATGATGCTGCTTCTGGAAGACCCACGTCAAGTCTACCATAGACGTGGCAGGAGGTGGAGCTCCCTAGAAGGCATGCATCATCCCCATGAATCCTTCCATGAATTGTGCATCAGTTCCTGCAACTAGTATAACAGCTGGTGCCAAGGCTGGCCCGACTGGAGGATCGGCATGAAGTCCCTGATCAGCCATGTCTGGCCTCTGATCACTGCCTGACGATAGACGTATGACCAGAGGACGTCTGGGAGGCATAACTTTGAAAGATCAAAAGTACACCTTGGATCAAAAAAACAAGGACTAAGAACACAAGAGTACTAAACGGGGACAGGGGAAGAAAACACAAAATATTGCAGAACACGACTACAAGGCTTGTATAAAACTACACGGCATGTCTTCTTAAACCACTGACAAGGGCGTGTACTCCTGCCCTACAAGTCGTGTACACCTCAAACTACACGGCGTGTGGACCTCAACACACGACGTGTTCTTGAAAACTGTTCCCCTGCCCGAGTTCCCTTACACGGCTAACCCACATGGTCCAACATAACCCGAGACAACACGGAATGTTATAAACTAACACGGCGTGTTCTAGACAAGGATTCGGTGGCCCGTGTTGTTGAGCAGACGGTCGTCTACACGGATGGAATTACACAGCGTGTTCTGAACAAACACAGCATGTATAGGTGAAGGCGACATTGTCCCATGTTGTTCGTGACATGGCTAGGTACCTGGGCAAGACTACACGGTGGGTTACACACAAACACAGCATGTGGAAAGGAAGGTAACACCGTCCAGTTTTGTTCGTGACATGGCCGGGTACCTGGACAGGACTACATGGCGTGTTCCCTATGGACCCAGCTTGTTCTACCCGAGCTTCCCCGACCCGTGTTGTTGGTGACACGGTCGGGTACATAGCTCTGAACATACACTTGGTGTAGCTACCGCACACGGAGTGTTCCTGAAGTTACTTTCACGACACCGTGTTCTGCTAACATGGTCAGTGAAATGGCCTATAAACTACACGGCATGTTCCCAAAAAGTACGCACTGTTTATTCTGGATTTTTCTGGGTAGTATCTCAGAAACTACACAGAATTCCAGAAACACTAAAAAAAGCGAAAAAAGTGCCAAATCCCGATCTGTGAGGGCCCATAACACCTCAAGAACCAAAATTTGGCATTCACTTTAAGCAAGGAACAAAACAAACTGTTTTCTAACATAACATCAGAGATTTTATCAAGAAAATATCACAACATCATGCATAATCTACCCAAGGTCTATCACAACAACAAGAAATCACTAATGCACCCTAGATGTCATGGAAAAAATGCATGGCTTGTGATTCCTACAAGTGTCTATATAATGAATGAGACAAAATACCCTCATATCATTGGTTTGGGATAGAAATAGAGCTGAAATATCAAAAAAATAATAGCACAAGCCATGTGAATCACTCTACATGAAATCAGGTCAACTAAAAGACCTCAAAATTAGCTATTGCAATTAACGAGGTAGTATGGCTCTTCCCTGTACACGGGTTAGCTACTCTCGAGCACAGCTTAATGCCAAGTACCGAATCCTCCCTATCCCTGGATGAAGTCTCCAAACAGTAATGAAAGAGAATATAACTCCTCTGATACCACATTGTAATGACCTGAATCCGGAGCCCCTCCACTGGTGCCCCATACCAAGTGCGCCATATTGACCTCAAGCGCATTTCCCCAAACACCAGAGGATGCCGACTAGCAGCGAGGGAGTTGGTGAGTAGGCGAGGAAACTATGCCCTCATTTGGTAAAGTATACAAGGTACGGAAGACAAAAATCAAGAGAGGAAGAAATAACAACATACATAACAACTGAAACCAACAGAAAAAGAAATACATACATATAATAATGATGATAATGATGCAGTAGGTACAAGTATCTAAGGAAAGCAGCAAACACAACAACGTGTTGAATTAAAACTGAAGTGAAGTGCAAAAGAAAAACAAGTAGACTCATCAGTATCATGAGCCACAGCATGGTCACATGATCTCAGGCTCTAGTGAAATCAAGAACCTGATGTAGATGGGTGCTTTCCCTTATCTATACCTACAACAACATAGTCTGCTTGGGCCCAAAATCATTTCACAAACAAGGTGTGAGATACAATCCCAGTAGGCAATCACCCAAAAATTTGTGTCTAACAATCAATGAATACATGGACGTAATAAAACAAGAAGCAGTAAATAGGACAGAAAAAGAAGCTACAATCAACAGTTCTAACATACTAGTACACAAGTAAACAACCAGGAACAAAAAGGAAACATTTAACCCTCTGGGTAGCTCTCACAGCCTTACCCCTATGGTTCAACATACAATTACTAGCAACCCTCTGGGAGGCACACATAGTCTCACCCCTCTGGTTCAGCTATGTAACTAATAGACTCTCTGGGGAAGCACTCACCATCAATTCCCTCAATAGTCTCGTATCGTACTAAAGGCTCTATGGGGAAGCACTCAATGTCAATTCCCCCTGTGGCCCGCGTCTAGGATCTACATACTCTCTGGGTAATAAATTAACATCAATTCCCACTGTGATCTTACATCATATTAAAAGACACTCTGGAGAAGCCCTTACGTCAATTCTCCCTATGGTCTACTACACTAGGCTCTCACAATCCTGTGTGGAAAAGTAAAACTTTCTCAGCGTGCGTGCATCGCCCAAGTAAACCTCAAGAACTACTTGGCTATCTACTAAGGCTCAACAGCATATCACATAGACAGTTCCACTATCCTACAACAAGGTATGGAAACTGGAAAAACTCCCAATAGGAAAAACAAGCATCGCAAAGAAACCTAATCACAAAAATTAAATACTCTACTCACAAGCAATAACCTCTACTAAAGCAATCAAGAATGTTGGAAAACAGTATGGAAAAAATAGGAAACACTCAATCCCTGTTCAAGGGTATTGGTGGAATTTGGTCATAATATTCATCAACTTTCTACAGAAATGCACAATCCACCTTTCTTGATCCTAGGAGATCAATATACGTGAACTTTGAAGACAGATTACTCATATGATGAAGAAGATCTGAGAATACGCACAAAACGCTCAACCTTAGATAAGTTGGAAATGAGGAGGAATCAAGAAACAAGGCTCAAGCAGAAGGGGGAACTCACCGCTGCGATTCGAAAGCAATCGACGGTGGCTGGAATGGAGGTCGGACGAAGAGGCGGGAGCTCGGGGAAGATTCGGCCGTACGGGTCGCTCTCGGTTGAACCATACCTAGAAGAAGACAAATATCGTGGTGAGACGCGACCCCAGTCTGTTTAATAAAAAAGTACACGGCATGTACTTCAGTTTTCCGTACTCCGAATTAACCGGCCTCCACCTCACCCTTACATACCCTGTGTGTGGCCTGGACATGACCAACATACGACATCGAGAGGAAAAGGGTGTACACAGAATTTACTCAGAAAGTACACGGTGTGTAGTAAAAAATTTTCCAAAATGTTCTTTTTCTCAAAAACTACAGAAAAAGCAAAAACATACCTGAAAAGAAGATCTGGGTTCTTACAAAAATCAGCATTTTTTCACTATTCACTAGAAAGTAAATATTCTCCAAAACTAATTCCAAAAATTCACTCTAATAAAATTCGGGAAAAAAGAGTCGAAATAGATTTCATTTATATCAAGTAAAATTTCTAAATTTTATATAATAAAATTAAAATATTATCTCAAAAATTGTAATAAAACCCATTTTTTTAGAAAAACTATTTTCCAACAAAAAATGAAATTACTAAAACACTATGTTCTTCATTCCTCAGAAATCATTATAAAATTTTCACTGATTATCAAAATTATATATACATTTCATATTGTTTTAAATCTTATTCATATACATTAATTCAACATTAAATCTATAACGATCACATTTAAGAAAATTATTTCATTGTTCATTTACCTTTAGCGTTGCATATCTTTTACTCTATCAAACATACTAAATATTTTAAAATACCCAAATAATAAATTATCCCCAGAAAATACATTAAATTTTTTCATAAAAATATAAACATGATCCTGGTAATTAAAATTTTCACAATTTATAATATCGTGATTGAAATCCATAATCATAAAAAGGGTTAATAAAAAATCCTCTCAATAATAGTTAAAGGGAAATAAAAATTAAATATGTAATAATACATAAATAGTATCCAAAATTGAATTAAATTTGATCGAAGTTAGAATATATTAATGGATGAAAATTGTGATTTCTATAAAATAATGAAGATTGATAGAGAACACTGATCACAAGAATGTGAATGACAATGAGAAGTTTAACAATAATAAAACAATAAAAGAAAGATTTCTGAAAAAGACCATAGATTAATTAAGAAAATGTTATATGCTGTAAATTTTCTTTCAAGATCCATTTCCAATAGTATAATAGATTTATTACCATCTAGAAAAATATCACAAGGAAATATTCTTACTTGACAAGAATAATTTCATTATTTTCTTATTTCCAAAACATTCTCATCTTTTTTTTCAAAATGAAGAGTATTCAAGATATATTTTTTATTCCTAAAGCGCTAAAAAACTTATAATACTTCATAAAATCTTGAAAATTATAAAAACGTATTCTAGATGACCTAATAATTAATCAAAACAAAAGGGGTTAGAACAAGCTAAGATAATTCTCAAAAAAATAAACAATAAGGTGATAAAATATAGAATAGGTATATAAATAATAAAATATGACAACCAAAGAGAAAATTAGATAATTTTATATGTAAACAACTATCAAATCAATAAAAATGTTCCGAACAATGTTCAAAAATCAAAAATCATAAGAAATTTGTCACAATTTCAACCAACATTAAAAAAATAATTTATAAATAACATTATTCACTCATAAATTAATATACGCAAATATGTATATTCCTTGATAATATAATATCCATTATATTCTAATCACAATAATCAAATCAATATATAACCACAATCATATTATTTATTCTTCCCAATGATAATTTAAAATTTATTCCTTAAATGAAATGACATATTTTAAATAATTACATTTATATTAATAATATAAGGTTCAAAAAATGGTGAACTTCTTCTGATAGAATATTAATAACAAAATTTAAAAATCTATTTTCAACATAATGACTATCTATACTATAAAGAAAATGCTCTAAAAATTAATGTAATCTTCATCTCATAAAACAATTAAATAAAAAATGATTTCATAATATCGATGACATCATGTGGGCTTGTGGTTGTGCTTCCACCATTATCACCCATTGGTTTTGCGTTGAATCCCTATGTCCTTTTATAATGATATGGGTATACCTTTATCAAACATTATATTAATATAATTGTTAAAATGTTTACCAAATATTAATAACACAATTAGAATTAATTTTAATGAATTTTACATTAAATAATGTTCTAACCTCTAAATTTTTCTCATACATGTCAACTTACATCTAAAGAATGTGATTGAATTATTCCAAAATACTACTTTATTTTAAACATAAGGGTTACATATACAGAAACCCGATAAAATCCCTCCAATAATATCAAAAATCACTTTATAATTTAGTCACCTAAAACCATAGAAGGTGTGTCCAAGACATTGAAACTGTGATAAACCCTAACCTTATTGACCCATGATAGTATACATAACCCTTAAGGACCTATCATGAAAACAGTATAATATCCACATATTATAAATACCTCCTCTAATAAAAACATTAAGGAACATGACTTATTAATCCATATATTGAATCATTAGAAATGTAATAACTTCTTTCATTTTATGTATGTTTTTAATATTATAGTTTTGGATAATTTTATCATAACACATAGTTAACAAAAACCATATATTAAAAAGTGGACATGTCCCCTCAATTTCATTTTTATAAATGAATTTTTTAATGAAAATTATTTTTTATTCATGAAAAATATTCATGAATTTCAAATTTATGACTTATTTTTACTTACTCATCCTTAATCCTAATGAAAATCATTAATAAATGTGTGATTATCCAAAAAAATTCAGCTGGGGATATGTAATAAGAAAAAAATAAACTAGTTAATCTATTTAAAACTCATTAGGTTCTTATGTCATAATCATAGAACCCTTTTAAGATACCATATAGGATCCTTTGAAATTATATTAATGATACAATCATCATCCAAAAGAATTATCCAATGAAAATTTTCATTAAACAATGCATTTGAACTATATACTAGGGCCAACCCACATATAAAAATTACCAACGACCATAACATGTATAAATAACATATAAAATATCATTTCCATCATCATTCTGAATAAATATCTACTTAAACCATTAAGAAAAACAACTTCAAATATTTATATATACCTTTCCATTAAGATAAAAAATTTATTATTAAATTCCTAAAAAAATAATGTATCCTATTTTTCATTGAAGAAAAAAGAGATTCTAATAATGGAATCCAATGAATAAAAAATTCCCTTGTGATGGAAAACCCCATTAATTTCATCAATGATAAAATTGATCATTCTTTTTTTGTGTGTTAAATTCTTTCATATAAAATATAAAAAAAGGATCCTTTTCAAATCCATGTAATTAATTTAAATAAAGTTACATACAATTGTAAAAATAATTCATTTATTTCCATTTAAATATATTTATTAATATGTACATTTAAGTTTATTATTTACATGTTAAATACTAAAAATATTTCAAATGAGTTTTTAAACTAAATTCAATGTTCCCTTGAGTGTAATTAAAAATATAATAATTCTTCATCATGAAGATTAAAATTTTTTAATTATAAAATTGTTTCAAAACAATGATCATATTTAATATACCTTTTATTTAATTATTATATATTGATTCACTTGATCATTTAAGGTCATGTTCATCGATCTGATGATATTCCACCCATATATCCGAAATGAATTCGGTATGTTAGTTATGGTAAATGGAGTAATTATTAATTATTAAATAGAATAATAATCATGTCATAATTATAATTTTTATAAATCAATTGTAATTTAAAGACAAATCATGATGGTTAGTTATGTAAAAAGGAATTTTTCTACAATCATGGATACGATAGATCAGACTTATGCATAAATAACACTCCCATATTTTGTGATCATGATAGATAAGGTTGTGTATTATTTTAAAATTAAATAAATATAATTATATCAATAATACAATATTGTGTCGTTAAATTAATATATATATATATATATATATATTACTATTTAATCATTATTATGTGGTGATGGAAAATGAATCACATCTCTTCATGGAGGTGGTATCCACACATACGCATCAATGATGCAATATTTGTTTTTTGGATGGAATGGTGATAAATTATCTGATAAATAATATTTTTATAATGATTAATATATAATAAAATCAAATATAAACTTCTAATATATAATTAAAACCTTCTATTGGAGCTGGTGATTTAAAACAAATTATATTTCTCCACGTGGAGGTAGTCCATCATACATATGATTGACACTTTTATTTCAAATTCTATATAAGATGACAAATATATTGGGTAGGAAATTAACCTAACAAAATATAAATATATGTAATATTCTTCTATATATTATCGTATTATGGTTGAATAGATTTATTGTGTTATAATTATAAATTAAATCAAAACACTTCTATATGAAAAATAAGTTTTCTTCAGATGGCCTCCACTATATTAAACCTTAATCACATAATGGATTGTATTATTAATAAATTAATATGAATAGAATTTATAGAATGACATTAGTAATGGAATTGGATTGGTATTGGGTGAACAAAATGGATCTTGAAGTGTGTAGAGAAGAGGACATGAGTTCCCTATTAATATGATGGATGTAGAATTCAGAGAATTTCATATTTTATTAATCTAATATAAATTATTGTTAAAATTAAAAATTCATCCAATTGATATTATTTTAATATAAGATGATTATGACTCTAAAAAAATCCAAAAATTAAAAATTTGATTTTTAGGTGATGTTTACAAACATTTATATTGGGGTTAACCCTCTCTTAACCCTTTTAATGATTAGTACGAAAAAAAGTTCATTACTTAATATGGGTCAATATATTATCTATTAGACTATAAAATGACCAATTTTTAAAGCATAAATAATAACATTACATAATTGAATAATATATTCATTTTTAAAAAATATATTTCCTATAATAAAATATTTATAATAAAAAAATATCATTCATGTCATTTGTTAAAATAAATGAAGTGTTATCAAATAATCCCTATATAAATCATGTAAAATCATCCTAAAATATTTTTTATTGTAGTTTAAGGATTATATGTTTTAAGATAATCGAATAAATTTTTTCAACATCTTTGTATTCCATTTTAGTAATTATTGTTTGGACGAACGCCTTTGTTAACCAATGTTTTTCTTTATCTATGAAGATTACATTTTCCATGTTAATGGGATATAATTTTACTTATAAGGAGAAAATTACATAAAAAATATATAATAGATAACTAATTAGACAATTTATCATCCTAGGATTCCTATTTAATTATTTTAATGATTTTATGTAATTCAATGAAATATTATTTTACATAAAATACTATTAATGTAATTTTAATAACTAATCCTGAAATTTGACATAAAAATTAATATGAAGCCAATGGGATTCAAATATAATAAAACAAATATCCCTAATAAGTTTTTTTATCAATAAAATTGTTGGATCAAAATAATTCTTTCAAATGAAATGACAGTTTATATTTTAAAAATCATTTATTTATTTCTATTTATTGAATAAATACTTTTTCAGGGTTGTGTTAGAATTTATGGAAATTATTTAATCACATTAAATTTTAAATTACTTTACATTGTAAAAAAATAATTTATATTTCAAATTAACAATAATAAATTACCATAATTAATTTTATCATATTCTTAATATATAATATTTACAAAAAACTAGAAAGCTAAATTTTTTACATTAACATTTAATTAAATATTATATAGATCCATATATAAAAATGTCACAATGTTGTCTATTTTTTTTAAAAAAAGAATTGAATTTATGAATTTAAGTCACACAATAGGATAAAATCAATTTTTGTTTTCATTTTTTACACCTTATCATATTATTTATATCATTATTTTCCATATTTAATGTTACCAAGGTGAAACATATTTACCACAATTACTATCCATATTGAAAAAATATGTAATTTATTTGATGATTTTATACATATTGATTCTAAATATGGATTATAGTTTCACAATTCAATTTCAAGAAATTTTTAATTAAACATAAAATGTAATCATAAATGGCAATGGATAATTTTTCCTACAAATTTTATTTTAAGTTTAAAGATGTTTTTTTGAAAAATAAACAATAATATTTATTCCAATTAATATTATACAAATAATTACATATTAATAAAAATTAATATAATATTGACCTCTTTAAATGCTTGAATGAAAAACTATAATTCTCATTTAAAATTAGTATTTTCATTATTCACTAGAAAATATATATTTTTTAAATAATTTACTATAAGATAATTTTGAGATGCTGATATCAAAAACTATTTTCTCTAATGAAAACAAATGTTCAAAATTTTAAATAAATTAATTATAATGTTCAAAGAAATATGATAGTATGAACAATTTTTAAAGAGAATTTTTTCATAATGAATAAACCTACATGACTTAAAAATAGCATTCCTTCTTTCTAGTTAGTGATAAATAAATTTAATTTATTTGAACATTTATATATATTTAATATTATGGTTAATAATATTTCTACCATAAAATTTAATGTCTAGGGTATAATGTTCATACATAAGTAATATTATTTCTTGGTGCTTTTATATTCTATGTTTCATACCTAGTATGTTATCAAAAATTTTATTTCTTTTTAAATATAATGTTATTAAATTTTTTTTCCATTGATTAAGGTGTGGTTAACAAAGGATTTGTCCTTCTATGTAACTTATTATGTGTTAACTCCTAGAAAAAGGTATAGAATATGGTAAATTAATTTTTTATGTATAGTGATTAAAGTGTTTATATATTGGAATTTTTGAATTATGTTAATGGTTTTTTTTAACGATATACTGGTAATAAAAGTCAGGAAACATATAATTATTTTATATTTAGTTTTACATTAGGAATATGAATGATTATATGTATTGAAACCGAAATTGTAGAAATATTATTTAGTGGTTAGGTGATATATTGTTTTTGAAAACAACAGAATTTGGGTAGAAAACCCTTAATATATTCTTGATAATGAGTTAATAATTTTTATTTAGAATAATGATGTGATTCATGTTGATGATGAAAACTGTGTAGTATTGGTGTCTATAATATTAACTTGTTATCTGATAGAAATGTGATTTATATAATGCTTTATTGAATTTTTTTGTTTATAGAATATATTTTTATAGTTTTTAAAGAGTTAATTTATTTAATAATATATGTTTTCGTTTAGTATTTATGTATATATTAACATCATGAGATATTTAAATAATAACACTATGTTTGATATTTTATATAACAGGAAACACTGAGCTTACAAGAACCATTATGATTTATTATTATAGTATGGGCATTATAACTCTGATGTTGAATTGGAAGGCATGAATATGATTAATTTTATTATAATATATTTATATATAATTCACTCTAAAATAAAATTTAAAGATAAAATATTTAAAAAAATTGTTTATAATAAATATATTTTATTCTTTAAAATATCATTTCATAAAAAATCGAGTTTTTAATTATTGTGAGATAATTTTATAATTAAGTAATATAACATTGAAAAAAATTAATGAATATATCAATCTTGAAATAATTATACTAAAAAATTGTGATGAAATTTTGGAATTTTCTATGAAGATTCATTTTCATCGAAATAGCGAACAATAGGATTTTTATTTAAAAATATACATTTATCTCAGTCTTATACAAAGATCCATTTCATTTTTATATTATCTAATTATAATATATGTTGTATTATATAATTAATAATTTAATGATATTAATATTATTCAATATGATGGTAAAATTACGTATAAATAGTTTATTATACTTAATATGAAATTTTTCTATGGAAAATATTTTCCAATGGGATTTTAATTTTTATCTTAAATGAAATTATTCAATCTATGGAGATTGAATTATTAAAAATTGATAACATTTTTGGACTTATAAATTTTAAATTTTTTAAATAATTTCCTTTTATTTTATTACACTATTAATAGTGAACATGATAAGTATTATTTGTCTCAATAACAATAAAATGTGTAAAATAGGCCTACCCCATGAGATAATGTCTAAAA